>LR738715.1:55640672-55707182 GCA_902687465.1 Secale cereale
GGGGGAGAAGGCACGACGACGGCGGGGTACTGGAAGAGGCGAGAAAGACGACGTGGCGGGAGGGAAATCGTGGCGGTTGGCTAACGCAGGGGTGCGGCTTTCAACTAGCCGCTGGGCATTGCGCGCTGCCATTTTTTCCTGCGCATGCGCCATTTTTTCTGCGAGCCAAATGGACAGTTTATCCAGCGCGCTGCTCTAAGCCGGCACATCATCTTGAGATTGACAAAGCCGTTACAGACGCCTTCGTAGTCGACGGAAACGTCTCCTCGCATTGAACATACGTCACCGGAAGGCCTGGAATAAATCCAGAAAAATGCGAGGACTATCGTCAAGTTTAGGACTTGAACTCTAGGGAGTTGAGGATACCACTGTTCTCCTAACCATCTAACCACATGTTGACTCGTGTTAGCTAATTACCTTTACTGGTTGTAAACACGCGGATCCATATTACTGGTAATATGGATTGGAGGAAGTAGTTCTCTTCTTCTACATCTTCAGTGATAAAACATAGCTTGAGAGCCTTGCTCTTTCCACAAAAACTAATGGAGAAAAGGGAAGAAGCAGCAAACTGAAGCGGTAGTGCAGTAGCTAGCTGCTGTCGTACTTTCCATTGGAGCCTGGCATACACGCCAAATCCTATTGGTACTTGTATACTTGGTCGTACGATGGGTGTTTTGATACCGGGCGCATGTCGGGTCCATGGGCGAGTGAGTTCATGGGACTTGTGGGGGAGTAGGCGAGCAACGAGACCCACCGCACCACTGCCAGCGCGCGTCTGCATGCTCGCATCCCCAGGAATACTTGGAACATGTCCTCCCCATGCTCACCACGATCTGCACAGGCGACGTAGTACGACAAACCTCTCCCCTCTCTCTCGAGAGAACTTTTTCAGCAACATACAGTTTTCTAATTTGCCCCCACTTCTCTTGGTTTCCTGGCCGGTAGCTAGATGAATTGGCACAGCCAGCACAAGTTACTAAACGTGTCCTAAGTTTGTTTAAACCGCGGTGTGCAGGCCGGCCGACCCCATTTCTTTTAGACCCGTGCCCTGATTACTCCCATGTGATGCTCCTCATCTTGCAATATCACGGAGCCTCGGCGATGACCCACGACGAACTTCCACATGCAGCTCCGGCCGCGACGTGTGTAAATTAAAGGTCTCCGTGGAAGGCATAGATGGACTGACAGGATAGGCGAGGGTACGTGCTAGACTCTAAAAAGGCCGCATCATTGCACTTGCAATTGCAAAAAGAGATCAATCACATATTCACATGGCATTCACATTGGCAATGGCGGCCGGAAGGTAGGAGGGCTCATTGGTGCCTGATTGGATTGGATTGGATGGGATGGGATGATGATGGATAGATGGAGGGAGGGAGAGAGAAGGAATGATCGACGAGCAGAGCACGCGCGGCGTCCCGTAGGGGAGGCAGCGGCCTTCAAAGGTTTCAGGGCCGCCTTGTCCCCTTCTGCATGCATGCTTCGTTTCATTCTAGTAGTAGTATAGACCGGAGAGGACCCGTACACGTCCGTCCGTCCGTCGGACTGGGGCCTGAGAGTTTCGGCACTGTTTGTGATTGCCCTCCTGGAAGCCCGAGCTTAACTTGATCCCGCTTTTGCTTCTGATTCCGGCCGCAAGGCAGCATGCATGCAGCCTCGGACCGTACTTGCTACCACCTTTAACTCGTTCCGATCGAAAGCCACTTTGCGGCTGTCCAGCTTAATTATTACTGCCTGATTGAGCTGCCGTGAAAACACACCACATGGACGTGAGTTGAAATGTTGGTGTCATGCACTCATAGTATAATCCCACAAACACTTACATCAAGATAAGAACAACACGCATACATTTTTTTTTCCTTTCCGAGAAGGACCCGCACACATTAAGCGTGAATTTTCCAAAAAGGGGCGCTTTATATTACTCAAAAGATTTAAGTATTACACCCGGCCTCTGCATAACTAAGATGCAAACAGCCAACAAAGTCCTCACGACAAGCGAAAATAAAATAGGAAGGCGAAATACAAAGAAAAATGTATATATGTATAGCGTCTAAACCGTCGGTGGCCCAATCCTAAGATCATGCTGCCACCCATGTTGGGTAAAAGTATCCCTCGCTGTAGTCTCCAATCGTGTACACATCACCGTAAACAGGTCTCGATTCTCCACTCGTTGTAGAGAGGACCATAAATGAAGCGTTCCGGTACATCTGTAGATAACCTGCATAAGCGAAGTACTTTTATCGTTAAATATCTTATCATTTCTACATAGCCAAACGACCAAATCACGGCAAGCGCTCCCACCGTAAGTAGAATTCTGAACCTGTGATCAATCCCATATAAGCAGTTGCCAAATATATTAGCAACACTACAAGGAGGATACAAGCCAGAAGCTATTTGGATGACTGGCCATATAGAATGAGCCAATTTACATTGGAAGAACAAATGTTTTATTGTCTCATCATGCGGACAAAATACACATTGCGTACTTTCATGCCAATTCCTTTTAATAAGGTTATCTTTAGTAAGAATGACTCTGCGATGAAGATACCATGCAAAGATTTTATTCTTAAGAGGTATCTTCATCTTCCAGATCTTCTTATTATTATCAACTGGCACGTCGAGCCGACGACACATCAACCTTGTCGGTGATAGCCGGGACGTCTTCGAGCATGTCCCTGGAGCCACAGTCGCCGCCACCAAACCCTCGACACTTGATCTCACCAGCTCGAACCCACGACGAGAAACCCTAACATTGCCGCCCCAAAGGAACGGCATGAATCTACGTTGGAGTTTCGTCGTCTCCATCCCAATGGACGAGTGCAAGATGGATCAAAGACTAGAAGACCGTATCAACGATGGTGCACGGCCATCAACCGAGCTCCGCCTCTGCGAGGACCTAACCCTACCCTACCTACTAGCATCGACTAGCCGATGCCGAGACACGGGGATTCACCTCTCCTGCCACCGGCCACTAAAGCACCAGGCAAAGAGGAGGAGAGAACCCACGGGCTCGCCGTCGGAGACTGAGGGGATGCGCTCTTCACCCTAGTAGCCTCAGTTTCACGAGAGGGGAACGAGAAAGAAATTCCCCGCGACATGTTTGCAAGTTGGACAAAAGAAGCGACTAGGAATAAAACTTTGCTTCGCATCATGTCTCTCTGAAGTCGACAGAGTAACACTAGTCCCTAGGACAAGGGAGAGGGCGAAATATACATTGGCAAAGAAGGGGAAAGAGTCTGCATTAGTGGTCATCGTGGGACCAAATAGGCATGAGGCAAAAACAAAAGCCTCAGGGTACAAGTACCAGACCTACTACACCTGTCCATTCCCGTTCAACTGTTTGTCGCGGGATCCTATATGCGCGAGACGAGATTGACGTGACACGGAAGGAAACAAACATGAAAAGAGATCCAACTGTTTCTTTTTGAAACTTGTAAAGGGATCCAACTAGGTACGTAGCAGGTGGAGCACAGCCTGCATATGCAGATGGAACTGGCTAGCTATTCAGGTAACTTTTGAAATAAAAGAAAATTCATCATCTAGAGTTTCTGAATTCGAAATGACCATGGTGGCATTGAGGTTTAGTCTGCATCATTTGTATTGGTTATCCAAGGTGAAAACCAAGTTTGGCTATCTACACCCGGCTAAGATAACGTTATTTTTTTTATAGAAAAGGGGCTTGATCCCGGTCTCTGCATCAAATTGATGCATAAGGCCATATTATTAAAAAGTCAAACAGGTCCAACAAAGTTGTTACATCCTGCGAATACAAAGGAAAACAGGACCGTCACATCCGGCAGGCAGAAACAGATAAGCAACTAAACACCTATCCTATTACATGACCGCCAGCCAAACCGGTTGTAGATATCCCGAGCTACCGTCTCCCATCGGATAGACGCAGTAACCAAACGCTCCCTGGCCCCCGTCTGAGTGAGTAGCGACCACATACGGATAAGAGTAGTGGCCCTGAAGATAACCTGCAAGAAGTGAATATGTGTTGTTCTGTTAAAAACCAAATCGTTTCCGCAGTTCCAAATAGCCCAAAGTAAAGCGCATACTCCCACTCGGATATGTTTCGTTGTTACCACGTCAGTCCCCTGCAACCACGTTCCAAATAGCGTGTGTATGGAGGACGGGGGATTTATGTTGAAGGCTATCTGCACCGACCTCCATAAAATCTTGGCCATAGGGCATTCTAGGAAGAGGTGTCTAATAGTTTCATCCTGATCGCAAAAACTACATCTTTTAGACCCCGTCCAGTTCCTTTTTGCCAAATTATCTTTAGTTAAGATGACCCGTTTATGTACAAACCACATAAACACTTTAATTTTTAGAGGGACTTTTACCTTCCACACATGTTTCGAGCTAGGAACCACGCTAGTGTTAATAATATCCAGATACATGGACTTCACTGAAAACACCCCATTCTGAGCTAGTTTCCAGTGTATCCGATCTGGACGTTGAGATAATTGGACATCCATCATTCTTCTCACAAGATGGAGCCAGGCTTTCCAATGGTTTCCCACTAACGTCCTTCTAAACTGGATATTCAGGGGAGTTGAATGTAATACTGTTGCAACGTAAGCCTCTCTTCGTTGAACAATATTATAAAGAGATGGGTATTGAATTGCCAGACCGTCACCTGGGATAGTGTTTTGGTCTGAAGGTACTTATTGCGAAGAATCTGTGCCCAAGTTGCATTCGTGTCACAAGATAGCTTGTATAGCCATTTACTGAGTAAGCAACGATTCTTCACCTCTAAGTTTTCAATACCCAGACCTCCTTGGTCTTTCGGTCTGCAGATGATATCCCATTTAGCGAGTCTATACTTTCTTTTAGACTCATCACTCTGCCAAAAGAAACGTGATTGATAGAAATCTAGCCTTTTCCGTACTCCAACCGGGACTTCGAAAAAGGACAGAAGAAACATAGGCATACTGGTAAGGACCGAATTAATCAGAATCAATCGTCCTCCGTATGACATGAGCTTGCCCTTCCAGCAGCTTAGTTTTTTCTCAAAACGATCTTCAATGCTCTTCCACTCTCTGTTTGTGAGCTTACGATGATGAATTGGTATGCCGAGATACGTGAAGGGCAGAGATCCCAAATCACAGCCAAACAATTCTTTGTAAGTCTGTTGTTCTTCTTTAGCTCTTCCAAAGCAGAACAACTCACTTTTGTGGAAGTTAATCTTTAACCTCGATAATTGTTCGAAGAAGCATAACACCAGCTTCATGTTCCTAGCTTTTGCCAGATCATGTTCCATGAAGAGGATAGTATCATCAGCATACTGCAATATTGATACACCCCCATCAACTATATGCGGAACCAGGCCCCCTATCTGCCCAGCTTCCTTGGCCCTTCCTATGAGGATTGTCAACATATCTATGACAATGTTGAATAGGATTGGTGACATCGGGTCTCCTTGTCGCAAACCTTTATGCGTTTGGAAGTAATGCCCAATGTCGTCATTGACCTTTATTCCAACGCTCCCTTTTTGCGTTAAAGAGTCCACCTAGTCTCTCCAGGCTTTATCGAACCCTTTCATACGCAGAGCCTGTTGCAGGAAAGGCCATTTCACCTTGTCATATGCTTTCTCAAAGTCGACTTTGAAGACCACCCCATCTAGTTTTTTTGTATGGATTTCGTGCATCATTTCATGCAGTACCACCACCCCTTCTAGGATGTTTCTGTCTGGCATGAACGCAGTTTGAGAAGGATGCACCACTGAATGTGCAATTTGTGTAAGCCTATTAGTCCCGACTTTGGTGAAAATTTTAAAACTTACATTAAGAAGACAGATCGGCCTGAATTGCTCTATTCTAACATCCTCTGTTTTCTTAGGAAGCAACGTGTTGGTACCAAAATTCAAGTGAAACACCTGCAAATGTCCCAAGAAGAAGTCTTGGAACATCGGTAGCAAGTCTCCCTTGATAATATGCCAGCACTTTTTATAAAACTCCGCCGGGAAACCATCGGGGCCAGGAGCTTTATTGTTTTTCATTTGGGATATGGCTTCTAACACCTCTTTCTCCGTAAAAGGGGCAGTCAAGATTTCATTCTCCTCTTCTGCAAGCTGAGGCACATCTTGTACCCTCGATTCATCCAAAGAAACACAGCTATCCTCAGGAGGCCCAAACAACTGTTTATGTAATTGGTGATATAAGTCTTAAGGCTCTCCTGACCCACAATGGTACCTTCATCCTGCTCAAGTTGAAATATTTTCTTCTTTCGATGTTTGCCATTCGCAATCATGTGAAAGAATTGTGTGTTATCATCCCTTTGGGCGATTTTACGCACTTTAGCCCGCAACGCCCACTTCAATTCCTCCTCTCGTAACAATTCTTTTAGTCTTAACTCGGCATCCATCTTAGTTTCCAACTCACCAGCGTCTAAGATGGCGCTCTCCGCTTGAACGTCGAGGGATTGGATAAGTAAAAGGAGCATTTCCTTTTCAGCCTTATATATCCCCCCAAGATGCTTTGCCCACCCCCTGAGGAACTGTCTCAAGTGTTATGCAGCATTTCTTCCTTGAAGGTATTGCTATGGGACACCTATACATGCTTTAGCCGAATGAAACTCCAAAAGTTGGCCTCATTGGTCGACTCCGGCGACGACGATGCAAAAGTCCTATACCTGCTTAGTCGCATCGTCTTTTTTTGGTAATCTCGAATGTAGGGGTCTCAACTTTGTCTTGTACTGTGATTAACACCCTGCCACAACGTGTTTTCTCATTTTTGCTAATTTTATCAAATTTGTAGCGATGTAGATGTATGCATCCGTGGTTGGTATGAAGACGGGGCAATGAAGCTTCTATATTTTCCAAAAAATAAAACCGCCGGGTGTAAAGTGCTCTCGCATGCGATAGACATAGTCTAGGAAAATAACTGAGCCAAAGCCCAAAATACAACCGACAAAGCTCAAGAAAGTTGTTTAGGGAGAAGTCACTTTTCCTCTAAGGTAAAGGGCAGACACAAGTTCAGAGCGAGGGAAAAGGATCAAGGGTGCGTAGTATGCTTCTTACCCGCTTTATCTGCTAGGTCTAGGGTTGGTTTTGTTAACTAGAGATCTTCTCCTGGGCATTTGCACCTCTTCCATTTAGAACATAGGAGAAATTTGGGAACATGCACACGATCGATGCCTGTGGGAATGTCTCATGCAGGGAT
Source organism: Secale cereale (assembly GCA_902687465.1). Classification (NCBI taxonomy): domain Eukaryota; kingdom Viridiplantae; phylum Streptophyta; class Magnoliopsida; order Poales; family Poaceae; genus Secale; species Secale cereale. The sequence continues at coordinate 55,647,839 of LR738715.1, forward strand.
CGATGCCTGCCACACCGAGGAATCAAACGCCCCACAGAATATTTACCCCTTGTGTCCTCTCCCCAGTTGCATTTGTTTGTGAGACGGACGATGTTGGCTGGTCCACCACGTTGGGAATCTCTATATCTTTGTAGGTAGGTAGCGGACGCGTTGGGGTTCAAGACTTCAAGTGCTCCTTGCCCTTTGTGCTTTCATCAGTTGTTACTAGTTTGTTACTCCCTTCGTTCCATAATGTAGTGCCTATAGATTTTTACAAAAGTCAAACATTACAAATTTTGACCATGTTTATAGAGAAAAGTATGTACATCTAGAATACCAAATGCACATCATTGGATACATTGTGAGTTATATTTTCAGAATGTACATGTTTGGTATTGTAGATGTAGACATTTTTCTCTATATACTTGGTCAAAGTTGGTCAAGTTTGACTTTCACAGAAATCTATAGGCACTACATTGTGGAACGGAGGGAGTACCATTGCTTACCTACCTACACGATTTAGTCATGCTGCATGTAATTTAGTGATAACCATAGGTTAGCACCACCTAGCTAAGTAGCTAGTTAAGGACCATTACTGTAATATTAGCATAGGCCGGCCTAATCTGAGCAAACCTGCAGTGGTTAGTGGAAGGCAAAAGAGTTTGGACTCTTAGTTAGGATAATGTGAGCATCTTAACCCTACATGACGCGCGCAGAGGCCAGAGCAGGGTTGCAGAAGTTCTGTTGCTGTGTTTCAATCTTTCCTGCAGGATTCACATAGTTTAGAGAGCAGCCGGTACAGATTGGGGTACATGTTGTTGAGGCTTCTTTTTCACACACATACTTATTTAAAGTAGCATAGATTGGTAGTATATATTAGCCCATTGCTAGATTGCTTTCTCTCACACGATTGGATTGGACATGCATACATACATGCCCGCTGCAGTACGTGCACTAATTAATATATATACACTTATACTATATTTTCCCTGATAATTTTTATCAAAGTTGTCTCTGATCAACCAGGGAAAAGTTCTAAATTAATTTCCCATCACTCATTGTCTCCTGAGGAAAGAAGGAAAGAAAGAAATTATTGGAAAAAAACACAAACGACAGCTCCATTTCTGGCCAGGTGATGCATGAAATGTTTGTATATGCATTATCCCCGGATTTATCAACTGGACTGTGCTGGCGAGTCGCGCTGCAACGCATCCCAACTAATCACAAAAGAAATCATCACACGGGCAAGCGGTCACGATAACAACTAAACTAAAAACACGAGAAAAAGTTGTGTATAATTGCACCCCTGGATGACCTAGCCCCATTGTGGTTTGTCCTTCTCTTGGGATTGGCAGGGCGGTGTATAGTATTAGTGTACCTACAGAAAATGGGAGGGTTGAGCTTAGCGGAAGAGGCGAGCGCGCCATTGGAAGCTCAAAATAATGGAGGCGGTTGGCCACCCGGTAGACACGCCGGAATTGTTTATTCCCTCAGGCCCTAATCCCCAACCATGCACCTCCTCCTCCGCTCCTCTCCTTATAAGCAATGGCGCTCGGCCGGCCATTGCACTCCAACTCCAACCATCCTCAGCAGCAGCAGCCAGCGATCACCACCACAGCACCGGAGAGAGACAGCACGATCAGGTCACCGAGCGATCCAGCGATCGTCACCGGCCGTTTGATGAGCATGACGGGACTGGGGTCGCCGTGCGGGGCGTGCAAGTTTTTGCGGCGCAAGTGCGCCCGCGGGTGCGTCTTCGCGCCCTACTTCTGCCACGAGCAGGGCGCGGCCCACTTCGCCGCCATCCACAAGGTGTTCGGCGCCAGCAACGTCTCCAAGCTCCTGGCGCACCTGCCCATATCCGACCGCGCCGAGGCCGCCGTCACCGTCTCCTACGAGGCGCAGGCCCGGCTGCGCGACCCCGTCTACGGCTGCGTCGCCCACATCTTCGCGCTCCAGCAGCAGGTCATGACCCTGCAGGCGCAGCTCGCCTCGCTCAAGGCGCACGCCCCGCCGGCGCCGCAAGGGATGCAGCACCAGGACGACGTCAAGGGCTACGTGGGAGGTGGCGCGGCGGATCAGTACGGTCAAGGTCACGGCGCCTACCAATGGAACAACGGCAACGGCGTGGGCGTGGCGGCCGCTCAGCAGCAGTGCGCGTACGGCGGCAATGGCGGCGCCGCGGCCGGGCACGACTCCATCAGCGCCCTGCTGGCCGGGTCGGCGGCCTCGGACTACATGATGTACCACGCGCTGGAGCAGTCGGCGTCGGACGACGACGGGCATGCCGCCGCGGCGGCCTTCGAGGCGGCGGACCAGTCGTCGTTCGGGACGGAGGAGAGCGGGTGGAGGTCGTCGTCGGGGTACCAAGACTGCGAGGACCTGCAGAGCGTGGCGTATGCATACCTTAATCGCTCGTAAGAACCACTACAACCAGGTAGCTAGCGCAGAATTAATATATCACAAGATATACTCCTCGATCGATGATTTCCCGAATCCTGATCATGTTTTGGACTTGAGAGTTTGAGCTGGGTAATATATGTGCAATTTTTAAAGTCTACGTCGATCCATCAATCAGGTCTAGTCCCAGATGGCAATAATCCTAGAGTTGTGAGAGTTCACTGCTAGATCTATACATGATCGCCGCAGAAACCTAGTTGACTAGACAGCAAAAAATGCTTCTTGGTATGATCAGTATGCTATATATTTCTGGTTTGGAAATAAGTTATCTTGTCTGAGTTCTGTTCTGCATAGTTGTAACTGCAGTAGTATTCTGTGTATGATTCGACTTGTCATGCCAGAAATATGTACTCTATGTATTGCCAAGAGATATGATCAAGAGAACAAGCTAGAAGGCAGTGATGGACAGCTGATATAGTGATAGACAAGCTGATTCAATGGCCGCACATGTGGAAAATCGAGTTACACAACTGTTTTCATTGACTAGCTAGCTCCTCCAACTCTTTTACGGAACCTATCTATCTTGTACTACTGCCTTTCTAAAGATTCCTATATGGATCTGATATTGAAGTAGTACGTGCTGGTATAATCTATATCTATTTTGACTCGCAAGAGTAGTATATATAGCTTGCTTTTTACATGCGATGATGCTGCTGTATACAATCCTTAATCATGATCTGCTTAATCCTTCGGTGTAATTATGCTTAGACTGTGAACCTCCAAAATATAGTCAAACGTATGCCTTTTTCCAGCATAATTTGTAGAAATTCTTTCTGAGGTTTTCTTGGAGACTATTTGATGTGCACTAAGATCGTATTGTTCTTGTTTTTATATATTTCTTGTCCCTTCAAAGTGGGTGGGGTGATTAAGAACATAAAACTGTGAGGGTGTGGCATTTTTTTTTCTGTACTTGAATAACGTGCAGGACTTGGAATGTTTGGGTAGAACGGAACAGGAACGACATAAGTAAGGAAGAGGTTGGGAGTTGGGACACATTTGCAGTGCGAAAATCTTGTGACCATTATAACTAAGCATGATTTAACTAGATACAGTTCAATAATATGGGGCAAGATGACTAGTTCGTTAATTCATAGACTTTGCGTTGATGTTCTCGTTCAGATTTTGCTTAATGGACTTGTGCCATTGAATGGAGCAGTACCCAAATGTTCGTCAAAATCATGGCATGCATCATGCATGCATGTCCTGTATCTTCTGTGGGTAAAGTATTCATGTGTGATCCTCCTCAAAATGAAGAAACTGCCCTGATGCCAGCATATAGTACTGGAGGGGCAACGGCTACTAATTTTTATTCCGCCGTATGCAAGTAATTTCTAGGTTCCAAAATGTAAGATGTGCATGGAGTATGAAATTCAACTTTGAACAATAGTTAAGAAATTAATATGTGAATTATCCAAACGAGACACTATTAAAAAAATGTGTTTGAATATGAATACATCGATACTGTTTTTGCACAATATATATTTTGTTAGATTAATTGTCGGGCAAAGTTGAACCGTAAGCCCATGCATGCCATACATTTTCTGGTCGGAGGGAGTACAATCTACCAACTAGCTTACCTAATTAATTTGAGTGACCCGGTTGTAGCATTTAATTTTTGTAAACACCATGGATGATTTGCTTTAGCTCCTAAAAGATGTCTATGCCTGCAGGTTATGTCCGTTTTATTGCGGCTGCACAGTTTACTTTGTGAGTATCATTATAAGCCATGCCACTAGCGTTGGAAGGCAAACATAAAGTGCAATTTCCTTTTTGTTGCTTTAAGAAATAAATAAAATGTCAACTTAGTTGATTAAAGTTCTTTCCATAAAATTAAAGTAATACATATTCTGTGAAGTGTTTTTTTTTCTGTTGCTTTTAGTACATTGACAGAGGAGCTACACATTGAAACAAGACATTGACATGGAAAGTTTTCCATCACAAGAAGCTTAAACTTAATCTATTATGCTTGCAAATGATTGGCTCAATCAGCATATACGTTCTTTACAGCAATGAAAAATGCATAACTTTTCTCATGCGCTTTTCTCTTTTTAGTACATATATGAATCATTATAAGACATCTGGTTATGTACACCTGAGAAGACATGTTCACCCTCAGACTGTCAACATTTTGGATAAAAAGTCTAACAATGATTAGGAAAAAAATGTCAGATTTTCCGGAGCTTCAACTAAGATTGTTCCAGCAGCTGCCTCATGGAACATGGCATGTATGGACTAGAGTACAGATTAGAGCATGCACATATTATTGCTCCAAATGGTCTGATACAGCATGCATGTAAATATTGGGGTTCCAGTTCGTGTTGGTATAATAATCCATGGAACAGACAAAAGAGTGTTAGGCACAATTATGTACAACTAACCTATTGGTTCTATCTAATTGACCCGATTGTCCATTTTAAAAGAAGAGTATTAATTAGGTGTATAGTTCTAACTACGGGACTTGGTTTTAGCAATGAAATTATCAACCTAGAGGTAAATGCAGGGTGTGGATGCTTGTTACTTTCCTGTGACATTCAAGTTAAATTATTTACTGTTAAAAATAAAAATAAAAATAATGATGCGGAAGGCCTTCATATTCTTTGATGATGTGAAGAGTTTGCATGCAGTAGAAAGTGGGAAGTGGAAAGTTGAATTGTTGCATGTGCGCTTGATGATGTGCAAGTGGTGAAAAGTGAAAAGTTGATTGATTGCATGCGCTTAACGATGTGGATGGCTTGGATGTGCATTTAAATGGAAGGTGGCATGTGTGGGACATATGTCATAAGGTAGATAAGAAGTTAAGGTAAATAAGATAGTGAGGATGAACTTCTTAGGTATATAGGACATGAGCGTTCTCTAGAGGCACTTTATTGAAAAAAAAATGAGTGCATATCACATTTTACCATCTAAGTTGAGTGTGTATCACATTTTACCATCTAAGTTGAGTTTGCAGCATTTTATCTTGATTTATCAAAAATTCCTCTAAAAGCAAATTTGTTTCAACATTTTCCCTTCAAAGTTTTTGCCATGTTTTGTATGGGAGAGGTCAGCTGCCAGTCTCATGTGCAGCCATGAGTCAACTGCCACATGTGTGGAACATTTCTCAAGATGCATCTCACCCAGCAGATGGGTTCAACGATATTGTTAAGCCTACCTCCACCGCTCCAGGATGAACCACACCCGAGTAAGACCTCCTCCTCATACTCGAGCTAGGTATTTTGAAGTGAAAGTGGCAGCGGCCGTGATTTGTCCTCAAATGAAGTGGCGGTGGTTGGTGCTGAAGCAACCCTAACTACAAGCCTACATGACATTTGCTAGTGGGAGGGGTGAGAAGGTATTATCTTATCCACTTGTGTGTTCTTCCTCCGACCATCATTGGTGATCATCCGCGCGTAGTGGCCTTCTGCCCACCCTGGTGTTTGCTAATGATATATCTGCATGCTTACATGTAGCAAAATGAAGGTTAGGGCGAGTGACTCGGAACGAGTCGTGCTGAACCATGTTGCCCGACGCCGTGTGCCACATCGGACAAGCCTCACATGAATGCATTGAACTAGAGAGACTCATTGAGCTTGCCATTTATGGCTGGTAATGGGACCCACCAAATAGAACAATACACAACTTGCAAAGAGGTAAAAGTTTGAATAAAGATTTTTTTTTGTTAAGGGCTAAAAAGGGTGAAAATGTGACTTGGAAGATGGCCTCTGTGACGACCCCGGCCCGACCGTGCACTAATCATACACGCAAATGCACACGATCAAGCCTAAGGACTCACGTGAAGGAATCACAGCACAACTCTAAAACATAAATAAATACATACAAGTCATATATTACAAGCCAGGGGCCTCGAGGGCTCGAATACATAACATGATGTCTCACACATAGTCAGCGGAAGCGTTAGGTATCTGGGTACAGATACAACACAGAAGAAGATAGGCCTTTTGCAAAGGCGGGGCAAAAGAAAAGCTACGATCGAAAAGGCGCAGGCCTCCTGCCTGGGACCTCCGATCCTACTCCTGGTCGTCGTCCGCCGGCTCCTCGTAGAAGTACTCGCCGGCCGGGTAGTAGTAGTAGCCAGCCTCGGGCTGGTAGTAGTAGTCGTCAACGGGGGCTGCAGGCACCATGGCTCCGTCGTCTGGTTTATCAAGCGGGTAGGACAAAAGAGGAAGCAAAGCAACCGTGAGTACTCATCCAAAGTACTCAGCAAGACTTACATCAGATCTATACTAAGCAATGCATCATTTTCAAAGGAGGCTTTATGTGGGTGGACTAGACTGCAGAAAGCCAGAGTAGAGAGGGGAAAAGCCTAGTCCTGACGAAGACTAGCATCTTCAGGGTCTGTCGAAGACTACCATCTTCAGGGTCTTGCAGCAATTAGAAGGGTGCAGATTAGTACATCTTAATGTAAAGTGTTTATAGAACATCAACCTCGGCCGGGGATCCTTCCTCGACTCCCTGCGAGAAAGCAATCCCAGAGCCCTATCTCATATCTCAAGTCACCAGTTCTAGTTGTACCGAAGTGGATACAACTCCGAGTGTCCGTTACCGTAGGACAGGCTATCGATAGATTGTTTCTTCCCTGCAGGGGTGCACCAAGTTACCCACCACACTCGCTTAACTCCGGCCGGACACACCATCAGGTCGTGCCCGCCCTCGGCTAAACAATACGACGCAACCCGACCGGATACCGCCAGAGAGGATCGAGCACGCCGGACTAAACCTATGCCCCCAGGGGTCTGAGCCATCGCCCCGGACGCTCCTGCACGTTACGTGGCCGTTCGGTAGCAGACCTAGCAACCCCTTATACAAGCACGCAGTTGCATCCTGGGTCCAATCCGAACAACCCGCTCAATCGCTGACGTCGTGACGACTCCGGCTGATGTATACGACGCAGAGCACCCACTCACACCCACGTGGTGGTTAGTGCTATCGGACCCGGAGGCCCCTCGGATCAAATATCCAAATCGCTTAGTGTATTGGGAGCGCGCGGTAACGAGCAGAGCCTACGATACTGTTGGCCCCGTCGTCCCGTCTCGAGGACTTGTGACAAGGACTGGAATGACCGGCCACGCCTCGTAGTTATCTCGCGGGTACCCTCTCTGGTCACCCGACTCCACAGCTCACGCCTCGAAGGCACTCGCGGGTACCCCTCAGGGTCAACCCGTCTCTATCCAACATGTGTAGTAGTCACCATAAAGTGTCATCAGACGCACGATACCTCTGGCCGCACGCCTTTGTTCCTGGCGACGTCCGGCCTCGGGGATCGATACGTCTTTAAACACGGTACAGTAAGCCTGGCATCCGTGTGGCTTACATGCCGATGAGGAATCCGAGGAATCACCCTCGTTGGACTCCTTTACGACAAGTCCCGTTAAGGTGATACCGGAGGAATCACCCTCGGCGGTAATCACCATAGCGGATGCACGACAAAAGCTAAGTCGGAAGTGGGAAGAGGAATCACCCTCGGTAACCCACAACGAGCTAGCTATAATACAGGGACAACATCGAAAGTGAGTTCAGAGGTATCACCCTCGTCACCCGATGTTAACTCTGCGGAGTCGAGCATATTAGGGGGGGGATGTGCGGTGATGTGAAGAAGGTCAGGGGAAGGGGCTCGATCGCTTGATCGAGGCAAGGGTACTATGCGAGGCAACTACGAGAGTGCGGGACCATAGCAGTGCTACCCAACCTATACTAAGCAGTTTATGAATAAAGACAGGTATCAACAGTTTAGCAAAGACAGGCTATGCAACAGTAATAGGAGCAGTAGCGGTAGCAGCAATTTCTAATGCAAGAATAAGAGAGAATAGACATAGGCGATATCGGAAATGCTCAAGGGGGGGTTGCTTGCCTGGTTGCTCGGTGGCAAAAGCAAGATCGTCGGAGGGGGAACCAATCACCGGGACGGCGTCGGTCTCGGGATCTGCGTCAGCGTCGGGCTCTACCGAGAGAGAAGAGGGGGAAGAAACAGATAAATACACAAGCATATGCAACACAGAGCGTGCTAGGCTAACGTGCACTGCAGGGTTGCCTAAAAACTTGTCTAGGTCATATTAGTTATTTTTAAGAAATTGTTTGGATTTATTTTATTAAAGTTGAGCACTATTCATTTATCGAAAACAGGCCGAAAGTTCCATGTTCATCTAGCTAGGGGCATCTGACGGAAATACGGAGGGCGTATCTAGATTCGTATCGAAATTCTGAGCAACTTTCATATATAAATTATTTTCATCGGAGTTACGGATTAAAAGATATGAATTTTTAAAGTTTATTTGAATTTCTGGAATTATTTTAATTAACAAAAATGATTTATGACGTCAGCATGTGGTCATCACTGCGTCAGCAGTCAACAGCCGCACTGGTCAGGTCAAACCTGACCAGTGGGCCCCACCTGTCAGCCTCTGTGATTAAACAGAATATTTAAAATAAACTAACAGTGCTATTTAGGGGGGTGGACCCCACATGTCAGTGACTTATCAGCTAAACTAATTATCTTTTATTTATAAAAACGTTTTAATTAAATCTAATTTCGCAGGGGCCCACCTGTCAGCCACTGGGGCCTGCCCAGTCAGCCTGTTGACTTGGTCAACAGGTCAACGTGGGGCCCCAGGGCCCACTGGCAGTGACCCTGGGGGGTGGCCCCAGGTCAACCACGTCGGCCGGCCGGCGTTTAAACGCCGGCGAGCACGAAAACGCGGCGGCGCTCGTCGGGAGCTCATCGGAAAACCGCTACGGTGGCTCGTTCGGGCCGTGGCTGGGCGCGTTCGAACGGGGAGAGAGTGCCGCATCTAGTGGTGGTGGTGGCCGAGCCTGGAGTGGCCGGAAACGACGCCGGCGACGAGCTTTGGCGGCGGTGGCTTCGGGTGCTCGTCGGAATCGGTGAAACCGTGCGTGTTAGCCCGAGCTAGGGACGTAGGGGTGGTCTACGCGTCGTGGTGAAGCTGCTGGGCAAACGCCCGTGACCATTTGGTCACCGGAACCTCGCCGGCGACGAGGTCCGCGGCGGTGGGTTCGGGCGCGAATGGAGCGACGCCTACGGGCAGCTAGGGAACCAACGGGGAGGAGCAGAGGCCGTGGAGCTCACCGTGTGGCACACACGTAGGCCCGCGACAGTTTAGTAGCTGCAGAGGGGCGCCGGCGACGAAGAACTGCGGCGGCGACCCGAGGAGGAAGACGGAGGAGGGGTCCGGCGCCTCGGTGCTTCCCAGCTCCAGATGAGCCCACCGGTGGATGAAGAAGGCGAAGGCGGAGCTGGTCGGCACGGAGAGATGGCGAGGCGGTGGCTGTGGCCGCGGGAACGGTGGTCGAACGGCGGCGAGGCGCTCGGGCGCGCTCGGATCTGAGAGGGGAAGAGGCTCGGCGAGTGAGGGGAGAGGGGGGGGAATGGATGGGGACGGCCAGGGGGAACGGCTCGGCGCGGCCTTATCCCCTCGCCGGCCCTGTGGCGGCAGCTGTCGACGGCAGCGGCGACGAGCGCGCGGCGGCCAGCGCGCGGTCGACACGGCGACGGGAGCAGGTAGGGAAGGAGAGGTGGGCTGGGCCGGGCCTCTCCAGGCGACAGGTAAGTTTTTCCCTTCTCTGTTTCTTTTATTTATTTTACAGAGAAGAAAAGAAATGATAGGGCCTCCAAAAGACTTTTGAAAAAGGTGTAATTTGACCCAAATGATAGGTTGCAATATTACCCCTCACCAAAAATTGGTTTGAGCATATTTGAATCATTTTTGAAATTTACAAAAATGAAGAGGCATTTAATGTGCTGTTTTGGCACTGTTTAAATGCACTAGCCCTTTAATAGAGTTGAGGGTGAGGTTGTTTTCCCCAACAACATTAGTTTTGGAATATTTGCAATGAGATGAACAATTTTCCATAATTTTTGGAGCAACTTCATTTTGCACTTGAATTTGAATTGAATTTTCAGGGGAGTTTTTGAAGTGATTGTTTTAACCACTGTGATTATGCCTTGTAAATGAAAATGACTTGGCATTATTAGCAGTTGATCACAGTGATCATTACAAGGGGGTGTTACAAATTCTCCTCCTCTAAAAGAAATTCTCGTCCCGAGAATTTAGGAGGTAGAAGCAAAGAGGTCGGGGTATTCCGCCCGAAGATTTTCCTCGCGTTCCCAAGTGGCTTCATCTTCAGTATGATTTGACCACTGCACTTTCAGGAACTTGGTTGTCTTCTGACGGGTCCGACGTTCAGTTTGATCAAGAATGCGGATCGGATGCTCCTTATAGGACAGATCATCTTGAAGCTCGAGCATCTCGTGATCCACAGCACGATGCGGGGACTCCTTGAAGGATCGACGAAGTTGCGACACATGGAACACATCGTGGATATGCGAGAATTGCGGAGGCAATTGCAATTTGTAAGCCACGAATCCACGTCTAGCAACCACGGGAACGGGGCCAATGTAGCGTGGAGCTAACTTGCCCTTGATACCGAAACGATGCGTGCCCTTCATAGGGGTGACACGAAGATAAACTTGATCACCTGGTTGATAAGTCAGACCCCATCGCTTGCGATCATAATTGCTCTTCTGGCGGTCCTGAGCCGCCTTGAGATTCTCACGCACGATACGGACTTGCTCTTCGGCGTGTTGAATAATGTCCGGACCAATAACTTGTCGTTCCCCAGTTTCTGACCAGTTCAGAGGGGTTCTACACTTACGTCCGTACAGAACTTCAAAGGGAGCCATCTTCAAGCTTGCTTGATAGCTGTTGTTATACGAGAACTCGGCATATGGAAGGGATTCTTCCCATTTCTTACCGAATGATATAACACAAGCTCGCAGCATATCTTCAAGCACTAGATTGACTCGTTCAACTTGACCTTGGGACTGGGGGTGATAAGCTGAACTCCAGTGAATATGGGTTCCCAAAGCTTCTTGAAAACTTTCCCAGAACTTGGAAGTGAACAGGGTGCCACGGTCCGAACTGATCTCCTTCGGAATTCCGTGGAGGGATACAATTCGGGAGATATACAGTTCTGCTAACTGCTAGCAGTGATAGTCTCCTTGACTGGTAGAAAGTGTGCAACCTTTGAGAGTTGGTCGATGACGACAAGAATGGCATCGTTACCCTTCTGGGACTTAGGAAATCCAGTAATGAAATCCATCTGCACCTTATCCCATTTCCACAGCGGAATAGGAAGAGGTTGCAGAAGTCCAGCAGGCTTCTGGTGTTCTGCCTTCACGCGACGACAGACATCGCATTCAGCAACATATCGGGCAATATCCCGCTTCATATTAGGCCACCAGTACCTCTGGCGGAGGTCACGATACATCTTAGTACTACCAGGATGAATAGACAGCGGTGTATCATGTGCCTCCTTCATGACCTTGTCAGTCATTAGGTCGAAACGAGTTACCACAATGCGGCCTCGGAAATACAAGGTTCCATCTTCGGATATTGAGAAATCCCTGTATTTCGGAAGATGCAGTTCCTGTTTTATAACATCAACGAAAGCATCTTTGGTTTGCGCCACCTTGACAGCCTTCTCAAGATCCGGCTGTATCACAAGGTCATTAAGCGAACCATGTGGAACGATATGCAGATTCAGCTTGCGTAACTCCTCATAAAGACGAGGTTGAGCTCGCTTAACCTTGAGGTTGGTGCTGTATGACTTGCGACTCAAGGCATCGGCCATCACATTAGCCTTGCCAGGGGTATAAGAAATACCGCAGTCGTATTCAGAAATAGTTTCCAACCATCGCTGCTGGCGGAGGTTAAGATCCGGCTGAGTGAATAAATACTTCAAGCTTTGATGATCAGTATAAATCTCACACCGGTTACCGAGAAGGTAATGTCGCCATAACTTCAATGCAAAGATCACTGCAGCAAGTTCAAGATCATGCACTGGATAATTCTCTTCATGCGGACGCAATTGACGCGATGCATAAGCAACTACTCTTCGTTCTTGCATTAGGACACAGCCTAAGCCTTGACGAGAGGCGTCACAATATATCACGAAGTCCTTGCGAGAATCTGGAGGAGCAAGCACTGGTGCAGAAACGAGCTTGTCCTTAAGAGCTTGAAAGCTTTCCTGGCATTTATCTGTCCACTCAAACTTAACGCCTTTGTGAAGCAGATTAGTCAGGGGCTTGGCAATCTTGGAAAAGTTCTCGACGAAACGACGACAATAGCTTGCAAGGCCGAGAAAACTTCTCACTTGCTTGACATTCTTCGGAGGAGTCCAGTCAAGAATAGCCTGAACTCGTTCCGGATTAACGGCAATGCCATCCTTGGAAATCACATGTCCAAGGTAGGTCACTTCAGAAAGCCAGAACTCGCATTTGGAAAACTTAGCATAAAGCTGATGTTCTCGCAGCTTCTCCAGAACAAGGCGAAGATGTTCGGCGTGTTCTTCCTTGTTCTTTGAGAATACCAGAATATCATCCAGATATACCACGACGAACTTGTCGAGGTAATCCATGAATATATAATTCATCAGGCGGGAGAAGGTAGCTGGAGCATTAGTCAGTCCAAAAGACATGACAGTGTACTCATACGAGCCATAGCGAGTAACAAATGCAGTCTTTGGAATATCCTCTTCGCGAACACGGATCTGGTGATAACCTAACCTCAAGTCGAGTTTAGAAAACACCGGAATAATTCGACGTTTGGGTACAGGGGAATTATAATTCCAAGACGAAGGACCAGAAGCAAAGGCTCTGATCAAAAGAAGGATAGGCTGAATGGAATTTGATGACCAATCAAACATGGATTGATTTACCGAGAACCAGCTCATATCATCCTGAAGGACGTCTGAGCCGGAAGGATGGATTAGTAGGAATCAACTGAGGATTACGAATATTCGCAATATGTTGAATCAAGGGACGCATAATGATAGCGACAAGGATGTCAACGAAGGTTATATGGAATCTACCATGATGCAGACAGACAAAAATTTCAAGAGCAAGAGTCTGTAGAGGATTTTTGGGAGATCAGATAGCAAAACGAAGTATTTCATGGAACACAAGAACAACTGGGGATGAATGGATCATCGGTGTTGTGAGGAATTATCCGCAGTGCGAAGGAAGCTGCACGGCAGTAGACTCAAAAGATTCTCGGACTACAAGGAGTACTTCGGGGTACCAGCGGTAGCCCAGCCTGGTCAGGAGAGCGACTAGAATGGCCGGAAACCCAGGGGCATCTCGAGCCCAGGTGCGAAGCACAAGCTGAGTCTCCGGGCGAGGGGGAAACAGAGGATCCATCTGGAAGAAGAAGAATCAGACTTGTCAAGTCAATTATCATCAGGACTTGATAAGAAAGGTTAAACAAACAAATGGAAAGGAATGATTATCAGAATAATCAGGTCAATGATAAGAAACCGCACTGATATCCAGCTCTCCGGGTAGATGTGAAAACGAGAACCTAATGGAGTTAGTAAATTTAACCCGAATAGACGAGAGAGAAGAGTCCCAGAGTATAGACGAGGAATAAAAGAAGCTACACCACCCAATTGGCGACGTGGGGCCATAAGCCACACAGCCAAGTTAGTAAAACAGTTTTGGACCTCTAGACTCGTCTTCGACCAAGGAGTTGGAAAGGGGGTTCCTACAGGCAGTCGGCTCTGATACCAACCTGTGACGACCCCGGCCCGACCGTGCACTAATCATACACGCAAATGCACACGATCAAGCCTAAGGACTCACGTGAAGGAATCACAGCACAACTCTAAAACATAAATAAATACATACAAGTCATATATTACAAGCCAGGGGCCTCGAGGGCTCGAATACATAACATGATGTCTCACACATAGTCAGCGGAAGCGTTAGGTATCTGGGTACAGATACAACACAGAAGAAGATAGGCCTTTTGCAAAGGCGGGGCAAAAGAAAAGCTACGATCGAAAAGGCGCAGGCCTCCTGCCTGGGACCTCCGATCCTACTCCTGGTCGTCGTCCGCCGGCTCCTCGTAGAAGTACTCGCCGGCCGGGTAGTAGTAGTAGCCAGCCTCGGGCTGGTAGTAGTAGTCGTCAACGGGGGCTGCAGGCACCATGGCTCCGTCGTCTGGTTTATCAAGCGGGTAGGACAAAAGAGGAAGCAAAGCAACCGTGAGTACTCATCCAAAGTACTCAGCAAGACTTACATCAGATCTATACTAAGCAATGCATCATTTTCAAAGGAGGCTTTATGTGGGTGGACTAGACTGCAGAAAGCCAGAGTAGAGAGGGGAAAAGCCTAGTCCTGACGAAGACTAGCATCTTCAGGGTCTGTCGAAGACTACCATCTTCAGGGTCTTGCAGCAATTAGAAGGGTGCAGATTAGTACATCTTAATGTAAAGTGTTTATAGAACATCAACCTCGGCCGGGGATCCTTCCTCGACTCCCTGCGAGAAAGCAATCCCAGAGCCCTATCTCATATCTCAAGTCACCAGTTCTAGTTGTACCGAAGTGGATACAACTCCGAGTGTCCGTTACCGTAGGACAGGCTATCGATAGATTGTTTCTTCCCTGCAGGGGTGCACCAAGTTACCCACCACACTCGCTTAACTCCGGCCGGACACACCATCAGGTCGTGCCCGCCCTCGGCTAAACAATACGACGCAACCCGACCGGATACCGCCAGAGAGGATCGAGCACGCCGGACTAAACCTATGCCCCCAGGGGTCTGAGCCATCGCCCCGGACGCTCCTGCACGTTACGTGGCCGTTCGGTAGCAGACCTAGCAACCCCTTATACAAGCACGCAGTTGCATCCTGGGTCCAATCCGAACAACCCGCTCAATCGCTGACGTCGTGACGACTCCGGCTGATGTATACGACGCAGAGCACCCACTCACACCCACGTGGTGGTTAGTGCTATCGGACCCGGAGGCCCCTCGGATCAAATATCCAAATCGCTTAGTGTATTGGGAGCGCGCGGTAACGAGCAGAGCCTACGATACTGTTGGCCCCGTCGTCCCGTCTCGAGGACTTGTGACAAGGACTGGAATGACCGGCCACGCCTCGTAGTTATCTCGCGGGTACCCTCTCTGGTCACCCGACTCCACAGCTCACGCCTCGAAGGCACTCGCGGGTACCCCTCAGGGTCAACCCGTCTCTATCCAACATGTGTAGTAGTCACCATAAAGTGTCATCAGACGCACGATACCTCTGGCCGCACGCCTTTGTTCCTGGCGACGTCCGGCCTCGGGGATCGATACGTCTTTAAACACGGTACAGTAAGCCTGGCATCCGTGTGGCTTACATGCCGATGAGGAATCCGAGGAATCACCCTCGTTGGACTCCTTTACGACAAGTCCCGTTAAGGTGATACCGGAGGAATCACCCTCGGCGGTAATCACCATAGCGGATGCACGACAAAAGCTAAGTCGGAAGTGGGAAGAGGAATCACCCTCGGTAACCCACAACGAGCTAGCTATAATACAGGGACAACATCGAAAGTGAGTTCAGAGGTATCACCCTCGTCACCCGATGTTAACTCTGCGGAGTCGAGCATATTAGGGGGGGGATGTGCGGTGATGTGAAGAAGGTCAGGGGAAGGGGCTCGATCGCTTGATCGAGGCAAGGGTACTATGCGAGGCAACTACGAGAGTGCGGGACCATAGCAGTGCTACCCAACCTATACTAAGCAGTTTATGAATAAAGACAGGTATCAACAGTTTAGCAAAGACAGGCTATGCAACAGTAATAGGAGCAGTAGCGGTAGCAGCAATTTCTAATGCAAGAATAAGAGAGAATAGACATAGGCGATATCGGAAATGCTCAAGGGGGGGTTGCTTGCCTGGTTGCTCAGTGGCAAAAGCAAGATCGTCGGAGGGGGAACCAATCACCGGGACGACGTCGGTCTCGGGATCTGCGTCAGCGTCGGGCTCTACCGAGAGAGAAGAGGGGGAAGAAACAGATAAATACACAAGCATATGCAACACAGAGCGTGCTAGGCTAACGTGCAGTGCAGGGTTGCCTAAAAACTTGTCTAGGTCATATTAGTTATTTTTAAGAAATTGTTTGGATTTATTTTATTAAAGTTGAGCACTATTCATTTATCGAAAACAGGCCGAAAGTTCCATGTTCATCTAGCTAGGGGCATCTGACGGAAATACAGAGGGCGTATCTAGATTCGTATCGAAATTCTGAGCAACTTTCATATATAAATTATTTTCATCGGAGTTACGGATTAAAAGATATGAATTTTTAAAGTTTATTTGAATTTCTGGAATTATTTTAATTAACAAAAATGATTTATGACGTCAGCATGTGGTCATCACTGCGTCAGCAGTCAACAGCCGCACTGGTCAGGTCAAACCTGACCAGTGGGCCCCACCTGTCAGCCTCTGTGATTAAACAGAATATTTAAAATAAACTAACAGTGCTATTTAGGGGGGTGGACCCCACATGTCAGTGACTTATCAGCTAAACTAATTATCTTTTATTTATAAAAACGTTTTAATTAAATCTAATTTCGCAGGGGCCCACCTGTCAGCCACTGGGGCCTGCCCAGTCAGCCTGTTGACTTGGTCAACAGGTCAACGTGGGGCCCCAGGGCCCACTGGCAGTGACCCTGGGGGGTGGCCCCAGGTCAACCACGTCGGCCGGCCGGCGTTTAAACGCCGGCGAGCACGAAAACGCGGCGGCGCTCGTCGGGAGCTCATCGGAAAACCGCTACGGTGGCTCGTTCGGGCCGTGGCTGGGCGCGTTCGAACGGGGAGAGAGTGCCGCATCTAGTGGTGGTGGTGGCCGAGCCTGGAGTGGCCGGAAACGACGCCGGCGACGAGCTTTGGCGGCGGTGGCTTCGGGTGCTCGTCGGAATCGGTGAAACCGTGCGTGTTAGCCCGAGCTAGGGACGTAGGGGTGGTCTACGCGTCGTGGTGAAGCTGCTGGGCAAACGCCCGTGACCATTTGGTCACCGGAACCTCGCCGGCGACGAGGTCCGTGGCGGTGGGTTCGGGCGCGAATGGAGCGACGCCTACGGGCAGCTAGGGAACCAACGGGGAGGAGCAGAGGCCGTGGAGCTCACCGTGTGGCACACACGTAGGCCCGCGACAGTTTAGTAGCTGCAGAGGGGCGCCGGCGACGAAGAACTGCGGCGGCGACCCGAGGAGGAAGACGGAGGAGGGGTCCGGCGCCTCGGTGCTTCCCAGCTCCAGATGAGCCCACCGGTGGATGAAGAAGGCGAAGGCGGAGCTGGTCGGCACGGAGAGATGGCGAGGCGGTGGCTGTGGCCACGGGAACGGTGGTCGAACGGCGGCGAGGCGCTCGGGCGCGCTCGGATCTGAGAGGGGAAGAGGCTCGGCGAGTGAGGGGAGAGGGGGGGGAATGGATGGGGACGGCCAGGGGGAACGGCTCGGCGCGGCCTTATCCCCTCGCCGGCCCTGTGGCGGCAGCTGTCGACGGCAGCGGCGACGAGCGCGCGGCGGCCAGCGCGCGGTCGACACGGCGACGGGAGCAGGTAGGGAAGGAGAGGTGGGCTGGGCCGGGCCTCTCCAGGCGACAGGTAAGTTTTTCCCTTCTCTGTTTCTTTTATTTATTTTACAGAGAAGAAAAGAAATGATAGGGCCTCCAAAAGACTTTTTGAAAAAGGTGTAATTTGACCCAAATGATAGGTTGCAATATTACCCCTCACCAAAAATTGGTTTGAGCATATTTGAATCATTTTTGAAATTTACAAAAATGAAGAGGCATTTAATGTGCTGTTTTGGCACTGTTTAAATGCACTAGCCCTTTAATAGAGTTGAGGGTGAGGTTGTTTTCCCCAACAACATTAGTTTTGGAATATTTGCAATGAGATGAACAATTTTCCATAATTTTTGGAGCAACTTCATTTTGCACTTGAATTTGAATTGAATTTTCAGGGGAGTTTTTGAAGTGATTGTTTTAACCACTGTGATTATGCCTTGTAAATGAAAATGACTTGGCATTATTAGCAGTTGATCACAGTGATCATTACAAGGGGGTGTTACAAATTCTCCTCCTCTAAAAGAAATTCTCGTCCCGAGAATTTAGGAGGTAGAAGCAAAGAGGTCGGGGTATTCCGCCCGAAGATTTTCCTCGCGTTCCCAAGTGGCTTCATCTTCAGTATGATTTGACCACTGCACTTTCAGGAACTTGGTTGTCTTCTGACGGGTCCGACGTTCAGTTTGATCAAGAATGCGGATCGGATGCTCCTTATAGGACAGATCATCTTGAAGCTCGAGCATCTCGTGATCCACAGCACGATGCGGGGACTCCTTGAAGGATCGACGAAGTTGCGACACATGGAACACATCGTGGATATGCGAGAATTGCGGAGGCAATTGCAATTTGTAAGCCACGAATCCACGTCTAGCAACCACGGGAACGGGGCCAATGTAGCGTGGAGCTAACTTGCCCTTGATACCGAAACGATGCGTGCCCTTCATAGGGGTGACACGAAGATAAACTTGATCACCTGGTTGATAAGTCAGACCCCATCGCTTGCGATCATAATTGCTCTTCTGGCGGTCCTGAGCCGCCTTGAGATTCTCACGCACGATACGGACTTGCTCTTCGGCGTGTTGAATAATGTCCGGACCAATAACTTGTCGTTCCCCAGTTTCTGACCAGTTCAGAGGGGTTCTACACTTACGTCCGTACAGAACTTCAAAGGGAGCCATCTTCAAGCTTGCTTGATAGCTGTTGTTATACGAGAACTCGGCATATGGAAGGGATTCTTCCCATTTCTTACCGAATGATATAACACAAGCTCGCAGCATATCTTCAAGCACTAGATTGACTCGTTCAACTTGACCTTGGGACTGGGGGTGATAAGCTGAACTCCAGTGAATATGGGTTCCCAAAGCTTCTTGAAAACTTTCCCAGAACTTGGAAGTGAACAGGGTGCCACGGTCCGAACTGATCTCCTTCGGAATTCCGTGGAGGGATACAATTCGGGAGATATACAGTTCTGCTAACTGCTAGCGGTGATAGTCTCCTTGACTGGTAGAAAGTGTGCAACCTTTGAGAGTTGGTCGATGACGACAAGAATGGCATCGTTACCCTTCTGGGACTTAGGAAATCCAGTAATGAAATCCATCTGCACCTTATCCCATTTCCACAGCGGAATAGGAAGAGGTTGCAGAAGTCCAGCAGGCTTCTGGTGTTCTGCCTTCACGCGACGACAGACATCGCATTCAGCAACATATCGGGCAATATCCCGCTTCATATTAGGCCACCAGTACCTCTGGCGGAGGTCACGATACATCTTAGTACTACCAGGATGAATAGACAGCGGTGTATCATGTGCCTCCTTCATGACCTTGTCAGTCATTAGGTCGAAACGAGTTACCACAATGCGGCCTCGGAAATACAAGGTTCCATCTTCGGATATTGAGAAATCCCTGTATTTCGGAAGATGCAGTTCCTGTTTTATAACATCAACGAAAGCATCTTTGGTTTGCGCCACCTTGACAGCCTTCTCAAGATCGGGCTATATCACAAGGTCATTAAGCGAACCATGTGGAACGATATGCAGATTCAGCTTGCGTAACTCCTCATAAAGACGAGGTTGAGCTCGCTTAACCTTGAGGTTGGTGCTGTATGACTTGCGACTCAAGGCATCGGCCATCACATTAGCCTTGCCAGGGGTATAAGAAATACCGCAGTCGTATTCAGAAATAGTTTCCAACCATCGCTGCTGGCGGAGGTTAAGATCCGGCTGAGTGAATAAATACTTCAAGCTTTGATGATCAGTATAAATCTCACACCGGTTACCGAGAAGGTAATGTCGCCATAACTTCAATGCAAAGATCACTGCAGCAAGTTCAAGATCATGCACTGGATAATTCTCTTCATGCGGACGCAATTGACGCGATGCATAAGCAACTACTCTTCGTTCTTGCATTAGGACACAGCCTAAGCCTTGACGAGAGGCGTCACAATATATCACGAAGTCCTTGCGAGAATCTGGAGGAGCAAGCACTGGTGTAGTATGTGCTTATGAATTTTCATCAATACAATTTCATATGTTGTGTAAATAAAAAGGATAAGCGCATAAAACAAAATGGGATACTTTTGTTATATTTGGGCCCAAAAATTTGGATGGCCCTTTTGATTCCGAGTGCATGTACTCCTGGATGAACAATAAATTCAAAATAAATAGTAAATAAATTTTGAAATCATGATTTGTTGTGTAGATAGTTTGTTAGTGTAACTAGCGTGCCTGGCAATTTTCATGCAAAATGGTATAGCGGTGCTCTGTCGATGGAAAAAACAAAATTAAGTGTAACATTTGTCATTCGACTTGCTTTGTTTTGCACATGTGAAAATGCTTAAGCACCCCGCCCTCCTGAAAATTTGCATGTACCATTGAGTGTGACAATGAACCCATCTATTTTTTTTTCCTTTGTTTGACTTTTGGAAGCCGAATTGGATTTCCGCCAAAATGTCATATTTGTGTACACTGCAATTACTTATTAATTAGTGAAAATTTACATATATGTAAATATCATCTATATATTCCAATCGTTTTTTTCTTTCTTTCTTAACTTGCAAATAATGCTTTTTATTTCTTTTTCAAAATACAGGGCTTAGAGCCAATAGAAGGTGTCCCAAACCAGAACTTGAATGGTAAAAGGTGGATTTTTTTAAACCTAAATCTTGATAATATAAGATTAATAGAAAGTTGGACATAACAAGACATAGGATAAACTACGGTCGTAGACTTACTTTGTTGATAATCCGGACGAAAAACCAAGTGTCCTGCCAAGGGGCAACGGCTATGCACCGGGCCTAATGTGGTAGCCTCTAAAATACTCCCTTTATCCGGAAATACTTGTCGGAGAAGTGTATAAAAATAAATGTATCTAAAACTATAATATGTCTAATTTATTCATTTCTTCAACAAGTATTTTCGGACGGAGATAGTATAGGTTATGAAATTCTTTGACGACCCGAGCCATGGCCTGGTTGGCTTGGGCCCAGCTACATCCTTGACGGTAACTAATCTAACACAAAAATCCCCTAAAAAATCTAACACAAAAATAACAAGGGCACATTTATATCTCGCTTCACGTGACCGAGCGTAGCCTCGCCTCAGATGACCACTAATGGGTCAAGTAGCGCGCTCCTCCGTTCCTTCCTTCATTAAATTGTTCTGTTTTTTCTTCATATTTCTATTCTAAATATATATTTTCAAACATAATGTTACTTATTTTTTTCCTAAAAGTCTATCGCACATTAAAATAATGTTAATGCAATGTAAAATAATGGTTTGTGCAATTTCTAAACAATGTTCGTGATATTTTTAAAATATTCACATGTTTAAAATTTTGTTCATGACATCTTTGAAAATGTTCAAACGTTTCAAATTTCGATCAGAAATATTTTTATAATGTTAAAATGTTTAACATCGGAAAAATGTTCACACATTTACAATTTTGTTCATGAAAATATTTTTAATGTAATTTGTAAAATTGTTCGTACCATTCAAAAAATTGTTCATGGCAGTAAAAAAATTTGCATTCGTTCAGAATATGTTTCGTGCATTTAGATTTTTTTATTAAATTTTAAAAGTTGTTCGTGCAATTTTAGATAAACGTTCATAACTGACAAAAAACTGTCCATGATATTTATGAAAAATGTCCTAACACTTCACAAATGTTGCATGTTTTAAATAATATTCATTTTTTTCAAAGTGTGTTTCACATTGTTCACTATGTATTTTCAAAATGTTCAATCTGTATGTAAGAAACGTTGAATTTGTATAAAAAAAATATTCTCTATATATTAAAAAAATGTCAGCATATATTTTGGAAAAATTAAAAAGGAAAAAAAGCAGATGAAAAATCTACGAAGCCCGATAGAAAAAACCTGCGAAAAAACCCGTATTGAATCTTCCCAAAACCGGGTAGAAGAATTTGCGGTCCCCAGAAACTTTCCATAATCGCTTATTGGGCCGACTCACTTCGGTGTTACAGACGCTCCTTCGGAGAGTCTGTTGTATGGATCAGAGTAAACTTTATATAGCTTTTATGCAAAAAAGACTCTAATAAAATGGTAAAACGTGCGATTGACTAAAAAAGTTTAGAGTTTTTTTTCTAGGGACGTCAGGGCAACTCCACCATGGTTGATCAAAACACCCCCAAATGTCCAGAGTGCGTGATGCGCATATTTTTGGCCATCCAACGCCGTGCACCAATTTTTTCCTGATGTGCACGGACGTCTGAAATCCCACAAACCAGTGTAAACTTGTGTGAGGTTTTGGGGAGTCCAGAATGCAACGGACACGCCAACTCAGCCTCAGACCACACCACAAACCCATCTTTTCTCCCCCTTCCTTCTCTCTCATCTAACCATTGGACAAAGGTCGAATATTTGATGGATATGATTGTCTGGCCGGTTTGCCTACCGTTGTCCATTGACATGTTCGGACGTGTCTACAGACATTTGATGCTATTCATTTGGTGAACCCGTTGGATTTTCCTTTAGAGCAACCCCAATAGCTCCCTTACGGGATGACCGAAAAATTGTCTGAGAGCAACTTTTGTCAGTTCCCATAAATTTATGCTCCTAAATACATTTTTATTTAAACAAAAAAATAGGCAACATGGCGTGAGGCGATGCGGTGGCCACCGGCGTGGGGGCGGGTGGGTGGCACGGGCAGTGGCCAGCGGAGGTGGCAGCGTTTACAAGAAGGTGGGGCAAAAAGCCTCTCTAATAGTTCCCGTAATGCGACCATAACTTTACGGGAAGATGATCTTCCCATAAACCTGTAGGGAGAAAATACCATTTTTACGGGATCATGTAAAGTTATGGCCACTTTGCGGAAACTGTTGGAGAGATTTTTTTGCCCCAAATTCTTGTAAACGGCGATTATTTTAGAGATGCGGGTACTGTTGGAGATGCTCTTAAGAGGAAATATTGGAAGGAGAACAAAGCGTAGAGTTTACTGCCCGAGGCCTGCTAGGAAGAAATGAAGCCCAAGAAGCCTGGTGTACCTGTGCTCACTCCACTGCAACCTCAAAAATAAAATAAAAAATCCAGCACAATAGTAACCTCAAGCAAAACATATGTCTCAAGACTCGCTGTAACAAAATGAAATTCGAACAATTTCACACGTAACAATCTAGGCCCGAGTTGCAAAGTTGGAAATTATGGCTCCGTCTTGACTCTTAGCCCGAACAACACAAGATCGATCGATCGATCGATCTCTTTACAGACGAGACCGGCAGGAGTTGAACCAGCTCAAGCGAACGCGCGTTGAAAAGGAGAAACTTCTCATGGTATGGTACATCTCTCAGCTTGCTCAGGGGAACGAGTGAACCATCCGGGGTTAATCAGTAGCTGCCTTCCTCCTGCTCGCCGAAGCCGCAGTACATCTCGGCGCCGTGCAGCGACGAGCCGTCGGAGCGCTGGTGGGCGCCGCTGTAGCAGCCGGAGCTGCTCTGCGTGGACGTCATGGACTGGTGGTCGTGCTGCTCCGCGGCGGCGGCCGCGGCCACCTGCCACGCCTGCTGCTGCAGCTGCTGCTGGAGCAGCGGGTGCATCGCCGTCGCCGCCGCCCCCAGGTGCGCCTGCGTCCGGGCGTGCGCCACCTGCGCCTGCAGCGCCACCACCTGCTGCTGCAGCGCGAAGATGTGTGCGACGCAGCCGTAGACGGGGTCGCGCAGCCGGGCCTGCGCCTCGTAGGTCACCGTGGCGGCCGCCTCGCTCCGGTCCCCTGGGGCCACCTGCTGCAGCAGCTTGGCGGCGTTGCTGGCGCCGAACACCTTGTGGATGGCCGCGAACTGCGACGCGCCGTCCTCGGCGCAGAAGTAGGGCGCGAACACGCACTCCGCCGCGCACCTGCGCCGCAGGAACTTGCACGCCCCGCACGGCGACCCCGTCGTCGTCACACCCGCGCCGGCCATCGTCGTCGCCTCGTCGATCGTAGTCGTAGAGATTATAGCCCGATCGCTCGCCTGGCCTGGCTACCTAGCTAGCTTATGATCGAGCTCTGACTTGTGGAGACGGCGCTTTCAGTTAGCTGCCTGCACACGCACGAGACTGGAGTTTTATAGCTGGGCTAAGTAGAGGAGGTGACGCGAAGACATGGGCTGCCAGGGGACAGGGCCGGAGAAGAATGCGCATCATGTACAGGAGCGCGAGGGGCTCGTGTGTGCGGTTCGGGGACACCGGCTACTTGAATAGTGCGATTAGACTTGGTGTGCTGCCAAGAAAAATGAGAGAAATGCATATGTGTGTGTGCCTTGCGTACTGTTCATTTGCATGATTGACGGCTCACGCATTTCGCAAGGAGTAGAGAGAGCTGGTAGAGCTCCTGCCAGCTCCTGAAGAAGAAGAGGAACTGGCATCGAAGTTAGCACCACTGAATTGGAGGGTTCAGTTCAGACTTCAGACAGATCCTTTTCCGGAGAAACACACACACTGCACTGTCAGTGCTCACTGCTCAGTACCAGTGTCAACGCATAAGCTTGACTTGTAGTGGTAGTAATCCCGCTTTGAGGGCCTCAAACAACTGTTGTAGGATAGCAGACGACATGTGCTCACGTTGAAACGGAGAAGGTGGCGTGTGATGAGACGTGTTAGCTGGGACGTGCAAGAGAAAAGAAGGAGAAAGAAACAAGGAGCAGCCATGCATGACGCCTTTTGTCGCCGGATGCCGCTCACTTTCAGGGGGAGTGGCGAGAGGCTGGGCTGGGACTCCGCCTTTTCTTTTTCTGTTTCGTGTCTGTTGCTCCCGTTTGTTTATTGCTTCGCCTTCTGTCCGCTGCACCGATGCTTGTCCGGTTGCGCAAAATCCCGGGGTCTTACCCACACACGTCACATCCCACAGTCGGCCACGGGCTCAACTAATGTCTTCCGCCACAGATGCCTCTTTCTTTGGAATCATTTTGGGACACGCTAGACGTCGGCCGGATGGAGGCAACACCCGACTAGCTATGTTTGGCGCCCTCACATTTCATTTGAAATTGAACTCTGGACCATTTGATTCAGGCTACTTACATGAAATCTGTAAGCGCGACATTTCTTATACGTTCTACATCATCATGGGAGTGTCTTTTGTTTTTACATTGTGCGTTTGAAACATGAAAACAGTTACAACATTTTAAAGACACGTTCGTAATATTGCGCGCGCGCGTGCACGCTCGCGCAACATATGGTAACTAACCGTAGCAAATTACCAAGAAAAATCATCACATGCATATGACATAGAAGCCAACTCTTCGAGCAACGGGAAAGATAACCGCATCATGAACAGAACATTGGCATCAAACACCCAGAGTTAAGGCAACACATGGCTTGTATGTTTGCAACAAACCAAATATGAGATTCTAACATGTGAAGAAACATATGCAACATCAAAAATTTGGAAAACAATTGCCTTTCATTACCAAGTTTTTAGTCTCGACTCGGGCTCACCGCAGCCATGCAAAGATCAGATACAATGACCCTGAAGCCCGAAGCCTCAAGTTTTAGCTCCAACTCAGGCCACGGCGGCGAACCAATCTGTGGTTGGATGGTTAGAGGGACAAAGGTATCCCCAGCCCACCAGGGTTTAAGTCCTGGTGCTCGCATTATTCCTGAATTTATTTCAAGATTTTTGGCGAAGTGAGGGTGTGCGTGTGTGCGTTCATAGAGGTGAGTGTATGCGCATATGTATGAGCGCTTACGTCTGTAGTGTGTTAAAAAAACTCGGGCCACAGCGGCAAGCCATTTCACTTTTTGTGCAAGAGGATCAAGATCAAAAGAGTAGCAATGATGTACCAAATGAAGCTACCCGGGTGCAGAGGGCAACAATTATAAAAACTGTATTTTGATTTTGTTTATGTATGTATAGTGTGTGAGACCTTAACTTTAGGTGTGAGATCTTTGCGAATATACTAGGATACCAAATCATTTTCACTCTAGGTCTACCCTTGGGAGATGGAGCTACATAGGAGCATCTACAAAGGAGGGGTGTGCCTGCTTGCGTGGGGGCAAGGTGTTGGGCTCCCAAGGTATGAGTTTGTAGTACATGGCAAGCTTCCCTCTGTTGAGAAACCAACGATTTCACCAACATCTGCTCTACCATGTCCATCCTTTGATGGAGGGTTCTCCATCCATAAACCTCTGCAATACCTTGGCAAACAATGACGCCTTGTGCTACAAATTATTTCCCAATGAAATAGCGCACCTTTATATCTATGTTTGAGTAGTGATTTGTTCCATGGTATTGATGATATAATATGATGATTGGTTGAACTTTTATATGTTGGTTTCTATGTAGTCTTTTGTGTATTGTGTACGAGTGCACACGTGCATGGGGGGGGCATTTTAAGGTGTTGCCATGTGTTATGATAAATATGTGTGCAGAGGTCGGAGGGACGAAAATTACCGTTCCAAACATATAGGAGTTATGACATAGGGGAATTAAGGGGACCCTAGAGGAAGATATAGCTACAGCGTGCAGGGCCGGGCTGGCAAAATCTGGGGCACTGTGCTAAACTGTAAAATGGGGCCCACCTCATTAGACATTAGACATTTTAAATAACGTAATAGATAATTAGAGTGCTCAAGTAAGACAACTTTCTTCACATTGAGACAATCCGTGTACAAACTTGGTGGTTTGTGCTTTGCGGTAGGGAGCGCTAGAACCATGGTTCGATTCCTCAGTCTTGCACCATTTTTCTATTTTTTTAACTTAGGATGAAAAAGAACATAATGGGCTGATACATCTCCAACGTATATATAATTTTCGATTGTTCCATGCTGTTATATTATCATTTTTGGATGGTTTACAATCATTTTATATCATTTTTTGGTACTAACCTATTGGCATAGTGCCAAGTGCCAGTTGTTGTTTTCTGCATGTTTTTTACATCGCAGGAAATCAATATCAAACGGAGTCCAAGGGCAGCGAAACTTCTTGTGGATTTTTTGGACTAGAAGACATCCAATGGGTCAGGGCTGCACCTGGGGGGGGGGGGAGCTTCGAGGGGAGCACAACCCACCAGGGCGCGTCCTGGTGGGTTGTGCCCACCTCGAGTGACCCCCGAACCGCCTCTTTACTCTATAAATACCCCAATATTCCAAAAACCCTAGGAGAGTCGACGGAATTTCGATCCAGCCGCCGCAGAGTCCAGAACCACCAGATCCAATCTAGACACCATCACGGAGGGGTTCACCACTTCCATTGGTGCCTCTTTGATGATGCGTGAGTAGTTCCTTGTAGACCTATGGGTCCGTAGTCAATTGCTACTCTCTCTTTTGATTATCAATACAATGGTCTCTTGGAGATCCATATGATGTAACTCTTTTGCGGTGTATTTGTTGGGATCCGATGAACTTTGAGTTTATGATCAGATCTATCTTTTTATATCAATGAAAGTTATCTGAGTCTTCTTTTGATCTCTTATATGCATGATTGCTTATAGCCTCGTATTTCTTCTCCGATATTGGGTTTTGTTTGGCCAACTTGATCTCTTTATCTTGCCATGGGAAGAGGTGCTTTGTAGTGGGTTCGATCTTACGGTGGTTGATCCTAGTGACAGAAGGGGAACCGACACGTAAGTATCGTTGCTACTAAGGATAAAACGATGGGGTCTATTTCTACATAAATAGAGCTTGTCTACATCATGTCATCGTTCTTATTGCATTACTCCGTTTCTCCATGAACTTAATACACTAGATGCATGCTGGATAGCTGTCGATGTGTGGATTAATAGTAGTAGAAGCAAGCAGGAGTCGGTCTACTAATCTTGGACGTGATGCCTATATAATGATCATTGCCCGGATATCATCATGATTATTTGAAGTTCTATCAATTGCCCAACAGTAATTGTTTTTCCACCGTTTGCTATTTTTCTTGAGAGAAGCCACTAGTGAAATACTACCCCCGTGTCTCTTTCTCATATTATTTGCCTTTGCGATCTATTTTCCTTTTATTTTATTTTCAGATCTACTAAACCAAAAACCCAAAAATACTTTGCTGTAATTTATCTTATTTATCAATCAATCTATCAATATTTACAAGTCAATCACGTCCGTTACCCGAAAGGGATTGACAACCCCTTTTACACGTGGGGTTGCAAGTATTTGTTATTTGTGTGCAGGTGTTGTTTACGTTGTGTTGCTTGGTTCTCCTACTGGTTCGATAACCTTGGTCTCATCACTAAGGGAAATACCTACCGCTGCTATACTGCATCATCCCTTCCTCTTTGGGAAAATACCGACGTAGTTCTAGCAGTCATCAAAAGGAATTTCTGGCACCGTTGCCGGGGAGCACCTTCAACATATACCAGGTTCCTAATCACAAATCTCATCTCCTCGCAATTACATTATTTGCCATTTGCCTCTCATTTTCACCCCCCCCCACTTCACAACAATTTGCCGTTTTTATTCGCCATCTTTTCCGTTTGCCGTTTTTTCGGTCGGATCTATCGCCCACTTGTGTTCTTGTTTACAATTGCTAAAAAATGACGCAAGAGAACACTAAGTTGTGTGATTTTGCCAATACCAACAACAATGATTTTATTGGCACTCCGATTGCTCCTCCCGCCACTAGTGCGGAGACTTGTGATATTAATACTGCTTTGTTGAATATTGTCATGAAAGATCAATTTTCCGGGACTCCTAATGACGATGCCATGTCCCATCTCAATACCTTTGTGGAATTATGCGATATGCAAAAGAAAAGAGATGTGGACAATGATGGTGTGAAATTGAAATTATTTCCATTTTCTTTGCTAGATCATGCAAAAATTTGGTTTTCTTCTTTACCTCACAATAGCATTGATTCTTGGAATAAATGCAAAGACGCTTTTATTACTAAATATTTTCCGCCCACAAAAATTATATCCCTTAGAACCCAGATCATGAATTTCAAGCAACTTGAACATGAGCATGTTGCACAATCTTGGGAAAGGATGAAAATGATGCTAAGGAATTGCCCAACTCATGGGTTAAATCTTTGGATGATCATACAATTTTTTATGCGAGATTGAATTTTGTTTCTCGAAATCTTTTGGATTCCACCGCTGGTGACACTTTTATGGAAATTACTTTGGGTGAAGCCACCAAATTGCTTGATAATATTATGGTGAATTATTCGCAATGGCATAACGAAAGGGCGCCCACAAGCAAAAAGATTAATGCGATTGAGATTAATTCTTTGAATGAGAAAGTTGATGCTCTTATGAAAATTGTTGCTAGTAAAAGTGCTCCTATTGATCCTAATGATATGCATTTGTCTACCTTTATTGAGCAAACTAGTGATGCTATAGATGTGAACTTTATGTCTAGAAATAATTTAACAACAATGCTTATTGAGGTAATTTTAATCCTAGGCCTTTTCCTAGTGATTCCGCTAATAATTATGGTAATTCCTATGGAATTCAATCTTACAATAATAATAGGAACACATATGATCTAGAGAATAATATTAAATAATTTATCAATACCCAAAAAGTTTTCAATGCTTCCATACAAGAAAAATTGAATAAGATTGATGATATGTCTAGGAGTATTGATAGGATTTCTCATGATGTGGAAAATCTCAAGTTGAAATTTTTTGTGCCTAAAGTTAAAGAATCAATTAAAGCTCTTTATGTTTCTATGGATAAAAGTAAGAAAAGAACCGCCATGCATAGAGCTAAACGAGAATTTTTAGAAAAGGCGTTTTCTAGTGATTGCTTTCATAAAAATGATGAAGACATTAAAATGATTGGTGTTTCTTCCATTGATTCTTTGTTTAGTAAAATTCAACTTGATGATAAAGGGACTGAAGAAGAGTCAACTTTAGGTACAAGGCCTCCCAATATTTCAGAGGGTGAAAATCTTGTTGAGAAATGGATAAAAGTGGGTTTGGAGAGGTCAAGACTTTAACTAGTGATGTGCCCACTATCTTGGATTACAAAGATGTTAACTATGATAGTTGTTCTTTGATTGATTGTATCTCTTTGTTGCAATCCATGATTAATTCACCCCATGCTTAAGAACAAAATAAAGCTTTTACTAAACATATTGTTGATGCTATGATGAAAGCTTTAGATGATAAGTTGGAATTAGAAGTATCAATTCCAAAAAGTTGCATCATGAATGGGAACCTACTATCAAAATGAAAATTAAAAATTATGAGTGCTTTGCTTTGTGTGATTTGGGTGCTAGTGTTTCCACAATTCCAAAATCTCTTTGCGATATTCTTGGTCTTACAAATATTGAAGATTGCTCTCTTAATTTGCATTTGGCGGATTAAACTATTAAAAAGCCTTTGGGAAGGATCACTGATGTTCTTATTCTGGCAAATAGGAACTATGTACCCATAGACTTTATTGTTCTTCACATCGAATGCAATCCTTCTTGCCCTATTATACTTGGTAGACCGTTTTTGCGCACCATTGGCGCAGTGATTGACATGAAAGAAGGGAATATTAAATTCCAATTTCCTTTGAGAAAACGCATGGAACACTTCCCTAGAACCAAGATCAAATTTCCTTATTAATCTATAATGAGGGCAACTTATGGAACATCCAACAAGGATGACATCACTTGAAATCTTGGTATCATGCCTAGCTAAGGGCGTAAAATGATAGCGCTTGTTGGGAGGCAACCCAACTTGTATCTTTTTGCTTTTTGATTTCCTTGCTGTTTTCAATAAAAAAACCTTTAACACCTCTGTTGAGATGTGTTTTTGAGGTTTGAATAAAGGTTTGTGCCAAGCAAAGCCTTACGAACACGTTGGGTGTTAGTAGATTTGATCTTGCTGAAAAACAGAAACTTTTGCGCTCACGAGAAAAATTCTTATTTTTAACAGAAGATTGATTTTTGGTTGATTCTTTTTGCACAAGATTAATATACAAATTTCCCATGTGGCCCTATGTTTTTCAGAATTTTTAGAGTTGCATAAGTATTCGAACATCTAGATTACTACAGACTGTTCTGTTTTTGACAAAATCTGTTTTTATTGTGTTATGTGCTTGTTTTGATGATTCTATGGTTTTCTTTGATGAGTTTTTGCCATATAAAAGTTGGAATGCAGTAGATATAATAAAAAAACAAAATATGAATTTGTTTGCTACAGTAATTATAGTAGTGATTTGTTTTCTTATACTAACGGATCTCACAAAAGTTTTGTTGAGTTTTATGTGATTGAAGTTTTCATGTTTTGGGTTATCTTATGATGGATGAAGGAATAAGGAGTAAGAAAAAGTTTAAGCTTGGGGATGCCCCGGTATCCCAAGCTATTATCCAAAGAGAAGGAAGCAACTAAGCTTGGGTATGCCCCCGAGTGGCATCCCCTCTTTCTTCTAACGACCATCGGTATTTCACTCGAAACTATATTTTTATTCATCACATGATATGTGTTTTGCTTGGAGCGTCTTGTATGATATGAGTCTTTGCTTATTTTCTTTTTCTTTTGAAGTCATCAATCCTTTATGTACACATCTATTTGAGAGAGTTATAATAATGCCATTACTTGTTAGAATAGCTCTCTATTCTTCACTTAAATTTTTATGAGCTATGGATAATCTCTAGTGCTTCACTTATATATTTTTGAGCATGATGTGCTTTAGTATTTTTGAAGAAACACTCTCTTGATTCACTTAGATTTATTTGAGAGTTGGTAAACTTTTAATAAACACTCTCTTTCTTCACTTAGATTTATTTGAGAGTTAGTAAACTTCTCTTGCTTCACTTAAATTATTTTGAGAGAAAGAGAATTTTTATGCTCATGATCTTCACTTATATTTGTTTGAGCTTATGAAAAGCAACACATGATAATTAGTCCCAAAGTGATAGATACCCAAGTAGGATATAATAAAAACTTTCATGAAGATCATTGGACAAAATAAACTTGATTCCTTTAAATAGTTTTGAGACATGATGATGTGATATTTGTGTCATGTTGATGAGTAATTATGCTTTAGTAAGAATATTGATGTTAAGGTTTGTGATTCCGTATGCAAGCATGGAAGTCAATAATTATGCAATGAAATTATATCCTACTTGTGGTGCATTATTCAGTGTTATTCATGCTCAATGTTCGCTTATGAGATTATTCGTTTCATGGTTGGTCGCTTCCCAATCTTTTGCTAGCCTTCATTTTGCACTAAGTATGATCTCTACTTGTGCATAGAAAATCCTTTAAACCAGTTTTTCCACATGTGTCCACCATACCTACCTATATGCGGTAGTTCCTTGCCGTTCTAAGAAAATTTGTATGTGCCATCTCTAATTTTCAAAATAAATTTCCCTTTTTGTGTGCCTGAACCGCTCACGAGGCGGTGAGGGGTGAGGGGTGGCCAATATTTGCCATGCTAGATGTGTTATTCTCACGATGAGTGTTTATTCACTTGTCCTTGAACGAGAGTAAGGCAAAGGTATTAGGGATGCCCAGTCCCGAAATGAAAAACAAATTTACGTTAGGTTGTCAAATAATAAATTCCTTGGAAAGTGTTGGTATGGAAGGCCACCGTGGATTCGGCTAGCCATGGCTTGTGAAAGTTTGGTGGAAAAGGAATAAACTTTATTTTATGTTTGAGAACCGCCTATGGTATATCTAGCATAGAAAGTGTCGGGAACCTCAAGTATTTTTCGTTGGTGGGAAAAGTATACCTCCCAAAATAATTTTATCTCTCAATTTAAGCTTTGAGCTCTAGCACCTCTACAAATCCCTACTTCCCTTTGTGAAGGGCCTTTCTATTATTTATGCAATTTTTATTTTTGAATTTGAGTCTCCATCTTCTCTTACAAGCACCAACTAGAAAACACTATGATCGTACTTGAGCATTGGGTGTAACTAATATGCGAGTGTGTTTCATGAATGGATCAATGGTTGAGCATGATGGGCTAGGGATAACTTGTTTAGCATTGATATTTTCAAAGACATGATTGCTTGTTGATATGTTTGAGTATTTAAATCTCATGTCAATACTAGACTATTGCTTTGAACCATATAAAAGTCCAAATGTCCATGCTATAAAGAAAAGAATATGATATGACATGGTAGGCAACATTCCACATCAAAAATTCTGTTTTTATCATCTGCCTACTCAAGGACGAGCAGGAATTAAGCTTGGGGATGCTGATACGTCTCCAACGTATCTATAATTTTTTATTATTCCATGATGTTATATTACCATTTTTGGATGTTTTACCATCATTTTACAGTCATTTTATATCATTTTTTGGTACTAACCTATTGACATAGTGCCAAGTGCCAGTTGTTGTTTTCTGCATGTTTTTTACATCACAGGAAATCAGTATCAAACGGAGTCCAAACGAAGCGAATTTCTTCGTGGATTTTTTTGGACCAGAAGACATCCAATGGGCTAGGGCTGCAACTGGGGGGGAGCTCCGAGGGGAGCACAACCCGCTAGGGCGCCCCCAGGCGCGCCCTGCACTACAAAAAAATACACTTCCGTGATGCTACATGTTTGTCATAGTAGGTCACGTTTTCTGTCATGCATGTACATCCATGACGATTTTATGACAGAATCAAGATAGTCATACCTGTGCTGTCGTAGAAGTGTTCCATGGCACTACCAAAATTATCATCACGGAAGTGTCCACTTCCATGACGATAAATCGCGCGTCACAGAAGTGCTTTCGTCAAGGGTGACCGACATGTGGCATCCACCGTAACGGAACGCCGTTAAGGTATCGGGTCCGGTTTTAGATCCGATAACCTATTAACAGACTGGACCAATGGGGATTTTCCACGTGTAAAATTCTGATTGGCTGACGGAAACATGTGTCAGCTACGCGTTGGCACAGGTGTCACTCATCCAATGGGCGAGATGCGCCTATTATATGTTGACACGTGTACCGGCCCAAAAGTGGCCCATAAAGTTTAAATGGGCCGGCCCAACTAAAGGCCCGCAAGATTTTGCGGACCATAATGGGCCGGCCCAACTAAAGGCCCACAAGATTTTGCGAACCATAATGGGCCGGCCCAGCTAAAGGCCCACAAGATTTTGCGGGTCATAATGGGCCGGCACAGGTAAAGGCCCACAAGATTTTTCGGGCCATAATGGGCCGGCCCAGGTGAAGGCCCACAAAATTTTTGTGGACCATAATGGGCTGGCCCAGCTAAAGGCCCACAAGATTTCGCCGACATTAATGGGCCGGCCCAGCTGTAGGCCCACAAGATTTTGAGGACCCTAGTAGGCCGATCCATTAACTGGCTGCCATATTTTGGGCCAAATGCCGGCCCATATTTGATCCGGTCCATTAATGGCCTGCCACGTTCCGGGCCTAATAATGGCCCATATGAGATCCGGCCCGTTAAAAGCCTACCACGTTCTGGGCCAAATTACGGCCCAAATCAGGTCTGGCCCTTTAAGAGGCTTTGGGCTAAATTATGGCCCATATCAGATTCGGCCCGTCAACTGGACGCTATGCTTTTGGGCCCACTTGCTAAAGGCCTATTTAGTAATTCGGCTTGATATTAGTTTCGGCCTGTTAAGGGGCCGTTTAACATTTCGGCCTGTTAAAAGCCCGTCATATAGTTGGGCCTAACTATGGCCCGGTTTGCATCCGGCCTGCTCGCAGTCGATAATCTGATTAGGCCAAAAAAGGACCAAGACAATTTTGGCCTGTTATAAGCCCGTGATTTGATTGGCACATTCATGGGTCGGGGTCTATTTCGGCCTGCTGCCGGCCCGTGAGCTGTTCGGCACGTTTCAGGCCCAACCTACTTTTCAGACTCCTAAAGGCCCATTGAGTTTTCTTCGGAAAATAGGGCCGGCGGTTTACTCGGCCTATTAAAGGCCCGAATCTACTAGTGGGCCAGTTTATATTTAGGCATGTTAACAGACCAAGATGACGGGGCCCATGATGCGGATCATACATGGTGATTTGCATGACAGCCCGATTATGTACCGTAATTTTATGGTTTGGCCGGTTTACTACGAAGACAGGATATATATACAGTAAAATAACTGCATCATCATGAATAAGAAAAAACCTAGACTATACAATAAAGAAATTACGGCATATTACATCCACTGGGCATCAAAGTTCGCCACTATGATAATAAAGCACAAGCAGACAGCAGATTACATACACTGGGCATCAAAGATTGCCACCAGTGCAACTAAACACGCCGACAAAATAATATACAAAACCGGCAGCACTTCAATAGAGTTCAAGAAAGGTTAGCCCTGCTCGGGAGCTGCAGCGCAAGCAACTGTGCAAGCTGGTGAGACTGCACTTGTTTGACACTTATATCCTCCTCACTCTGAAGGATAAACAAGCAAACAGATGATAGGTTTTGCACATATAAGTATCAGTGCTGACAATTCATCACATTTCTTACTGATGAATAAAGTGACACAGTTTAAAATAGCATTAACACAATATGGTATTGTTCAGGTCAAGACATGGCAGGAAATGACATTGTGAAGGAGTTGGCAGCTTCACGACACCACTGAATTACAGATCAAGAACTCATAAGTATCAATGGTTAGTGTGCTATCAATTTATCCCATTTCAGATTGGCAAAATAAGATCACTTGCTCTATATAGTTTAATTTACATGGTATGAAGAAGGAACTTGGTTATACAACTGAAAACTGAAATTGAGAAGGACAAACTTTTGTTTATAAACTGGAGTACATAATAAACTTTAAACATGCAATTTGATTCAAACACCAAAAATAAACAGTTGTTGCAGTCATGCCTAACCAAATATACACAACAAAGTTTGAAGGCTTGAGAAGGACAAACTTATATTATTGGTGAAGGCAGGCTCTATAAAGCCCTTGTCCATTCTGATGGGGGGGGGGGCAATTCAAGAAGTTTACCACATAATCTTCTTCATAAGCATTGCCTTTATTCTACATTTTGTTAAGAGTAAATATAGATGTGACAATATAAGAAAAAATGGAGAATATTTAAGATAAGATGAAGAGTGATGCTACATAACCAAGTAGCTATAAATGTAAGTACAACGATACATGCAAAAGGTACAGCCAAGAGCAATGCAGAGCAAAACTTCTTCAGTACCATCGGTGTTATCCAACCTTATGGTAAGAGTAAATATAGATCTTATGTGTAGAAAATGGAGGGCAAAGGAAAATAAGCTGCAGAGTGTTGGTACATGAACAACTACCTGTCAATATAAGTACACTAATAAAGGACATCATGTACTTACAAGAACAATGTAGAGCTAAAAAATTCATTGGCATTGGATATATTCTACACTAATGTAACCATTCATACAGATCAGTAATTTGGAGCGAACAATTGATAAGCAAGCTATCATGCATACTGCTATCACATAATGAACCAGGTATGTATGCAAGTACAGTGATACAGGACAACATGTACTAACAAGAGCAAAGCAGCGGGCAGCATATTTGCAATATCCTGTCGTTCTTTTCAAACCGGAATTCTTTTTCGAGCAGATTTCCTGCAAAAAAGATCCGTAAGGCACATGCGAAAAAGTAGAAGTTCAAATTGTCATGCGATATCATAGACATTACCTCATCCTCGGAACAAGACCAGTGCATAACAAGGTTTTTCCATTCAATGTCTTCTAAATTTAGCACAGGAGACTTCACCATAAATTCGTTTATAGACTTGCGATCAAAGTGTGATTTCCTCAGGTAACACCAATACTGCTGCAATGCTTCCTTAAAAAGCGCAAGCAAGCTTTGCTCGTCATGACTATCTAGATTGACCCTCGCCTACTTACAGCAATGTAATGTAAATAATTGCTGTGTTCAATCAGCAGAAAACATGAAAATAATCACCATGAATAATAGCACTTACACGTAAGTGGGACATGAAGATGTGAAAATGGTGTTTGTCTTCACTATAATCTTCCAATGATGGGAATATATGCATGTAGTCCCAAACAACATTGAAAGCATTGTCTTTTAAATCGGGAATAACTGGAATGGGGTTCCAATCTGCAGGAATTGGCTGTCTCTGCAGTTGGGATATGTCTTCGGCCGGTGGATTTGTTGTACTTTTTGCTGGAGTGGGATTTTTCTATGGTACGGTTGGTGCTATGCCAACTGAAATCGGCATACCTTTTGCTGGAGTGCAGGTCCTGTGTGGTGGGGCTAGTGGTGTGGCCAGTGAAGTATGGGTACAGTCTGCTGGAGTCGGTCCTACGTTTTGTGTCACTGGTTGTAGAGCCAATATAAGTGGGGTGCTGTCTGATTTCTCTAGCACAACCACGTTTTTCAAGGACTTTGCTGGTGCTCCTTCAGGTTCGGCAATCACCCTCTTCCTTTTTATTGTCTGATGCACAAGAACAACATTTGAGTGGAAAAACATGGTATGATGACAAATGGAATATGTATTGATAATGGATGGGCATGGCATCTCGACATATATGACGAGTAAACTAAGCAGATGGCAGTGCAACAAAGTAGAAGAAATGCAAGACAACATATGCAAGATACGCGCAATCAATAAAACCTTGCCAAATTAGAGCAGGCACCTTGATGGATGAACATGACAGGCCATCTACCTTTGACTCCTCGAGGTTAGAATAGTCATTAGGATCATATTATGAACAAGAATCTATAGGTGGGGAGCGTATGAATTTCATTGCATCCAGAATGGCACTCAATGCCTTGGTGACAATTTTGTAAGTCATTGCAGTGTTCCACAATATTCTTCTGATGCGCGGATTCTGATATTCACTGTAATTAAGTATAATATCTGGGAACCATGAAAACATAAATAGTTGTGAGATTATCTTTGTAATGCAGAGGATATTCTAATATAGGGGCGCCCCTGTAAACACTTGTGTGCTATCACTGGATTCTGATGAGAGAGCTCATATGTGTTGTAATATGGTGCATGCATTTATATAATCTGGCACAAGGAAACAAAAAAATAGGCTCCAGAAGTAAGGATAGTTGGCAGATGATAGGTTCAAAATATACTGTACAGAGAGTTTATTGCCAAATCATGATAACAAGAGCACACAACAACTAGGTAGATCATAGTGTACATAAAAGGGGTACACCATAACCACGATATATAAATCGGGAAAGTGGAACTGGCTTGAAAATACGATGTTGTATTGCCGCTAGTAATTGAAAGCCTATCGATCAAGTACATCTCAGCTCTATCAGCTGTTGACTGCAGATGTCCCTGCTCCCCTTCCTGAGAAGGAACATACTGTACGTACTAAATACAAAATAACAAAAGAAGAACATGTTAAAGAACATAAGAGGAAGCATATTCACGAGGTTCCGCTTAATTGCATACAATGTCGGTTGCCCACTCATGATGAATCACAGCGCCCAAAGAAATGCAATTCCATGCCGTCTCTCTATATGTGGCAATTTTGAACAAGAGTCATAAGGATCATATTCTGAACAAGAGTCAACAGGTGGGAAGCGTATGAGTTTCATTGCATCCAGAATGGCGCTCAATGCCTTGGTGCCAATTTTGCAAGCCATTGCGGTGTTTAGCTTCAAGAGTGGACTGCTGCTAGTGCGACACAAAGCAGCTACACAGATC
The DNA here is from genome assembly GCA_902687465.1 of Secale cereale. Taxonomy (NCBI): domain Eukaryota; kingdom Viridiplantae; phylum Streptophyta; class Magnoliopsida; order Poales; family Poaceae; genus Secale; species Secale cereale. The sequence goes on from LR738715.1 coordinate 55,686,647, forward strand.
ATAGTGTTGATATAACGGGAAAACCGTAAGCATCAAATTAAAATCAGCAAAGTGGAACTTGCTGGAATATATGTGCTAGTATTGCCGGTACGGCTAGAAAGGCTTCGGATACCAGCTCTCTTCAACTGAAGGTGCGGTACTGTTAATATCACTATAACTCTCAAAGGCGACACAACTCCCCGCATTTCCTTGCTATTCTTACAGGATTCAAGTGGGTAGGCCACTACAAATCCTATTCCCATGTTTACAAAATCCTACGAATCAAAGAGGCCCGAAGAGTTCAAAGTGTCCATACCAACCGACCGTATAGACCTCTACACTGCAAATGTCCCTGCTCATCTTCACTACAAGGAACATATTGTACTACTATCATACTCCCTCCATTCCAAAATAGAAGTCCTGGTAGAGATTTTCACTATGGATCACATACAGATGTATCCAGATACATTTTAGAGTGTAGATTCACTCATTTTGCTCCATATGTAGTCCATGGTGGAATCTATACAAAGACTTGTATTTAGGAACGGAGCGAGTACTTATTAAAGAAGAACGGAAGAGGAGCATGCTAAAGAAGAGCAAGCGGATTTTGGATAATAAAATGTTTGTTGCGCAGTGCCCACACATGATGAACCAGAGCGCATTAAGAAAGCAACTCCCTGCCGTCTCTCTATATGTGGTGCACGTGCTTTTTCGAAAGTAAAGTAGGAACATTACCTCACCAATTAAATGTTATCTGTTTTAGTAATATCATAATCATATCAGATTTGTACTTGAGCAACAAGTTTGGAATTATGAGTTGCACGTTGTTTAGCTTGATGGATTCAGGAGCAGTGCAAAGCAGGTACGATGATGATACTGAATATAAAGGCAAGTCTGCATGCAAGTCGCGTGACTTTTGTCATTTGGGTCAGTCTACCATTTCAGGCGGTTGATGAAGATCCTACGTCTCCTAACCCTTCTTCTTCCTCGTCTCTGATTCTTCCCATATAGAACACCGCACGGGCCACCGATCGGACCACCGGCCCCCACCGCATGTGTTCCTCCGCTACCCCCACCCCCACCCCCGCCACACCGCGTCGAGTTTTCTTCGTTCAGCGAGGCCCCACCACCGCCCCCACAACCAAAGTCCCCACCCGAGCCTCTTCGTTCGCACTAGCAAACTCCGGCGAGCTCTGAAAAATCGACTGACCCAATTTTGAAATTTAATCTACTATGATTTAACTAGTGTGGAATATAAAAGGGGAAAACCATAAGCATTGGGAGTATAGTGTTGAGCGTGCCATGGCGGATCTGAAGGTGCAAACTGGACAAAGGCAACTTCGCAACCAATGTTTGCTCTCAACTAGCAAGTAAGTGATGGACAAGAAATCGGAGTAAAGCAGTGGCGATCTATTTTCTTGCTGCGATAAATAAGTTGAGCAGATACGAAAGAGTACCACCTCTGGTGCGGCGCCGTGTATGCATCTGCTAAGAATTTGACGGTGCTGTGGTAGCGATGGCCGTCGGTGGCGTGGAAGCAGATCTAAGAGAGTACATGATGGCGGCAGGGCGCGGTGGACAAGACGGTCGAAGGAGCGGCGCCGACATGGTGGACGACGGCGGGGATGAAGCGAGAGGACGGGATGCAAGGATCCCGGTCCGAAGCCGTGGATGAGAGATGTCGATCTCTTGTAATGGACGGCGGCGTCGGAGTATCAGCTCCGGCATGGTGGAGGAGGACGGCGGTGGATGGGGTGGCGGACGGAGGAGGCTGGTGTGGAGAGGGTGTCTTGGCTCCCACGGAGTACGAATGGGTAAATGGAGGTGGAGAGGAAGGGGGGAACCATGTCTGCAGGGCGCGCTTGTCTCAAATGCAAGGAAATTTACAAACTTAACCCCCGTTTTAAATTTCCTACATCACAACAATATTAGTCGGTCGGGGATAGGACGGTAATCTCGCATACACCGAATATTTGCCGACGAGAGTTTGTTTTTGGCGCCCACCGTGTATGAATCGGGGAGGGAGTCGATTTCAACAGAGGACACACTGTGTTTTGGCGCCCACCGTGTATGAATCCGGGTGAGAGGCGGTTATGTCACGTTTGAGTGAAATTACAAACCTACCCCTATCGAAACCTATAGAAATCGAGCAGATAGGCTTTGCGTGGCAGGGATAGGCACTTGTAATTTCCATCTCGCAGATTTTGGTTCCGGGCGATTACTGCGACTTTCCCCGCTTCGTTCAAATTTTGCAGAGTGCACGTTTACCGTGCCAACTCAATTCGAACCCCGTTTGTATTCTATGTTTTTTCAGGTGGGATCCATTTTCGATTGGAATAGAATTCTATATACATATTTTTTTATATATACTTTCAAAAGCACAACACCCTTTATACATAAATATAATTTACCAATGGCATGATCTCAGATTCATAAGGTTGTATCCATCAATTTGGATTTTCAAATATTTGAAACCACTTTATGTTGAAATCCAATGTATGCATTCCTCGCTAACTGTCTCCAATTAATGTGTGTTTCATGCGTTTTTTTTACTTCTCAAACATGTATAATGTGTTTCACACACGCAACATATAGTATAATCTTGTTTAGACATTAATTGCATATAAACCATGCATTGTTTCGAATTAAAGAATCTAAGGATCACAAATATTGATAAACTATATAACATTACACGTGTCGCCAAATTCAAATGAATATGCATGTTTGATACACCAATTTGCGGTATGATATTATCGATGTCGTGATCTCCAGTTTAAATATTTGAATCCCATTTAATCCGGATATTTGTCTCATATAACTATCACTCATGCTTATATAGGACTACCTCTCTAACCTATACGCGTTCATCGTCTCTCGGGTATCTCTCGTGCTACCTGTATGTCGACAATGATCTTTTATCTTCGTAACACACTAACGGTACTCTCTCCCTCAACCTTCATCACTCTATCTCTCTCTAAGTATATCTCGCTCCCGGCTATGTATCTCTAACTATGATTCTCCATGTGGAATCTCTTTCTTTCACACACACACAAAATTTTGTCTTCCGGGGTCTCATTTCTCTCTACTATTCCCCTGTGTGCCACTCGCACACCCCTCATACAGAGATGTCTTTCGCTCCTTAGGTATGAGAACCTACGACTCTTCCTCTTAAATATCTCTTTCTCACACACAAACACAAACTCTGTCTCCCAGGGTCTCATATTTCTCCACTGTTCTCTTGTATGTCGCTCACACACACTCTCTCTCCCTAGAGATATCTTGCGTTCCCTCATATGTTTCTCGCTATCACTCTCGTTTTGAAATATCTTTCTCTCTCGCAGACACAAAACTCCATCTCTCGGGATCTCATTTCTCTCCGATATTTGTTTGTATGTGAGTCACATGCACCCTTCCTTCATCTCTCTCACACCCACACCCATAACTCAACCTTCTGATCCACTCGCCTATCTCTAACGCACACTAGCTAGCATCTTTATCTTTCTATTTATCTGTTTCTCCATCAACCTTCTTTCATTTATAGGTTTATCTCTTTTGCTCAATCGTTGTGCCTCACTCCCTTTGCTCGCCATAGATGCATGCTCCAGCCCACACCACTATCTCTTAAAGACAAAAACACATGCTCAATTGTTGGGCCTTCTTCCCTGCATTCTTGCATGCATGCATATTGTCATACCGATCCGTATCTCCCATGTCGTTGATCTTAGCTTATGACTTATGTCTTTTTTCTTTTATCTCGATCATGCGCGCGCGCACACACGCACATCCCACGTATACATGTATACCTCTCACACATGCACGTTGAAGGTCTCTATGTCTCCATACGTAGTTAATTACCCTCAACCCTAACGCCACATCGAATCGTTCTCTTCTTGTGTGCACATAACTTCCGCCTGGATGGGTAAAACACACACTCACACTTAACAATCTCCTTGTAGCTACCCCCTATCCCTCTTCCCCTATATGCCCGAAATCAATAAGACCATCCCTTTGTTTAGTTCCCGCCTACATGCACCATCGATATATAGTAGTCTTCCTTGGTGTCTCTCGAACAAACACGTTCTCTCGATGTCGACTACTCTCACGCGCACACACCTTCTCTTCCCTCTCGATGGGCATTTTCTCTCTCGCACCCCATCGTTGGCGGCCTCTGCCATACACATCACCTCTCTATGATGAAGCCATGCACACTTAAATTACATCCGCCACCGAGGACCCCGCGACACACACACACACACACACAAACACGCACACACATACACAGTAAGACTCCATCACACACAAACACACTAAGACTTCATCTCTCTCTCACCCCCCACACACACACCGAGACTCCATCTCACACACACATGCTCTAGGCAGAGCATTTGTTCCTAGCACCCTTCATCCACCCTTACCCGTATGATAAACAATCACCTCAATTTACTTGTATAGCATGGAAAAATTCCACTTTACTTTAGTATTTAGCAAACTTATCATCTGTCCCTTATAAAAAACCAAGTTGGCAATGATGGTGTGTTTGCCATCTTGTAATATAGATCATCTAATCTATATATGACGGATAGAAAGCAAACTATGATAATTTTACAAAAGATAGCCGCACCTCTCTCCACATCCTTATCTCCCACACCTCATTGCTGAGCAATTAAAAAAGAAAGTCTCCGGAACAATCACCAGTCACGACCACACTCCACTCCTCCGCACCTTATCTCTCATCTTTCATTTTTTCGATGACATTCTCGAGATACCAGTTTTCTGATAAGATTCTCGAAATATCATTAGTTTTTACACATGGGATTTGTCAGGCCCAAGATGCGATTCTATCCCGATCACGTGACTCATACGTGATTGGGGCACAACCGCATCTCAGGCGCTTAGCAAGATGGATATCATTACATCGTACCATTACATACATACATGGGGCATACAACAATTCATACAAGTCACATGAATACAACATCAATACAAGGCATCCGACTACGGATGCAAACATGAAAAGCACAACGACATCCATCTGCTATCCCAGGCTGCCGACCCGGAACCTAACCCAAGACTGAAGAAGAAGAAGAAGAAGAAGAAGAAGAAGAAGAAAGAACTCCAATACAAAGGACATCGCTCTCGCGTCAAGTCATCGGAAACCTGCACCTGCAACTGTTGTTGTAGTATCTGTGAGCCATGAGGACTCAGCAATCCCATAACCATGGGTATCAAGACTAGCAAAGCTTAAAGGGTAGGAAGAGGTAAAGTGGTGAGGTTGCAGCAGCAACTAAGGAAAATATGGTGGCTAACTTACGAGTACAACAATAAGATGAGCATCTACGCAAACGGTCACAAACTAGTAATGATCGCTAAAGACCCGGAACTACCTACGAGTCAATCATAACCCCACCATGTTCTCTTCTTAAAGTGAAAAGAGACAGTCACAGTTACTCACACAGTTGTGTGTTTTACTTCGGATCATTTGTCAAGTTTTCTACAACCGGACATTAACAAATTCCAATCTGCCACATAACCTTGGGCACGAATTCCGAAAGATCATAACCCTGCAGGGGTGTCCCAACTTAGCCCATCACAAGCTCTCACGATCAGCAGAGATAATAATAATATTACCCCTTATCTTAAGGAAGGCCCGATCAGACTCGGAATTCCCGGTGCACAAGACATTTCGACAATGGTAAAACAAGTCCAGCAAGACCTCCCGGCGTGCTTTACCCTGATAGTAGCCGCGCGTATCTCGTCTCAGGCCACGTCCGGATGGGTGATTTTACGAGTGCCAGATACCTCGAGTTTCCCCGTGGCGGCCCGTCGAACCCCCGTTTGGGACCAACACCATCAGCACTGGCCCCCCTGCCATGTAGAAAGAATCCTCGGGGACGCGACCCCCTATGCAATTTAATTAATTAATTAAGTTATTATTATGAGGCAAATTAAAACCAATGTTGGGCCTTGCTGGAGGAGTTTTATTCAAAGACGAACTATCAAGGGGTCCCCATATACCCAACCGGGTAAGAAATGCAAAATCAAGGAAGATAATGCCGGTTTATCGGCTCCTAAGGTGGCATGAGTGGAACAAAACACCGAGCAAAAGGCCAAGCCTTCCACCCATTGCCAAGTATATAGGTGTGTTAATAAATATAAGATATATTTTGATATTCCCAAAGCATCAAGTTCACCTGCAACTAACAACGTTATAAGAGGGGCTGAGCAAGCGGGTAACATATCCAAACAATGGTTTTCTAGGAAGGTGTCAAAGGTTAGAGGTTTCATGGCAACAAGGAGAGGGGCTGACAATAAAGATGGGTAGCACGACATATAACGATAGCATCGAGACATCTAGCATTACAATGATAGTAAAGGTATCCAAGGTGATGGTCATCTTGCCTGAGATCCCGCAAGGAAGAAGAACGGATCCATGAAGCAGACGAAGAAGAATCCATGAAGACGAACCACGTGTAGCCGAACGAATCCTCACGATCGCAACGGAAAAGAACTAGCGAGAGGAAAGCATACAACACGGTAAACACACCACACAAGACATGACATAAGGTCAACCAAGTATGATGCAAGACAAGTCTATATGATGCAAAACATGGCAAGGCATGAAGCACACAAGAACAACACAAACCAACAAGTTTAAATGAGGCCGGAATCAACATATACCAATTCCGGTAAGTCCTCATATGCACGTTTGGAAATTGGTCCAGATCTGAACAAACCTTAAGTTAAAGTTGTTTAACAGCAAGTTAACATGCACCATGATGATCTACTCGAAATTCTAGTCAAGTTACATATCAAGTTTGTTTAATTCGGAGCTACGGCCTAGAAGATATGAGCAAAACAAGTCAAGCATGGCAATTATGCAAAATGCATCCAAACATCAAGCAAACACACTCCAAACAGGTAAACAACATGATATTATGCTTCTACATGCAAAATCACACAAGTTTCATATAGGGCACGCTCAAAACGGAGCAACGGTTCAACACATACACATGAAACACGATATAACAACAAGCTGTCCAAAATCAGCCACATAGCAACTTCGAAGCAAGGTATATATATGCCACAACACACAAACATGATAACAAGAGGCATGGATGTGAAATAGACATGATACTTAACAAGCATGAACTTAGAACACACTCAAAATCTTGCTGGAACACAATTAAACAAGCATGGCAAGTTGCAATAAATTTATCCAGACTTGGTCAAAATCTGGGAAGGCAAAAACATCATCACGATGCTGCCTTCGGAGGCACAAAACAATAAGCATATCAACTCTACTAAGTATATAAAGATCATGGATATGTAATAGACATAGCATACATCAAATAACTCCATTGGAGCAACTCCATAGGAGGCATGGATCAATAGCAACAAGCTTCACCGAATTGATCATGCTGATAAAAGTCTGACAGGTAAATTTATAGCAACTTGAGAGCAAGAAATAAATAAGCTACAGCAGGCCATATATGCAAACAAGGGCATGAATGAATAGAGCATAACATGGACAACAAGACATGATCATTTTACATACTAAAACATGCATGGATTTGAGTGAGGCATCAAGCAAACATAGCATCAGGTTTAACATATTCCAGACTTAGCAGTTTTTTCACTAAGTATAAAACAACAACATTGGCATGGCATGTTTACAAGCTTCTTCAAGTCATCTCAAGGCATATCATGAAAAGTCTATTGCACCACATCAAAGATCATATTATGGTGTTTCTAAAACGTATTGACATTTGGCATGAAGACAAACACACCAATAGCAATGAGCAAGTGAAATCAGCATCTCATAACAAGTTTTAGCACTTAACAGCCACATGCACTTTTGCAACAGAGATTAACATGGCAATATGACATATAAAATGAATGCTACAACAACCAACATGTAGAGCACTTCACAATGAACATTTTGACATATCATATGCTCCATTTGGATAAACATGCACAAAGTTACAAGCATCACAAGTATGCAACAAAATTACAGTTAACAACAGTTTTAAACATATAGCACTCTTGCAACGAGGATGAGGGCATCGAGATGAACTCAAACAAGCATGCCACAATGGAACAAAATGAAGAGCATATCACCACGATCATTTTGACATATTATTCACTCAATTTGGATCAACACACAAAAAGTTACAGCCACTCAAACATGCATATATGATGTATGAAATTCTCAGACTTAGCCATTTTTTTAACTTCAAGAAAAAAACAGAGTGAGCGCCATTTAGTTAAACGATGCTCGGGCGGGGATTAGGTGGTGCTCATCGCGGGCTTCGGCCCAGGCACGAGGAGGAAGCATGCCCGCGAGGATGGGCCTTCCTGAGCTCGGCCGCGGGGAGGCTGGGCCGGCCCACGAGGCCACGAGGCACGCGCTCGTCCCCGATCCCAATTGGATTGGGCGAGACAGCCGCGGCGGCGGCTAGTCGCCAGCGAGGGAAGGAGCGGCGAGCCCGATCCGGCGAGGAAGGGGCTCGGGGCGGCCGGATGGCGGCGCGCGGCGGCGGTGCGCGGAGGCGGAGGCGGCGGCGGGCGGCGGCCGGCGGGAGGCGGGCGGTGGGCGATGGGGTCCGGTGGCGGTGGGGCGCGCGGTGCCGGCGGCGGAGGACGGGAGCGCCGACAGTGGGGCTCGCGGCGATGCCGCGACGCTCGGGGCGGCGGGGCGATGGCTGCGGGCCTGGAGGGCCAGGATCGGTCCGCGCGGGCTCGTCGGCGGGGATGTGGGCGCGGGGTGGTCGGCCAGTGAGGAGCTGCCACATGGCGGTGGGAGGTGGAGCGGACACTTCCGGCGGTGGGGTGGACATGTCCGACGCGCGGAGGAGGAAGAAGCTAGGGTTTCGCTGCGAATTTGGACGGGGGAGACTCTTTTATAGGTAGAGGGAGCTAGGAGAGTCCAAATGAGGAGCGGTTTTCGGCCACGCGATCATGATCCAACGACCGAGAGCATGGAGGTGGTTAGGATGGGCTTGGGGTCTCTTGTGAAAGGGGTGCTGGGCCCAAAGAGAAAGGCTTCCGGCAGTTAACACGGTTAACCGTTGGGCTATCAAACGAACTCCGAACGCGACAAAACTTGACAGGCGGTCTACCTATGCTATAATAAGACCACACGCCAAGTTTCATCCCATTCCGAGAACATTTTCCGGCCACTCATAAAATAAATATTCGGAGATGCCGTGGGCGCGTGCAAGTGTGTCTGGGCTCAAAACGGACAACGGAAAGGACGAGGGGAACCCGAACGGATGCAAGTTTTGAAAACATGATGATGCAATGCACATGATGACAAGGCAAAGATGCGACACGCAAGAAGATGTCACGGCAACAACGACGAATCACTGGCTGACAGCTGGCGCATCGGTCTCGGGGTGTCACAACACTCCCCTACTAACAAGAGATCTCGTCCCGAGATCTTAGGAACGAGACAGAAGAGGAAAAGGAAGAACAAAGTTCTCCGAGGACAAAAGAGTGATACCAAAGAATGTTGAGAGGTTGAACAATTTGAAAGAAAGAAAACAACGGAGACGAATGAGATTGAGAAGCTCTGTTACAAAAGAGGAACAAGGAACACACGAGAACCAAGTAGGTTGAATTATAAGAAAGAAGAATTGAAGGAATACAATGGATTCGAAACCACTCCGGTTAATAAGAGAAAGAAAGGAATTTGAACGAATGAATTTGGGCAACACTCCGGCTGAAAATGGAAGAAATAGCACACCTGTTGAACATGAATGGAATAGGACAAGACCCTGAGAAGATGAAACGAAAACATGACGAAATGAACAAAACAATGCCTCCGGAAGAATGGAAAGAATGCAACGAAAAGAACGGAGAAGGAAAAGACAACTTTGAGCATGCGTGACATGAACGAGAATTTATAAGAGAAAGACTTGAACGGAGTTGTTGAGATGATCAACAACAAAAGAATAAGCTTATTTGTGGGCTTATTTAAACATCTCAAAACTTGAGGTGAATTATGCCGCAACCAAATATTGAATAGATGAGAAGAAGAACGAAATGCAAAACTCCACTTCAAAAGAATACGGAGGATTATTTGCACTCGAGAGGCAAAAGAATAATGCTTGAGCCTCTCCACAAGAATTAGATGAATATTTGAGGAATGAATTTAATCATGATGAACCACCAGGAAGAACTCCGTTAACAAAAAGATGATGATATATAAATGACGGATGAAAAGAATAAGATTAAAGCCTTGCGATGATTTAGACGGGGGTTCCGACGAGATAGCCAAGAAACTTGAACTCCGGAAAAGGAAAGATGACAACACTTGGAACTAGAATTTATTCATCAAGAATAAACTCCGAAGGAAGAAAATTAAATCGACTTGATGAAAAAGGAATATGAATTATGTTATGCTTATCCTCCACAAATTAAGTTGATGAGAAGCAATGGATTCGCATACTACTTATTCTCGTTGAAAAGGATTAAAGAGAGTTATATCGCTAACTTGCGAAAATCTTCATGAAACACCGGTAGGATTGGAAAGAACGAATGAAATGATATGCTAGCACCGGAAAGAACTGTTGAACGAACCACCGTAAAAATTGAAGTCGAGTGTAGAAAAGGAACGAACCATCGTAAAAATTGAAGCCGAGTGAAGAAAAGGAACGAGCCACCGGGAAGAATTAAAATCGAATGATGAAAGAGAACAAACCACCGTAAAGAATTGAAATTGAGTGAATACGATGAATCGCTGGGAATATTAAAACACTTGGGGAATTTAGATACAAGAACACGAAGAGATCGCAAACTGATTAAAGAATACTTGAACAAAGCACCGGACGAATGTGAGATGAATGAAGAGGCATCAATGAAGAATAGTTGGAGGACGAAGTTGAAAACTGAGAACAAAGAAATCTTCTGAAATGATGGCCTTCGGAGGATCACAAAAAGAAAGAATTCATGAAATGCTCCGAACGAGTAAGGAAAAGAATTTATGACAAACGGAATAATTCGAGAGGATAGCATTAAGCTAGAAGCATGAATCTCCGAGAGAACGGACAAGATTCAGAGGAAAACGCTTCTTCGGTCTTCAGATGACGACGAGAAATACCTTGAAGAAATTGCAAGATACTCCGGACGAATGAAAAGGGGAAGGGTTGAGCGAACGATGAAAAGAATTTGAAAACGATCTTGGAGAAGGCATAAGACTGATGGAATCCATTCTTACGTCACACTTGAAAAGAATTTTGGAACACTCCGGGAAATTAGAAGAGTCAGGTAAGATCCTGGGAATAAACATGTGTGTTAGGGCCCACCGAAGAGAAAACACCGTTGAAAATGATCGAAAAGGAGATGATGCACCAGAACGATTGAATGACTCAAATGAGGTGACAACCTCGAATTAATTGGAACAGGACAAATCTCCTGAGATGTCTTCGGAACTCCGGAATAATTAATGGCGAGAGGCGAACGAGACAAGGGAAAACACTTCAGCGAATGAAAGAAATAAGAACAACACCGAATACTCGAGTTGAATCCACCGGAAAAGAAGGAGATGAAGAAGGACGAACGAGACGAGAATTCACCGGTTGAAATAACTGAGAAAAGAATGCAAAGGATTCACATAAGTGGATGGATACTCAATTGAGGACTCTGGCTCCGAGAAGCAAAAGGGTGGGAGGGTGGGAAAAAGAAAGACCAGATCGGACAGTGTCAGGGATATTACTAGCAGGTGTAAACCGGCTAGGGTAAACCGGATTATGATGATATAGTTGTATAATTGTAAAGTTCAGTAGAGGTTACGGCCCATGAAGGCTTAGGGCCCTTGTGTAGAGTTATGGTTTGTAAACCGTCTTATCATGTAACTTGAGACACAAGGAAGAAAGAGCAGAGACCGAGGCGGACACAAATATGAGCCGGCCTCGGGACTCTGTAAACCAGACCGGGCGTCACCTCTATATAAAGGGACGACCCAGCGACGGTTCAAGGACAGGAAACAACCCGTCGAGACACAGGCAAGCAATCAGCTCCCTGTTCATCGACGCCCAAGCAATACCAAACCAAACTAGACGTAGGCTTTTACCTTCATCGAAGGGGCCGAACTAGTATAAACCCTCTGTGTCCTTTGTGTGCTTTTAACCCTTTCAAGCTAACCCGTGCGATGGTTCCATCATTAAGTCTGTTAAACCGGACATCTGCCGTGCTAATTCCACGACAGTTGGCGCCCACCGTGGGGCCTCCGCACGATGGTTTCGAGTTCTTGAAGGGCAGCTTTGAAGGACTCAAGGGCTATGCGGTCGGCCGGATGACCAAGAGTCGCCGCGGCCGGATCTACATCGACGACGCAGGTTGGGGACCGGAGGCCGATTCAATCGAATACGGGTACCGGGTTCCCTTCGGCGGCATCCACGTCTTCATCGGCAAGATCGGCGAACCGGGACCTGAGCCGGACATCTTCTCCGGCATCATCGAGCCGACTTAGCGTGCGAGATCGGCCCGGATTCAGCCTACCATGAAGCGCGTTTTCGTTGGAGCAATACATGGAGTCCAAGCCGAGGACGGATCAGATTCTAGTGGTGAGACAATTGTCTATTCCGATGATGGAACCTCATCCGGAGAGACTGAGTCCTTGTGTCTGTTGCGGGATGGCCGATCTGAGGGTGTGTCCGACGGAGACAGTATTCCGGACCCCTTTGATCTGCCAACCCGGGTGGCTGTCTTTATGGCCGGATCACAACCTACGCCACAGTCCATGGTGAACGGGGCGATCACAGCAGAAGCTGGTGCAGGGCGGAGCGGCCAGGCCCTCTCGCCCTCTGACGCTCTATCCGCCTTATTAGAGGAGTTTACAACCCGGGCAGTAGCAGAGGTGGCTCCAGCAGACAAGGCGCAACACGATGCAGAACTCCTTCAGCTGAGGGTCCGGATCGAACAAGCAAGAGAGGATCCGAAGGCAGAGAAAGCTATGATAGCAACAAGGCAGGCAGAGCTGGATTCTCAGGCTTTCTAGCTGAGGATGGAACAGGATTCTATGCAGGGAGTAAGGAATCGAAGGTACCAGTCTCGTCTACCGCCGGTCTATGAGGCGATGAATCTCTTCAGGACGCCAGGAGCGGGAGCTAGCAATGATTTGGAGGTAAACCGGAGGGCTGCCCCCGCGAGGGGTGAGCCGGTTCAACAGCCCACTGCGGAGCAAGATCGCCGGGTCATGTCCGCACCTCACATCCCCACTCCTCCGGGTCATTACTCAAACCCTTTGGATAACATTGTTGCTGCCGCTTCACGCCTGGACGCTTTACCCATTGAGGGGACATCCCCCGTGGCTATGGAAGCACGCAGGGTCAAGGATCTGCTTAACACGGCGTTGACACAGCAGCAAGCGTATTCTTATAGCAGGGGGAGGCTTCATTCAACACCCCGCCACAGCCGGAGTTATACTAGGCATTGGGAGGAACCGGAAGTGTCCAGTAGTGAACGGAGGCGGCACCGTCACAGACAGGATAATCCGGTAGGCGCAGAGGCGCAAGCTTAGGAGGCAGCAAACCGGGTTGGATCTGTGGCCCGCGAGGAGATCCGCCAAACAATGCCGGTTCACACAACCACAGCAGAAACAGGAGTCACGACGAGTTCCTTTGGGGTGCAGTGTCTTGTCCCCGCTTTACGAAGCATAAAGTTACCCAAAGATTTCAAGGGCCTGCGTAAAGTGCCTAACTACACAGCAGATTTGGCTCCAGAAGCTTGGGTTGAGAGCTATGAGATGGCTATGGAGATGCTGGACGTGGATGAAGCGGCTTGCGCGAAGTACTTTACCATGATGCTGGAGGGTACAGCCCGGACCTGGTTAAAGGGTTTACCACCTAACTCCATCGGATCATGTGGGGAGTTGCGCCGCCAATTTATCAAAAAAATTAAAGATACGTGCAAGCAGCCAATGTCAGTGGTGGATCTAGCAGCATGTATACAAGGAGAACAGGAGCCTACAGGGGCATGGGTACGGCGAGTATCAGAAATCTTGCACTCTTCGAACGGTATCAGCCCCAGTACGGCGATAGTAACACTGGAAAACAATTGCCGGTTTGAGTCTCTAAAGTTAAAACTGGGACGGCTCAAACGGGATTGTAATGACATGGGAACTCTCATGAGCGCTCCGGTGAAGTATGGGGACTCCGACAGCACTAAGTATCCAGAAGTGGATGGAGATAAATCTGGAAAGGCAAATAAGTCTGGTAAACCGGCGCAGGCTAATCCGGTCGGGACAAGCTTCTTAGGCAAACGAAAGGCAGAAGGTGGCTCTGATTTCGTGGCCAATACCCAAGTTCAAGGAAGTTTTCAGCGCAATAAGGATAAGCCGCCCCCGCATAACAGCGGAGGGGTCATTAATTGGGAGCAACAATTGAACGAGCCTTGCCCGAAACACGGAACGAAGCGAAATCCGGCTAAGCATACCTGGGGAGAATGTAGGATACTAACGGAAGCCGTGAACCGAGCCAAGTTTAACAACGGATCGTCGGGCGGTGGTTTAGGCCCCGGGTTCCATGGTCCGGGTCACCAGGGGAACGACTCCGGATCAGGATATCGTGGCAACAATAATGGTTATAATAACCAAAGCAACCATCAGTATGGTCAGGGCGGTTACAACAACCAAGGCAACCATCAGTATGGTCAGGGCGGTTACAATAGCCAGAATAACCAACAGCAAGGCCAGGGTAATAGCAACAATCAAGGCAATTAGCAGCATCAACAGCAGCAGCAATCCGGATATCAGAGTAATCCGAAGGAGCTGAGTAGTGGGCAATATCATGTGTTCACTACGAGTTTGTGCAAGCGAGATCAAAAAAATCTTAAAGCGGGCGGTCCATGCGGTTGAACCGGCAACCTGATGGGCCTCTAACCCCTCGTTGGTTACCCCAAGTGGAAGGTGAAAGATGCAGTGTTGTGGAAGTGTTTTCCCTTAGCAAAGATGCCAAGGATCGAATCCCCAGAGACTCCTAGGTTCAACAAGTAGGTGTCAACTGCTAACGGCGCAATTAGCAATCAACGTGGACCTGCACACAGATACAAATAACTTTGCTCCCAACGAGTACAGAGAGGTTGTCAATCCCTCCGGCCTTGTAGTTCACAAAGGGTTAAAAGCAGATGATAGTAGTGATAGATAGTGTTTGCAATAGTAAATAATAACAAAAAGTAAATAGCGGGTGTGATCAATGATGGTAATAAGGAACGGAGTCTCATGATGTTTACTAGTGATATCTCTCTCCCAAAAGATGATAAAACAACTATGTGAGGTAAACAAATTACAGATGGGCAATTGACAGGACCACGAACGCAAACCAATGCTGACTACATTGCAAGAAAGGTTGAGGTTCAAAGCATGGGCGGTACGCCAAAGTAAGTAGACCGAAATCCATCAATGCCTACTACTAATCATCCACCTTGAGATATCTATCCAGAACATCTCGCTGGTATTAAGTTGCGAGTCCCACCCATAGTGTAAACTCAATGCAACAGACAACTGCATTAAAAGAACTTTGCGTAAAGTAAACAATCCTTGCACCCGCGGGCACAAGCACCGTTGTTTTCCCCCTTGTGGAAACAGCACATCCCCTAGACTCATGTTTCTGTCACTCAAACTACTCATCGAGGGGCATGAACCCACAATCAAGCATAACGTTCCCTCTTGGAGTCACTACCTACTACTCGGCCAAAGCAATAAATAACAACGGAGAACATGCAAGAATTACTTATGAACATAAATATAAAAGAGGTGAATCAAATATATTACTCAAGATCAATCTGAACATAATCTCATAATCCATCGGATCTCAGCAAACTCAACATAGCAACAGCATAAGGATTACATATGTGCCTCGATCATGTAGGGCAGCTCACGAGGACTAATTAGTGAAGCACAAGAACGGGAGGAGAACATCACATAGCTACTCGTCATGGACTCATGGTCCAAGGGAGACTACTCACGAGTCATCCGGGAGGCGTCCATGGTGGTGGAGAAGCTCCCGGTGGTGATCCTCCCCTCCGGCAGGGTGCCGGGAAGAGTTCTCCTGGTGCTCCCGATCTTGGAAGCGGCGGCGGCGGAACAGAGATGGGATCGCGAAAAGAGTTCCTTCCCTGAGGGTTTCGGAGGACCCTCTAAATATATGCCAAAGGGGGGCACCGAACGGGCTTCGGGGGGCCCAGGCGCCCCCCGGTGCGGCCCAGGGGGGGGGGGGGCGCCGCCAGGGCGCCTGGAGCCCTGGTGGCCCCCCGGCTGTCCTTCGGACGCAAGGTTATTTCCGAAACGCTGCTTTTTTATATAATTTTTCTGGATTTTTCTGGGCAGTTCTTGTAACGTGAAAACCTGAAATACAAAAACAGCCGAAAACAGAAACTGGCACTGGGGTGCACTGGATTAGTAAGTTAGTCCAAATATGATCAAAAGTGTATGGAAGTGTATGAATATCATAGCAATATCACCCAAAAGTGGCATGGAGCAAGCAGAAATTATAGATACGTTTTGGACGTATCACAACCCCACAATTCCTGCGTTGGTCGGAGCAACCCATTGTGTGGAGCAGAGAGGATCACCCGCCGCGAGTTGATAATCCGGGCCAGTTAGCCTTAGTGGTAGCGCCACAGGTGGGTGGCTACAAATTCACCAAGGTTCTTATGGACGGCGACAGCAGCATCAATATCTTGTATTATGAGACTTTCCGCCGCATGGGGCTGACGGATAAGAAGCTAAGACAGTCAAACACGGTGTTTCATGGAGTAGTGCCAGGTAATTCAGCTTACCCAGTTGGAAAAATTGACCTAGAAGTTACCTTTGGAGATGAACAGGATTCCAGATCGGAGATGGTAACCTTTGAAGTTGTCAAGATCTGGAGCCCATATCATGCCCTGTTTGGAAGACCGGTTTACGCCAAGTTTATGGCTAGGCCGTGCTATGTTTATCTACACCTCAAGATGCCGGGTCACAAAGGAACCATCACGGTTCATGGAAGCCGCAAGATTGCATTGGAGTGTGAAGAAGGAGACGCTGCCTATGCGGAGGCAGTATGTGCTACGGAGGAGTTGAAGTTTTACAAAGACAATGTTGATACGGCGGATATGTCCCCGTTGAAGAAGCCAACTACAGAGCATGACCCGGCATTGAAGTTCAAGTCTGCGGAGGAGACCAAGCAAGTTGACTTTGTGCCAGGCGATTCATCCAAGCAGTTCACTATCAGCGCTAACCTTGATCCTAAATAGGAAGGCGCGCTCATCGAGTTCATCCGTGAGAACCGGGATATCTTTGCATGGAAGTCCTCTGCAGGTATACCGAGGGAACTCGCTGAGCACAGTCTTAACATTGATCCGAAGTTTAAACCGGTCAAGCAGTATCTGCGCCGCTTCAACGAAGAAAGAAGCAAGGCTATAGGAGAAGAAGTGGCCAGGCTTTTGGCCGCAGGGTTCATAGTTGAAGTTTTTCACCCGGAGTGGTTGGCTAATCCGGTGCTGGTATTAAAGAAAAATGGAAAGTGTAGGATGTGTGTGGATTACACAGACCTAAACAAAGCTTGTCCAACCGATCCTTTTGCTCTTCCCCGTATTGATCAGATCATTGATGCTACGGCGGGATGTGAGCGGCTAAGTTTTTTGGATGCATATTCAGGGTATCATCAGATCAAGATGGCAGTTAAGGATCAGGAGAAGACGGCCTTCATAACCCCTTTTGGTGCTTTTTGCTATGTGTCTATGCCTTTTGGGCTCAAGAGTGCCCAAGCAACTTACCAGCGTTGTGTACAGAATTGTCTTAAGGGGCAGATAGGGAGGAATGTTCATGCTTATGTGGATGATATTGTGGTGAAATCAAGGAAGGAAGAGACGCTGATAGAGGACCTCAAGGAGACCTTTGACAACCTTCGAGCCTATAAAATGATGCTTAATCCGGAGAAGTGTGCTTTCAGTGTTCCGGCGGGCAAGCTCCTTGGATTCTTGGTGTCAAACAAAGGAATAGAAGCCAATCCAGAGAAGATCAAGGCAATCACGTCTTTGACTAAACCGGCTTGCATCAATGATGTTCAGCGTATCGCTGGCTGGATCACAGCGTTGAGCCGGTTCATCAGCCGTCTGGGAGAAAGGGCAATTCCGCTTTATCAGAAGCTGAAATAGACAGACCGGTTTATATGGAGTGATGAGGCAAACACTGCGTTTGAGGATTTGAAGCGGCAACTGGCAGAGCCGCCGGTCCTTGCTGCCCCTGTTGATAATGAGCCATTGCTGTTATACGTCGCTGCCAATGCACGGGCAGTTAGCGTGGCAATCGTGGTTGAGAGCAAGGATGCAGGAAAGGAATATCCGGTTCAACGTCCAGTCTATTATGTCAGTGAAGTTCTCATTGAATCCAAGCAAAGGTACCCGCATTGGCAGAAGCTGGTATACGATGTGTTCATGGCAAATCGGAAGTTGAAGCATTATTTCCAAGGCCACCCAATAACTGTTGTCAGTTCAGCACCATTGGGGGACATAATCCAGAACAGGGAAGCTACTGGCAGAGTGGCGAAGTGGGCCATTGAGCTTAGCCCACACGGATTGAAGTATGTGCCACGCACCGCTATCAAATCCCAAGCATTGGTAGATTTCATCAATGATTGGACAGAACTGCAAGCACCAGAGGAGAAGCCAGATCTTACATACTGGACGATTCACTTTGACGGTTCAAGGCAGTTAGAAGGATCGGGGGCTGGAGTTGTTTTAACTTCCCCGCGAGGGGACAAGTTTTGTTATGTCCTCCGTTTACTGTTTACTTGTACTAATAATGCAGCAGAGTATGAAGCATTGCTTCATGGCTTACGGATGGCTAAGGAGATGAACTTGAGCCGGGTCAAGTGTTTTGGCGATTCAGATTTAGTGGCACAGCAAGTATCCGGCAAGTGGGATTCAAGAGACCCTCTCATGGCAGCTTACAGACGAGAAGTTGAAGCAGTCGCAGGATATTTCAAAGGGTATCAAGTGGATCACATAGACCGGCAAAGGAATGAAGCAACCGATGCTCTGAGCCGGCTGGGTTCTCAACGTAAACCGGTACCACCGAATACTTTTTTGGATGAGCTGCACAGTCCATCAGTTCAGGTACCATCGGAGGAAGATCTGGCCGTTCCTGATCCGGAGGCACAGCTAGTTGCAGCACTTCATGTTATTCCGGATTGGACGCTCCCATACTTGGCATATCTAAGCCGTGGGGAGTTGCCGGACGACGAGATCGAAACAATACAGATAATCCGGCGCTCCAAATCCATGACGATTGCAAACGGAGAACTTCACCATCGCAGTGTTTCTGGAGCGTTTCAGCGATGTGTGTCATCTGAGGAAGGTTGTGATATCCTTCGTGAGATCCATGAAGGAGATTGTGGTCATCATGCCGGTTCAAAATCCTTGGTGGCTAAAGCTTTTCGACATGGTTTCTATTGGCTCACAGCCCATGCTGATGCGGCAGATCTAGTCCGGAAGTGTGATGCTTGTCAGAAATTTTCACGACGTGCTCTTGTTACGGCACAGGAGCTCCGGATGATACCGATTACTTGGCCGTTTGCGACTTGGGGGCTCGATATGGTTGGACCTTTCAAAAGATCCCAAGATCAAAAAACTCATTTGCTGGTGGCTGTGGATAAGTTTACAAAATGGATTGAGGCAGAGCCTGTGAGTAAGTGTGATTCAGCAACAACGATTAAATTCATCAAAAAGGTAATTTTCCAGTTTGGCTTTCCACACAGCATCATCACAGACAACGGCACCAATTTATCCAAAGGAGAGATGGAAGAGTTTTGTCAACGGGAGCATATTCGCCTAGATGTATCTTCTGTAGCTCACCCTCAATCCAATGGTCAAGCTGAAAGGGCTAATCAGGAGATCTTGCGAGGTATCAAGCCCCGGCTTATGACTCCCCTGCAAAGAACACCAGGGTGCTGGGTTGAGGAGTTACCTTCTGTCCTCTGGAGCATCAATACTACGCCGAACCGGTCCACATGTTATACACCTTTCTTCATGGTGTATGGTGCTGAAGCGGTCCTTCCAAGTGATATCCGTCATGATTTGCCATGGGTGACGGCTTAAGTTGAAACGTCCAATGAGCAGGCAAGACAGGACAGTTTGGACCGGCTGGATGAAGAGCGTGACATAGCAGCAGCACGGTCCGCGATTTATCAACAGGATTTGCGCAGATATCACAACCGCCGGATAAAAACCAGGACGTTCTAGGAGGGAGATTTGGTACTCCGGCTCATCCAAGATCAAACAGACGTGCACAAACTATCCCCGCCTTGGGAAGGGCTGATACGTCCAAAACGTATCTATAATTTCTGCTTGCTCCATGCCACTTTTGGGTGATATTGCTATGATATTCATACACTTCCATACACTTTTGATCATATTTGGACTAACTTACTAATCCAGTGCACCCCAGTGCCAGTTTCTGTTTTCGGCTGTTTTTGTATTTCAGGTTTTCACGTTTCGAGAACTGCCCAGAAAAATCCAGAAAAAATATATAAAAAATCAGCATTCCGGAAACAACACTGCGTCCGAAGGGCAGCCT
>LR738715.1:55707237-55810416 GCA_902687465.1 Secale cereale
GGGGGCGCCTCGGCCCCCCGAGAGCCCCCCGGTGCCCTACTTTGGCATATATTTAAAGGACTCTCCGAAACCCTCGAAACAAGACTTCTTTTCGCGATCCCATCTCTGTTTCGCCGCCGCCGCCGCTTCCAAGATCGGGAGCACCAGGAGAACTCTTCCCGGCACCCTGCCGGATGGGAGGATCACCACCGGGAGCTTCTCCACCACCATGGACGCCTCCCGGATGACTCGTGAGTAGTCTCCCTTGGACCATGAGTCCATGACCAGTAGCTATGTGATGTTCTCCTCCCATTCTTGTGCTTCACTAATTAGTCCTCGTGAGCTGCCCTACATGATCGAGGCACCTATGTAATCCTTATGCTGTTGCAATGTTGAGTTTGCTGGGATCCGATGGATTATGAGATTATGTTCAGATTGATCTTGAGTAATATATTTGATTCACCTCTTTTATATTTTAGTTCATAAGTAATTCTTGCATGTTCTCCGTTGTTATTTATTGCTTTGGCCGAGTAGTAGGTAGTGACTCCAAGAGGGAACGTTATGCTCGATTGTGGGTTCATGCCCCTCGATGACTAGCTTGAGTGACAGAAACATGAGTCTAGGGGATGTGTTGTTGCCACAAGGGGGAAAACAACGGTGCTTGTGCCCGCGGGTGCAAGGATTGTTTACTTTACGCAAAGTTCTTTTAATGCAGTTGTCTGTTGCATTGAGATTACACTATGGGTGGGACTCGCAACTTAATATCGGCGAGATGTTCTGGATAGATATCTCAAGGTGGATGATTAGTAGTAGATGCAGATAGATTTCGGTCTACTTACTTTGGCGTACCGCCCATGCTTTGAACCTCAACCTTTCTTGCAATGTAGTCAGCATTGGTTTGCGTTCGTGGTCCTGTCAATTACCCAGCTGTAATTTGTTACCTCACATAGCTGTTTTATCGTCTTTTGGGAGAGAGACATCACTAGTGAACATCATGAGACTCCTGTCCATATTACCATCATTGATCACAACCACTATTTACTTTCCCGTTATTATTTACTATTGCAAAAACTATCTATCACTACTATCATTGCTTTTAACCCTTTGTGAACTACAAGGCCGGAGAGATTGACAACCTCTCTGTACTCGTTGGGAGCAAAGTTATTTGTATCTGTGTGCAGGTCCACGTTGGTTGCTACTAATCTGGCGCCGTAGCAATTGACACCTACCTGTTGAACCTAGGAGTCTCTGGGGATTCGATCCTTGGCATCTTTGCTAAGGGAAAACACTTCTACTTACTGCATCTTACACCTTCCACTTGGGGTAACCAACGAGGGGTTCGAGGCCCATCAAGGAGTATTTTCTGGCGCCGTTGCCGGGGACTCCACTCTTCAGGATAGGGGAGTTGCATGCTATCTTTTACCTTTGCTTTTTAGTCTTGTTAGTTTACCTTTCATTTTTCTTTATGTCTTTTCACCAGTTATGCTTATGGACAACCTTGCTATTGGATCGTTGCTTGCGGGAAGACGCCCCACACCTGTGGTGGTTGCTCCTCCCCCTACTGAAATTGTGTCCTATAAAATACCAGCTGGTATTATCAATTGTGTTTTGGCTAATCGCTATGCAGGAGACAGACATCTCGGTGAACACTTGCTATATCTGTCACAACTATGTTCATTATTTAAGCTTGCAGGTGTATCAAGGGAGTTTGTCATGATGAAATTATTCGCCGTATCATTTATAGATAAGGCTTCAGATTGGTATAAGCTTCTCGATAACTCGTACTTGCTTGATTGGCAAGAGCTTATGTCTCTCTTTTATACTAAGTTTTATCCTCTTCATGATACTTATGTGGAGAGTAAGAGTACTTTTTTGCATGTGGATCATGGTAACAATGCTTTATGTGAGGCTTATATTGTTAAGTTTATTCGTGATCCCACTGAAAATTATTATGAGAAGGGAACATATGCTTATAGATATTTCAATAATATCAAGTTCCCTTTCTTTATGTTGAAGGTTTTGACACTGCACTTGTTTTGTCTTCCTATGCTAGTTGCTTTGTGCTTCAATGAATTATTCTATTGCAATATTCCTATGCATAGGAAGCATGTTAGGCTTAAATGTGTTTGGTATTTGCTTCTTGATGCTCTCTTTTGTTCTTCAACTCTTATTCCTACGAGAGCATCATTAAAGTCTTATGCCTAGCTTAAAGGCATAAAAGAAAGCGCTTTTGGGAGGCAGCCCACATGAATAAATTTTTTGCTTTTGTTGTGTCTTGATGTTGTTTACTTCTGTAGCATCATCATTGTATCTTTGCTTTTCATATTTGTGCCAAGTATAGCCTCTGATTGCTAGAAAGTTCAAAAGTTGTGAGGTGCTGTCCAGGAAACAGATTCTGTCCTTGGATAGAAAAATTCGTATAAAATCACCAGATCATCTTTTTGGTCTGAATTGTTTCTACAGCGTTCTCTATATAATTGTCTTTCGTGCGTCAGTTCTGAGTTTTTTGATTTGAGTTGCAGAAGTATCCCGAACAGATCAATTACTGCCTGCTGTTCTGTTTTTCACAGATTCTGTCCTGTTTTGCCTTACCTTCACTTTGCAAATTAAGAACTTGCTTTTTCTTTGCAAAAACCTTTTGGCAATCTTGAGAAATAGTAGAACTTCAAGAATATCCTTATTTCCAGAAAGGTATAATTATTTTATTGAGGGTACTAACCTCGCTAATCAGATTATGATGAGTTGTGTATGAAGGGAGTTTTCAAGTGTGCGAGGGAAGATGATAAAAAGATTCAGGAGTGTCAAGCGCTCAAGCTTGGGGATGCCCCTGTGCACCCCCAAGAAATATTCAAGGAGACTCAAGCGTCTAAGCTTGGGGATGCCCCCGTGCATCCCCTTCTCCATCAACATTATCAGTTCGTCTTTCGTTTCGCTATATTTTTATCACTTCATGTGTTATGTGCTATGCTTGGAGCGTCTTGCTTTTAGTTTTCTTTTCAGTTTTTCATAACGAGTCGGAACCCAGCATTCCTTTATGTGGGAGAGAAACACGCTCCACTTCTACCTAGAACATTACATAGAATTTTCATGTCTATCTATGCTATGTGTGTTCTTTGTCTTTTAATAGCTACTATCGTGCTCTGCTCTTAGTATTCATGCTTATCTTTTCAAAGAGCTTTTGTTTAGTTGGTTGCTTGAACTCTCTTTAATTACCATGCTCACCTTATTAAGAGAGTTTGCTTCCGTTGCATTGGTTAATGTGTCTATGATAAAGATGCTACTTGCATGATGGTGCTTAGTAGTTCAGGTTTTCTTTTGGTTAATCTCAAATAGCTGGGGGGTTCCCAATGTGTTATTGGAGTACCAACTTGGTTTGTTTGCCTATGATGTGGTATGGTTTAGTAATATCTTCCTTCGAGAATTTATTTTGATTGACTTGGCGTATGCTCACGCATATTCAAGACTGTAAAGAAAGTCTGTCAAGCCTTGATGATCTTTTGTTTCTGAGTAGCGATATAACTACCATGCCTGATTCAATATTGCTTTGTCGCTCTGCATGATTATGACCGTCATTGCTCTCTTAGTTGGTCGCTCCCAGTCTTTTGCCAACCTACACCTGCACTAAGCAAATTAACCATGCAATACATAGCTCATGGGAAAGTAGCCTAAAAACTATTGTGGTAAAGAACATGTTGCTTATGTATCTTATTTCTTATGAGTTGCTTGCTGAGCGGTAACCATGTTTCTGGGGATGCCCTCAACTGTCACACTTTTGTTGAATATCATGTGAGTTGCTATGCATGTTCGTCTTGTCTGAAGTAAGGGTGATTTACCGTAGGTTGAATTTATATGCATATTGTTAGAGAAGAACATTGGGCCGCCAACCAAAGCCATGCATCATGGTGGAAGTTTTAGCTTGGACCTTAATCCTCAATCTCTCATGAGAATATGCTTATGCATTAAAGAGGAGTGCATCATCTATTTTCTATGTTGTCCCGGTATGGATGTCCTCAAGTTGAGATCTATCAAAAACGAGAAATCAAATGCGATCTATCTCCTTGGACCTTTGTACAGGTGGCATAGAGGTACCCCTTTGTGACACTTGGTTAAAACATATGCAATGCAATGATAACCCATGGGGATCCGAGCTAATTAGGACAAGGAGCGAGCACTATTGGTATTCGACGCATGAGGCTTGCAACTTATAGGATGTTTTATACATGACACATATGAAGTACTACTACCATTGACACAATTGCTTCCATGTTCCAAAATAAAAAGCTCTAGCACTTCAAGCACCAATTACTGAGAGTATGATTGTCATTCTGACTGTAATGTGCATTGTCCCAAATTAGCATTGTCTTTTGCATGATTGTGATATCGTTTATTCTGAAATGATTGTATCTAGTCATCACTTAAACCTTGAAGGTGCCCTTGCATTTATGTTTTGCATCACTAAAGAGGGCAAGCTAGATATCACTTTATCATATTTGCACATCATGTTCATTGCAAATCTTTTTGATGTTTCAGTTTCATGTTGTAAAACTTTCAGTCATTTGTGATTTTCTCTTGAGGCAACTTAAATTACTTTAGAATCATTGTCTCAGTAAGCTTTTGTCATTGACTATGAGAAAGTCTTATATGGTTAATAGCATGTCACCACAGAAATTATTCTTGTTATCATTTACCTACTCGAGGACGAGCAGGAATTAAGCTTGGGGATGTTGATACGTCCAAAACTTATCTATAATTTCTGCTTTCTCCATGCCACTTTTGGGTGATATTGCTATGATATTCATACACTTCCATAAACTTTTGATCATATTTGGACTAACTTACTAATCCAGTGCACCCCAGTGCCAGTTTCTGTTTTCGGCTGTTTTTGTATTTCAGGTTTTCACGTTTCGAGAACTGCCCAGAAAAATCTAGAAAAAATATATAAAAAATCAGCATTCCGGAAACAACACTACGTCCGAAGGGCAACCTGGGGGGGGGGGGCACAGGGGCTCCAGGCGCCCTGTGGGCGCGCCCTTCCCTGGGCCGCGCCGGGGGGCGCCTCGGCCCCTCGAGAGCCCCCCGGTGCCCTACTTTGGCATATATTTAAAGGACTCTCCGAAACCCTCGAAACAGGACTTCTTTTCGCGATCCCATCTCTGTTCCGCCGCCGCCGCCGCTTCCAAGATCGGGAGCACCAGGAGAACTCTTCCCGGCACCCTGCTGGAGGGGAGGATCACCACCGGGAGCTTCTCCACCACCATGGACGCCTCCCGGATGACTCGTGAGTAGTCTCCCTTGGACCATGAGTCCATGACCAGTAGCTATGTGATGTTCTCCTCCCGTTCTTGTGCTTCACTAATTAGTTCTCGTGAGCTGCCCTACATGATCGAGGCACCTATGTAATCCTTATGCTGTTGCTATGTTGAGTTTGCTGGGATCCGATGGATTATGAGATTATGTTCAGATTGATCTTGAGTAATATATTTGATTCACCTCTTTTATATTTTAGTTCATAAGAAATTCTTGCATGTTCTCCGTTGTTATTTATTGCTTTGGCCGAGTAGTATGTAGTGACTCCAAGAGGGAACGTTATGCTCGATTGTGGGTTCATGCCCCTCGATGACTAGCTTGAGTGACAGAAACATGAGTCTAGGGGATGTGCTGTTGCCACAAGGGGGAACACAATGGTGCTTGTGCCCGCGGGTGCAAGGATTGTTTACTTTACGCAAAGTTCTTTTAATGCAGTTGTCTGTTGCATTGAGTTTACACTATGGGTGGGACTCGCAACTTAATACCAGCGAGATGTTCTGGATAGATATCTCAAGGTGGATGATTAGTAGTAGATGCAAATGGATTTCGGTCTACATACTTTGGCGTACCGCCCATGCTTTGAACCTCAACCTTTCTTGCAATGTAGTCAGCATTGGTTTGCGTTTGTGGTCCTGTCAATTGCCCAGCTGTAATTTGTTACCTCACATAGCTGTTTTATCGTCTTTTGGGAGAGAGACATCACTAGTGAACATCATGAGACTCCGGTCCATATTACTATCATTGATCACAACCACTATTTACTTTCCCGTTATTATTTACTATTGCAAAAACTATCTATCACTACTATCATTGCTTTTAACCCTTTGTGAACTACAAGGCCGGAGAGATTGACAACCTCTCTGTACTCGTTGGGAGCAAAGTTATTTGTATCTGTGTGCAGGTCCACATTGGTTGCTACTAATCTGGCACCGTAGCAATTGACACCTACCTGTTGAACCTAGGAGTCTCTGGGGATTCGATCCTTGGCATCTTTGCTAAGGGAAAACACTTCTACTTACTGCATCTTACACCTTCCACTTGGGGTAACCAACGAGGGGTTCGAGGCGCATCAAGGGCCCTTTGTGGTCAGCAAGAATCTACACAACGGTTCATATTACCTAGTGGACGTTCGAGAGCATAAAGACTCACAGACATCAGAAGAAGAGACAAAAAGGCCGTGGAACATCGCTCTCATGCGGCCCTACTATACTTGAGCCATGAGCTCTGCTGTATCCTATGTATATATTATGATTAATGAATAAACCGGCGCCCTCGATAAACTGGGGGGTCAGCTCTTTTTTTCCAATATGTGTCTTATGGTGATATCCATCTACAGTTTATATCATTTTCATTAAGAAAATAAGATGCTTTGATCAGTTTATCTAGCTATGCAGGACAATTTTATAAGGGACCAAAGAAGGTTTGCCACACAGTGCAACTCCAATATAGGTACCCTGCTCCTACAGTCACTAAAGGGCTTCCTGTTCAAACATAGGTGGTATTCGAACCAAAGAGAACATAGCCATTTCTATTCAAACATAGGTCGTATTCGAACCAAAGAGAACACAGCCGAATTCACAAGGGGGCTACATGGTCGTATTCGAATCTAGCTCAACCCTTTGTGATCGGTTTACATGGTCGTATTCGAACCATCGGCCCTCTGGATTGTATTCGAGTCCATTGATTGGCTCAAATCTCCACGGTCACAAGGGGGCTACACGGTCGTATTTGAATCCTAGCTCAACCCCTTGTGGTCCGGTCTACATGGTCGTATTCGAACCATCGGCCCTCTGGATCGTATTCGAATCTATTGATTGGCTCAAAATTTTAAAACCACTGGGAGCCACAAGATCATATTCGAATCTTAGCTACACCCCTTTGGTCTGTTTTTACTGATCGTATTCGAATCAGATGCTTTGATATGGGGCCTGGCAGCTCGCAAAAAGCCTCGACTACATGGTCTTATTTGCAAACCTGTGTTTTTTGTATTTCTGTTCTCGTGTGTTTCTATGGTTCTTTGATCCGGAGTGGGACAACCTCAAGGTTGACCACATATCTTCAAAAGTCTGGACACAAAGCTACCAGCATTATTTAAACCTGTAGTTCTTGTAAACCCGGAGTAATTGGGTACGCCCCAACGGAGCCAAGAGCTTCCTCGAAAATAACAATGTTCGCCGGATTAAGAATATCAAGCAACTTAATCACATGTATGAAGTTATTTCTGGTATAAACAGACACTTGTTTGATATATTTTGTGGGCAATTTAATCGGTCCGGCAATAAACCGCTAGGACATCTTTTAAGTATTATCTATGCAGAAACAGATAGTACACAAGATAAACCATATCAGACAAGATTCAAATTGGTAAACGTCAAGGTAAAGTTGGGACATCCGGATCAAGACGGACAATGTTATAAGCTATCCTATTACAAGGCACAGCAAGCCTGAATGGATTAAAGTTTTCTAGCAAAATGAGACTGCAACTACAAAGATAAACTGTGTGGCCTATGCTTCCTTCTGCTGCGACGGCTGAGGATCGACCTGTTCCAGAGCTTCTTCGTCTTCTTGAAGCGGCTGAAAGTCAGGGACGCACCGATCGATTTTTGTTAAAGCACGGAAGTACATCTCTTCCGTAATAAGATCAGACGGATCAACATCTGGGGCGAAAGTGTGGGGGCACACTGGTGGGATTAGATTCACGGTATCATAAACCGGTCGATCCACCCGCTCATTCTGTAAATCGTACGCCGGATGATACCTGGTCAAATCTGATTCAACAGCAAGTTTGCTGGCGAGAGGATGCATCTCCTTCGTCAAAGCATGAAGGTCTTTACCAGTGAAGGCCGATCCATCTTCTTTGGTGCTGGGATACCCATTTAGAGCTTCTTCCTGAATCAAAGTCTGGAACCCATGCTTTGGCTCTGGTAAGCGCTACAAGAGAGCCGGCTCGGGCAGCAGACTTCTTCACTTCTTCCAAGCGTGCTGGCAAGATAGAAAGCTTCTCCAGAGTGCCTTGGATAGTGGTGGGAGCCGGTTTATTGAAAGACATTGCGCTTATAATCCTTTGAGCGCCGGAATACAGCTGCTCAACCAGAGTATAAGGCGCCTTGAGTTTCTTCCGTAAATCATCCCCAAGATGGGTGATGCGGCGCCCTGTATATGATTATCACAGTTAAACCGGAACAGATTAAAGGTTGCAGAAAGGAAAGCATGTGCAGATTAAGTATTTACCGAAGACGGCAGAAGTCATAAGTTCTACTGGCCGCTTTAAACCGGTCAACTCTTCTGTCACCGGATTAAGAGCTTCCTCAGCGTCCTTTGCTCTCTTTTCAAGAGCATTTTTCTGCACTTCCTAGGTTGCCCGCTCTGATTCAAAGTATTTCTTCAACTGTTCAGCAGTGGTTAAGCTCAGCGCCAGATCTTTTTTGGCCTTGGCAGCAGCAGATTCAGTTTCAGCAAGTCTATTCCGGAGTTCAATTATTTCTTCAGCCCTCCGGTTCAAATCAGCCTGCAAGGGAAATCAAGTGGAATAAGGGACAAAATTAAAGACAAGTCTCAAGCACATAACCAAGTTATCCACTTGACACTTGGGGGCTAATGGGCAATTGAAGTATCAAAGAGTGACAATTAAAGATAAGTCTCAAGCACACAAACAAGTTGTCTACTTGACACTTGGGGGCTAATGGGCAGTTCAAACATCGAAAGAAAGATTCAGACAAGTCCTAGGCACATAAACCGAATTATGCCCCTGGCACTTGGGGGCTAATGTAAGATCATTTGCTCACAGCTGGAAGTACCGGTTCACCTTCTAAACATAGCTAAACCGGAACTTGGGGGCCACCATGATATAGACAGAAATACAACCAAGGCAAAAGCAAAAGACAAGTGAGATACCTCATATTTGTCCTTCATCATGTTGACTAAGCCCGCCTCATAGTCCCGACTGGTATGCAGCCGGTTCAAATATCCGGAATAAAGCTCCTGGGCACTTAGCTTAGCATAACTAGACAAGTCTGTACTCCACTTGCCCTTCTCTTGTAGGAGTTTCTCCGCTTTAGCAGTATGCTTAGCCAGAACAACAGGCTTAGCAGGAGCAGTATAACCTGTACCGGTTACTTGAACATCCGGAGAAGCAGTGGCCGGTTGCGGAGTGGCAGTACGAACCGGGCTAGCGGGAGCCGGGCTAGTCCGAGGAGGGTTGGCCCGGGCAGGACTCGCCGGTTCGTGAACAATTTCAGTGTTGGGATTTTCAGGAGCAGAGGCATAAGTATGATCCATCGGAGAGGGATCGTTAAACTGAACTGTCGGTTCATTTGCCAGAGGGATGACTGTATCCGGATCAGCCGTCGGATCAGCTGCCGGATCATCAGTGGCAGTTTCAGCAGCCGTTTGGCTAGCCTTTGCCCTTTTGCTAGGCTTAGGCTTACTGAAAGGAGTTAGAAAAGAAATCAGAGTCACAAAAGCAAATGCAAAGTTAACCGGATGAGGTAAAGGACTTACCCAGGGACGGTCTTCAGAGTTGGGACCTGTGTGGCGGTTGATTCGCCAGAAGATGATAAAGGAGTCTCCTGATAATTAGGATCAGACGGTTTAAGTGGTTTGCGTATAAGTCCGGCCTTGGGATGAAGAAGGGTTGGAGAAAGTAAAACCTCAGAGAGGCGCCTCCGAGCCGGAGTAAGAGATATTCCAGAAGACTCGACTACCAGGCCACTATGGCGTGTAGCCCGGCGAGCTTCATGTTGTTGTTTCTTCAAAAGAAAATTGGGGTCCAGTTGAGCGTAAGGATGAGAAAACTGATATTTCCGGACTACCCGACGAATTTTTGGTGGAGGTGGTTCTGAATCTGAAGAAAGAGTGATTACCTCAGTTTCTGCCGCTTTATCCCCTTCATCCAAATCCTGTGAAAAAGACACTATTAACATAAACCGGGATAAAAGAATAATGAAGCATATCAGGATTGATTCATACCTCAGAGTCCGGATCATCTTCTTCGGCATGTGAACCGGAGCCAGCAGCCGCCTTCTTCTTCTTCTTAACAGCATAGGTCTTCCGGCATGGCAGTTTGCCTGACTTGTCCTGAGGTTTCCTTTTCCAGAAAGGATCGTCGGCCTGTGCAAAAGATGAGAGATAAATGGAAGATAATTTAAATGAACGGATTAGAAACAAACAAAAGAGATTAAGGCTTACCGCAGGCTATTTATTCTTCTTATAGTATGGAGCCAATCCAGTTTGGCTACATTCTTCCGAGGAGATGTTGAGCATTTTCTTAGCAGATTCAGTAACTTCCGTTTCAGAAAGTGTTACATCAGAAAACCGTTGAGGATCATCCGGCTTTCCGGAATACTTATACATCAAACTGGGGCGCCGGCTCAGAGGGAGGATACTCCAGGTAAGCCAGCAACACATAAAATCAACTCCAGTCAATCCGTTGGCCATAAAGGCTTTGGGTTTGGCGAGTTGAGAGGCAAACCGGGGCCGCTCTGAGGAGCTAAGACGCTGCAGCAGAGGGTGATCTTCAGGAAGACGATGTTCGCGATAACCCGGCAGTGGGTTCTCTCCTTCAGGTGAAGTGTCGTGGCAATAGAACCAAGACTTTTTCCAATCCTTGGGGTGTGTATGGAGAGCGGCATGAGGAAAGACCGCATCTCTTCTCTTCTGAATGCTAACACCGCCCAGTTCTTGATGAGGTCCGCCAGTAAACTCAGTTCGCCGGTTCAAATGGAAAAAAACCCGGAACAAGTCGACCGATGGCTCCTCTTGAAGATACACCTCGGAGAAAACTTGGAAATAACAGATGTTTGATATGGAATTTGGACCTATGTCCTGAGGATGAAGTTGAAAGCGGCAAGCACGTCCCGGAAGAACTTTGAACCGGGAGGACTAAAACCCCGGGCCATATGATCAAAGAAGACAATAACTTCCCCTTCTTTGGGAGCAGGGGGGCATTCATTTCCCGGGGTCCGCCATTTTAGAACCGCTTGAGGGCCCAGAGTGCCGATTGCAGCGGCATTAACTAAGTCTTCTTCCGTAATAACAGAAGGAACCCAGTCACAGGAAACGAATTGCTTGGCAGACATATTAGCAGAAGGAAAATGCTGAAAAGGTGAAGTATAAAATCCGGATTATTCAAGTACAGAGGTATAGACCGGATCACATATGCAAAATCACCACGACGGTTTAGACAAGGGACTAATGGCGTTGACAACCCGGAAGCCAGTGAGAAACGAGCTGCTACCGGTTTATAACAACAAAAAAGAAAGGAGCTAAACCGTCGGGTTCATGGTTGATGCGTTGCAGAGACAATGCATGTTTGACTAAACCGGCGAGTACTTGACAGATCTATAAGGATGAAGAAACAGGTTTCTACAGAAAGCTAAGGTAAAAAAGATCTAAGCAGTAAGGAAAAGAGGAAATTTATGTAGGTTTATTACAGAAGAGCTGCGGGAGTCTTCTACAGATCAAATGAATCTAAAGGTGAACTGAGAAGTACAGATCTAAGCATAAAGGTTACGGAGCAAGAGCAAGTTTCGAAGATAAATCCAAGGTTAAAACTACTACGGGCATGGCGAATAGGATGAACAGCCAAAGCTTTTGAGGTCTAATGGCAGAGGCATAGAAGAACCCTAAGTTACGGATCTACGGTGAGGGAAAGAGGAGTACCTGAGACAGAAGGAAATGACAAGCGGCGAGTTATCTGGTCGCGTTCAGGTTGATGCAGCGGCCGGACTTGCTGGCGACGGCAGAAGCTCGGGTGCGGAGACAGAGGAAGAAGAAGCAGAAGGATAAAGAGATGGGTCTCGAGCGGTATTTATAGGCCGAGCAGAGACCAAACGGTAAGCGCGGGATTTGAGGAAGAAAGAGATTGGATAAAGATTCCCTGTCGCCTCGATTCTCGGGATGACCTTTAAAACAAAGGTAGTGAACAGCTGCGCACGATAAATGTGGAAGTGATGTCACGGTCGAATTAAACGATTTTCAAGGATGACGTCACAGCCGGTTTACAAAAACTGAGAAGATACAAGAAAGAAGATTATGTAAGACTGAGAAGACTGATATGAACAAGTTCAAATCATTCTGGGGCCTAATGTCAGGGATATTACTAGCAGGTGTAAACCGGTTAGGGTAAACCAGATTATGATGATATAGTTGTATAATTGTAAAGTTCGGTAGAGGTTACGGCCCATGAAGGCTTAGGGCCCATGTGTAGAGTTATGGTTTGTAAACCGTCTTATCATGTAACTTGAGACACAAGGAAGAAAGAGCAGAGACCGAGGCGGACACAAATATGAGCCGGCCTCGGGACTCTGTAAACCGGACCGGGCGTCACCTCTATATAAAGGGACGACCCGGCGACGGTTCAAGGACAGGAAACAACCCGTCGAGACACAGGCAAGCAATCAGCTCCCTGTTCATCGACGCCCAAGCAATACCAAATCAAGCTAGACATAGGCTTTTACCTTCATCGAAGGGGCCGAACTAGTATAAACCCTCTGTGTCCTTTGTGTGCTTTTAACCCCTTCAAGCTAACCCGTGCGATGGTTCCATCATTAAGTCCGTTAAACCGGACATCTGCCGTGCTAATTCCATGACAGACGGGGAAACATCGTCGGATGGAAAGAACCGAGGATTGAACTTGCAAAGAAGAAGAGGGTCGAATCCACTTGGCGAGAGATGCACCAGATGAAAGAACTGACAACGCAACGAACAAAAACTAACCACGCGATCCTAAAAAATTTTGAAGGGGAAGAGGAGTAATTCAAAATACCTACGTCAAGATTCCTCACCAGAGCGACGAAGGGGCTGGGAAGTAAAAAGAATTCCTACTCTGCGATATAACTAGACTCCAAAAAAGTTTTCTTCTAGACTCAACAACGGCCAAGCTACGATCAATCAAGGGGGCTCCTATGGTCGGTCGAGGCTCTGATACCAACTTTTCAGGCCCACGATGCAATTCTATCCCGATCACGTGACTCATATGTGATTGGGGCACAACCGCATCTCTGGCGCTTAGCAAGATGGATATCATTACATCGTACCATTACATACATACATGGGGGATACAACAATTCATACAAGTCGCATGAATACAACATCAATACAAGGCATCCGACTACGGATGCAAACATGAAAAGCACAACGACATCCATCTGCTATCCCAGGCTGCCGACCCGAAACCTAACCCACGACTGAAGAAGAAGAAGAAGAAGAAGAAAGAACTCCAACACAAAGGACATCGCTCTCGCGTCAAGTCAATGGAAACCTGCACCTGCAGTTGTTGTTGTAGTATCTGTGAGCCATGAGGACTCAGCAATCCCATAACCATGGGTATCAAGACTAGCAAAGCTTAAAGAGTAGGAAGAGGTAAAGTGGTGAGGTTGCAGCAGCGGCTAAGAAAAATATGGTGGCTAACTTACGAGTACAACAATAAGATGAGCATCTACGCAAATGGTCGCAAACTAGTAATGATCGCTAAAGATCCTGAACTACCTATGAGTCAATCATAACCCCACCGTGTTCTCTTCTCAAAGTGAAAAGGGACAGTCACGGTTACTCACACAGTTGTGTGTTTTACTTCGGATCATCTGTCAAGTTTTCTACAACCGGACATTAACAAATTCCAATCTGCCACATAACCGCGTGCACGACTTTCGAAATATCATAGCCCTGCAGGGGTGTCCCAACTTAGCCCATCACAAGCTCTCACGATCAGCAAAGATAATAATAATATTACCCCTTATCTTAGGGAAGGCCCGATCAGACTCGGAATTCCCGGTGCACAAGACATTTCGACAATGGTAAAACAAGTCCAGCAAGACCTCCCGGCGTGCCGACACCCTGATAGTAGCCGTGCGTATCTCGTCTCAGGCCACGTCCGGATGGGTGATTTTACGGGTTCCAGATACCTCGAGTTTCCCCGTGGCGGCCCCGTCGAACCCCCGTTTGGGACCAACACCATCAGCACTGGCCCCCCTGCTATGTAGAAAGAATCCTCGGGGACGCGACCCCCTATGCAATTTAATTAATCAATTAAGTTATTATTATGAGGTAAATTAAAACCAATGTTGGGCCTTGCTAGAGGAGTTTTATTCAAAGACGAACTATCAAGGGGTCCCCATATACCCAACCGTGTAAGAAACACAAAATCAAGGAACATAATGGCGGTTTATCGGCTCCTGAGGTGGCATGAGTGGAAAAAAACACCGAGCAAAAGGCCAAGCCTTCCACCCATTGCCAAGTATATAGGTGTGTTAAGAAATATAAGATATATTGTGATATTCCCAAAGCATCAAGTTCCAACATGGAACAATCTTCATCTTCACCTGCAACTAACAACGCTATAAGAGGGGCTGAGCAAGCGGGTAACTTAGCCAAACAACGGTTTTCTAGGAAGGTGTCAAAGGTTAGAGGTTTCATGGCAACAAGGAGAGGGGCTGAAAATAAAGATGGGTAGCGCGACATATAACAATAGCATCGAGACATCTAGCATTGCAATGATGGTAAAGGTATCCAAGGTGATGGTCATCTTGCCTGAGATCTCGCAAGGAAGAAGAACGGATCCATGAAGCAGACGAAGAAGAATCCACGAAGACGAACCACGTGTAGCCGAACGAATCCTCACGATCGCAACGGAAAAGAACTAGCGAGAGGAAAGCATACAACACGGTAAACACACCACACAAGACATGACATAAGCTAAACCAAGTATGATGCAAGACAAGTCTATATGATGCAAAACATGGCAAGGGATGAAGCACACAAGAACAACACAAACCAACAAGTTTAAATGAGGCTGGAATCAACATATACCAATTACGGTAAGTCCTCATATGCACGTTTGGAAATTGGTCTAGATCTGAACAAACCTTAAGTTAAAGTTGTTTAACAGCAAGTTAACATGAACCATGATGATCTACTCGAGATTCTAGTCAAGTTACATATCAAGTTTGTTTAATTCGGAGCTACGGCCTAGAAGATATGAGCAAAACAAGTCAAGCATGGCAATTATGCAAAATGCATCCAAACATCAAGCAAACACACTCCAAACAGGTAAATAACATGATATTATGCTTCTACATGCAAAATCACACAAGTTTCATATAGGGCACGCTCAAAACAGAGCAAACGGTTCAACACATACACATGAAACACGATATAACAACAAGCTATCCAAAATCAGCCACATAGCAACTTCGGAGCAAGGTATATATATGCTACAACACACAAACATGATAACAAGAGGCATGGATGTGAAATAGACATGATACTTAACAAGCATGGACTTAGAACACACTCAAAAGCTTGCTGGAACACAATTAAACAAGCATGTCAAGTTGCAATAAATTTATCCAGACTTGGTCAAAATCTGGGAAGGCAAAAACATCATCACGATGCTGGTCACCCCCTGGCCCCCCTCTGGCCCCACTTCTGGTATTTGGTTCCTTCGGGTGCATGGATTTTCTCTGATTTTTCGTGGATTCTTCTGAGATACTTAAAAACCCGTTTTCCTGCACACAAATAAACCATACAGGCAGCTCTGCTGAAAACAGCGTCAGTCCGGGTTAGTTTAGTCCAAATCATGCAAGAATGAGGCCAAAACAATATCAAAAGTGTTTGGAAAAGTAGATACGTTTGAGACGTATCAACTCCCCCAAGCTTAGCATATTGCTTGTCCTCAAGCAATTCAGTTTAACGAACTGAACGCGACAAAGAAAACTTTGACAAACTCTTTTGCTTCATTAGATGTATATAAGCATGTACTACGAAAAGAGTTTAGCAAGTATTGAAACAGTACTTATGAGGACAATGCAAGGAGCAATCCTTCTTTCAAGTGACCAGTCACAAATACTTAAAAGTAAATAATATATTACTGAAAATCAAGACAAAATCACATTGCACATAGCTTGAGCATATTAGGGTGGTATCTCGCTAGCCTCCATGAGTGAAGCTAAACATAAATGCAGAGACTCCTCCAGAGTTTTAAAGGAGACTAGAACTAAGAATTTTGGAATAAATCATATCACAAGCATGCAGAAGACAATGTAATACTTCGGGACAATGCACATTACACTCAGAATGACAATTATGCTCTCCTAGTCGGTGCTTTGAAGAAAGAGGGTGAGACTCTCGAACCGTGGATTTTATTGGCAAAGTTGAAAACCCGTGGTCGGAAACAAAAACTAAACATGTACCAGAGCTCTTGGTTTTAAAAACAGAAGTAAACATGTTTTGAGAAGTGCATATTTCGTCAACGAATTCTAGTAGATAACTCAATCACTTTTTAAGCTAGACAAGTCTCGAGGAACGGCTCCCGCATGAGGACGATCACATCCTCTTAATCTCCTTTGTTTATCACTGCCATAGTTTTCTGATTTCTCATGAACAAAGCGTGAAGGAGGGTTTGTTTGTTATATTATCTTTTCGAGCCGGGCGCACTCAATGCCAGTTCCTTTTCATATTAGGGGTTTGCACATTATACATGCAATCCAGGGGTGAAACTTGTCCAACTTAAAAAGACTATGAATTAACTACTACTTCCTCGTGAGCTAAAACATAGGCACAAAAAGGGAAATGCTTTTGATTAATTTCGAGATGGTACACGAAAGTCATCGTTAGGAATGGCAGGTAAATACCATGTATAGGAGGTATAGTGGACTCATATGGCACAACAGGTTTAAAGGGTTTGGATGCACAAGCAGTCAGTCCGCTTAGTACAGGTGGAGGTTTAGCAAAAGACTGGGAAGCGACCAACTAGAGAGCAATAACGGTCATAATCATGCAGAGCGACAAAGCAACATTGAATCGGGCATGAAAGTGATATAACTATTCTAAAACTCAAAGATCATCAAGGCAAAGTAGGCTTTTAGTCTTAAACATGTGTAAGCATGTGCCAAGTCAATCCAAAAATTCTCTAAAGGGAAATACCACCTTAGTATACCAAACTATGAACAGTGCAATGCATGTAGATCATTTCAATAACACATTATATACTCTAGTTATTCGGGACTAGCCACAAGGAAAGCATGAACCACTGGTAGAGCATTGTAAACATAGCACTATGTCGCTACAAGCTGGTCTCTAGATCATAAGTACAGGCATATGTACAAAAGTAGAAACAATAGGAGTTCATACCAGTCTTCCTTGTTGCTTCCTTTCAGTCGATCTTCGTCATTACTGCTCGTCACTTGCACGATCGAACATAGGAAATATAATCAAATGCCATCTCGGACTCGAGCTGATCTCTGAAAACAAAGCAAACTAAAGAGAGAAAGGAAATCTTTTTGGATTTTTCAAAAGTTGAATAAAAGCAAAAGAAAGAGGAAATCTTTTTGTTGTTTTTGCAAAAAGAGAAATAAAGAAGAACGGGTAAAAACTTCGAAAAGATCAAAGCGAACAAAACGGATAATACAATGAAAAAGTGAGAAGGGCACGTACTCCCCCAAGCTTAGGCTTTTGGCCTAAGTTGGTAGCAGCTACTGCCCCCAGGAGCCTCCTGCTCCAGGGGTATGGTGGTGAGACCAAGGGTCGTAGAAGGATGATGACGCGTACACCGAACTCCTCGGAGTCTACCACGAGGAAGGTTCCGAGCGCCAAACAGAGGAAGACCCTTCACCAAACTCGGTGGCGGTCTCTTCCTGAAAATGTGGTATCTCACCGTGCCTCTCCTCGTCGGGCACAACCCCCTCCATGGGGTTATGGAACTTGTGCTGAACCATGAACTCATCGAACTGGACAACATCAAAGGACCATCCGTTCCTGTGAGAAAAATCAAAGAAAAGAGGTGCAGGTAGACGGATCTCGCGTTCCGCGGTAGTTCCGAAACGCAAGATATAAACAAGGTTATCAAGCTCAGAACCCATGGTAACAAACTTATGCCTTTTCATAGCAGCAAGATCAAAGCTTAAATAAGTAAAAGGAGTATCATCAGGGTGTGGGGTACCTCCAAGATGCTCTAAGATAAGTGTGGCATAAATGCCACCATATAAGTCCCCCTTGTTACCGTTCATAGCAAGGCGTCGAGCAATTAAGGTACCAAGATTTAATCAGACCTCCCTGAGAGGGCTGCTGCCAGGATAGCAATATCCGGAGCAGAAATGCTGCTCGTGTTGTCACGAGCTAACACCCCTCTAGCAATATAATATGCAAAATACCTGAGGTGAGGAAACAAGATGCTGGAGATCTTCGACCGATGAATATCCCTCGTACCCATGCTGCAGAGAGAGTTGATGACGGTTTTCAGCTCGGAGGGCTGAGTGGCCATCCTTGCCGTCCTCCCAACGTTCGGCACACCTATTACTTCACAAAAATTTCCCAGAGTCATGGTGATAAGATCATTATAAATTTTAAACTCAATAGCACCTGAATCAGGATTATATCTAAGACTGTTAATGAAACCGGAGGTGAGTTTCTGATACTGAGTAACATGGCTCGTGACGAGTCGTGTCAAACCTGCATTAGCACAAAGATTATAAAACTCATCCTTGATTCCCGCAGCTTCCATGAATTCATCACATGGAAATGTCATCGCACGTGCTGGACTTATGTCTTCCAACAACTCCAGGGGCACATGATCCTCATTATAGCTCACCCTAGCAGTCGATGGTGAAGCTGCGGCTCTAGTGCTCGATCGGAGTGTGCGGGCCTCCTCTTCTCAAGCCATCCTTTTGCCCTTCCTACCAAACTCATTTCTGATTTTATTTACAATTTACAAAAACGAGGATTAAAACAAAGTGAGCTAAGGCAAACTACTCAACTCACTTGCCCAAGGCATAAAATTGCATCAAAACTTGGAAAATAACTTTCTAGACATGCATGCAAGCTCATCTCTACAGCACCAAAAACTACTAAATACTCACAAATGAGGCGACCAATCAAAAATCTAATTGGAGGGGTGGAGGAGTCACATACCAGGGAGTATTTGCTCAAAATTTCAGCTCAAATGATGGGCTGTAGATAGAGATTGAAGAATCGCCTCCAAGAACAGCAAGAACAGCAAGAACGAGACCAGAACTCGGGTTTCTGGAAAAAGAGAGAGAGAGAGAGGGGAAGAAGAAGTACCTGGAGGGGGGTCCCGTGGGCCCCAGGCGCCCTGTGGGCGCGGCCAGGGGCTGGGCCGCGCCAGCTGGCCGCCTGGGCCACTGGTGGCCCCCCTGGCTGGCCCCAGGACTTTCTGGGTCTCTCCCGTTGTGGAAATTTTTAATATAATTTTTCTGGAATTTTTCTGAAAACTTCACTGTTGAAATTTTTTCGAAGTTCAAAAAGCTGCGAAACTCTCTGAAAACTTGAAGCAGTTAGTAGTATTGTGAAGTTTCAAGAACATAGATACTTGGTACAGTAAGTAGGACAAAACTAAAAACAAATGAAAACATAGCAAGCTCAACTTTTTATCCATATAAAACACGTTCACTAGTAAGGTTGATCAAGTCTTACCAACAAACAAGCGATATACAGAGCAAAAAGTCTCACCTCCTACGAAGTAATCACTGAACTTTTACCTTGATGGACATTGTCCCTACCATGATAGTTTTGTATTTGTGAGGCACATGTAGTGGACAGTCCCATTCTCCAATTTTCACGGTCTCGATATTCTCTATAGAGTTGAGGGCATGCCTCCTGTCGGCCTTCTCCGGAAAATATACCGTGTGTTCTTTATCATTCACATGGAAGGTAACCTTCCCTTTATTGCAATCAATAATAGCACCTGCGGTGTTAAGAAAAGGTCTACCAAGAATAATGGACATGCTCCCATCCTCGGGCATGTCGAGCACAACAAAATCAGTAAGAATTAAACAATTAGCAACTTCAACTGGAACATCCTCACAAATACCTATCGGAACAGCGGTTGACTTGTCAGCCATCTGAAGGGAGATATCTGTAGGAATTAGTTTCTCTAAACAAAGCCTCTCATAAAGAGAGAGAGGCATAACACTCACTCCCGCTCCAAGATCACATAAAGCAGTTTTGACATAATTATTCTTTATGGAGCAAGGAATGGTGGGTATACCTGGATCACCGAGCTTCTCAGGAATCTTTCCACTGAAAGAATAGTTAGCAAGCATAGTAGATATTGCATCATTAGGAACTTTTCTTTTGTTAGTGACAATATCTTTCATATATTTTGAATAAGGAAGTAACTTAATAGCATCAGTCAAGGGTATCTGAAGAAAAAGAGGTTTAATCCACTCACAAAACTTATTATAATGCTCTTCTTCTTTAGATTTGATGGACTTACCTGGAAAGGGCATGGGTTTCTGTACCCATGGTTCTTTCTCCTTCCCATGTTTTCTTGCGATGAAGTCTTCTTTAGTGTACCTCTTACGTTTGTCAGGTGCTTCTTCTTCTCGAACTTCAGGCGGATCGTTTTTCTCATTATCATTACCTTCAGGTTCAGCACCGTCTTCAGTCTCAGCATCGGAAATAGATACACTGTTGGGATCAATAGCTGGCTCTTCATCTGCAATAGGATCATTAGAATTGTCAGTCTCTTTATGTTTCTTCTTCTTATTTGGTGAGACAACAATTTCTTCTTCCTGCATTTGAGAATCTTGCTCGATTCTCTTCGGATGTCCCTCTGGATAAAGAGGATCTTGAGTACTAGTTCCTCCTCGGGTCTTAATTCCAAAAGCCTGCAATTTATCTTGTTTGGCATTGTTAGCAAGCAAATCTCTTTGCACATTAGAAATTTGATCAAGCTGAGTTTGAACCATACGAAAATGCTTCACAAGACATTGAACATCATTAACTGTTCTATCTAAAACACCAAGCAACTTTTTGATAGCAAGGGAATTATCATGGAACTGACTTTCTATCCTCTCATTAAAATGATTCTGTTTCATAATAAAATTATCAAACTCATCTAAACATTGATCAGGAGGTTTACCATGAGGGATGTCACTTGCGTTGAAATCTAAAAGAGAATGTACCTCTACCATAAGAGGGTGAGTGGTAGGCTCACACAGCTTCTCAATAGGGGGTAGATTCTTCACGTCTTCAGCTTTAATACCTTTCTCTATAATAGACTTCTTTGCTTCTCGCATATCTTCGGGGCTTAGAACAAACATGCCCCTCTTCTTTGTTGGTGGAGGTGGTTCAGGGACGGACCAATCTTCATGGTTTTTGGCAATCCTGCCCATCAGATCTTCCGCATCATCCGGTGTTCTTTTCCTGAAAACACAACCAGCACAACTGTCCAAATAGGACCTAGATTCATCAGTTAGACCAGCATAGAATATATCAATCAATTCATTCTTAGGGATTTCATGTCCTGGTCTAGCCCGAATCAGACCGCAGTACCTCCCCCAAGCTTTAGGGAGGGACTCATCCTGCAACTATTTAAAGTTATAAATTCTTTGTAAAGCAGCATGTTGCATGTGAGCAGGAAAGTACTTATCAACAAAAGAGTGAGCTAAGTCCTGAAGACTCTTAATGGAACCGCATGGAAGTGAATCATACCATGCTTTAGCACCTTCCTTCAACGAGAAAGGAAGAAGCTTGGTCACATAAAAGTATCGTATCTTCTCATCTGTGGTAAACAGGCTACCTAACTCACCGAGTTTAGTCAGGTGTGCAATAGCATCATCATTTTCTCTGCCATAAAAGGGGTCAGCTTCAACCATAGGTATAAGTGAGAGATCAACAGAGAAATCAAAATCAGGATCATCAATGCATATAGGAGATGTAGCAAACTCAGGATTAGGAACGGTTTTGTTTTTCAAAGAGTGTTTTTCAAATATTTTCTTAATAACTTCAGGGTCAGAGCCAGCAAACTCTGTCAGTTCCCTGCATAGATCTTCATCAAGCATATAGTAATCATCATCATCAAGGAGCCTCTCTTGGAGTTTACTCAAATCAGGATAATCATAAGTTTCACCAATAGGGTAGCGAGCAACAGGAAGTTCAATTCCATATTTTTCAGCAGCAGCAGCAATTTGTTTCTCAAGAGCATAACCAAGCGAACTAATATCATCAAAAGTAGTAGAAGCATCATCAAGAGTATCAGACATAATATCAGATTCAGTAGGAGCATCATGTGGTGGTGGTGAGGCAAACTTACTCATAACAGAAGGTGAATCAAGTGTAGCACTAGTGCTTAGAGCAGTACCTCTTCTTGTAGTGGATAGTAAGATCGGAACCTTGGGGTCTCCTTTCTTACCCATAGTGAATAAAGTGCAGCAGGTAGGATACCTCAAGTAGACTTGTAAATATTGCTATGCTCCCTGGCAACGGCGCCAGAAAACGGTACTTGATAATCCTCAACCGTAAGGGATCGAGATAGTCTTCGCGGGTAAGAATAACCCAATTTATTGATTCGACACACGGGGAACCAAAGAGTATTTATAAGCTTTAACAGTTGAGTTGTCAATTCAACCGCACCTGAAATATACTTACTTGCAACAAAAGATAAGTGGTAACAGTGATATGATAATGATAGTAGTAATAGTAAAAGTAAATAGTAACAGTAGATAGCAAAGTGAATAGCAAAAGTAGCGACTAGTAACAAGCAAGGTTTAAAATACTATAGGCAGGGAGATGGATGGTTGGGCGCTGCATGGATGAGATAGATTCTAACTTGGGGCACGGCACACGGAAAAGTAATGATCATCTAGGCAAATATCAAACATTAGGCATGTATCCCGTAGGTAGTTGTACGTGCTTGCAATAAGAACTTGCACAACATCTTTTGTCCTACCATCCCACTACGAACGGGGCCAAAAGGAACTAATGGATATTAAGGTGCTCCTGTCAAAGAGCACCAGAACAAAGCAATGAACTCAACGGATACATGTAATCCTCAAACTACGGACCATCCCCTTTGGTGTCCCAAGCTGTCACTTTTGGGATCGCCAGTTCCGAACCGTAACAGGTGCATACAACTCATAGATAGGATCACGAACACAAATATATTCATGCAAACACATATGGTTCAGATCTGAAATCATGGCACTCGGGCCCTAGTGTCAAGCATTAAGAATAACAAGTTGTAGCAAAGATGATAAACACCATAGTAGATGATAGGCAACATGCCCCCAACAATCTGATAAACTATTACATGATCTAACTCATCCAATCCCTACCATCCCCTTTGCCTACAGCAGGGGAATTACTCAGACATGAAGGGGGAAGTCATGGAGGGATGATGGAGTGGTGATGATGATGACGATGGCGACGATCTCCCCTCTCCGGAGGCCAATTCAGCCTCCAGATTAGCCCTCCCAAAGACGGCGGCGGCTCCACGACAAAAAACTGCGAAAGAACTTCCGATCTGGGGTTTCTGCGTCGGGAGGAAAAACACGGGCTAAAGTAGGGCACCAGGGGGTGTGGGCCCCACCCAGGCGCCCCCCCGGCGCGGCCCAGGGGGGGGGGGGCGCCCACAGGGCGCCTGGGCACCCCCTGGCCCCCCTCTGGCCCCACTTCTGGTATTTGGTTCCTTCGGGTGCGTGGATTTTCTCTGATTTTTCGTGGATTTTTCTGAGATACTTAAAAAT
The DNA here is from genome assembly GCA_902687465.1 of Secale cereale. NCBI lineage: Eukaryota > Viridiplantae > Streptophyta > Magnoliopsida > Poales > Poaceae > Secale > Secale cereale. The sequence goes on from LR738715.1 coordinate 55,731,006, forward strand.
CTGTTTTCCTGCACACAAATAAACCATACAGGCAGCTCTGCTGAAAACAGCGTCAGTCCGGGTTAGTTTAGTCCAAATCATGCAAGAATGAGGCCAAAACAATATCAAAAGTGTTTGGAAAAGTAGATACGTTTGAGACGTATCAATTGCACCACAACAAAGACCATATGATGGTGCTTCTAAAACATATTGACATGTGGCATGAAGACAAACACACCAATAGCAATGAGCAAGTGAAATCAGCATCTCATAACAAATTTCAGCACTTAATAGCCAAATGCACTTTTGCAACAGAGATTAACATGGCAATATGACACATAACATGAATGCTACAGCAACCAACATGTAGAGAACTTCACAATGAACATTTTGACATATCATATGCTCCATTTGGGTAAACATGCACAAAGTTACAAGCATCACAAGTATGCAACAAAATTACAGTTAACAACAGTTTTAAACATATAGCACTCTTGCAACAAGGATTAGGGCATCAAGATGAACTCAAACAAGCATGCCACAATGGAACAAAATGAAGAGCATATCACCATGATCATTTTGACATATTATTCACTCAATTTGGAGCACCACACAAAAAGTTACAGCCACTCAAACATGCATATATGATGTATGAAATTCTCAGACTTAGCCATTTTTTTAACTCCGAGAAAAAAAAACCAGAGTGAGCGCCGTTTAGTTAAACGACGCTCGGGCGGGGATTAGGTGGTGCTCACCACGGGCTTCGGCCCAGGCACGAGGAGGAAGCAGGCCCGCAGGGATGGGCCTTCCGGGGCTGGGCCGCGGGGAGGCCGGGCCGGCCACGAGGCCACGAGGTAGGCGTTCGTGCCCGATCCCGATTGGATCGGGCGAGACAGCCGCGGCGGCGGCTCGTCGCCGGCGAGGGAAGGAGCGGCGAACCCGATCCAGCGAGGGAGGGGCCCGGGGCAGCCGGATGGCGGCGCGCGGCGGCGGTCCATGGAGGCGGAGGCGGCGGCGGGCGGCGGCCGACGGGCGACGGGGTCCGGCGGCGGCGGGGCGCGCGGTGCCGGCGGCTGAGGATGGGAGCGCCGTCGGCGGGGCTCCCGGCGATGCCAGCAACGCTCGGGGCGGCGTGGTGACGGCTGCGGGCCGGGAGGGCCCGGATCGGACCGTGCGGGCCCATCGGCGGGGATGTGGGCGCGGGGTGGTCGGCCAGTGAGGAGCTGCCACGTGGCGGTGGGTGGTGGAGCGGACACGTCCGGCGGCGGGGTGGACATGTCCGACGCGTGGAGGAGGAAGAAGCTAGGGTTTCGTTGCGAATTTGGACGGGGGAGACTCTTTTATAGGTAGAGGGAGCTAGGAGAGTCCAAATGAGGAGCGGTTTTCGGCCACGCGATCACGATGCAATGACCGAGAGCATGGAGGTGGTTAGGATGGGCTTGGGGGCTGTTGTGAAAGGGGTGCTGGGCCAAAAGAGAAAGGCTTCCGGCGGTTAACACGGTTAACCGTTGGGCTATCAAATGAACTCCGAACGCGACGAAACTTGACAGGCGGTCTACCTATGCTAAAATAAGACCACACGCCAAGTTTCATCCCATTCTGAGAACATTTTCCGGCTACTCATAAAATAAATATTCAGAGATACTGCGGGCGCATGCAAGTGTGTCTGGGCTCAGAACGGACAACGGAAAGGACAAGGGGAACCCGAACGGATGCAAGTTTTGAAAACATGATGGTGCAATGCACATGATGACAAGGCAAAGATGCGACACGCAAGCAAATGACATGGCAACAACGACGAATAACTGGCTGACACCTGGCGCATCGGTCTCGGGGTGTCACAGGATTACTCCTACATGGGTAAATCACAACATGTGTTTTGTAAAAAAATGCATATTGATGTTATGTGCAATGCACGAGCATCTTGCTTGTGATTATATAACGCAAATCACGAGCAGGAAGTGACATTTTTTTACACAACCACGTTAACATGGCCACGTAAATCACTAGCTAAAGTAAATACCATTATACTTATATCCCGATGCAAAAGGTTGAGTACATGTCCGAAGAGTAGAGTCGCACACACGCACTCTGTCTCTCAGAATCTCTCACACACACACACACCAGTTACGTGACACCCACTTAAGCAGACACATATGTTACAATTTGTGCAGCCGCGGGTACACGTGATGCTGCACATTTATTTAAACCGAACGGCGAACCCAAACAGTAGCTGCATTCATTCCCCTCCCGCTGCCTCTTCTCTGGTCGCTGTCGCCCGGTTGCCATGGCCTGGCCGAAGGTAACAACATACACCATACTCCCGCCGGAGTGGCTCTTTAATCTGGAAATTTTAGTGGTCACGCATGCATTTTTTTGTGCTAGCACTCCTATATAAGGGTTGACCGGTCGCTTCCCGTGGACATGTGCGGGCGGTGGAAGAGGAAGGAGAAGGGAAGCGGGCTGTGGAGTAACGTTTTTTGCCACAATTTCTTAGGAAACTGAGTGCAATAATTGAGTAGTTTTGCAAACTACCAGTACTACACATGAAACGGTTCAAAACCTATACTCCCTTGCCAGCGCGCGCTTCCCGCGTAAAACGGTCAGCGTCGCCCTGGAGTGTCAGTGCCGCATTAATGCCCGGCTAGAGCGGAGGCGACATCTCACTGGCGCCGGCTAAGCGGCACGACGGCCGAGAGAGCGCCGCTTCTCGGTGCACCGACCGCTCCGCGTCGAGGCTGGCCATAGTCCCTGTTTGGACCCATGGGTTAGAGTTAGTTTGAACTAGTTGGGGCTCAAATATCCCTAAAGTATCCAAGCATGAGGGTTTAAATTGGAGCAAGTTGCACCGAACCCACCAAAAAAACTATCCCACCCGAGAGGTGCTACCTGCAGATAGTTCTCATTGGGACCACTGAAAAATCACTTCTCTCTCTCTCTCCATCAAGTGCATTTATTGTCAATCTAACCAGGTCACCCAAACACCTCTTTGGCTACAATTAGTTCAGGGTTAGTCATGAGTTAGTCTAACCTCTAGCTAAGTTAGAGTATCCAAACAGGAGCAGTATAGGACATGCAAGTTGCTCAAAGCATACAGTCAAATTCGTACGTCAAAGGATTTTTTTTCTTTTTGAAAACGGAACATGAAAGGAATTTTTTTAGAATGCTCTTGGCATGTCGCTAACATGTGATGAGTTAACCGACCTCAATAGATGGCAAAAACGTCAGCCCGCCGCACTTTGAGAGAAACAAGGAGGGAGAAGCAATACGGGTTGCTGGATTACTATAGATAGGTGTCGCACGGAAGCCAAGAAATATGGTGATAGCGTGGGTTAGCCATGTACTAGTATGACGTAACTACATTGGGCTGCCGTGTTTCGTACTCTTCCAGTCCACTATGGAGATGATTGGTTGATTTTATATCACCGGATAATATAAAATATTATGAGTGCATACGCTCCACCCCGAGGTTCCTTGCTCCTTCTCGGTCGTCGAGAATCTATGTTCTTGCACTCTATTTTTTTACGTGAGCTTTGTTCATCCTTTTGCCAACACGCGTCACATCTAGCATCAAGGTGCACGTGTCATGCAAGGATCGTTCCACTAAGAGACGGATATGTACCCAGGAGTGGACGTGTGAACCTGTGTAACGTAGGGCAGTAAGTGAAGTAGAAAGGCACAAATAGTATGAACATGCGTGGCATATGGGCATTTCTCTCTTACTACCACTAAATGTTGTACGTGCAATGCCCGGTGATGTTATGGAGTACGTGACTAAGTACTCTACTACTACTATATTAATTGGAGGCACATACTAGGTTTTACATTTGTTTACGTTTATGCCCCGAGACCTTCCAACTAGACGTGTCTTTCTCTCCGGGTCGCACTTTGTATCGTTCATACCACTAGTACAGTAGTACTACTATGTGTGGTCTCCGACCCAGAAGTGGAGACGCTCTACCACGTTGTTCATGTCCCACTCCTTTCGCTGACGTGTGCGACATCCACCACGTGCCGTGTGTTTGGCACTCCTTCGTCGTAAGAGTTGAAACGCTAACATTCATTAGAAATAAAAAATAAATATAAATCACTAGTGATACTATACCACACGGTTTTCTTGCTACTCGATATCGGATAGAATACTTCCGCTTGCCGACATGTGGGACGTCGACCATACTGGTCCAGTTGCCATGCCAATAGAACTCCAAGGGAGAGTCACCCCAGTCGTCGCGCCGCAGTAATTACTAATGATCTGTCAAATCACAGGCCCAACCTTACCCACTATAAAGTTGCTCGGACGAAGGAACCATCATGACTTTGTTGAATTCCACTTCTTGAAGAAAACGACTGTACCAGCAGTACTTCTTGAAGAAATCCAGAAAAATTATATAAAAAATCAGCGTTCCGGAAACAACACTGCGTCCGAAGGGCAGCCTGGGGGGCCACCAGGGCTCCAGGCGCCCTGGCGGCGCGCCCCCCCTGGGCCGCGCCGGGGGGGCGCCTGGGCCCCCCGAAGCCCGTCCGGTGCCCCCCTTTGGCATATATTTAGAGGGTCCTCCGAAACCCTCAGAGGAGGAACTCTTTTCGCGATCCCATCTCTGTTCCGCCGCCGCCGCCGCTTCCAAGATCGGGAGCACCAGGAGAACTCTTCCCGGCACCCTGCCGAAGGGGAGGATCACCACCGGGAGCTTCTCCACTACCATGGACGCCTCCCGGATGACTCGTGAGTAGTCTTCCTTGGACCATGAGTCCATGACCAGTAGCTATGTGATGTTCTCCTCCCGTTCTTGTGCTTCACTAATTAGTCCTCATGAGCTGCCCTACATGATCGAGGCACCTATGTAATCCTTATGCTGTTGCTATGTTGAGTTTGCTGGGATCCGATGGATTATGAGATTATGTTCAGATTTATCTTGAGTAATATATTTGATTCACCTCTTTTATATTTATTTTCATAAGTAATTCCAGCATGTTCTCCGTTGTTATTTATTGCTTTGGCCGAGTAGTAGGTAGTGACTCCAAGAGGGAACGTTATGCTTGATTGTGGGTTCATGCCCCTCGATGACTAGCTTGAGTGACAGAAACATGAGTCTAGGGGATGTGCTGTTGCCAGAAGGGGGAAAACAACGGTGCTTGTGCCCGCGGGTGCAAGGATTGTTTACTTTACGCAAAGTTCTTTTAATGCAGTTGTCTGTTGCATTGAGTTTACACTATGGGTGGGACTCGCAACTTAATACCAGCGAGATGTTCTGGATAGATATCTCAAGGTGGATGATTAGTAGTAGGCATTGATGGATTTCGGTCTACTTACTTTGGCGTACCTCCCATGCTTTGAACCTCAACCTTTCTTGCAATGTAGTCAGCATTGGTTTGCGTTCGTGGTCCTGTCAATTGCCTAGCTGTAATTTGTTTACCTCACATAGCTGTTTTATCGTCTTTTGGGAGAGAGACATCACTAGTGAACATCATGAGACTCCGGTCCTTATTACCATCATTGATCACATCCGCTATTTACCTTTTTCGTTATTATTTACTATTGCAAAAACACTATCTATCACTACTATCATTGCTTTTAACCCTTTGTGAACTACAAGGCCGGAGGGATTGACAACCTCTCTATACTCGTTGGGAGCAAAGTTATTTGTATCTGTGTGCAGGTCCACGTTGATTGCTAATTGCGCCGTTAGCAGTTGACACCTACCTGTTGAACCTAGGAGTCTCTGGGGATTCGATCCTTGGCATCTTTGCTAAGGGAAAACACTTCTACTTACTGCATCTTACACCTTCCACTTGGGGTAACCAACGAGGGGTTCGAGGCCCATCAAGGAGTATTTTCTGGCGCCGTTGCCGGGGACTCCACTCTTCAGGATAGGGGAGTTGCATGCTATCTTTTACCTTTGCTTTTTAGTCTTGTTAGTTTACCTTTCAGTTTTTGCTTTCAGTACCTTTTATCAAAAATCACAAAAAAAATTATTTACCTTTCTGTTAGTAGTCCTTTCTGTTTAGCCAAACATGTTAGGATTTGGTGCTTTGAGGGAATCAGAAGTTCTAGATTTCCATCAAAGGGATGGAGAAAATATGAAGAAGGCGTGGGACAGAATTTCTGATGCACATAGGAGAATTATGCCTTGGATACCTATAAAAATCGTGCTTAGAAATTTTTACCATGGTCTTTTTAAATGGTGTAAACACTCCCTTGACATTATAGCTGAGGGAGATTTCCTAGAATGTGATGAAGCTAGAGCTCTTGAAATTATACATGGTCTATCTAGTTACTTTGTTTATGATCATAACTTTGATACTGTCATAGATAGACTTGCTACTATCGAAAAGAGAATGGATGCTCTAGACATAATGAAGGTAGATAAACCCAAACCCAATAAGAGAGATATTTTGGAAATAGATAATGACTGGGAGCCTCTTGTTAGGATTAGCATCTCTAATCAAGACTTCCTTGCTTATTGTGATATTGGATCTATGGTTTCTACTATGCCAAAAATTGTTCATGATTCTTTAAAATTAACATGGATAGATTATCATCTCATCATGAACACACTAATGGAGATATTTCTGAAATCCAGGGAAGAATAAAAGATGTACCAGTTAAATTCCTTAAAGGGATTGCAATGATTGATTTCTTCATCATGGAGCCAAACCAAGGAAATATAGTGCTTGGAAGGGACTTCCTCCGAGCGGTAAAAGGCTTCATCGATATAGGTAAGGGACAAATCCGCTTACGCGGGAAGGCAAAAGGTGTGTACCCCTTTCCTAGAAGGAACAAGAATGAACTCGTTGAGGAACCATTTGAAGCACTTTATAACTCCGATTATTATGATGGTTATTGATTCGTCTATGCATTATGCCTAGCTTAAAGGCATAAAAGAAAGCGCTTTTGGGAGGCAGCCCACATGAATAAATTTTTTGCTTTTGTTGTGTCTTGATGTTGTTTACTGCTGTAGCATCATCATTGTATCTTTGCTTTTCATATTTGTGCCAAGTATAGCCTCTGATTGCTAGAAAGTTCAAAAGTTGTGAGGTGCTGTCCAGGAAACAGATTCTGTCATTGGATAGAAAAATTCGTATAAAATCACCAGATCATCTTTTTGGTCTGAATTGTTTTGACAGCGTTTTCTACATAATTTTATTTCGTGCTTCTGTTCTGAGTTTTTTGATTTGAGTTGCAGAAGTATCCCGTACAGATCAATTACTACCTGCTGTTCTGTTTTTCACAGATTCTGTCCTGTTTTGCCTTTCCTTCACTTTGCAAATCAAGAACTTGCTTTTTCTTTGCAAAAACCTTTTGGCAATCTTGAGAAACAGTAGAACTTCAAGAATATATTTATTTCCAGCAAGGTATAATTATTTTATTAAGGATACTAACCTCGCTAATCAGATTATGATGAGTTATGTATGAAGGGAGTTTTCAAGTGTGCGAGGGAAGATGATAAAAAAGATTCAGGAGTGTCAAGCGCTCAAGCTTGGGGATGCCCCCATGCACCCCAAGAAATATTCAAGGAGACTCAAGCGTCTAAGCTTGGGGATGCCCCCGTGCATCCCCTTCTCCATCAACATTATCAGTTCGTCTTTCGTTTCGCTATATTTTTATCACTTCATGTGTTATGTGCTATGCTTGGGGCGTCTTGTTTTTAGTTTTCTTTTTAGTTTTTCATAACGAGTCGGAACTCAGCATTCCTTTATGTGGGAGAGAAACACGCTCCACCTCTACCTAGAACATAACATAGAATTTTCATGTCTATCTATGCTGTGTGTGTTCTTTGTCTTTTAATAGCTACTATCATGCTCTGCTCTTAGTATCCATGCTTATCTTTTCAAAGAGCTTTTGTTTAGTTGGTTGCTTGAACTCTCTTCAATTATCATGCTCACCTTATTAAGAGAGTTTGCTTCCGTTGCATTGGTTAATGTGTCTATGATAAAGATGCTACTTGCATAATGGTGCTTAGTAGTTCAGGTTTTCTTATGGTTAATCTCAAATAGCTGGGGGGTTCCCAATGTGTTATTGGAGTACCAACTTGATTTGTTTGCCTATGATATGGTATGGTTTAGTAATATCTTCCTTCGAGAATTTATTTTGATTGACTTGGCGTATGCTCACGCATATTAAGACTGTAAAGAAAGTCTGTCAAGCCTTGATGATCTTTTATTTCTGAGTAGCGATATAACTACCATGCCTGATTCAATATTGCTTTGTCGCTTTGCATGATTATGACCGTCATTGCTCTCTTAGTTGGTCGCTCCCAGTCTTTTTGCTAACCTCCACCTGTACTAAGCAAACTAACTTTGCAATGCATAGCTCATGGGAAAGTAGCTTAAAACTATTGTGGTAAAGAATATATTTCCTATGTATCTTATTTCTTATAAGTTGCTTGCTGAGCGGTAACCATGTTTCTGGGGACGCCATCAACTATCACACTTTTGTTGAATATCATGTGAGTTGCTATGCATGTTCGTCTTGTCTGAAGTAAGGGTGATTTACCGTGGGTTGAATGAATATGCATATTGTGAGAGAAGAACATTGGGCCACCAACCAAAGCCATGTATTATGGTGGAAGTTTTAGCTTGGACGTTGATCCTCATTCTCTTATGAGAATATGCTTATGCATTAAAGAGGAGTCCATCATCTATTTTCTATGTTGTCCCGGTATGGATGTCCTCAAGTTGAGATCTATCAAAAACGAGAAGTCAAATGCGATTTATCTCCTTGGACCTTTGTACAGGTGGCATAGAGGTACCCCTTTGTGACACTTGGTTGAAACATATGTAATGCAATGATAACCCATGGAAATCCGAGCTAATTAGGACAAGGTGCGAGCACTATTGGTATTCAATGCATGAGGCTTGCAACTTATAGGATGTCTTATGCATGACACATATGAAGTACTACTACCATTGACAAAATTGCTTCCATGTTTTCAAAATAAAAAGCTCTAGCACTTAACCATTCTTTTACTTTTATGTTAAAGCACCAACTACTGAGAGAATGATTGTCATTCTGAGTGTAATGTGCATTGTCCCAAAGTAGCATTGTCTTTTGCATGATTGTGATATCGTTGTTTTGATATGATTGTATCTAGTCATCACTTAAACCTTGAAGGTGCCCCTGCATTTATGTTTTGCATCACTAAAGGGGGCAAGATAGATATTACTTTATCATATTTTGCACATCATGTTCATTGCAAATCTTTTTGATGTTTCAGTTTCATGTTGTAAAACTTTCAATCATTTGTGATTTTCTCATGAGGCAACTTAATTACTATAGATTCATTGTCTCAGTAAGCTTTTGTCATATGACTATACAAAGTCCTATATGGTTAATAGCATGTCACCACAGAAATTATTCTTGTTATCATTTACCTACTCGAGGACGAGCAGGAATTAAGCTTGGGGATGTTGATACGTCCAAAACGTATCTATAATTTCTGCTTGCTCCATGCCACTTTTGGGTGATATTGCTATGATATTCATACACTTCCATACACTTTTGATCATATTTGGACTAACTTACTAATCCAGTGCACCCCAGTGCCGGTTTCTGTTTTCGGCTGTTTTTGTATTTCAGGTTTTCACGTTTCGAGAACTGCCCAGAAAAATCCAGAAAAATTATATAAAAAATCAGCATTCCGGAAACAACACTGCGTCCGAAGGGCAGCCTGGGGGGGGGGGGGCACCAGGGCTCCAGGCGCCCTAGCGGCGCGCCCCCCCCTGGGCCGCGTCGGGGGGCGCCTGGGCCCCCCGAAGCCCGTCCGGTGCCCCCCTTTGGCATATATTTAGAGGGTCCTCCGAAACCCTCAGAGGAGGAACTCTTTTTGAGATCCCATCTCTGTTCCGCCGCCGCCGCCGCTTCCAAGATAGGGAGCACCAGGAGAACTCTTCCCGGCACCCTGCCGGAGGGGAGGATCACCACCGGGAGCTTCTCCACCACCATGGACGCCTCCCGGATGACTCGTGAGTAGTCTCCCTTGGACCATGAGTCCATGACCAGTAGCTATGTGATGTTCTCCTCCCGTTCTTGTGCTTCACTAATTAGTCCTCGTGAGCTGCCCTACATGATCGAGTCACCTATGTAATCCTTATGCTGTTGCTATGTTGAGTTTGCTGGGATCCCATGGATTATGAGATTATGTTCAGATTGATCTTGAGTAATATATTTGATTCACCTCTTTTATATTTATGTTCATAAGTAATTCTTGCATGTTCTCCGTTGTTATTTATTGCTTTGGCCGAGTAGTAGGTAGTGACTCCAAGAGGGAACGTTATGCTTGATTGTGGGTTCATGCCCCTCGATGACTAGCTTGAGTGACAGAAACATGAGTCTAGGGGATGTGCTGTTGCCAGAAGGGGGAAAACAACGGTGCTTGTGCCCGCGGGTGCAAGGATTGTTTACTTTACGCAAAGTTCTTTTAATGCAGTTGTCTGTTGCATTGAGTTTACACTATGGGTGGGACTCGCAACTTAATACCAGCGAGATGTTCTGGATAGATATCTCAAGGTGGATGATTAGTAGTAGGCATTGATGGATTTCGGTCTACTTACTTTGGCGTACCGCCCATGCTTTGAACCTCAACCTTTCTTGCAATGTAGTCAGCATTGGTTTGCATTCGTGGTCCTGTCAATTGCCCAGCTGTAATTTGTTTACCTCACATAGCTGTTTTATCGTCTTTTGGGAGAGATACATCACTAGTGAACATCATGAGACTCCGGTCCTTATTACCATTATGGATCACATCCGCTATTTACCTTTTTCGTTATTATTTACTATTGCAAAAACACTATCTATCACTACTATCATTGCTTTTAACCCTTTGTGAACTACAAGGCCGGAGGGATTGACAACCTCTCTGTACTCGTTGGGAGCAAAGTTTTTTGTATCTGTGTGCAGGTCCATGTTGATTGCTAATTGCGCCGTTAGCAGTTGACACCTACCTGTTGAACCTAGGAGTCTGTGGGGATTCGATCCTTGGCATCTTTGCTAAGGGAAAACACTTCTACTTACTGCATCTTACACCTTCCACTTGGGGTAACCAACGAGGGGTTCGAGGCCCATCACTAGCTACAGTAGTTACTCAGGCAGAGGCCTCCTTTGGTTCACGTAGGATAGGAATTTTATAGGAATATGCAAATCATAGGAAGTGAGATGACATGCATCTCAATTCCTATAGAGAAAGAGATGCCATTTGATGCATAGGATAGGAATTTTTCCATTGAGTCTAGGCTAATGTACTGGTAATTTGCTCTAAAAACTACAATAGTAACTAGTAGTACTGTTACATGCTCGTAATTAATTAAACAAACGTACGGGCGACACAGACACACACACTAACTACTAGTACTACTACTTCTCACATGCTGGCCAGACGCCATCGTTCTCCTTCCCGGTTTTGTCGGCGACACCCCACCGTGCTTGGATCTCCGCCGACCTCTCCGCGGCAGCACGTGCGTCCTCTTCTTTCTTGCGGCGGCGGGCCTCTCTTTTCTTGTGATTTTTCTGACGTTTCCGCTCCCTCTGTGCGGCTTTGGCCGCCTCTTGCTCTATCGCCCATTCGGCCTTGGCAGCTTCAAATTCCGCCCACATAAGTGTGAGGTCGCGAGCGGCGATGAACTCGGCACGGCGGGATGCCACCGCTTGCCTACCATTCTGTGTGTGGTCGTGGGCGGCGAGGAACTCGGCGCAGCGGGATGCCATCGCTTCCTTTCCGGTTAGTGTGCGGCGCGATGGCAGGAACGACGCTTGGTGACATCTCTGGGGTGGAGTGGCCAGACAACCGTAAAGTGCATTGGTTTGTCAAGAGCTCAAGGAGAGAAGACGAAGGAAATTTGGATTCCCCTTCAATCCTGGTCATTTATTACCGAGTAAAATGCATTGGCGGTCATTGAACTTGTCTTGATAGCTCACTTTGATCTTGATAGCTCACTTTGATCATTGTATACGAGATATGGTGATTATACGGTCACTGGCTCAGCGTATAGCTCCGTATTTGTCTGGTTGACCAGTCAAACAGTCTGCATGCGCCTCATCAGCTCGTGTACTTTATCTATCTATCTACGGGGGCCTACTTGTCAGTGTAAAAAGAATTAAAACCAAAATTATGCGTATGTGACATTACTGTTTAAACGTTTGCAGGAGGCCTCCGCGAACACCGAGCATGTATTCACCTGGCTCAACACCAACGGTCATACTTGTGACTCGGCGCCTTGCTCATGTATATCGTCCATCACAACGACAATCTATAAAAACAGCCTAGCTAGAGAGGGTACTATGGTGCGTAGTACTCCATGTACTATCCTGAGCAACCGATCATAGTACCACTGCACACGAGTGTGTGTCTGATCGATTTGTCCATTATTCGTAAGTTATGTATGGTTGTGTGGTGGTCGTCGAATGCTAGCTTGCGACAAGAGCGGTTGCATGGATGCCTGGTTGTCAATACGTGCCGCATACGCTTCCAACGCTCGTCATCTATGAATTCACATTTTACCACCACGCCAGCGTCTGACCGCCCTGGCCTACCGGAACCCCTTCCATCACTAGCGCGCGCTTCCCGCCTGAAACGATCACCGTCTCTCCTGAACGTCAATGCCGCATTCACCGGCCTTAACAACAGGTGCAGTTGGTGTGTCACTGACATGTGGGCCTGATGCCCATTTGGCCCACATGTAAGTGAGACAACGCACCTGCGGTTAAGTCACTGAAGTAGTGTCCGCATTCACACCCGACGCGACCTCTCACTAGCGTCGGCATTGCGGCAGCATGACGGTCGAGAGAGCGCCACCCGTGCGGCATCCTGGTGCAAGCGACTTGTGACGCCCGAAGACCGACGTCCAAGAAGATACCAGAAGATTCCAGAAGACTCCAGATGTTCCGGGGTCTCCCGTGTGTTCTTTGTGCTTGCTTTATTTATTTTTGCATTGCATCATGTCATCATGCCATCATGTCATTTTATTTTGCATCTCAACCTAATAAATTGTGTGGGCCTTCGGTCCATTTAAATCGAGGGAAGATGTCTTCTCTTTATAACATATAAAAGCCTCCTAACATTTATGGAGCTATATTAATAATTATTCCGTTGTTTGGAATTAACCAACACACTTGCAAATATTCTCCATGCCTCTTTAATTCAAGTTTCACCTTCAAAATCTTGCCAATAATTCTTTTCCGTTATTTCGAGGTTCCTCCGAAAATTCGAACATTTTTGGACACTTCAATAATCAAGTCTTAGTTCAAAACTATTTGAATTAAATTAAAATATGTTTGAATTATTTTCCGATCATACCTTTTCTATTTTTCTCGGACTTTGCTCATTTTATGATGCCCGAGAAAAATAGTTCCTTGTGCTAGTTTTGCCCTAACACCCCCCTTCTTCTCTTTTCTTCTTGGTTTTTATCTGTTTTGGAAGTGGCAGAAAAATTAAAATGGGAGAGAGCCCAGCCTCCCTTCCCTCCTGGCCTTTTCTTCCCTCCAGCCCTCTCCTCCATTCTAGCCGCAGGCCTCCTGGCCCAACCGTCCCTTCGGCCCAAAACCCCCTCCCGAACCCTAGCGCTAACCTCTCCCCTCGCTCTCCCGCAAGCCGCCGCCAGCCTCTCCTTTCGCCCGAGCCCCGCACTTCCTCGCCCGCTCCTTCGTTCGACCTCCTCCTCCCATCGCTCCTCTCCCCTCGAGCCGAATCCTCCCGCCACCCTCGATCCAAGCCCGCGGCCTGCGCCTCCCTCCGGCCTTCCATCGAGCCAGGGCTCGACGTCCGCGACCAGCCGGAGGCCGCGCCTCCACCTCGTTCCCCGAGCGCCATGGCCGCCGCATCCCGTCCGCAGCCGCGGCCAAGAGGCCCTCCTCCGCGCCTCGCCGTCCAGCAAGCCAAGAGCGCCTCCTCTCCAGGAGAGCGCCAAGCGCCCCTCCTCCTTCGCCGGGGCTCCGTCCCGCTCGACCCTCCAGCAGCCCGCGGCTCCCCTCCGTCTTCGTCTCCAGCGCCGTCCACCGGCTCCCCTGCGTGCCAATGGTCGTGCCTCCTCTCGGCCGTCTCACCTGGCCGAGCCCCGCAGCGCCGAGGTCGAGGCCCCATCCGTCCTCGCCTCCAAGTCCGCCGCCCGGCTTCGCCAGGGCCTCCTCCTCGCGGCTCTCTGGCCCAGTGCCTCGTCTCCAGCAGGGCCAGGAGCCGACGTCTTCGTCCGCGCAGCCAGCTCCGCCACTTCCCGACAGCATCGCCGTGCCGCTGCATGGTCTCGTCGCCCCTGTGCTGCTGTGTTCCGTGTTTTTGTTGTGTTGTTCTTTTGTTGTGTTGCCGTGCTGCTGTTTTGACAGAAGAAACGAGTACAACTACATAACGACGACCGAACATCTACGGGAAAACGAGCTCGTGAACGGCTACGGAACAAGTACCACTACATACGTGAACGACTACCGTCGCCGGAAACGAGTACCACTACGCTCGAAGACCACGTGTACCACTACCGTCGACATGTACATCTACGAGATCGTCTACTTCCACTACCGTCGCTCGACGACCGCCAGTACCACTACCGTCGCCCGAGTACCGCTACGAGAACGACTACCTTCGGTGAAGAAATGAGAACGTCTACTTCCTCTCCGAACGGAACATCTACTTCCTCTACGAATCGCGTGAACGACTCCTTCCTCTACGTCTCGAACCGCCCCGAAACGCACGCTTCAAAGGTATAACGAGACGACCCCGTGGATGACTCGTGGAATGCTTGCTTGTGTTGTATGAAATGTTTCCTTGTGTGCACCGTGCCGTTTCATCTTTGTCGTGCTCCTCGGTTGCCTCGTCACCGACTCGTGGGAACCCGGCAACGGGATCGCCCACCTTTCATCTCGTTTGACTCACCCACGCCATCTACCTTTTGCACCGGTCTCTCAACGAGAAACCGGAACTGAGAGGATGTGTTGCATCATTTTCGGATCGTTGTCGTGGCACCTTTTCCTTCCACCACGGTGACATAAACTTCATATCTCTTCATGTCAACTTTTATAAAAATTGCATAAACTTGATCATGTCATCCGCATCATGTTAACAACATTGAAATGTTTAATTGTTGTTGCTTTATAATTACTCAACATGCTCATGAGGATTTTCCGGATATGTTGTTGTTATTTCCGGCCTCATTTAAATTGCCTTAATAGTGTAGTTTTATTATGTTTCACCTCTTGCCATGCTAAAAACATTTAATCTTGTCTTGTAAATAACGAGAGTCAACTAAATAATTTAATGTGGTGTTTCGTCAATATGCAACTCGGTGCATATAGAGCTCCACTTAACTTGTAGTTTTGTTTGTGCACTTTGCCATGCCATGCATATTTAAACCGGACATGCATCATACTTGGATGTGCATCGTATGCCATGTTTAAGCTTGTGTGTTTACCGTGTTGTTTGTTTCTTTCCGGTTTGCTTCTCTTGATAGCTTCAGTTTCGTTCCGGAGTTGTGAGGATTCGCTCGACTGTGTTGCTCCGTCTACTTCTTGGATCCGTTCTTCTCCCTTGTGGAACTCCAGGCAAGATGATCATACCCTTGGATACCTTTACTACCATTGCCATGCTTAGTTGTCTCGATGCTATCGTTACATGTCGCGCTACCCATTTTTTATGTCAGCCCTCTCCTTGTTGCCATGAAACCTCTAACCTTGACACCTTCCTAGCAAAACCACTGTTTGGCTATGTTACCAGCTTGCTCAGCCTCGCTTGCTCAGTCCCTCTTATAGCGTTGTTAGTTGCAGGTGAAGATGAAGTTCGTTCCAGGAGGGAACTTGTTGTTGTTGGTATATCACAATATCTATAATTATTATTAACACACCTATATACTGGGCATGGGTGGAAGGCTTGGCCTTTTGCTCGGTGTTTTGTTCCACTCATGCCACCTTAGGCGCCGATAAACCGGCATTATGTTCCTTGATTTTGCGTTCCTTACACGATGGGTGAAATGGGGACCCCTTGACAGTTCGACTTTGAATAAAACTCCTCCAGCAAGGCCCAACATTGGTTTTAATTTGCTCATAATAATAACTTAATTAATTAATTAAATTTGCATAGGGAGTTAGCGCTACCCGAGGATTCTTAATTCTACATAGCAGGGGGGGCCAGTGCTGATGGTGTTGGTCCCAAATAGAGTCGTGTGCGGGGCCCCCCTTGGAAACTTGGGTATTTCGGCCACTGTACGCTGTGCACATCCGGTCGTGGCGTGAGACGAGATACGCGCGGCTACTATCAGGGTGTCGGCACGCCGGGAGGTCTTGCTGGACTTGTTTTACCATTGTCGAAATGACTTGTGCTACCGGAAAGCCGAGCCTGATCGGATTTTCCCTAAGATAAGGGTGATGATATTATATTTATCACTTCAGCTAATCGTGAGAGCTTGTGATGGGCTAAGTTGGAACACCCCTGCAGGGTTATGATCTTTCGAAAGCCGTGCCCGCGGTTATGTGGAAGATTGGAATTTGTTAATGTCCGGTTGTAGAAAACTTGATAGAGGATCCGAAGTAAAACACACAACTGTGTGAGTAACCGTGACTGTCTCTTTTCACTTTGAGAAGAGAACACGGTGGGGTTATGTTTGACCGTATGTAGTCAGGATCTTTAGCGATCACCTTTTGCGACCGTTTGCGTAGCTTCTCATCTTATTCTAGTACTCGTAAGTTAGCCACCATATTATGCTTAGCCGCTGCTGCAGCCTCACCACTTTACGTCTTCCTACCCACAAGCTTTGCTAGTCTTGTTACCCATGGTTATGGGATTGCTGAGTCCTCGTGGCTCACAGATACTACAACACCAGATGCAGGTTCAACCGAGTATGAAGCAGGAGCTGGTTCAAGTTCTTCACCAGGAGCTCGATGAAGAGTTTGGCCGTATGCTTGTTACGTTTCGACGATCAGTAGTGGTTTCTACTAGGATTCGATCCTGACCTGTGGCTTTATGTTGTTTTGGTATCTTTCTTTGGATCTTCACCCGTAGTCGGGTTGTGATGTTTTGAATGATGTATTGCTTATGTATTGTATTGTGTGAAGTGGCGAGTGTAAGCCAACTATCTCCTTTTGCAATTTAATCCCTCTTTTACATGAGTCGTGCAAAGATACCAAACTTGAGATCATTCTAGGATGGGCTTATACCTTTAAGTCGTGCCTCGACACGTAGGAGGTATAGTCCCATCCTGGGCATTACAAGTTGGTATTCAGAGCCTTCTCCGACCTAGAAGCCCCCACTGATTGATCGAATCGTTGACGGTTGAGTCTAGGCACACACTGAAAATGTTTTGAGTCCTTATATATATCGGAGAGTAGGATTCTTTTGCTTCTCATCTCTTTTCTCTCTGGTGAGGACTCCTGACGACTACTCTTGTCTCTCCTATCTTCAAAAATTGCACAATTTTTTTTAGGGAATCCCGCGAGTATTCTGGGATTGTTTCGATGTTCTTGTGACAAGGATATTGTTCTCGATGCCTCCTGTTCCCGGGGAGTTGAGCTTCGGGGTATTGTCGTCACAGGCATATCGCGGCAGTACTAAATACTTAAGACGGCCGACATCGAAAATCTCTCCTATACGGCCAGTGGCAAGATAACCCCGACATCACCCAGTACTGGGGAGGTAGTTCGAGAGTATTGCCATAGCTTGTTATAGTGGATGCTTTTCGAAGGTCCGAGGTAAACAGTTTCCGAGAAAGACTGGTTATGTGTTGAAGGATGGATACACCTGGATGTAGGTTTAGAGTTGATTGCGCGGTGCTTCCCGTGTATCCCCAACACCTGATTGCATAACTGGAAACTTTCGGAAATCTATAGGTGGGTTCATCTAGTAGTTCTAGGAATTATTCCAACGATATGAAGTTCGGGGTTCTACATTGAGTGAAGTGGTTTTATGGACTTGTTCTGATCAGGAGTTGCATCTTAAAGGGTCCTTGGCTATGCTGATCCGGGGATTGCAAAACCCTTTTGTAACACGTTCCATGAGCTTTCAGTACGAAGATGTCGAATGAAGCTTCTATCTTGCATTTGTTCTATCTGATCCTTGTTCCTTTTTTTATTTTCATTTTGCTCTCCAACTGGCTTCTCGTCAAGTTGATGTACCTGCGGAATTCATTTGTTCAATTCTCTGTTCGGATGATATTGTGAAGATCATGTTGCATATCTACCCTTTGTTCTTGTTTTGATTCTGGTATTCGAGTTGCTTCGATGTCAAATGTCGATTCCATACCTTTCTTAATCGGTGTTCTCATATTTCTATGAGAGTGCTGGTCCTTCTTGATCATCAAGATGGTCATGTTAAATTCTTTTCCAACCGGTGTGCCTTCTCTTCAAGTTACTCCATACGGACGTCGTTGAGAAATCTGACGATTTGTCTGTTTCATTCATACCAAGTTGTCTTTGTTTTCCCCACCCTCCCACCCTTTTTCTTCTTGGAGCCAGAAAATCTCAGATGAAGTATCCATTTTATTCATGTGATATTTCTTCATTCATTCCCTTCAATGTTCTTATCCGGTGATTTATCGTGAAGATGCTCAAGAGCTTCAAGTTCATCATTCTTAATTCTAATATTCTGCCAGTGGATGTAATTCAAGATTTTGGTGTTCATCTTATCATTTTCCTCATTTCACAATGCTTTCTTATTCCGGTGCACCAATTAGTCATTCTCCTCTTGCTATTCATATCCGGAGAGCTCAAGATATCTCAGATGATTCATAATTCCATTCTTAATCCATTCAAGCTATTTTGAGATTGCTATCTTACTCAAGTCATTTAATTCAACCGGTGCAATATCTCTTAAGCAATCTTTTCAACGGTGATTTCTTTGGGTGGGCCTTAACCCACAGGTCTTTCCCAGGATCTACCTGACTCTTCTAAGTTTTTTCTGGAGTTATACTCAAATTCTTTCCAAAGTGTGACATAAGAATGTTTTCCTTCAGTCACATGCCTTCTCCAAGATCACTTTCAAATTCTTGTTCATCATTGGTTCAACCTTTTAATTCTTCATTCCGGAGTGCTTAACAATTCTTATGGCATCTCTCGTCTTCATTCTCAGCATTTGCAGACCGGAGAAGTGTTTCTCTTAAATCTTGGCCTGTTCTCTCAAGATTCGTGGTTCCAGCTTCATGCCATCCTCATTATCGTTTGATTGTGAGGAATTCTTTTATACCCATCCGAAGCATTCTTGAATTCTTTTCTTTGTGATCCTCCGAAGGCCATCATTTCAGAATACTTCTTCGTTCTCAGTTTTCAACTTCGCCGTCCCAATATTCTTCATTGATGTCTCTTCGTTCGTCTCCATATTCTTACGGTGGTTCTTTCAAGTTACTCTTCCGTTGTTATCATTTTAATTCATTTGTTCTTTTCATAATCCTACTGGTGGTTCGTTGAAGATTTATCCAAGCTTGTGCGAGATCTCTCTTTAATTCTTTCCAACGAGAATAAGTAGTATGCCAAATCCTTTGGTTGTCATCAATTTAAATTGGTGAAGGAGATGCATTACATAATTCTTATTCTTATTCCTTCAAGGTGATTTAATTCTTTTGTCAGGAGCTTGTTCATCATATCATATTCTCGGTTCTAAATTCTTCATCTTGTTTTCCGGAGTTCTATCTGATTCATCGCAGGCCTTGAATCTTATTCTTTTCATCTTTCACTTCTCATGCTTTCATTACCGGAGTTCTCATGGTGGTTCATCATCATTTAATTCATCCTTGAAGTCTTCATCAAGATTCTTGTTGGAGCTCAAGCATTTTCATCATGTTTTCCCAATTGCAATTCTTTCTACCTTATCTTTTCAGATGGTGTTATGTCATTCTTGATAATTATCCTCCATGTTTCATGATTCACAAGTTGTCAAGAATGAGATATTTAAACCCATCATTTTCTTGTTCAGGAGATATTTTCAACCCTTCAATTTATTCATTGGAGTTATCCTGGGTTGTATTTCACCTAAAAGCTTTCCCTAAGGATTGTTGCTATGATGGTGCTTATAAATGACCCAAGTTCTACATTTATCCTCCTGGTGAAATAAGTTTATCGTCTCCTTGTTGATCTCAATCATATCAAATGTTTTCGTTAGTGGCTGGTTGTCACCTCTTAATTTTGAGATGTTTTCCATAAGCCCACATCAAGCTTATTCTTTTGTTGTTGATTATTTCCAACAACTCTATTCAACCCTTCTTTGTAAGGAGGATTTCCTAATTCATTTGTCGGAGAAGTTGTCTTTTTCTTCTCCATTCATTTCTTTCATTGATTCATATTCTATTCTCCCATTCCGGGGGCATTGTGATATTGCTCTCTTCGTCCCATCATCTCGTTTTTTATCGGGATCATGTTCTTTCCCTTGCTTATCATTTAACCGGAGTGTTGTATTCTTCATTCTAGTTCTCTCATCTTATCAAGTTTGCCTCTCTTTTTAACCGAAGTGCTATCTGAATTCTTTCTTACCCCTTGTGCCATTCTTTTAATTGTTACGGAGGCAATATGTTGTTGTTTTCATCAAGTATCATTCCAACTTGGCAAGTTCTTGTTCTTTTCCTTCCATTTTCAGACGGAGTGCTGTCCGAATTCTGTCATTCTTATTCCTTGGCCATACCATTGCGGTTTCTTATTCTTTTGGTCCGTGAGCTCTTGATTCATGTCTTCAACCTACAAGGTTTTCATAATGCTCCTTGCTCCTCTTTTCTAACGGAGTTTTCATATTCGTTCATCTCCGTTGCATTCTTTCTTTCAAGATTGTTCAACCTCTCAAGGTTCTTTGGTTTCACTCGTCTGTCAAAGAAGCAACTTTGTTTTACCTCCTCCTTTTTCCGTTTTACCCGGTGATATCTCTAGGATCTCGGGTCGAGATCCTCTGTTAGTGTGGGAGAGTTGTGACGCCCGAAGACCGACGTCCCAGAAGATACCAGAAGATTCCAGAAGACTCCAGATGTTCCGGGGTCTCCCGTGTGTTCTTTGTGCTTGCTTTATTTATTTTTGCATTGCATCATGTCATCATGCCATCATGTCATTTTATTTTGCATCTCAACCTAATAAATTGTGTGGGCCTTCGGTCCATTTAAATCGAGGGAAGATGTCTTCTCTTTATAACATATAAAAGCCTCCTAATATTTATGGAGCTATATTAATAATTATTCCGTTGTTTGGAATTAACCAACACACTTGCAAATATTCTCCATGCCTCTTTAATTCAAGTTTCACCTTCAAAATCTTGCCAATAATTCTTTTCCGTTATTTCGAGGTTCCTCCGAAAATTCGAACATTTTTGGACACTTCAATAATCAAGTCTTAGTTCAAAACTATTTGAATTAAATTCAAATATGTTTGAATTATTTTCCGATCATACCTTTTCTATTTTTCTCGGACTTTGCTCATTTTATGATGCCCGAGAAAAATAGTCCCTTGTGCTAGTTTTGCCCTAACACCCCCCTTCTTCTCTTTTCTTCTTGGTTTTTATCTGTTTTGGAAGTGGCAGAAAAATTAAAACGGGAGAGAGCCCAGCCTCCCTTCCCTCCTGGCCTTTTCTTCCCTCCAGCCCTCTCCTCCATTCTAGCCGCAGGCCTCCTGGCCCATCTCCTGGCCCAACCGTCCCTTCGGCCCAAAACCCCCTCCCGAACCCTAGCGCTAACCTCTCCCCTCGCTCTCCCGCGAGCCGCCGCCAGCCTCTCCTTTCGCCCGAGCCCCGCACTTCCTTGCCCGCTCCTTCGTTCGACCTCCTCCTCCCATCGCTCCTCTCCCCTCGAGCCGAATCCTCCTGCCACCCTCGATCCAAGCCCGCGGCCTGCGCCTCCCTCCGGCCTTCCATCGAGCCAGGGCTCGACGTCCGCGACCAGCCGGAGGCCGCGCCTCCACCTCGTTCCCCGAGCGCCATGGCCGCCGCGTCCCGTCCGCAGCCGCGGCCAAGAGGCCCTCCTCCGCGCCTCGCCGTCCAGCAAGCCAGGAGCGCCTCCTCTCCAGGCGAGCGCCAAGCGCCCCTCCTCCTTCTCCGGGGCTCCGTCCCGCTCGACCCTCCAGCAGCCCGCGGCTCCCCTCCGTCTCCGTCTCCAGCGCCGTCCACCGGCTCCCCTGCGCGCCAATGATCGCGCCTCCTCTCGGCCGTCTCACCTGGCCGAGCCCCGCAGCGCCGAGGTCGAGGCCCCATCCGTCCTCGCCTCCAAGTCCGCCGCCCGGCTTCGCCAGGGCCTCCTCCTCGCGGCTCTCTGGCCCAGTGCCTCGTCTCCAGCAGGGCCAGGAGCCGACGTCTTCGTCCGCGCAGCCAGCTCCGCCACTTCCCGACAGCATCGCCGTGCCGCTGCATGGTCTCGTCGCCCCCGTGCTGCTGTGTTCCATGTTTTTGTTGTGTTGTTCTTTTGTTGTGTTGCCGTGCTACTGTTTTGACAGAAGAAACGAGTATAACTACATAACGACGACCGAACATCTACGGGAAAACGAGCTCGTGAACGGCTACGGAACAAGTACCACTACATACGTGAACGACTACCGTCGCCGGAAACGAGTACCACTACGCTCGAAGACCACGTGTACCACTACCGTCGACATGTACATCTACGAGATCGTCTACTTCCACTACCGTCGCTCGACGACCGCGCGTACCACTACCATCGCCTGAGTACCGCTACGAGAACGACTACCTTCGGTGAAGAAATGAGAACGTCTACTTCCTCTCCGAACGGAACATCTACTTCCTCTACGAATCGCGTGAACGACTCCTTCCTCTACGTCTCGAACCGCCCCGAAACGCACGCTTCAAAGGTATAACGAGACGACCCCGTGGATGACTCGTGGAATGCTTGCTTGTGTTGTATGAAATGTTTCCTTGTGTGCACCGTGCCGTTTCATCTTTGTCGTGCTCCTCGGTTGCCTCGTCACCGACTCGTGGGAACCCGGCAACGGGATCGCCCACCTTTCATCTCGTTTGACTCACCCACGCCATCTACCTTTTGCACCGGTCTCTCAACGAGAAACCGGAACCGAGAGGATGTGTTGCATCATTTTCGGATCGTTGTCGTGGCACCTTTTCCTTCCACCACGGTGACATAAACTTCATATCTCTTCATGTCAACTTTTATAAAAATTGCATAAACTTGATCATGTCATCCGCATCATGTTAACAACATTGAAATGTTTAATTGTTGTTGCTTTATAATTACTAAACATGCTCATGAGGATTTTCCGGATATGTTGTTGTTATTTCCGGCCTCATTTAAATTGCCTTAATAGTGTAGTTTTATTATGTTTCACCTCTTGCCATGCTAAAAACATTTAATCTTGTCTTGTAAATAACGAGAGTCAACTAAATAATTTAATGTGGTGTTTCGTCAATATGCAACTCGGTGCATATAGAGCTCCACTTAACTTGTAGTTTTGTTTGTGCACTTTGCCATGCCATGCATATTTAAACCGGACATGCATCATACTTGGATGTGCATCGTATGCCATGTTTAAGCTTGTGTCTTTACCGTGTTGTTTGTTTCTTTCCGGTTTGCTTCTCTTGATAGCTTCGGTTTCGTTCCGGAGTTGTGAGGATTCGCTCGACTGTGTTGCTCCGTCTACTTCTTGGATCCGTTCTTCTCCCTTGTGGAATTCCAGGCAAGATGATCATACCCTTGGATACCTTTACTACCATTGCCATGCTTAGTTGTCTCGATGCTATCGTTACATGTCGCGCTACCCATTTTTTATGTCAGCCCTCTCCTTGTTGCCATGAAACCTCTAACCTTGACACCTTCCTAGCAAAACCACTGTTTGGCTATGTTACCAGCTTGCTCAGCCTCGCTTGCTCAGTCCCTCTTATAGCGTTGTTAGTTGCAGGTGAAGATGAAGTTCGTTCCAGGAGGGAACTTGTTGTTGTTGGTATATCACAATATCTATAATTATTATTAACACACCTATATACTGGGCATGGGTGGAAGGCTTGGCCTTTTGCTCGGTGTTTTGTTCCACTCATGCCACCTTAGGCGCCGATAAACCGGCATTATGTTCCTTGATTTTGCGTTCCTTACACGATGGGTGAAATGGGGACCCCTTGACAGTTCGACTTTGAATAAAACTCCTCCAGCAAGGCCCAACATTGGTTTTAATTTGCTCATAATAATAACTTAATTAATTAATTAAATTTGCATAGGGAGTTAGCGCTACCCGAGGATTCTTAATTCTACATAGCAGGGGGGGCCAGTGCTGATGGTGTTGGTCCCAAATAGAGTCGTGTGCGGGGCCCCTTTTTGGAAACTTGGGTATTTCGGCCACTGTACGCTGTGCTCATCCGGTCGTGGCCTGAGACGAGATACGCGCGGCTACTATCAGGGTGTCGGCACGCCGGGAGGTCTTGCTGGACTTGTTTTACCATTGTCGAAATGACTTGTGCTACCGGAAAGCCGAGCCTGATCGGATTTTCCCTAAGATAAGGGGTGATGATATTATATTTATCACTTCAGCTAATCGTGAGAGCTTGTGATGGGCTAAGTTGGAACACCCCTGCAGGGTTATGATCTTTCGAAAGCCGTGCCCGCGGTTATGTGGCAGATTGGAATATGTTAATGTCCGGTTGTAGAAAACTTGATAGAGGATCCGAAGTAAAACACACAACTGTGTGAGTAACCGTGACTGTCTCTTTTCACTTTGAGAAGAGAACACGGTGGGGTTATGTTTGACCGTATGTAGTCAGGATCTTTAGCGATCACCTTTTGCGACCGTTTGCGTAGCTTCTCATCTTATTCTAGTACTCGTAAGTTAGCCACCATATTATGCTTAGCCGCTGCTGCAGCCTCACCACTTTACGTCTTCCTACCCACAAGCTTTGCTAGTCTTGTTACCCATGGTTATGGGATTGCTGAGTCCTCGTGGCTCACAGATACTACAACACCAGATGCAGGTTCAACCGAGTATGAAGCAGGAGCTGGTTCAAGTTCTTCACCAGGAGCTCGATGAAGAGTTTGGCCGTATGCTTGTTACGTTTCGACGATCAGTAGTGGTTTCTACTAGGATTCGATCCTGACCTGTGGCTTTATGTTGTTTTGGTATCTTTCTTTGGACCTTCACCCGTAGTCGGGTTGTGATGTTTTGAATGATGTATTGCTTATGTATTGTATTGTGTGAAGTGGCGAGTGTAAGCCAACTATCTCCTTTTGCAATTTAATCCCTCTTTTACATGAGTCGTGCAAAGATACCAAACTTGAGATCATTCTAGGATGGGCTTATACCTTTAAGTCGTGCCTCGACACGTAGGAGGTATAGTCCCATCCTGGGCATTACACGACTGCTTCGTGTTAATGACACCACGGCTGGTGACGAACCTACTCCGGTGCCAGCCGTCCATCCGTCTACCGCGGCTCATTGCCATTCGCCCGCTATGTTAACTTGAACCCCAGCTCCCAGCCATAGCCAAAGACCCACACTCATTCTCCTCCGGTCCCTTCCTTCAGTTGGCACCACTCCAACCATGGCCTCCGGGCACTCCAAAGCTCTCTTGGACGTATTGTCGCAGGAGCAGACAAAGGACATCGGTGGCTCCGCTCCGGGCGAGCTCCAAAGCTCTCTTGGACGTACTCTCGCGGGAGCAGACGAAGGAGATCGCCGGCTCCCCCCCCCGGCCACCCTCCACCGCCACGACCACGAAGCTGGCAGCGAGGAAGAGTAGTACACGGTAGGTCACCACCGCTCCTCCACTCAGTCGACGCCAAGCTTGGTGGGATAAAAATAGGCGGCCGATTAGCCGCTTGACGGCGACGTGGAGGCGGAAATCGTCATAACCTTGTGCTCCGGAGGAGGAGGTTACCAAGGCGGATAAGGAGGAGGCAAAGGCAATGGCCGACTTTCTCCGGTTCATGGCCAGACATGGTGGTCGGGGCTCGACGATCGTTTAGATTAGGTTTACAGTAGGTTTTAGTATGGTTTGTGCGAAATATGTAATGAATTTCGTCCAGTTTATAGGAAAAGTTCTCGAAATGTAATGAATTTCATCTGGTCAATTTGAAATTTGCTTTGTTTGCATGAATTTTGTCCGGTTAGTTCACATAGTTGTCAAAAGGTATGCGGGCAGCATTGGATGACATCCATCAGTGTCCTCGGGCAGATGTCGGTGTAAATTTGAGGGCCAGCGCTGGAGATGCCCTAACTATCATGCTATAATTGCTAACAGTGCTCCATTATTTCGCATGGAACAGTTATCCCTCGATCAAAATCAGATCCGCCGTGTTTCGCACTCCTCCCATGTAAGAGTGTAGACTCTTGCTTACATAAAAATGGAGCCAGTGGACAGCATTGTAGCACGTCATATCACTCAAACTAGCCCGCCTAACGCGCGGGAAAGCACCGCCCTCGTCATTTTGTTCTGGATTTCTATCAATCGATCACACGAAAATGTTATGCTTTGCAAGTTCAAAAGGAAAAGGCGGCACACGTACAACTCGTACGTGTCGCGTTCACGTCGCACCCCCGACAGTCCGGCTCGCACGCCGCTCACCAGAGGGGACACACGTTGTCTTGCATTTTTCACTGACATGTGGGACAACAATTGAATAAACCGTCGATAGCCGAAATCTAATCGCTCGGCGGGTGTTGGCTGAGAGGAGAGAGACGGGGGAGGGAGAAGAGATCGCCCGCCCGCGCCGGTAGCTTCATCATTTCCGTCACCACGCCGTCGTGCTGATAAAAATCTACCGCAAAGTTCTACTGGTTCAAGAGCTCGTGGGACGTCATCAAGCTGAGCGTGTGCTGAACGCGGAGGCTCCGTACGTTCGGTGCTTGATCGGTTGGATCGCGAAGAAGTTCGACTACATCAACCGCGTCACTAGACGCTTCCGCTCCCGGTCTACGAGGGTACGTAGACACACTCTCCCCTCTCGTTGCTATGCATCTAGTAGATAGATCTTGCGTGATCGTAGGTTTTTTTTTGAAATACTACGTTCCCCAACAGTGGCTTCATGAGCCAGGTCTATGCGTAGATGATATGCATGAGTAGAACACAAGTGAGTTGTGGACGATACTAGTCATACTGCTTACCAGCATGTCATACTTTGATTCGGCGGTATTGTTGGATGAAGCAGCCCGGACCGACATTACGCGTACGCTTACGCGAGACTGGTTCTACCGACGTGCTTCGCACACAGGTGGCTGGCGGGTGTCAGTTTCTCCAACTTTAGTTGAATCGAGTGTGGCTACGCCCGGTCCTTGTGAAGGTTAAAACAGCACATACTTGACAAAATATCGTTGTGGTTTTGTATGCGTAGGTAAGAACGGTTCTTGCTAAGCCCGTAGCAACCACGTAAAACTTGCAACAACAAAGTTGAGGACGTCTAACTTGTTTTTGCAGGGCATGTTATGATGTGATA
This sequence comes from Secale cereale, assembly GCA_902687465.1. Taxonomy (NCBI): domain Eukaryota; kingdom Viridiplantae; phylum Streptophyta; class Magnoliopsida; order Poales; family Poaceae; genus Secale; species Secale cereale. The sequence continues at coordinate 55,758,294 of LR738715.1, forward strand.
TGGTCAAGTCACGATGAGTGATATATTATTGTATGAGATGATCATGTTTTGTAAAGTTATCGGCAGCTGGCAGGAGCCATATGGTTGTCGCTTTATTGTATGAAATACAATCGCCATGTAATTGCTTTACTTTATCACTAAGCGGTAGCGATAGTCATGGAAGAAATAGTTGGCGAGACGACAATGATGCTACGATGGAGATCAAGGTGCCGCGCCGGTGACGATGGTGATCATGACGGTGCCTTGGAGATGGAGATCAAAGGCACAAGATGATGATGGCCATATCATATCACTTATATTGATTGCATGTGGTGTTTATCTTTTATGCTTCTTATTTTGCTAAGAACGATGGTAGCATTATAAGATGATCCCTTACAAAAACTTTCAAGGTACAAGTGTTCTCCCTGAGTATGCACTGTTGCGAAAGTTCATTGTGCCGACACACCAAGTGATGATCGGGTGTGATAAGCTCTACGTTCAAATACAACGGGTGTAAGACAGTTTTGCACATGCAGAATACTCGGGTTAAACTTGACGAACCTAGCATGTACATACATGGCCTCGGAACACTGGAGACCAAAAGGTCGAGCGTGAATCATATAGTATATATGATCAACATAAGATGTTCACCATTGAAAACTACTCCATCTCACGTGATGATCGGACATGGTTTAGTTGATTTGGATCACGTGATCATTTAGATGACTAGAGGGATGTCTATCTAAGTGGGAGTTCTTTAGTAATATGATTAAATTGAACTTTAATTTATCATGAACTTAGTCCTAATAGTATTTGTAAATTGTGTTGTAGATCAATAGCTCGTGTTATAGCTCCCCTTGTTTTTTTATATATTCCTAGAGAAAACTAAAGTTGAAAGATGTTAGAAGCAATGATGCGGACTTTTTCCGTGATCTGAGGATTTTCCTCATTGCTGCATAGAAGTATTATGTCCTTGATGCACCGCTAGGTGGCATATCTATTGCAAGAGCAGATGTAGATGTTATGAATGTTTGACAAGCTCAGTATGATGACTACTTGATAGTTTAGTGCGGCATGCTTTACGGCTTATAACCGGGACTTCAAAAATGTTTTGAACGCCGCGGAGCATATGAGATGCTCCAAGAGTTGAAATTAGTATTTCATACTCATGCCCGTGTCGAGAGGTATAAGACCTCTGACAGTACTTTGCCTACAAGATGGAGGAGAATAGCTCAACAAGTGAGCATGTGCTCAGATTGTCTGGGTACTACAATTACTTGAATCAAGTGGGAGTTAATCTTCTAGATAAGATAGTAATTGACAAAGTTCTCTAGTCACGATCACCGAGTTAGTAGAACTTCGTGATGAACTATAATATGCAAGGGATGATGAAAGTAATTCCCGAGCTCTTCGCGATGCTGAAATCGGCGAAGGTAGAATCAAGAAAGAGCATCAAGTGTTGATGGTTAACAAGACCACTTGTTTCAAGTAAAGGGCAAAGGGATAGAAGGGGAACTTCAAGAAGAATGAAAAGCTAGTTGTCACTCCCGTGAAGAAACCCAAAGCTAAACTCAAGCCTGAAACTAAGTGCTTCTACTGCAAAGGAAATGGTCACTGGAAGTGGAACTGCCCTAGATACTTGGCGGATAAGAAGGATGGCAAAGTGAAAAATGTATATTTATATACAGATTATTGATGTGTATTTTACTAGTGTTCATAGCAACCCCTAGGTATTTGATACCAGTTCAGTTGCTAAAATTAGTAACTCGAAACGAGAGTTGCAGAATGAACAGAGACTAGTTAAGGTGAAGTGACGATGTGTATTGGAAGTGGTTCCAAGATTGATATGATCATCATCGTACACTCCCTATACATTCAGGATTAGTGTAGAACCTAAATAAATGTTATTTGGCATTTGCGTTGAGCATGAATATGATTTGATCATGTTTTTTGCAATACGGTTATTCATTTAAAGTCATAGAATAATTGTTATTCTGTTTACATGAATAAAGCCTTCGATGGTCATACACCCAATGAAAATAGTTTGTTGGATCTCGATCGTAGTGATACACATATTCATAATATTGAAGCCAAAAGATGCAAGGTTAATAATGATAGTGCAACTTATTTGTGGCGCTGCCGTTTAGGTCATATTGGTGTAAAGCGCATGAAGAAACTCCATAGTGATGCACTTTTGGAATCACTTGATTATGAATCATTGGGTGCTTGCGAACCATGCCTCATGGGCAAGATGACTAAAACTCCGTTCTCCAGAACAATGGAGCGAGCAACAGATTTGTTGGAAATCATACATACTGATGTATGTGGACCGATGAGTGTTGAAACTCACAGCGGGTATCGTTATTTTCTGACCTTCACTGATGATTTGAGAAGATATGGGTATATCTACTTGTTGAAGCACAAGTCTGAAACATTTGAGAAGTTCAAAGAATTTCAGAGTGAAGTAGAGAATCATCGTAACAAGAAAATAAAGTTTCTATGATCTGATCGTGGAGGTGAATATTTGAGTTATGAGTTTGGTCTTCATTTAAAACAATGTGGAATAGTTTCATAGCTCACGCCACCCGGAACACCACAGCGTAATGGTGTGTCCGAACATCGTAACCGTACTTTATTAGATATGGTGCGATCTATGATGTCTCTTACCGATTTACCACTATCGTTTTGGGTTATGCATTAGAGACAACTGCATTCATGTTTAATAAGGGCACCATCTAAATCCGTTGAGACGACGCCTTATGAATTGTGGTTTGGCAAGAAACCAAAGTTGTCATTTCTTAAAGTTTGGGGCTACGTTGCTTATGTGAAAAAGCTTCAAACTGATAAGCTCGAATCCAAGTCAGAGAAATGTGTCTTCATAGGATACCCAAAGGAGACTGTTGGGTACACCTTCTATCACAGATCTGAAGGCAAGATATTCGTTGCTAAGAATGGATCCTTTCTAGAGAAGGAGTTTCTCTCGAAAGAAGTGAGTGGGAGGAAAGTGGAACTTGATGAGGAAATTGTACCTTCTCCCGAATTGGAAAGTAGTACATCACAGAAACTAGTTCCAGTGATTCCTACACCAATTAGTGAGGAAGCTAATGATGATGATCATGAAACTTCGGATCAAGTTACTGCTGAACTTCGTAGATCAACCAGAGTACGTTCCGCGCCAGAGTGGTACGGCAACCCAGTTCTGGAAGTCATGTTACTAGACCATGATGAGCCTATGAACTATGAGGAAGCGATGATGAGCTTAGATTCCGCAAAATGGCTTGAGGCCATGAAATCTGAGATGGGATCCATGTATATAAACAAAGTATGTACTTTGGTTGACTTGCCCGATGATCAGCAAGCCATTGAAAATAAATGGATCTTCAAAAGGAAGATCGACGCCGACGGTAATGTTACTATCTGCAAAGCTCTACTTGTTGCGAAAAGGTTTTTGACAAGTTCAAGGAGTTGACTACGATGAGACTTTCTCACACGTAGCGATGCTTAAGTATGTCCAAATCATGTTAGCAATTGCCGCATTTTATGACATCTGGCAAATGGATAACAAAACTGCATTTCTTAATGGATTTATTAAAGCGGAGTTGTATATGATGCAACCAGAAGGTTTTGTCGATCCTAAAGGTTCTAACAAAGTGTGCAAGCTCCAGCGATCCATCTATGCACTGGTGCAAGCATCTCAGAGTTGGAATATACGCTTTGATGAGGTGATCAAAGCATATAGTTTTATACAGACTTGCGGTCAAGCCTGTATTTACAAGAAAGTGAGTGGGAGCACTACAGCCTTTCTGATAAGTATATGTGAATGACATATTGTCGATCAGAAATGATGTAGAATTTTCTGGAAAGCATAAAGGAGTGTTTGAAAGGAGTTTTTTCAAAGAAAAACCTCGGTAAAGCTGCTTACATATTGAGCCTCAAGATGTATAGAGATAGATCAAGACACTTGATACGTTTTTTCAATGAGTACATACCTTGACAAGATTTTGAAGTAGTTCAAAATGGAACAATCAAAGAAAGAGTTCTTGCATGTGTTGCAAGGTGTGAAGTTGAGTAAGACTCAATGCCCGACCATTGCAGAAGATATAATGAAAGTCATTCCCTATGCCTCAGCCATAGGTTCTATAAAGTATGCCATGCTGTATACCAGACCTATTGTAAGCCCTGCCCTGATTTTGGCAAGGGAGTACAATTTTTTATCTAGGAGTATATCACTGGACAACGGTCAAAATTATCCTTAGAGGACTAAGGAAATATTTCTCGGTTATGGAGGTGATAAAGAGTTCGTCATAAAGAGTTACGTCGATGCAAGCTTTAACACCGATCTAGATGACTCTGCGTCTCGATCTGGATACATATTGAAAGTGGGAGAAATTAGCTAGAGTAGCTCCATGTAGAGCATTATAGACATAGAAATTTGTGAAATACATACGGATCTGAATGTATCAGACCCGTTGACTAAACTTCTCTCACAAGCAAAACATGATCACACCTAATTACTCTTGGGTGTTAATCACGTAGTAATGTGAACTAGATTATTGACTCTAGTAGACCCTTTGGGTGTTGGTCACATGGCGATGTGAACTATTGATGTTATTCACATAACAATGTGAACTATCGGTATTAAATCACATGGAGATGTGAACTAGATGATTGACTCTAGTGCAAGTGGGAGGCTGAAGGAAATATGCCCTAGAGGCAATAATAAAGTTATTATTTATTTCCTTATATCATGATAAATGTTTATTATTCATGCTAGAATTGTATTAGCCGGAAACTTAGTACATGTGTGAATACATAGGCAAAACAGAGTGTCCCTAGTATGCCTCTACTAGACTAGCTCATTGATCAAAGATGGTTATGTTTCCTAATCATATACATGAGTTATCATTTGATCAACGGGGTCACATCATTAGGAGAATGATGTGATGGACTAGACCCATCCGTTAGCTTAGCACTATGATCGTTTAGTTTTACTACTATTGCTTTCTTCATGACTGATACATGTTCCTATGACTATGAGATTATGCAACTCCCAATGCCGGAGGAACACCTTGTGTGCTATCAAATGTCACAACGTAACTGGGTTATTATAATGATGCTCTACAGGTGTCTCCAAAAGTGTTCATGGTGTTGGCATATATCAAGAATAGGATTTGTCACTCCGAGTGTCGGAGAGGTATCTCTGGGCCCTCTCGGTAATGCGCATCATAATAAGCCTTGCAAGCAAATGACTAATGAGTTAGTCACGAGATGATGTATTACGGAACGAGTAAAGATACTTGCCCGTAACGAGATTGAACTAGGTACTGAGATACCGACGATCGAATCACGGGCAAGTAACATACCGATGACAAAGGGAACAACGTATGTTGTTATGCGGTTTGACCGATAAAGATCTTCGTAGAATATGTAGGAGCCAACAGAGCATCCAGGTTCCGCTATTGGTTATTGACCGAAGATGAATCTCGGTCATGTCTACATAGTTCTCGAACCCGTAGGGTCCGCACGCTTAACGTTTGATGACGATCGATATTATGAGTTTATGAGTTTTGATGTACCGAAGGTAGTTCGGAGTCCCAGATGAGATCACGGACATGGCGAGGAGTCTCGGAATGTCCGAGACGTAAAGATCGATATATTGGAAGGCTACATTCGGACATCGGAAAGGTTCCGAGTGGTTCGGGCATTTTTCCGGAGTACTGGGAGGTTATCGGAACCCCCCGAGAGAAGTTATGGGCCTTATGGGCCATAAGAAGGAAGCACACCAGCCCACAAGGGGCTGGTGCGCCCCCCTTGGGTAGGAGGCCGAATTGGAAAAGGTTTGGGGGTGGCGCCCCCCCTTTCCTTCTCTCCTACTCCTCCTTCCCTTCCTCTCCTACTCCAACTAGGGAAGGGGGGAATCCTACTCCCGGTGGGAGTAGGACTCCTCCTAGGCGCGCCATAGAGGGCCGGCCTCTCCTCCTCCTCCACTCCTTTATATACGGGGGTGGGGGGCACCCCATAGACACAAGTTGATCAGTTGATCTCTCCCAATCGTGTGCGGTGCCCCTCTCCACAGAAACACACCTCGGTCATATCGTTGTAGTGCTTAGGCAAAGCCCTACGCCGGTAGCTTCATCATCTCCATCACCACGCCGTCGTGCTGACAAAACTCTCCCGTGAAGTTCTACTAGATCAAGAGCTCGTGGGACGTCATCAAGCTGAACGTGTGCTGAACGCGGAGGCTCCGTACGTTCGGTGCTTGATCGGTTGGATCGCGAAGAAGTTCAACTACATCAACCGCGTCACTAGACGCTTCCGCTCCCGGTCTACGAGGGTACGTAGACACACTCTCCCATCTCGTTGCTATGCATCTAGTAGATAGATCTTGCGTGATCATAGGATTTTTTTTTTGAAATACTACGTTGCCCAACAGTATGACACGGCTAGCCAAGATGGATTTAATCCCGATATTCACTTTATCAAAAGGCTCTAACGGGTGTGTTCTGAATCTTGCAAGCTGGGAATCAATGAGATGTGTAGGCATCTTATTTGTACTTATTATTTGGATCTTATTTGTTGGTTCTGAATCTTGCAAGCTGGGAATCAATGATATGTGTAGGCATCTTTGTTGTACTTATTATTTGGATCTTATTTGTTGGTTCTGAATCTTGCAAGCTAGGAAACACGGCATGATGATGCAAAGGACAACAACCATAACAAAGAGTTCAAACTTGGTAGTATTATCTTTGTGAAAGTGCGACAAATGTGCTGATCATGTGCGTCCTGAGAATAATAATTCTAATTGTTGTGCATGTTGATCATGTGGCACTGATAGAACGAGCCAATGCATTGCTTGTTTTAAGTATAAATTTCTATTAAAGCTAATTAAATTTAAGTAAAGTGACCACTAACTCCTGTTATTACAGTACCAATACAGACCTGCTCGTGAACCGACATGTGGCCGGAGTAGGTTTCTTAATGGAGGCGTTTGAATGCGCCGAGGGTGCATCTTCTGCCGGGCGTGCAGCGGACGAGGGAGGGGTAGTAACTGTTGTCACATGTACACACTCAGTTTACTGTTGAATCCAGTTCCCCAAGAGCTGAAAAATTAACTGCTTCCGCCGCCTACACACTCGTTCACTTGAAGAGACTCCAATGGCGATCCAAGGGGTGAGCCTGCTGGATATCGACTTCAACAAGGAGTTCCCCTTTGAGTTCGACGTTCAGTCCTATGGCTGCACCAAGTTGAATGTGATGTACACCAACGATCCGGACTTGGTGAAGCTCTGCCTCGCCGAGTTCAAGCAGTACCTACAGGACGAGAAAGCACAAGGTTGTAGGACTAGACCTTGTGCCCATCCATTCGTCTCCTGACAGGGACCAGCGGATCGCTGTGGCCTAGGTATGTGTGCGGGACGAGGTTCTCATCTACCACTTCTGTAGGGCCATCAGAGGTTCTGGAGCATTCGCCCATTTCATCGGCAGCGCCGACTGCACCTTCGCTACGGTGGAGAGAAGGAAGAACGCGACAATTCGGCCATCTGGTGCAACAAGCTTGTCGATATCCAGAAGCAATACAAGATCATCAGCAACGGGCAGGAGAAGGACTCCGTGGTTGACCTCGCCGAGACCATCATCGACCCTTGATATGCCAACATGAAAGAAGACAACGATACCAAGGACCTGAACACGTGGGAGGTACCTCTGAATCTAGCCTACATAACCTACGCGGTCAGGAGGGCATGGGAGGTACCTCTGAATCCACCCTGCACCCGAACAAGTCAACCCTCATACTCCCCTCCGCCTGCATCTTCCCCCGCTCCGGTTCGTTCGGTCCGAGGTCTCGACGTCGTCCTCCGCCTTGGTGCTCTAGCTGCGGCGTCGCCGTCTGTCGTTCCCAACATGGTCAGCAAAACAAGAGGAATAGGGAGACAACTGTTCGTCGAGAGGCTAACAGTCCCGGGCCCACCAGGTCCATGGCCTAGGTTTTGTTGTTTAACATGGGCAGCCCACAACATGTTTCAACATTTTTTGGATCCAGCAGGTATCAAGCGGCCTCTGGGCCTCCCAACCTAGCTTGTCTATAACATCAGCAGCCCAAGTTATGTTTGTTTTTTCAAGACGACGCACAGCTCGGTTCTATTTTTCGTTTTCATTAATCCTATATCTGAATTTTCTCCCACTTTCTTTTTCAATGTGAACTGAGTTTTCTCCCAGTACTTTTCCCTAGAACCAACACAACTGTCCCACGTCTAGCCTAAAAAATAATAATACCCCACGTACTATTAACTCATCAAATGTAAATGATATTTTATTTCGTAAGTTGAAAGTTCTTACAAAATAATAATAATAATTGCTTATATATAACTTGGCAAGTTAACTCCTAGTGATTGCGTACATAAGCTTGGAAAGATTTTAGTGACCAATGCAGTAATAGACGTGCAATCATGTGTTTATGTTTTTATAACATTTCTCCGTCTAGCCCAACATGATATTTTCACCCGGCCTAGCAAGTCCGCGGATTTCGAGAAAAATGCAAATGGGCTTTAAATTCTACCATATATATAAACGGGCTGCATAGATGCTACATCATTGTTTCACCCAGCCCACCAAATGGACTAAAAAACAAATGGACTGGCGGACATGTGGGCCAATAGGTCAAAGCCTAAGAAGGCGTTGGATTTACATCCAACGGCCAGCATTCTTCTTCAATCTCTCGTCTTCTTCCCCCAGCGCTGCCGGGACCGCCTGCTCCATCCTTCGGCGTCCAGCGGCGTTGTTTTGCGCTCCTCAGCGAAACGCTACCCCGCCGACGGCCAGGCCATCCCTCCACTCCGCCTCTCCTATTATTCTCTGCCGAGTGTAGGCCCACCCCGCACCCGAACCAGTCAAGTTTCCCACTCCTCTCCGTCTGCGACTCCACTGCCGCGTCTTCCCCATCTCCGGGTCGTTCCAGTTTGGGGCCTCGCCGTCGTCCACCGCCTCGGTGCGCTCGGCGCGGCGTGGTCAACATACGAGAGTCATCAGAAGAGGACTGTACGTGGAGAGCCTAACGGCTGGGACCCATGAGGTCCATGGTCGCACGCAAGGAAAGTTCCTCCTTATTACGCACTGTACGTGGACTGTACGTGGGAAGGGCTTCTGTATTTTGCGAAAAAAACGTTCCACCCGCTGACAGGTCGGACCCACCAGCTATATCTTCGCATGCAAGGAAGTGCCTCTTTATTACGCACAAAAAAATGAATACCCCCTGCTAGCTGGGACCCACCATAGTGGGTGGCTGACTTGTGGTCCTAGTAAGTTGACGGGGACGGAGGGCTTTGTCAACTTAGTCAATATGAACGATTCTGGCTCCAGTGACCGTACGATGTCCATCCAACGGCCATGGTGCTTCTTCAACCTCTGGTCTTCTTGCTCCAGCCGCCCAAAGCAGCGCCGGTCGTGCCACGTGCTCCTGCCTCCCATGGCCGGCTGTGATGCCGCGGAGGCCTCACCGCCCCCTACTACTCGCACCGCTGACCAGGGCATCCCTCTACTCACCCACACCCCCTGTTATTCTGTGGTGACAGCAGCCTCACGCCGCAGCCAAACCAGTGAACCCTCGTACTCCTCTCCGCGTGGGCAACCACTGCCGTGTCTTCCCCGGCTCCGCGTCATCCCCTTCCTAGGTCTCGCCGTCATCCACTGCCTTGGTGCTCTCGGCGCGGCGTGGTCAATGTGGTCAACGACCGACTTCCATCGGAAGAGTACTGTACGTGGAGAGGCTGACAGCTGGGTCCACGGCCACAGCCCAGTTTTCTTGTGGTTTGCCAAGTAAGTCGCTTTGTCAGGCCTGTTGGGCTGCAATTCTTTCAAGACGAGGAGAGCTTCATTCGGCTAGCTGAGAAAATGGCCTATCAGTAATGAGAAATGGGATGTAAATTTTTAAAACAGATCAAACCGGCAATAGTTTCAAATTTCTTTTTTTTTCATTTCGAGATTTTAAATTGCATTGATTTTTACGCGTGGACAATTTGTTGGATTTTAAATTGATATACATTTATTTTTAAAATCAGTTTGAATATGACTCGAAATTTCGGGATTAAAAACAGATCGGACTGCACCGAAATATGCAAAATTTAGTATAATTTTTAAGGGGAAATTTTGTTTTTGCCACTCTAGATTTTGCCAAATTTCCTTATGCCACTCTAGATTTTGACAGTTCACTCTTGTCACTCTTAGTTTTAGAGAATTATCACAATTTCCATTCCTGTGGCAAAAGTGAAATTTTTAGAGTGGCAATTATGATAATTATCGAAAGCTAAGAGTGGAAAAAATGAAATAAATTTATTTTGCTTTTGCCACAAAATGGCAATTGTGATAATTGTCAAAAACTAATAGTGGCAAAAGTGAAATTTTAAAATCTAGAGTGGCATAAGAAAAATTGGCAAAATCTAGAGTGGCAAAAACAAAAAATTCCCATTTTTCAACCGTGGCCACAATATGGGCTGTAATGCTAACAAAAAGAATATGGGCTCCAAAAAAAACTTAAGAATTAGCAAATGGGCTGTAAATTATTAGAAATAATGGCAGATGGGTTGTATGCTGTTTTCCACATATTTGAGGCTTTCCTAAAAAAAGGTTGACGCACAAGCAGTGATTGTTGGATTTCCATCCAACGACCGTCGTGCTTCTTCAATCTCTGCTCTTCCTGCTCCAACCGCTCAAACAAGCGCCGACGGGACTGCCTGCTCCCTCCTCCCCGCGGCCGGCTGTGCTACCGCGCAGGCCTCACCGCCCCACCGTACTCCCATCGCTGGCCTAGCCGTCCCTCTACTCACCACACCTTCTGTTATTCTCCGGCGATGGCAGACGAACCAGTAAACCCTCGCACAGTCGTACTCCCCTCCGCGTGGGAAACAAATGCCGGGTCTTCCCTACCTTCGTGTCGTTCCCTTCCTAGGCCTCGCCATCGTCCACCATCCTCGAGCTCTCGGCGCGGCCTGGTGAACGTGGTCAACGACCGACATGCATATGAAGTGGACTGTACGTGGAGAGGCTGACAGCTGGGTCCACGGCCGCACGCAAGGAAATGCCTCCTTATTACGCGCAAAATAATGATTCCTCCACCTGACATCTGGGACCCACCGAAAGGGCCTCTGTATTTCGCGAAAAAAACGTTACCGCCGCTGACAGCTTGGACCCACCAGCTATATCTTTGCACAGAAGGAAGTGCCTCCTTATTACGCACTAAAAAAATGAATACTCCCCCTGCTAGCTGGGACCAAGTATAGTGGCAGGCTAACTTGTGGGCCTACTAAGTTGATGGGGACGGAGGGCTTTGTCAACTTAGTCAATATGCATGATTCTAGCTCCAGTGACCGTACGATGTCCATCCAACGGTCGTAGTGCTTCTTCAACCTATGGTCTTCTTGCTCCAGCCGCCCAAACCAGCGCCGGTCATGCCTCGTGCTCCTCCCTCCCGTGGCCGGCTGCGATGCGGCAGAGGACTCACCGCCCCCTACTACTCCCACCGCTGGCCAGGCCATCCCTCTACTCACCCACACCCCATGTTATTCTGCGGCGATGGCAGCCTCACACCGCAGCGAACCAGTGAATCCTCATACTCCTCTACACGTGGGCATCCACTGTTGCGTCTTCCCCGGCTCCGCATCGTCCCCTTCCTAGGCCTCATCGTCGTCCACCGCCCTGGTGCTCTCGGCGCGGCGTGGTCAACGTGGTCAAGGAACAACTTCCATCGGACGTGGACTGTACGTGGAGAGGCTGACAGCTGGGTCCACGGCCGCAGCAAGGAAGTGCCTCCTTATTACGCGCAAAATAATTATTCCTCCACCTGACAGCGAGGACCCACCGGACGGGCCACCGTATTTCGCGAAAAAACATTTCCCCCTGACTGCTGGGACCCACCAGCTACATCTTCGCACGCAAGGAAGTGCGTCCGGGCAAAAAAAAATGATTCGCCCCCCTGACTGCTGGGGCACACCAGCTACATCTTCGCACGCAAGGAAGTTCCTCACAGTCGGGACCCACCTAGTCGAATCGTACATAGAGTTTTGTCATTCTGGTCGCGAACGTGTACGTACATACTGGTCGATGTAGAGGCGCACCCGTGTCGTAGCAGAGGCTCGCACGTACCATGTACACGTACGTACAGCTGCCAGGGTGCAAGAAAGTAAATACGGCCACGTACGTACATACGAGCGGGGTCTCGAACGCCTACTCGCGCTTACGTACGGCCGGGGCTCATGTACATAGCTGGGTCGGAACGGAGAAACAACGTCGTCATCGTGTTCATGGGGAGCCAACCGGCTGGGTCGGAATGGAATTCGTCGTCGTGTTCATCGGGAGGGCTTGGACAGAACAGCCGATGGAAACGAGGCCTGGCGTACCGCAGAACGGAGGAAACGGCCTTGTGTTCGACCGGCCATGGTCAAAATGGGATCATGTTCATCGGGAGGGGTCTGGCGTACCGCAAAACGGAGGAAGCAGACCTCCTACGGTCAAAACGGGGGTCCTGTTGATCGGGAGGGGTGTGGCGTACCACAAAACGGAGGAAACAGACTTGTGTTGGAGCGCTACGGTCGAAACAGGGGTCATGTTCATCGGGAGGGGTGTGGCGTACCGCAAAACGGAGGAAACGGACTTGTGTTGGACCGCTACGGTCGAAACGGGGGTCCTGTTCATCGGGGGGGTGTGGCGTACCGCAAAACGAGACTCCACGGGATACTGTTCATCACCACCGTCGACCACCTCCAGCCTCCACGAGCTACTGTTCATCCACCGTCGACCTCCTCCAGCCTCCACCTGCGACTGTTTAGCCTCCACCGCACGCTACTCCACCGGACTGTTCAACCAGCCCTCTCCACGGGCTCCTGTTCAACCACCCCTCCACAGGCTACTATTCATCCAGCCCTCCACCGTCTACTGTTCATGCAGCCCTCCACGAGGTGGTCCTGTTCATCCATCCCTCCACGGGTTCCTGTTCATGTAGCCCCAACCGGCTCGATCGATCGGGGTCCTGTTCAACACCACGGGGTCCTATTCAGCCACCCCCACCGGGAACTGTTCATCCAAACCCCCCAGCAACACTCACAGTTCATGCAGAGGCAGCATCGATCGGCTTAAGTTAGCAGCATTAGCGAAGGAATCGCTCGATCAGGTTCAGTTAACAGCCATCGATCGATCGCTTGGGTTCAGTAATGCGTAGCCTGCAGTGCAATCGCACGGGTTCAGTTAGAGCCCAACGCCTCGCTCGGGTTCAGTTAGAGCCCAATGCCTCGCACCCACGCGCATGCGTGTATGAGAGAAACGCGCATCGCTCGGCCCCGACCACCCACCGTAACCGGGAATACCCCGATATTTTCCTCGCCCTCGCTTGTACCACGGTTTTTTCCGTCATGGTCGGCCCAAAGAATGTCATGCAACTGCGTCTCCGACCCGCCCAGGACGAAAAGTCCATTTTCCGTCATGATTTTTTGTCATAGAAGTAGGACCCCACCACATCTATGATGATACCGTGGTTTGTCACAATTATTGTCATAGAAGTGTCATAAGTATGACAGAAAAAAGTTTTGTTCGGCCCAAAATGTCACGGATGTGTCTTTTTTTGTAGTGCTGGTGGGTTGTGCCCACCTCGGGTGCCCCCCGGACCACCTCTTTGCTCTATTAATACCCCAATATTCCAGAAACCCTAGGAGAGTCGACGGAATTTTGATCCAGCTGCCGCAGAGTCCAGAACCACTAGATCCAATCTAGACACCATCACGGAGGGTTCACCACTTCCATGGGTGCCTCTCCGATGATGCATGAGTAGTTCCTTGTAGACCTACAGGTCCGTAGTCAATAGCTACTCTCTCTTTTGATTATCAATACAATGGTCTCTTGGAGATCCATATGATGTAACTCTTTTGCGGTGTGTTTGTTGGGATCCGATGAACTTTGAGTTTATGATCAGATCTATCTTTTTATATCCATGAAATTTATTTGAGTCTTCTTTTGATCTATTATATGCATGATTGCTTATAGCCTCGTATTTCTTCTATGATATTGGGTTTTGTTTGGCCAACTTGATTTCTTTATCTTGCCATAGGAAGAGGTGCTTTGTAGTGGGTTCGATCTTACAGTGCTTGATCCCAGTGACAGAAGGGAACCGACATGTAAGTATCGTTTCTACTAAGGATAAAATGATGGGGGTCTATTTCTACATAAATAGATCTTGTCTACATCATGTCATCGTTCTTATTGCATTACTTCGTTTCTCCATGAACTTAATACACTAGATGCAAGCTGGATAGTGGTCGATGTGTGGAGTAATAGTAGTAGATGCAGGCAGGAGTCGGTCTACTAATCTTGTACATGATGCCTATATAATGATCATTGCCTGGATATCATCATGATTATTTTAAGGTCTATCAATTGCACAACACTAATTGTTTTCCCACTGTTTGCTATTTTTCTCGAGAGAAGTCACTAGTGAAATCTACGGCCCCCGGGTCTCTTTCTCATATTATTTGCCTTTGGGATCTATTTTCCTTTGCTTTTATTTTCAGATTTACTAAACCAAAAACCCAAAAAATACTTTTATACAATTTATCTTATTTATCAATCAATCTATCAATATTTACAACTCTATCATGTCCGTTACCCGAAAGGAATTGACAACCCATTTTACATGTCGGGTTGTGAGTATTTGTTATTTGTGTGCAAGTGTTGTTTATGTTGTGTTGCTTGGTTCTCCTACTGGTTCGATAACCTTGGTCTCATCACTGAGGGAAATACCTACCGCTGGTATACTGCATCATCCCTTCCTCTTTGGGGAAATACCGACGTAGTTCTAGCACTCATCATGGGCTTTCCTTTGTTGTTCCTGAGTCTAGACGGGGTTAGTATGCAGGACAGTTGATGGGCTCTGAGAAGCCCAAAACCTACACAAATGCTTAGAAAAAATCTGCGGCCCTAGAATTTGGGGCCCTGTGCATGCTGCATGGACGGCACTCCCATGGGGCCTGGGTCCGACAGCTGGATTTTTACATTAATGGATCATAGTAGCATGCTAAATTAGGCTCCACCCTAGAACCACACTTAATATCAGTAATGGATATGAAAAAATAGCAACTTGTCAGGAAGATTTGCTCCCACTGGGTACCGCTATATTCATCACAACCACCACACATTGAAAAATCTTTTTTGTTCTTGAAAATCTTTTATTTGCATCCACTAAAATTTCAATTTTGTACTACAAATACTTTAGTAACCTCCTCTAAAACCCTTTTTACAAAGTACCTTAGTTTATACACTTCAAAACTTATCTTAGTTTTAGAGAGTCTAGCTAAAGTAAACACTAAAGAGTAAGGACAGTTGCGTAAGTGGCATATGGAACTTGAGAGAATAGGAAACCTACCTTTAGCTCCTAGTGGGTAATAGATTCATAATACTTCCACATCCACATTGGAGAGTGCCATAATAACTTTGTGCACTTGGGTATTATCAGGCGGAGTCTTCCAAATGCTCGATAATTAGGGTAGACGTTTCCAAGAATATCTATGCCATCGGCCATCGGGCACCGGAGGCACCTAATTTGCTGCTCATAAGCCGTAGACGCCCCTGAGACTCCCTTGTAAGGTGGACGTCTGTGCCCTATGGTGCCCACCCACGCAAGGGTCTACCCCCTGGCTGTGATAGCCCGGCTTATTAGGGACTATAGACTACTCATATCAATAAGGAATTCCGTCTTTTTCGGGAACCCATTCAGATAGAACTCCAATGTTAAGCGTGCTCAGCTTGGAGTAGTTTCAGGATGGGTGATCGACCGGGAAGTTGGTCCCGGGTGCGCACAAGTGAGGACAAAGTGCGCAGAAAAGACTAGTATTGATATGTGGGGCTAGTCTAGATCCCGTCAGGAGTAATGACCACCACGGTGTGTCCTGGGCGTTATACTGGCTCTCTCCCGGTACAAAATTTCTAGAATTAGTTTTTACTAATTTTCTCTCTCGAACTTTTTCAGTGGTGTTTTCCTGAAATACTAAAAACACCAAAAATTGGCACTAGACACATGATTAATATGTTAGTCCAATAAAATTCAATAAAATGTATGCCTGAAGTGTATGAAAGCAATGTAGAATGAACCATACAAAATTATGGATAAGTTGGCGATGTATAAGTATCCCCAAGCTTAATTCATGCTCGTCCTCGAGCATGAAGATGGTAAGAGAGATACTATTTGGATATGAATGATACCAATAATTATCTTGATTAACTGAGGTAACACTTAAGCTATGTCTAAAACAATAAAATAATTGTTTGGCAAAGGTCTATATTAGCAATCATCAACTATCTCAATGCATACAAAATAAGTTCCTACACATAACTTTTTTTATAATTAAATGCACCATTGTCAAAGTTTAGAAAGAATGTCAAGTTTATTGGGTACACAAGGTAATTATTGATACGTCTCCAACGTATCCATAATTTTTTATTGTTCCATGCTACTATATATTCCGTTTTGGATGTTTAATGGGCTTTATTATACACTTTTATATTATTTTTGGGACTAACCTACTAACCCAAGGCCCGGTGCAAATTGCTGTTTTTTTGCCTATTTCAGAGTTTCGCAGAAAAGGAATATCAAACGGAGTCCAAACGGAATGAAACCTTTGGGAGAGTTATTTTTTGGAACCGTATCTACCCAGAAGACTTGGAGTACACGCGAGGGAATGAAGGAGGTGGCCACGAGGGTCCAGGGTGCGCCCCCTCCTCCTGGGCGCTCCCCCACCATCGTGGCCCCCCTCTGGCTCCCCCGATGCCCTCCTTCCTCCTATATATATCCATATACCCTGAAAACATAGAGTCAATAGAGAAAACCGTAATTCCACCACCGCAACCTTCTGTTCCCGTGAGATCCCATCTTGGGGCCTGTTACGGAGCTCCACCGGAGGGGGGATCTACCACGGAGTGCTTCTACATCAGCGCCATAGTCTCACCAATGAGTTGTGAGTAGTTTACCAAAGACCTTCGGGTCCATAGTTATTAGCTAGATGGCTTCTTCTCTCTTTTTGGATCTCAATACAAAGTTCTCCTCGATCTTCGAGGAGATCTATTCGATGTAATCTTTTTGCGGTGTGTTTGTCGAGATCCGATGAATTGTGGGTTTATGATCAAGATTATCTATGAACAATATTTGATTATTTTCTGAAATCTTTTATGTATGATTATAATATCCTTGCAAGTCTCTTTAAATTATTGGTTTGGTTTGGCCTACTAGATCTATAGTTCTTGCAATGGGAGAAGTGCTTGGCTTTGGGTTCAATCTTGAAGTGTCCTTTCCCAGTGACATCAGGGGCAGCAAGGCACGTATTGTATTGTTGCCATCGAGGATAAAAAGATGGGGTTTATATCATATTTCTTGAGTTTATCCCTCTACATCATTTCATCTTCCTTAAAGCACTACTCTGTTCTTATGAACTTAATACTCTAGATGCATGCTGGATAGCGGTCGATGTGTGGAGTAATAGTAGTAGATGCAGAATCGTTTTGGCCTACTTGTCACGGACATGATGCCTATATATAATGATCATGCGTAGATATTCTCATCACTATGCGCTTTTCTATCAATTGCTCGAGAGTAATTTGTTCACCCACCATAGAATTCTGCTATCATGAGAGAAGCCACTAGTGAAACCTATGGCCCCCGGGTCTATCTTTATCATATTACTTTCCCTTTAATTTCTGATGCCGTTGCCTATTTGCTTTATTTACATTCTGTTCATATATCAAAAATACCAAAAATATTATACTATCCTATCTATCATATCTCACTTTCGTAAGTGACCGTGAAGGGATTGACAACCCCTTATCGCGTTGGCTGCGAAGTTCTTATTTGTTTGTGCAGGTGCGAGGGACTCGCGCATGGTCTCCTACTGGATTGATACCTTGGTTCTCAAAAACTAAGGGAAATACTTACGCTACTGTGCTGCATCACCATTTATTCTTCGAGGGAATACAACACAAGCTCGAGAAGTAGCAAGAAGAATTTCTGGCGCCGTTGCCTGGGAGGCTGACGCAAAAGTCATATTCCAAGTACCTATCACAAACCCTTATCCTTCGCACTACATTATTTGCCTCTTGTTTTCCTCTCCCCCACTTCACCTTTGCCTTTTCTTCGTCTCTCATTTGCTCTTCCTCTGCCATGGCCGAATCGAAAAGGGCTAAGGGTTCTCTCCATGGTTTTAGTACCTTGGACTGTCCCTCTATCCTCTCCAAGCTCATAGATGATGATGCTATGGAAAGACCTACCGGGGTTATCAATAAGAGTTTGAATAATATCGATGAAGATGATCCTGGAATATTTTGTTATTCGCTTGATGAGTCTTTAAAAGATGCTTGGGATAGGCTATTAAGGATCAGAGCCAGCTATGTACCCCAATATCAAATTGAGATTTACCTAAAAGGCTTTTATGTTGGCTTACCTTCTTCGTTTAAGCAAGTTCTAGATTCTATTTTTGAAGAAGGTTTCCTTGAGGGAGATCCCATAGATACCTATGGAAAGTTGAAAACTATATTCGGGCACCCCATGAATGAGAAGATTGAATCTACTTCTTTATTGTGCTTTTATCAAAATGAAATTATCTAAGAGATGAAGGCTAGCTTAGATGCAAATTTCCATAGCGTGCTTAATCTTTCTTCCACCATTAATGGCCATGTGCTATCTCAAAATAGAAAGATTAATGCTATAGATAATAAATTCTCTCTTTTCTTTCCCAATACCAAAGATGGCAATACCTAGATCTATTCTTGTATCGTGCCTAGCTAGGGGCGTTAAACGATAACGCTTGTTGGGAGGCAACCCAATTTTATTTTCTTTGTTTTTGCTTACGTTTAGGAATAAATATTGCATCTAGCTTCTTTTTAGATGTGGTTTTGTGTTTTAATTAGTGTTTGTGCCAAGTAGAACCTTTGGGAAGACTTGTGTGAAGTTTATATGATCATACTGTAAAAAACAGAAACATGAGCGCTAACGAGATTGGCTGTAATATTTTACTGGAGAGTGTTATTTAGTTGATTATTTTTGCAGATGATTAATAGACAAATTCCTCACATTTACCAATTTATTTAAATTTGTTTGGAGTTACAGAAGTATTCGAAAGTTACAGATTACTACAGACTGTTCCGTTTTTGTCTGATTCTGTTTTTCGTGTGTTGTTTGCTTATTTTGATGAATCTATGAGTAGTATTGGGGTATATGAATCATGGAGAAGTTGGAATACAGTAGGTTTAACACCAATATAAACACATAATGAGTTCATTACAGTACCTTTGAGTGGTGGTTTGTTTTCTTATACTAACGGAGCTCACGAGATTTTTGGCTAAGTTTTGTGTTGTGAAGTTTTCAAGTTTTGAGTATGGCTTTGATGGACTATGGAACAAAGAATGGAAAGAGCCTAAGCTTGGGGATGCCCAAGGCACCCCAAGGTAAAATTCAAGGACAACCCAAAGCCTCAGCTTGGGGATGCCCCGGGAAGGCATCCCCTCTTTCGTCTTCATCTATCGGTAACTATACTTGAGACTTTATTTTTATTCACCACATGATATGTGTTTTGCTTGGAGCATCATGTATGATTTGAGTTTTTGCTTTTTAGTTTGCCAAAATCATCCTTGCTGGACACACCTTTTGAGAGAGATAAATATGAATTAGAATTTGTTAGAACACTCTATGTGCTTCACTTATATCTTTTGAGCTAGATAGTTTTGCTCTATGTGCTTCACTTATATCTTTTAGAGCACGGTGGTGGTTTATTTTCTAGAAATTTTTGATCTCTCATGCTTCACTTATATCTATTTGAGAGTCTTTTAGAACAGCATCGTAATGTGCTTTGGTTATAAAACTAGTCCTGATATGATAGGCATCCAAGATGGTCATAGTAAAAACTTTCACATAAAGTGCATTGAATACTAAGAGAAGTTTGATACTTGATGATTGTTTTGAGATATGGGGATGGTGATATTAGAGTCATGCTAGTAGAGTAGTTGTGAATTTGAGAAATACTTGTGTTGAGGTTTGCAAGTCCCGTAGCTTGCACGTATGGTAACCGTTGTGTGACAAATTTGAAGCATGAGGTATTTCATTGAGTGTCATCCTTTGTGTGGAGGTCGGGATCGCGCGATGGTTAACTCCTGCCAACCCTTCCCCTAGGAGCATGCGTGTAGTACTTTGTTTTGATGACTTGTAGATTTTTGCAATAAGTATGTGAGTTCTTTATGACTAATGTTGAGTCCATGGATTATACGCACTCTCACCCTTCCACAATTCCTAGCCTCTCTTGTACCGCACAACTGTCGCCGGTACCATACATCCTCCATATACCTTCTTCAAAAAAGCCACCATACCTACCTATCATGTCATTTCCATAGCCAATCCGAGATATATGGCCATGCAACTTTCCACCATTCTGTTTGTTATGACACACTTCATCATTGTCATATTGCCATGCATGATCATGTAGTTGACATTGTATTTGTGGCTAGGACACCATGCATAATTTTTCATACATGTCACTCTTGATTCATTGCACATCCCGGTACACCGCCGGAGGCATTCATATAGAGTCATACTTTGTTCTAGTATCGAGTTGTAAATCAATATAAGCGTGATGATCATCATTATTAGAGCATTGTCCCAAAGAAAAAAAAGGAAAGGCCAAAGAAAAAAGAAAGGCCCAAAAAAAGAAAAAGAAAAGAAATAGAAAAAAAGGGACAATGATACTATCTTTTTCCACACTTGTGCTTCAAAGTAGCACCATGATCTTCATGATAGAGAGTCTCTTGTTTAGTCACTTTCATATACTAGTGGGAATTTTCATTATAGAACTTGGCTTGTATATTCCAACAATGGGCTTCCTCAAATGCCCTAGGTCTTCATGAGCAAGCAAGTTGGATGCACACCCACTTAATTTCTTTTGTTGAGCTTTCATACCCTTATAGCTCTAGTGCATCCGTTGCATGGCAATCCCTACTCACTCACATTGATATCTATTGATGGGCATCTCCATAGCCCATTGATACGGCTAGTTGATGTGAGACCATCTTCCTCTTTTTGTCTTATCCACAACCACCACTCTATTCCACATAGTGATATGTCCATGGCTCATGCTCATATATTGCGTGAAAGTTGAAAGAGTTTGAAAAAATTAAAGTATGAAACAAGTGCTTGGCTGAAACCGGGGTTGTGCATGATTGGAATATTTTGTGTGACGAGGATGGAGCATAGCCTAACTATATGATTTTCTAGGGATGAACTTTCTTTGGCCATGTTATTTTGAGAAGACATGATTGCTTTATTAGTATGCTTGAAGTATTATTATTCTTATGTCAATATGAACTTTTATCTTGAATCTATTGGATCTCAACATTCATGCCACAACAAAGAGAAATACATTGAGAATTATGTTAGTTAGCATTCCACATCAAAAATTCTGTTTTTATGATTTACCTACTCGAGGACGAGAAGGAATTAAGCTTGGGGATGCGTGATACGTCTCCAACGTATCTATAATTTTGTATTGTTCCATGCTATTATATATTCTGTTTTGGACGTTTAATGGGCTTTATTATACACTTTTACATTATTTTTGGGACTAACCTACTAACCCGAGGCCGAGTGCAAATTGCTATTTTTTGCCTATTTCAGAGTTTCGCAGAAAAGGAATATCAAACGGAGTCCAAACGGAATGAAACCTTCGGGAGAGTTATTTTTGGAACCGTATCTACCGAGAAGAGTTGGAGTACACATGAGGGAACGAAGGAGGTGGCCACGAGGGTCCAGGGCGCGGCCCCTCCTCCTAGGCGCGCCCCCACCCTCGTGGGCTACCTCTGGCTCCCCCGATGCCCTCCTTCCTCCTATATATATCCATATACCTTGAGAAAACTCTAATTCCACCACCGCAACCTTATGTTCCCATGAGATCCCATCTTGGGGCCTGTTCCGGAGCTCCGCTGGAGGGGGAATCTACCACGGAGTGCTTCTACATCAACGCCATAGCCTCACCAATGAGTTGTGAGTAGTTTACCACAGACCTTTGGGTCCATAGTTATTAGCTAGTTGGCTTCTTCTCTCTTTTTGGATCTCAATACAAAGTTCTCCTCGATCTTCGAGGAGATCTATTCGATGTAATCTTTTTGCGGTGTGTTTGTCGAGATCCGATGAATTGTGGGTCTATGATCAAGATTATCTATGAACAATATTTGATTCTTTTCTGAAATCTTTTATGTATGATTATAATATCCTTGCAAGTCTCTTCAAATTATTGGTTTGGTTTGGCCTACTAGATCTACATTTATTGCAATGGGAGAAGTTCTTGGCTTTGGGTTCAATCTTGCGGTGTCCTTGCCAAGTGACAGCAGGGGCAGGAAGGCACGTATTGTATTGTTGCCATCGAGGATAAAAATATGGGGTTTATATCATATTGCTTGAGTTTATCCCTCTACATCATGTCATCTTGCTTAAAGCATTACTCTGTTCTTATAAACTTAATACTCTAGATGCATGCTGGATAGCGGTCGATGTGTGGAGTAATAGTAGTAGATGCAGAATCGTTTCGGTCTACTTGTCACAGACGTGGTGCCTATATATAGTGATCATGCCTAGATATTCTCATAACTATGTGCTTTTCTATCAATTGCTCAACGGAAATTTGTTCACCCACCGTAGAATTTTGCTATCATGAGAGAAACCACTAGTGAAACCTATGGCCCCGGGTCTATCTTTATCATATTACTTTCCCTTTAATTTCTACTGTCGTTGCTTATTTGCTTTATTTACTTTCTGTTCTTATAGTAAAAATACCAAAAATATCATACTATCCTATCTATCAGATCTCACTTTCGTAAGTGACCGTGAAGGGATTGACAACCCCTTATCGCGTTGGCTACGAAGTTCTTATTTGTTTGTGCAGGTGCGAGGGATTCGCGCGTGGTCTCCTACTAGATTGATACCTTGGTTCTCAAAAACTGAGGTAAATACTTATGCTACTATGCTGCATCACCCTTTCCTCTTCGAGGGAATACAATGCAAGCTCGAGAAGTAGCAATTATCCATGCAAAAATGTATTTTAACATGGTAATCACTTCTAGGGTAACCCAAGATACATGACCGAATATAATCAGTCATTGTATGTCTAATGTATTTCACAATCTTCACCAATTCAGAGTCTGAGCACATATATTGGGTCTATGCCCTACTCAAGGCAAAGAGAACATAATGATGGGGGTTGAAAGAAGTAATAAACAAGAAAGGCTTGCAACAACACACCTGACCCTTAGGACAAGAGGAAGACTTTTTGATCGATAATGTGTAAGGAGTAGGATTGCCATGCAACTAGGATGCACATAGAGCTATATATGTATGAAAACACTCTCATGGACTAATGGTGGTGCATCTAACTCGCTGGCTCACGAAGACCTAGAGCTCAATATTGGAGGATGCTCATTATCAAATTTGATTCCCATGCTTGGTGCTACTTTGAAGCACTTTATCAAATTGTCTACCATGAACACTTAGAGCTACTTTGAAACACTACACATGCGTACTCTAAAAAGGATAATGGTGTTGTTTCTCTCTCACACAATTTTTTTTAATGCTTCCGTGACACTGTTTTTTTATTTGGCACCTCCGTGGTGCATCTTTTATTTTCTCCCAGGGTAGAAGAAACACCTTAAAATAATGATTACTACACTTTCCTCAACTTCATCTAAATGCAAACATAGCCCTTGTTATAAACATGAAAAGATCTCTATATATGATGGCTCTGGTAGCGTACCATAATGTGCAATGATTTATCGCAACAGTGTATAAAATGTGAAATTCCATAAGAAAACAGAGCTAGCAATGATGATCATGCAAAGCGCAAGACAATGAAAACATACCTCTAGTCATGTAACATAAATGGTAGTGCATGACAATATAGTTGGAATGACTATGAAAATGCCATATGCAGGTAGGTATGGTGGCTCTTTTGAGGAGATGTTGGGTTTATGTGTAGGAAGACAAGAGTAAGCCCCCCATGGAGTTGGCTGTACTAGAGAATGATGCACCATGTCTCGATGTGAGAGTATGCAATGCTCAGTACCAAAGGGGTAGCAAAAAGGTTATTTGGGTAATAGCGCAAACATCAAAACTTGCATTAATCATAAGAACTCATCTAGGAAATAAGTGCCTCATGGCATTACTCGAGCATAGTACAATAAGTCAAATATCCAATTGCAATTGAATGGTAATTTCAAGACAATCCATTAACTCTCGGATGCATCAAAGACTCTATTCTATAATGGTTACACGCTGATACGTCTCCAATGTATCTATAATTTTTTTATTGTTCCATTCTATTATATATTCTGTTTTTTATGTTTAATGGGCTTTATTATACACTTTTATATTATTTTTGGGACTAACCTACTAACCCAAGGCCCAGTGCAAATTGCTGTTTTTTTTTGCCTATTTCAGTGTTTCACAGAAAAGGAATATCAAACAGAGTCCAAACGGAATGAAACCTTCGGGAGAGTTATTTTTGGAACGATACCTTCACAAGAGACTTGGAGTACAAGTCAGAGAAGAAACGAGGTTCCCACGAGGGGGCAGGGAGCGCCCATGGGGGTAGGCACGCCCCCACCCTCGTGGGCCCCACATTGCTCCACCGACGTACTTTTTCTCCTATATATACCCATATACCCTGAAAACATTGAGGAGCATGAAGAAACCCTAATTCTACCACTGTAACCTTATGTTCCCATGATATCCCATCTTGGGGCCTGTTCCAGAGCTCCGCCAGAGGGGACATCGATCACGGAGGGCTTCTACATCAACACCATAGCCCCTCCGATGAGTTGTGAGTAGTTTACCACAGACCTTTGTGTCGGTGTACTAAGGTAGGGGTACCTGAGTACCCCAACTTGTGCACGGGCAGTAGCAGCTTCCCGCGGCAGGGCCTACCACGTGCTTGCCGGAGACTTTTCTGCTCGATATAAAGCCATTCAAAAACAAAGTATACAAGACAGAAGATCAAGGCCCCGGCAAGTGGAGCTTGCCGGGAAGGCCGTCCCAGGCTCAAGATTACCTCACTAGCACAAGACCCTGGCAAGAGGAGCTTGCCAGGAAGACCAGAAGATTACATATCAGAAGACATGCCTCGGCGCAGCGTGCGCCCCGGCAGGGTCCGGAGAGCCCGGCAAGCTTCCGGGCCCGGCAAGGTCAAGGCCCCGGCAAGGTGCTTGCCAGGGAGAGTTACGTTGTGTGCCCGCGCTCCAGCTCATCGAACCACGCGTCGTCCTGGGACCATTCCAGGGACGCGTGGTGGATGGCTGTGCAGCCTGGGGGACACGGTGGCACTACACGGTGACGAAGCCATCGCCGTGGCAAATGGAGACGCAAGGGCGGGCGCTTTTGGGGTCGACGGTGGCGGGCATTTAATGCTCTTGTCCCCCACTGTCAAAGTAGGTGATGACCAATGTTCATGCACTGTTCATCCACGGTTCCCGCACTGTTACAACTACCACCACAATTACATTTTTACCCCTTCTCCAACGTTGACACCTGTTGGTGACCCCTTGAGCTATAAAAGGAGGCCCATGCACAACGTAGAGGGGGTTTGGAACCTAGATCACTTACTCGCTTGGTGTAGCTAGTTCTTCAAGCTCCCGAGCTCTCCAACTCAATACAATCTAAGCAGGAGTAGGGTTTTACGCGTCCATCGCGGCCCGAACCTGGGTAAACTGCTCGCGTGCTCTCCACGATCTGCTCTTCGTGCTCCCTCCGCTCCCTTACCGTACGAACAAAGGGGCTCCGGTCCCATAGGTGCTCGTGGTGGACAGTTTCCCCCGACATCTTTGGCGCGCCAGGTAGGGGGCGTCGAGGTTGTGCGAACCTGATCCGGCGTTCACGCGGGCGCATTCTTCATCAACCTCTCCGGCTACATCATCTTCATCAGCAACAACAGCATGGCCCCGAAGAAATAGGCTTCGGAGGTCGGAGGCCCGTCCGCGTCTGTTCCACCGCCACCTGAGCCAACGGTGGGTGGAGGAGACGCCGTCGGAAGGGTGGTCGCCGGCGAGGAAACTCGTGGCGCCACCAAATCCAAGGACAAGACGGACAACCGAGCCTCGGTCTCCGTGGACGCGCCACGTCCGTCTCAGTAAAGAATGACCCAGCAGCGCCGTGGTACAGGAGGTACCATCCGCTTGCTGGGGCAAGGGCAAGCCGGAGGTTCGCGGGATGCTCCGGACCACCGTCCGGGCACGAGCAAGGTGCGGTCACCGAGGCGGGAAGCTGCTCCTTCTAACCCCGTTAGGAGTCCGAGCATATCCCGCTCCTCGCGCCGCTCGCCCCCGCTCCCCTCCTCTCCAGCAGAAGCGCTCGCAAGAGCGCAACTGCTCCTCGACTTCCCTCCAGCGGCAGACAAGGCCGAGGACTGGAGGGCAACCATCCAGAGCCTGATCGCCTTCGCCAATAACGACACGCCGCAGCAGCCGGCGACCTCGCGGCCGCGGCAAGTCGAGAAGACGAAGGCCGACGGCGACAAGACCGCCGGGGGTGCAACCACCGTGCACTCCCCGCCGCGGAAGCAGAAGACGCCGCCCCGCCGGATCAACGTCGACGACGACTCCACGGCGTCGTCGGATCCGCGGGCTCGTCGGGACCAGCGCCAAGTCCTTGACGACCGGCGACAAGAAGACGCTCGAACGACGATCGAGCGCCTCCGAGAAGCCCGGCGACAATCAGATCAGCGAGCTGGGACCGCTGTCGACACACACGCGCCCGGTGAGCCAGGCGACTTGCTGTACGCGGCAGGTTGCCCTGCGTTTACCCGTGAGCTGCGGCGTGTCCAGTGGCCCAGCATGAAGAACTTCAAGCCCGACGTACCGGAGAAGTACGACGGCAAGACGCACCCCTCGGAATTCCTCAGCATTTACACCATCGCGGTGCAGGCTGCCGGGGGGCGCGACGAGAAGATACTGGCAAACTACTTCCCGCTGGTGCTTAAGCCGAACGTTCGTTCTTGGCTTATGCACTTGCCGGAAGGCTCCATTTCTTCTTGGGCAGATCTTTGCCACCAGTTTGTTGGCGCCTTCACGGGCGGCCACAAACCCCACGGCCAGGAGAGCGATCTCCACATCTTGGCCCAGAAGGAAGGAGAACCTCTGCGCAAGTACATCCAGCGTTTCAGCCGCGTGCAGCACAACATCCCCGACGTCCACCCTGCTGCGGTTATCAGCGCGTTCCACCCGAACGTGCGTAACCGCCGCATACGTGAGGAAATGGCCATGACCAAGATACGGGATGTCAGCGAGCTCTACGCTCTTGCTGATAAGTGCGCGCGCGCCGAAGAGGGGAGGAGACTCCCTGGGGAGGATGCTGGCGCAGGGGGAAGCGACAGCGAGGATGCCGCCCCGGCAAAGAAGAGCCGGCGGCGGAACAATAGAAGAAAGAACAAGAAGGAAGTGCTTGCCGTCGAGAAGTCCGGCAAGGAGGCTCCCGCCAAGCAAACACAGGCTGGCGGCTCCGGCAAGGAGCCTGCCCCTGTAGCGGCAGCCGACAAGCAGGACGGCTCCGACAAGCAATACTGCAAGATCCACCGCACCAAGGGCCACGACCTCTCCAACTGCAAACGTGTCGAATACCTCGTCGAGCAGCAGAAGGATGAGTACGAGCGGCGCGACAAGGAGAAGGCCCAAGGTGGCGGAGGAGAGCCAAGCAAGAAGCGGCCATTCAATGGCCGGGGAGGGCGCCGCGGCAAGACCAAGCAGCGGCAAGGAGACCGACCTCCCCGGGGCCGCGACAAGGAAGAAGAAGACGACGACGATGACATGGAGGAAGAAGATAACAGCGAGCAGGAGTTCCAGAAGGCCACGGAAGTCCTGTGCGTCGACGGCGGCGCCTCTCTGCATACTTCCCACCGCCAACTCAAGCAGTGGGTGCGGGAAGTAAATGCAGCGGAGCCGCCCGTGGAGTCGCGCAGGCTCCTCAAATGGTCCAGCACGCCCATCATTTTTGATCTTGAGGATCACCCTGACCGCACCACCGCGGTCGGGTGCTTGCCGATGTTGGTTTCACCAACCATCCGCAACCTCAAGTTCACCAAAATGTTGGTTGACGGCGGGGCCGGCCTGAACTTGATCTCCTCGGCTGTGATCAAGAAACTCCAAATCCCAGATGGCGAGCTCGAAGAGACCGGTTCTTTTCAAGGAATAAACCCGGGGAGGAGCAAGCCCAAGGGGAAGATTACGCTGCCAGTGAACTTTGGCGGGGAGCTGAACTTCAGGACGGAGAGGATAACCTTCGATGTTGCCGATATCCCATTGCCATACAATGGGATACTTGGACGTCCTGCCCTCGCCAAGTTCATGGCAGCTTCCCACTATGCCTACAACGTACTCAAGATGCCGGGGCCGATAAGCGTCATCTCTGTCCATGGCGACAAGAAGGACACGCTTATCTGCGCCGACAAGATCTACCGGGATGCAGCAGCCGCAGCGGAGAGCAACGCACTTGTCGCTGAAGCTCCCGGGGGGAAGAAGACCAAGACCAAGTCCGGCAAGTGCTCTGGGACCCACTCCGGCAACCGCACCTCCTCAGAGTGCTGCGCTGCCGTCGAGGACATTCCATCGAGCTCCACCGGCAAGTGCAAGAAGGGAATGGCCGCTCCACCGGCAACCAAGAAGGTGTCCGCCAAGGAGGACGGCACTGGTGGTACCTTCACCATCAGTGCCACACTTGACAGCAAATAGGAAAGCGCGCTCGTTGCCTTCCTGCGGGCGAATGTCGATGTGTTTGCCTGGCAACCATCTGACATCCCCGGTGTTCCCAGGAAGGTAATTGAGCACAAGCTTGCTGTTTGTCCTCATGCGCGGCCTGTCAAGCAGAAGGTCAGAAAGCAAGCCGTGGAGCGCCAAGAATTCATTGCCGAAGAGATCAAGAAGCTAGAAGCAGCGGGCCTAGTTAGAGGCGTGATCCATCCGACGTGGTTAGCAAACCCAGTCGTCGTGCGTAAGGCCAACGGGAAGTGGAGATTGTGTATAGACTTCACCGATGTGAATAAAGCATGTCCCAAGGATCCATTTCCCTTGCCGCGCATTGACCAGATTGTTGACTCCACTGCTGGATGTGAGCTGCTCTCCTTTCTTGATGCATATTCAGGCTACCACCAGATCTTTATGGCCAAAGAAGACGAAGAGAAGACTGCATTTATCACTCCATGCGGCACGTATTGCTTCATACACATGCCCTTTGGATTGAAGAATGCAGGCTCTACCTTTGCAAGGGTAGTATACACTGCTTTTGAGCCACAGATTCACAGAAATGTAGAGGCTTACATGGATGATATCGTGGTCAAGAGCAAGAGCAAGGATACACTGATCCAAGATTTGGAAGAGACATTTGAGAACCTGCGCAAGATCCAGCTTAAGTTGAACCCCGAGAAGTGCGTCTTTGGAGTCCCCTCCGGCAAGCTTCTCGGGTTCATTGTATCACAAAGGGGGATCGAAGCCAACCCCGACAAGATTAAAGCCATCGAGCAGATCGAAGCCCCGAAGCGCGTCAAGGATGTGAGGAGACTTGCAGGTTGTGTGGCTGCCCTCAGTAGGTTCATTTCGAAGTCTGCAGAATGCGCCCTGCCTTTCTTCAAGATTTTGAAGAAGGCAGGTCCTATGAAATGGACTCCGGAAGCGGAGGCAGCGCTGCAAGACTTGAAACGGTACCTATCCTCCACTCCAATACTTGTCGCACCTAAGCCACAGGAGAAGTTGCTGCTGTACCTAGCGGCAACCAACCAGGTGGTTAGTGCTGCGTTAGTAGCGGAGAGGGAGGCCGACGAGGAGTCAGCACCACCGGCAAGCGAATTCAGCGACAAGCAGGGGGCTTCTCCGACAAGCTCTGGCCCCGACAAGGACAACTCTGCGCAGGATCAAGGAGAAGAGCGGAAGAAGATGGTGCAGCGCCCAGTGTATTTTGTTAGTTCCCTCTTGCGGGGGGCTAGATCAAGATACTCTGGGGTGCAAAAGTTGCTTTTCGGCCTCCTCGTGGCCTCGAGAAAGCTGCGCCATTACTTCCAAGCACATGAGATAACAGTGGTCACTCGCTTTCCGCTGAAGAGGATATTGCACAACCCTGAAGCAACAGGCAGGATCGTCGAGTGGGCACTGGAGCTGTCAAGCTTTGGTCTCAAGTTTGAAAGTACTTCAACTATACAGAGCAGAGCTTTGGCAGAATTCATAGCTGAATGGACCCCAACGCCCGATGAAGAAGTTCCAGAAACAAGTGTACCCGTACAAGAAGCGACAAGTGAATGGGTAATGTACTTTGATGGTGCCTTCTCGCTGCAAGGCGCCGGTGCCGGCGTGGTACTCATAGCGCCCACCGGAGAGCACCTCAAGTATGTTATCCAGATGCACTTTCCCAGGGAGCAAGCGACAAATAATACTGCTGAGTATGAAAGCTTGCTTGCCGGCCTCAGGATTGCGGCCGAACTTGGGATCAGGAAGCTGATTGTCCGGGGAGATTCTCAGTTGGTGGTCCGGCAAGTCAACAAAAGTTACCAGAGCCCTTTGATGGAAGCTTATGTAGATGAAGTGAGGAAACTTGAAGAGCACTTTGAAGGTCTGCAGATGGAGCACGTCCCGAGAGCTCAGAATGACATTGCAGATGGCCTTTTAAAGTGTGCTGCGATGAAGTTACCTGTGGAACCAGGGACCTTCTTGCTCAAGCTAACTCAGTCATCCGTCACACCATCAATTGGGAAACCCAAGAAGAGAAAGTTGGTCTCCGGCGACTACTTGTCGGCGGATCTTCCCGAAGCCGCCGCCAAGGTCCCCAAGATCAACGATCAGAATGCTGATGAACAGTTTGCTCCTGCAGATCCTCGATCTGTACAGTTGAAGCAAGCGTTCCCGACAAGCCTCGCCCCGGCGAGCTTGCCGGGGGACCATCAGCTCCGGCAGAACCAGAGGTTCTTGCCGTGGAAGCTGGGGTTCCCGCAGCAGCCCTCATGCCTTTAGTCCTTGCCGTTGAGCCTCGAGCTCCGGCATGGGCGCAGCAGATCGTCCGTTTTCTGCAAACTGGAGAACTTCCCGACGACCCAGAAGAGATAGAGAAGATAACCAGGCAGTCAAGTATGTACCAGTTCGTGGATAACGAGCTGTACAGAAGAAGATTCAATGGTGTCAGGTTGAAGTGCATCTCCATAGAAGATGGACAGAAGCTATTGGCAGAGATACATGGAGGCATATGTGGCCACCACATTGGCGCAAGGGCACTTGCCGGGAAGGCGTTCCGGCAAGGGTTTTTCTGGCCAGAAGCCCTCCAAGATGCAACTGCACAAGTAACCAAGTGTGAAGCGTGCCAGTTCCATGCCAAACAAATTCATCAGCCAGCTCAAGCTCTCCAGACGATCCCTTTGTCCTGGCCCTTCTCGGTCTGGGGGCTCGATATCCTCGGCCCCTTCCCTCGCGCTGTCGGGGGCTTTGAGTACTTGTACGTTGCAATCGACAAGTTCACAAAGTGGCCAGAAGTGGAACCAGTGAGAAAGGTGACAGCACAGTCAGCGGTCAGGTTCTTCAGGTCGATTGTTTGCCGTTTCGGGATCCCTATCAGGATCATCACCGACAATGGCACACAATTCACTAGTCGCACCTTCATGCAGTACGTCCAAGACCTTGGCGCCAAGGTCTGTTTCGCTTCTGTTGCTCACCCAAGGAGCAATGGTCAAGCGGAGAGGGCCAATGCTGAAGTGCTGCGCGGACTCAAGACAAGGACCTTTGACAGGCTGCGCAAGTGCGGAAGAAACTGGATAGAGGAGTTACCGGCGACTCTTTGGTCAATCAGAACGACACCAAGTCGAGCCACCGGACAGACACCCTTTGCTCTAGTCTACGGAGCAGAGGCAGTTATCCCCACGGAACTCGTATACGGATCTCCTCGAGTGCTCGCTTATGATGAGCTCGAGCAAGAGCAACTGCGACAAGATGATGCATTGCTCCTCGAGGAGGAACGTCTCCAGGCTGCTGTACGAGCTGCTCGATACCAGCAAGCCTTGTGCCGCTACCATAGCCGCAAGGTTAAAGCCAGGAGTCTCGAGGAAGGCGACCTTGTTCTTCGGCGTGTTCAGTCCGCCAAGAATTCCAACAAGTTGACGCCGAAGTGGGAAGGCCCTTATCGGGTGAGACAAGTCACAAGGCCCGGCGCTGTCCGCCTTGAGACCGAAGAAGGCTTACCGGTGAGCAACTCCTGGAACATAGAGCATCTTCGCAAGTTTCACCCATAAGGCGCGGTTGCCGTGATCCGCTCCGGCAACCACCTTTTGTACAAGCCTTGCCGCTGTTGCATGTAACCCTTTGTACAAAGCCGGGCGCAGATCCCGTGCATCAGTAAAGCTTTTGTGTTTTGCACTATTTGCCTTTCCCATGCTTTTCTTCGCTATTTGCATGCATCATTTGGCATCTTGTGAAACACACATGTCCGGTAAGCATTAGCACGCCGAAAGGCCCTATACTTGTTTTCCCTTCTCTTTTTCTTTCCCTCGTAAGCAGAAGGAACGTTCCTCGCGCACAAGTTTGCCAGGGGGGAAGGAGATGGAGGACGAACCAAGTGCTGTTCAAGAAAGAGAAGCCTTACCGGGAAGCAAGCAATATATGAAAGCTAAGTTACCAGCATTTGAGCAATTCAAATTTTTAAATTTTAAGTTGTCTTCCTTGAACAACCACACTTTGTATGGAAAACCTGCGCGCGGAGGAACCTACCCGTGGCTAGCCGCACCCTTATCTTGTTTTCGAGTACGCTCAACGACTCAAGTGAGCTGCGACAAGTGTCGCGCCCTTGCTTCGTTTCCGAGTTCACTCAGCAAGCTAAGTGCGTTGCGACTAGCTGCGGCAAGGTTGCTTGCCGGTAAGACCTTAGCCAGCAGGCTGCTCAGAGTCCAGCACTCAGCGCTCGCGGCAAGGGCCCCTTGCCGGCAAGTCCCCTAGAAGCGTAGGGTTAAAAGCATACAAAGTAAAGGATCAAAGCAAGGGAGATAACATTGCACTGATTGCTCAGAATAAGATAATATATTACAAGGGATAACTTGTCGCAATCACTGATAAGTTTGTGTCCATGGCACACTTTGTTGAAAGTGCAACTAATCCCCGGGTGGTTTTGGTAATTAATAACAACATATATATCATTGAACTAATATTCTCTTGAGAATCATTTCAGAAAAGTTCGATGATGTGGGTATGGAAATGTCTGAAGAAGTGGACCCCTCAAAATGCTAAGACAAGCATTGGCAAAAGCTCAAGACTCTATTTGTGGTTTAGTGATCAAAGATCACATTGAGTCCATAGGAAAAGCCAATACTATTAAAAGGGGATGAGGTTGTGTTAATGTTCTTGTTGCTCAAGTGCTTGGTGATCTAACTCCCTCAACTATCAGCACTATTCACTACTTAACACACACCCATAAGTAATCTCGGTCAATCCAACTCAGTCCCACCGAGATGAAGTTATTTCTACAAACCCTAACATCTCGGTCACACCGATTTCTCCAACTCAGTCCCACCGAGATGAACCACTTCAGTTGTTTCTCCAAACCCTAGCTTCTCGGTCAAACCGATTCTGAGTTTCGGTCCCACCGAAAAAGGTCTGCCAACCTTCTGTGGTCAGTTGACATAAATTCGGAATATCCGAGTTTATATTCTCGGTCTCACCGAGATGGCAAACCCTAACCTTTGACTCACTTCGGTCTCACCGAGATGGTATTTTCGGTCCCACCGAAAATCCCAACGTTCACTATATTTGAACTTTCGGTCTAACCGAGTTTTCACTTCGGTCTGACCGAGATTGGTCAAATGTGTGTGTAACGGTTGGATTTTGTGTGGAGGCTATATATACCCCTCCACCCCCTCCTCATTCGTGAGGAGAGCCATCAGAAAGTACCACCACTTCTACCATACACTTTCTGAGAAGTGAACCACCTACCCTTGTGTTGAGATCAAGCCATTCCATTCCTACCATATGAAACTTGATCTCTAGCCTTCCCAAGTTGCTTTCCACTCAAATCTTTCTTCCACCACAGCCATATCAGTGAGGAGAGTTGAGTGTTGGGGAGTTTATCATCTGAAGCACAAGAGCAAGGAGTTCATCATCATCAACACCGTCTATTACCTTTTGGGGGGTGGTGCCTCCTAGATTGGTTAGGTGTCGCTTGGGAGCCTCCGTCTTGATGATGTGGAGTTGAACCAAGAAGTTTGTAAGGGCAAGGAGATCGCCTACTTTGTGAAGATCTACCCCGAGTAAGGCTAGTCCTCCGTGGGCGTAGGCCGTGATGGAATAGACAAGGTTGCTTCTTCGTGGACCCTTCGTGGGTGGAGCCCTCCGTGGACTCGCGCAGTCGTTACCCTCCGTGGGTTGAAGTCTCCATCAACGTGGATGTACGATAGCACCACCTATCGGAACCACGACAAAAATCTCCGTGTCACCAAACTGCGTTTGATCTTCTCCACCTCTCTTTTACATGTGCAATTTACTTTCCGCTGCATATACTCTAGAATTGCATGTGTAGGGTGTTACTTGAATTGATCTTAATTGTGAAACTGCCAAAAACATTGCATGATCTAAAGGCAGATTTTTTATTTTGTCAAGTAGTCT
The DNA here is from genome assembly GCA_902687465.1 of Secale cereale. NCBI lineage: Eukaryota > Viridiplantae > Streptophyta > Magnoliopsida > Poales > Poaceae > Secale > Secale cereale. Next base: position 55,792,932 of record LR738715.1, read on the forward strand.
AATCACCCCCCCTCTAGACTTACTTTCGATCCTACAAGTGGTATCAGAGCCTTGGTCTCCATTGCCTTGGTTTCCATTGCATTGGACTCCATAAGCTTGGTTTCACAACCTAGGAGAGTATGGCGTCTAGTGAGGGTAATTATCGTAGAGGTCCTTACTTTGATGGTACAAATTTTGCTAGTTGGAAGCATAAAATGAAAATGCATATTCTTGGTCATAACCCAGCCGCATGGGGCATTATTTGTGTTGGTATGCAAGGTGACTTCTTTGAAGATGGAAAAGTTCCGGATCGCGAAGCTACACCCGAAGAATTGAAGATGTTGCAAAACAATGCTCAAGCTTGTGACATTCTCTTCAATGCCTTGTGTCCCGAAGAGTTCAACAAAATCAGCCGTCTTGAGAATGCTAAAGAGATTTGGGATACTTTGGTTGAAATGCACGAGGGTACTGAATCTGTTAAGGAATCAAAGCTAGATATTCTTCAAGGTCAACTTGACAAGTTCAAGATGAAGGATGGTGAAGGAGTCGCTGAAATGTACTCTAGGCTTGCTCTCATCACAAATGAGATTGCAGGTTTAGGAAGCGAAGAAATGACCGACCGATTCATCATTAAGAAGATTCTCAGAGCTTTGGATGGAAAGTATGACACCGTGTGCACTTTGATCCAAATGATGCCAAACTACAAGACTCTCAAGCCAACTGAAGTCATTGGAAGGATTGTTGCTCATGAGATGACACTTAAGGATAAGGAAGAGCTTCACAACAAGTCAAGTGGTGCTTACAAAGCTACAAGTGATGCTCCCACTACCTCAAGTGACAAGCAAATTTCCAATGAAGACATAAGCCTAATGGTCAAGAACTTCAACAAGTTCTACAAGAATAGAGGCAAAGAAAGAAGCTCAAAGTCTAGATCATATGATGGAAAGAGATCTTCTAGTCGTGATCGAAACTGCTACAATTGTGGACGACCCGGACACTTCTCAAATGAGTGTACGGCTCCCCACAAGAGAAGAGAAGAATCTCCAAGAAGAAGAGCAAGAGATGAGTCACCTCGGAGAGAGAGAAGGAGTAGAGATGATCGTTATGAACGAAGACCTTCTCGGAGAAGCAAGGATTCGGAGAGGAAAGACAAGTCATCAAGGAGCTACACAAGAAGAAGACATCAAGCTCATGTTGGTGAATGGGTCTCCGGCTCCGACTCTGACAGTCAATCCGATGGAAGCTATCACTCCGACTCCGACTATAGTCAAGATGAAGGTGTTGCCGGACTTGCACTCGTATCCTCCAACTCCAACTCCTACGACTTATTTGATTCACCAAATGTGGGAATTGGAAGATGCTTCATGGCTAAAGGCCCCAAGGTAACACACCCTGAATTCATTGACTTTGATAGTGATGAGGATGACTTACTTGGTGAAGATGAGCTCTTGCATGATAAATCTAGTGAGCTTAGTAATGATGAAAATGCTAGTAGTCTTTATAGTCGAGAAGAGTCGAATGACAATGCTATGAAGGAGATTGAGCGTCTAACTAAAGAACTAAACACTCTTAAGTTAGCTCATGAAACAACTCAAGAAGATCATAGAGAGCTCCTAAGATCTCATGAGAAGCTACGCTTCGAGAAGCTCACTCTAGAGCAAGAACATGAGTTTCTAAAAGCGATCAATGACGATCTTCGAAAGAAGAGTTCTTCGTATCTTGCCAAACGACTTCTCTTGTCTAATTTCTTGCCACCTATTAAGACTAAGCATGACAAGAATAAGAAAAATTCTTCCTCTAGTAGTAACAATAACAATGTTAAATCCAATATTGTTGCTTCTAGTAGTTCTCTTGATTCCACTAACAATGTTTCAAGCCAAGTTACACTTGAGCAAGAAAATAGCCTATTGAAGGAAATCATAGAGAAAGGTGTCTACAAGAGTCTTGCCGGAAGCAAGAACTTTGAGGAGATTGTTCGCAAACAAGGAAGACACCGGAAGAATCAAGGGATTGGTTTTGAGCGAAAGTTCAACGCCAAAGGTGTTGAGTGGGAAGAAGGTCAATACCCTACTCCACAGTTTGTTTCACAAAAGGAGAAGTATGATCCTACTTCTTCCAATGTGGAACAAGCTCAAGATGACCTTCCACCACAAGACCACAAGCTAAAGGCCAAGGACAAGCTTCAAGAAGAGATTGATGCATTCATTGAAGCACCCCAAGCCATGGTCAAGTGGGTTCCCAAGGACACATCAAGTTCTACTTCGTCAAGCTCAACTACAACACCAAGGATTCCCATCAAGATGATGTGGATCCCAAAGAAGAAGAACTAGTAGGTTCTTGAGGGTGACTCCGCCAACAAACTTCACTCATATTCATTTTGGCAAGAACTTGTGCAATCAACTTCCACATCATGCACTTGTTCATGGAGTCACAAACCCTCTTGTTGGTAAGTCAAGGGACAAGGTAATCATTGCTTTCATGGACATCATCTTTTGTGTACTTCACTCTATGTCTATGGATATTCTTGTTTGTTCCTTGTGGGACTAACCCATGTAGGTATTGAAAGTGCCCTAATTCAAAGGATTGCTCCTAACTCATGATGATCTACATCAACATTGAGCATCCACGTCTTCAACATCTACATGAAGTCTTCTACGACAACCCAAGGTTAGTTTGACCCTTTAAAAGGGGTCCTCACATCTAGGGGGAGCTTTGCTCTAAAAAAAAATGAGCTAAAGCATCTTCTAATGATGTGAACACATAAATGCTTTATGTAAAAGTGGTAACCCCACTTGTGCTTAAACGATGAGTATGACCTATGATCAAATGTTCTCATTTGACTCCTAAGTCAACATACTCATATATAGATGACCTAGTCATCGACAAATTGTGTGCTAGTAGCTAGAGTGATTGGTTGTGCATGTTTGACACATATTTCATTTGCTATCTTATTGTGTGAGCATGTTGAATGCATGATTTTATCCATTCAAGGACATCCATTTGTGGTTTTGATTGTTTTGGTTTCTTCTTCTGGCCAAATGGATGGACAAGAATGCCTAAGCACCTTCCCTAGCTATCTATGCTTTCTTGTCTCAAAAATTCTTTTCATGCTCATATCACAACTTTGAACAAGTCTTTTTCGGACAGTCCGAGTGAGGAGCACTCGGAACTACCGATTCGTCTAAGGCTGACTTCCAAAACCTTCTAAGTCCATTTCGGTCTGACCGGTTTCTCAATCTCGGTCCAACCGAAACACTTAGATTGATCTAGGTTTCATCTCGGTGAAACCGAGTTCAAAATCTCGGTCTGACCGATATGCGTAACTGCACTGCAATTATGCATCTCGGTGACACCGAGTTTTTCAACTCGGTCCCACCGACAGCACGGGGTTATATATACTGAGGGCTGCGCGCGATCTATTCCTTTCAAACCGTTCGCCCTCCAAGACCCCTGCTGCCGTCGCCCTGATCTAAGGATCGTCGCCTTCGTCGCCTGTGCGCCCTCGCCGCAGGTCTCCGCCGCCGTCAACGGTAATCTTCTCCGCCGTTGCCGCCGTAGAGGGACACCACCAAGTTAGGGTGTGTCCCGATCCCTTTCATGCTCCACTTCTGATTCTTGCATGATAGGACTGCTCTGATTCAATCCACGTTTGATATGATCCCAATACATTGTTCAGATCGTTTAGTTTCGAGGAAAATTCTTAGGTTTAGGTTTCCACGGAATGCATCTCGGTGAAGCCGATTCCTGAAACTCGGACTGACCGATTTGGTCTCTGACCATTGCACTACATAGTTCGGTCTGACCGAGTTGTGAAAATCGGAATGTCCGAATTAAAGTTTCTGTGAAACCCTAAGTTTTCGGTAGGACCGAAACCCATTTCGGTCTGACCGAAAGTGGTGTGTAGGTTCTGTTGAACACTTCGGTTACACCGAAACTTGAAATCGGTTTGACCGAAATACATTCTGTGAAAACTCAAAACTAAGTTTTTGAACTCATTTTTTTGCAAAAACTTCTGCAGTTGTGATAACTCTTCTACTCTGCCTACACCTTATCTATTCACAGGTCTTTCAGCCATGTCAGATGTCAGTGACAGCCAGAACAGGTCCGAATCACCGTTTGCTGAGATTCCAGAGGCAGGTACAAGTCCTGAGGCTAGCAGCTCTAGTGATGATGGTGAGAGGAGTACCCCTAGTGGTCTGCCTCCTGCTGCTACGAGAACCAGGAAGAAGAGAACGTCTGATGATGAGGATTCCGACTTTGTTGCTGAGGAAGTTACCTCCAAGCCAAAGAGGCAAGTGGTTGCCAAAGAGCTCCAAGGGCAGCAGCCAAAGAAAGGCACAAGCAAAGTGAAGCAGTCTGCAGTTGCTAAGAAGCTCAACTTGGAAGAGCCAGCTCCAAGCAAGGTGAAGAAGACTTCCAAAAGGAAGAGAGTTGTATATGCTGAACCTCAAGAGGTTGCTGAAGAAGAAGAAGAAGAAGATGCACCCCAGCCTCCTCCTCAGAAAGCTAAGTTCATGGGTGATGCTATTCGGGCTCAAGCCTCCTCCAAGCCCAAGAAGCCTGCTCAAGCTAAGGCAGCTCCAGCCAAGCCCAAGAGAACAACCAGAAGCATTCCAGCTTCTGTGAAGAACAAAGGTGAGATGCCACCTTCTGAGTCAGATGAAGAGCATGTGTTGCTCAAGCTCCGTCCCAAGTTGCCACTCCACAATGATGCTCATCCTCAAGCTGAGGATATGAAGGCAAGAAAGGACAAAGGTCTCAGGCTATGGAGACAATCTGATCCATATGCCGTAAGAAGAAGGACTGCTGTGGACCCCAGATTCCACACCAGAGAGCAGCAGGATTTCTATGAGACCGTGCTAATGGATAAGAAGCCCATTGTTGCTGACACCAGGTATGTCGACTGGAAGTATATTGACAGCAGAGAGCATCGGGACTTCTTTCCCCATGTGCATGAGAGCTTTACTGCATGTGGAGTTGCTGACTTTGTGGGTCAAGAACTGACAGCCTGGAATGACGAGATGATCATGCAGTTCTATGCCACAGCCCATTTCTATCCTGATGGCAAGATCACCTGGATGACTGAAGGTCAAAGGTTTTCTTCAACTGTTGCAGAATGGGCAGAACTTCTGAACGCTCCAGTGCAGAGAGAGGACGACATTGATGTCTATGGGATTCCTAAGAAGAGTCATGATTCTATGAAGAATATGTACAAGGAGATCCCAGCTGCTGATTTGGAGGGATGGAAACTCGGCTCAGTGTATTATCTCCAGGCAGGTCTGACCACCACTAACACTATCCTGAGGCATACTTTGATGCCTAAGTCAGGTGACCACCGGATGATACGAGGCTATTCTATCAACATGCTGCACATTCTCGATGAGAAGGCACCTTTTAAGGTGATGGACTTGATGGTAGAGACCATCAAGAGGACTGCAGCTGACCAGAAGAGGTCGTGTGGGTTTGCGCCGCAGATACAGATGCTTATCAACGCCAAGTTTGGCACGGGCAAATTCATGTTGGATAGGAAGCACTTGCCACTGCAGCCAGAGCATGAGGACAACATAGTTGTGATGGATGAAGAGGATCCCACCTCAGTTGAAGGGCAAGCCAAGATTGAAGCTGCGAAGAAGGCTAAAGCTGACAAAGAGGCAGCAGCAGCAGCAGCTAAGCCAAAGAGCTTCGGAGATCAGATTCTTGAAGCAACCCGGAGAATTGAACAACGCCTGGCCAGCATTGAGCAATCTCAGGAGAGCCTTGAGAGGATTGTCGAGGACAAGATCCACGCTCTGGACGTGAAGCTGACTGAGATTCAGGTGTCTGTCAACAAGCTTGAGGCAGACATGGAGGAGACTAGGCAGGAGAGAGCAGAGCTTATGCAGGATGATCTAGTCCAGGACTCTCATCGCCAGACTGCTCCGGTTCCCAGAGGATCCAGGTCTGCAGCTATCCCAGTGACAGACTCCAGGGCTACCACTTCAGCACCAGCTACAGCTCCAGCAGTTCCTTCAGCTCCAGCATCCACTCCTCCACCGCAGACTTCAGCAGAAGTCTTCGCAGATGCAGCCATCTCTACACCGACATCGACCCAGACGGGAGCCGCCAGCCGAGCCCGCAGTGACGTTTAGCTCTATACATTTTCGAACTTTTTGGTAACTTGTTGCCAAAGGGGGAGAAATTGTTATAGATCATAGGGCTTCGAGAGAGAGAGTGCTCTTTCGTCTTTTCGTTCTTTTGCCGGTTTTCCTTGAGATACTTTGGTTTCTTTTGGTTCCAGATACTTTAAGTGTGCTTGCTACTACGTTTGATGCTACCTTAATGAGTGCTTAGTCATACTATGCTTTAATGTGTGCTTATTGCTTATCATGTGCTATTCCTTATTGTATGGCTATTTACTTTTGTCTTGGTGATTAAGTGCATGTTATTCATTCTTATCATTTTGTGCGCTCCACCAAGATGTATGTGACATGGAAGAGTGACCCATAATCCTAATCGATTGTGCATTTGCATTCAAACGCAAATTTTAAATAATGCACAAATTTAGGGGGAGCTCTTGTTTATCACATACTTCTCAAAGCGACGATATTATTCATTGATTATATCTTTTGTCGAAGCTTTGATCTATATGTTGTCATCAATTACCAAAAAGGGGGAGGTTGAAAGTGCAACTAATCCCCGGGTGGTTTTGGTAATTAATAACAACATATATATCATTGAACTAATATTCTCTTGAGAATCATTTCAGAAAAGTTCGATGATGTGGGTATGGAAATGTCTGAAGAAGTGGACCCCTCAAAATGCTAAGACAAGCATTGGCAAAAGCTCAAGACTCTATTTGTGGTTTAGTGATCAAAGATCACATTGAGTCCATAGGAAAAGCCAATACTATTAAAAGGGGATGAGGTTGTGTTAATGTTCTTGTTGCTCAAGTGCTTGGTGATCTAACTCCCTCAACTATCAGCACTATTCACTACTTAACACACACCCATAAGTAATCTCGGTCAATCCAACTCAGTCCCACCGAGATGAAGTTATTTCTACAAACCCTAACATCTCGGTCACACCGATTTCTCCAACTCAGTCCCACCGAGATGAACCACTTCAGTTGTTTCTCCAAACCCTAGCTTCTCGGTCAAACCGATTCTGAGTTTCGGTCCCACCGAAAAAGGTCTGCCAACCTTCTGTGGTCAGTTGACATAAATTCGGAATATCCGAGTTTATATTCTCGGTCTCACCGAGATGGCAAACCCTAACCTTTGACTCACTTCGGTCTCACCGAGATGGTATTTTCGGTCCCACCGAAAATCCCAACGTTCACTATATTTGAACTTTCGGTCTAACCGAGTTTTCACTTCGGTCTGACCGAGATTGGTCAAATGTGTGTGTAACGGTTGGATTTTGTGTGGAGGCTATATATACCCCTCCACCCCCTCCTCATTCGTGAGGAGAGCCATCAGAAAGTACCACCACTTCTACCATACACTTTCTGAGAAGTGAACCACCTACCCTTGTGTTGAGATCAAGCCATTCCATTCCTACCATATGAAACTTGATCTCTAGCCTTCCCAAGTTGCTTTCCACTCAAATCTTTCTTCCACCACAGCCATATCAGTGAGGAGAGTTGAGTGTTGGGGAGTTTATCATCTGAAGCACAAGAGCAAGGAGTTCATCATCATCAACACCGTCTATTACCTTTTGGGGGGTGGTGCCTCCTAGATTGGTTAGGTGTCGCTTGGGAGCCTCCGTCTTTGAGATGTGGAGTTGAACCAAGAAGTTTGTAAGGGCAAGGAGATCGCCTACTTCGTGAAGATCTACCCCGAGTAAGGCTAGTCCTCCGTGGGCGTAGGCCGCGATGGAATAGACAAGGTTGCTTCTTCGTGGACCCTTCGTGGGTGGAGCCCTCCGTGGACTCGCGCAGCCGTTACCCTCCGTGGGTTGAAGTCTCCATCAACGTGGATGTACGATAGCACCACCTATCGGAACCACGACAAAAATCTCCGTGTCACCAAACTGCGTTTGATCTTCTCCACCTCCTTTTACATGTGCAATTTACTTTCCGCTGCATATACTCTAGAATTGCATGTGTAGGGTGTTACTTGATTTGATCTTAATTGAAAAACTGCCAAAAACATTGCATGATCTAAAGGCAGATTTTTTATATTGTCAAGTAGTCTAATCACCCCCCCTCTAGACCTACTTTCGATCCTACAGTGTGCACGTATGTAAAATCCTCCAGATCGTAAAAACTAGAAGTCCTATCACCTCAATTCCCCAATAGCTTTCCAACGCCTATGAAAATGACGAAATCGGAGCTTGTTCTCACTTGCTTTGAGAGTCTCGATCAATTCGGACTCTAGGTTGATTTTTGTATTTTCTTTGATCACCGTTTCTTCGCGAGAGTTGGCCTAACACCCTATTGTATCCATACATGGGTGGGGCGCCCAGGACCTGAACACCAAAGTGATATGCCGGCTCATCAAAATTTGAGCTGTAATTCCGATAACTTTCATTTTTTCCAATCCTGCAGGCCATTTTTGAGGGCCAAGACGACCCTTTTTGGTCTCAAAATTTTCCGCGCACGTGATCCTGTGTGTGCACGTATGTAAAATCCTCCAGATCGTAAAAACTAGAAGTCCTATCACCTCAATTCCCCAATAGCTTTCCAACGCCTATGAAAATGACGAAATCGGTGCTTGTTCTCACTTGCTTTGAGAGTCTCGATCAATTCGGACTCTACGTTGATTTTTGTATTTTCTTTGATCACCGTTTCTTCGCGAGAGTTGGCCTAACACCCTATTGTATCCATACATGGGTGGGGCGCCAAGGACCTGAACACCAAAGTGATATGCCGGCTCATCAAAGTTTGAGCTGTAATTGTGATAACTTTCATTTTTTCCAATCCTGCAGGCCATTTTTGAGGGCCAAGACGACCCTTTTTGGTCTCAGAATTTTCCGCGCACGTGATCCTGTGTGTGTGAAAGTGCAACTAATCCCCGGGTGGTTTTGGTAATTAATAACAACATATATATCATTGAACTAATATTATCTTGAGAATCATTTCAGAGAAGTTCGATGATGTGGGTATGGAAATGTCTGAAGAAGTGGACCCCTCAAAATGCTAAGACAAGCATTGGCAAAAGCTCAAGACTCCTTTTTGGTTTAGTGATCAAAGATCACATTGAGTCCATAGGAAAGCCAATACTATTAAAAGGGGATGAGGTTGTGTTAATGTTCTTGTTGCTCAAGTGCTTGGTGATCTAACTCCCTCAACTATCAGCACTATTCACTACTTAACACACACCCATAAGTAATCTCGGTCACACCGATTTCTCCAACTCAGTCCCACCGAGATGAACCACTTCAGTTGTTTTTCCAAACCCTAGAAAAATCGGTCTTACCGAGTTTGAGATCGGTCACACCGAAACTGAACTGCCAACCTTCTGTAACCACTTCACATCATTTCGGAATATCCGAGTTTGCATTATCGGTCTCACCGAAATGGGCAAGGTTCTGTCTTGACTCAAATCGGTCTCACCGATAATTCATTTTCGGTCAAACCGATTCTGGCATGTTCCTACTCTTTCTCAAATCGGTCCAACCGAGTTTTCTTTCTCGGTCTCACCGAAATCTCCAACGTTCATATCAGATGCACTTTCGGTCCCACCGAGATGGTATTTTCGGTCCCACCGAAAATCCCAACGTTCACTATATTTGAACTTTCGGTCTGACCGAGTTTAACTTCGGTCTCACCGAGATTGGTCAAATGTGTGTGTAACGGTTGGATTTTGTGTGGAGGCTATATATACCCCTCCACCCCCTCCTCATTCGTGAGGAGAGCCATCAGAAAGTACCACCACTTCTACCATACACTTTCTGAGAAGTGAACCACCTACCCTTGTGTTGAGATCAAGCCATTCCATTCCTACCATATGAAACTTGATTTCTAGCCTTCCCAAGTTGCCTTCCACTCAAATCTTTCTTCCACCACAGCCATATCAGTGAGGAGAGTTGAGTGTTGGGGAGATTATCATTTGAAGCACAAGAGCAAGGAGTTCATCACCATCAACACCGTCTATTACCTTTTGGGGGGTGGTGCCTCCTAGATTGGTTAGGTGTCGCTTGGGAGCCTCCGTCTTTGAGATGTGGAGTTGAACCAAGAAGTTTGTAAGGGCAAGGAGATCGCCTACTTCGTGAAGATCTACCCCGAGTAAGGCTAGTCCTCCGTGGGCGTAGGCCGTGATGGAATAGACAAGGTTGCTTCTTCGTGGACCCTTCGTGGGTGGAGCCCTCCGTGGACTCGCGCAGCCGTTACCCTCCGTGGGTTGAAGTCTCCATCAACGTGGATGTACGATAGCACCACCTATCGGAACCACGACAAAAATCTCCGTGTCACCAAACTGCGTTTGATCTTCTCCACCTCTCTTTTACATGTGCAATTTACTTTCCGCTGCATATACTCTAGAATTGCATGTGTAGGGTGTTACTTGAATTGATCTTAATTGTGAAACTGCCAAAAACATTGCATGATCTAAAGGTAGATTTTTATTTTGTCAAGTAGTCTAATCACCCCCCCTCTAGACTTACTTTCGATCCTACATTTGTAGTAACAAAGGAAATAAAAAGAAGGAGGCCTAATCTACGCGGTCGCCTTCAACCCTGGAGATCTTGTTCACCTTGGCGATAATGTGGGCGACCTGCGCCTTCAGCGCCTCCATATCCGCGTCGGCCGGCAAGCTGCGGAGAATGTTGACGAGGTTTATGCCAGGATTGCGGTACACTATCTTCGTCAGGACGCGCTCCAGAGTTCCCGCGCAGAGCTGGCGTGACTCCTCGGCCAGTTGCACGGGAAGCTTCTTCTGTAGGTTTGCGGGGGCCGGCGCGACCCCTCTGAAGAAAAGGCTGAGCTTGGCGCTGTGGGGGAGGTTTGGATCCGGAGAGTATATGAGATGCTCAACCCTCAGCGCCATCAGCTCCTTGTCGATGCTAGCTGCAGAAGCCAACAAGTCATCGGTCCATACTTCGACGGTCCGGCGGAAGTTCTCAGCTGAAGTGGCGGCGCTCTCCACCAGGCCTCGCTCCTTGCGGAGCTCGTCCTTCAGCTTGGTTTCGCGGTCCCGGACGGCGTCGAGAGAATCCTTCAGCGTGGAGACCTTCCGCTCCAGATCTGCAATTGAGTCCTTGGCGGCCTTCAGCTCGTCGCCTTGCTTGGAGAGGCGCACCTGGAGTTCAAAATTAGTGTGGGTGTCCTTCTCGCGCTCTATGTAGAGCGCGGTGACCCTCTCCGTGCTCGCCCTCAGGAATTCCTCCAGCTGCGCCACCTTAGCTTCGAGGTCCTTCTTGGCGGTCTCCGCGGTGGCTGCGGCGGCCTTCGCTTCCTTCAGCTCTCCGCCAAGGGCCTACTCCCGGGCGGTAAGGTCTTCCTCGTGAGCGTCGAGGTTGACCTTCCGTTGGGTGAGCTCTCCTTCTCGCCGAGACAGCGCTTCTCCGGTGAGTCGCTGCTGCTCCTCGGCTTCGGCCTTCTCCAAGAGCCACTCTTGGTACTCCCCAGCAAGCCTCTCGCGCTCCTCCGCCAGGTCGCGGAGGGCCGCTTGGTTGGCGGCACGGAGCTCCGCCGCGCGTTTCTCCATATCAGCTGCGGCCTTGGCGGTGAGGGCCTCCCGAGACTCAAGCTTCGCCTGCCTGGCCCGGTAAAGGGCCAGGAGCCGGTGGAGCAACTTCTCCTCCTCGGGCTCGTCGCTCCCGCCAGGCGCCTCGACGATCTTCAGCCCCGCGGAGGCGAGAACCTCCCCATCGAAGGTCTCTCCCTCCTCGGGGGCTCGCGACGAGGATCCCCACGGCACTTGGATGAAGACGCCGTTGGGAGCCTCGAGGTAGAAGCCCGACTGCTCCTTTCCGGCGGAGGGGTCGGCGGCCGGTGCAGCACTCGATGCTCCTGCCGCCTCCGGGCCGGCAGTGCGGTCGCCGTCCCCCTCCTCGGCCGCGGCGTCTGCGGTTGGAGCAGTCTCCTCCACGACGGGCTCGTCGGCTCCCGCCCTGCTATCAGTAGCAGTGGCGTTGTCGTCGCCGCCGCCCGCCTCCTCCTCGACGACGACATCCGTCTCCAACTGCTCTGGGGGAGGAGGATCTAGAAGAAGAAGAAAAAGAAGAAGTTCAAGCAAATATCCAAAAAAGACAAGTCTAAGAAAACGAGGTTGCAAGACTTACCTTGGCGGACTTCGTCGACGGCGGGCTCCCTCGCCGGGGAGCTCTCCCTTGGCGGGGTGGCCGCCCTCGCCGGGCTGCTCGCCCTTGGCGGGGTACTCGCCCTTGGCGGAGTACCCGCCCTCGGCGCAGCGCTCTCCCTCGCCGGAGAGTTCGTCCTTGGCGGGGACGGCGGGGACTGCGGCTCCTCGAGAGCGGTCTCCGGGCGCTCCTGCGGCTGCGGCTCCATTTCTGCACAAGACAATCAAGATCAAACAGAGCAACAAGTTGTTAGTACAAACAAAATCCTCAAGCGCGCCCGACGAGCGGAAAGATTGAAACCAGACTTACGCTGGGGGCTGCGCTGGGGGCTGCTCCTCGGAGCAGCGCTCGGGTCCGGCAAGCTCGTCGCCAGCGCGTCCCCTGTCGCCGCGACGGGCGAGTCGTCCTCGACCTCGACTACGGGAACCTTGGCCTTCTTCGCCGCTCGCTGGGCCAGGGTCCTGAAATCAAAGCAAGAAGCAAGATCAGAATCATTAACGAAAGAATCAAGACAGAATTGAAGAAGCTACAGAATACAAATCCTTACTCCTGTTCCTCGTCGTCGTCGTCGTCGCTCAGGGCGGAGAAGTCGAACCCCACCTGAGGCGCGTCCGCGCGAGGAGCAGGAGGAGAAGGCTCCCTCGGGCGCTTGGCGGTCCCCGGGGCTGGGGGCTGCGAAAACCCGGCCCCTATGGACGCCGAGGCCCGGGGAGCAGGCGGAGCAGCCGCTCCGCTCTGAGAAGACCCTCCTCCACTTGGCGCTGATGTACGGGGCGCCTCCGCCGTAGCCTGTGTGCGGGGCGCCTCCGCCGCGGTTGGTGCGCCGGGCGCTCCAGTCGCGGCTTGGCTCCCCCGGTTAGCTCGCGCCGCCCGGCGAGCTGGTTGTTGTCGGGGCGCCTGCGCCCTCGTCGCCGTCATCGCCTTGCGGAGGCGCTTCAGCGGAGATCGCCTGGGACTTGCCCGAGGCGGGGAGGTCTCCGATGACGAGGAGGCGTCGTCGTTGAGCCCCAGGGACCCACCGGAGTCCTCGCCGGCCCCGGCGTCCTCCTCCTCCTCCTCCTCGGCCGGCTCGCTGGGCCCAGCGCCCTGCCCTGCGGCCGTGCTCCCTCCGGCACCTCCGCTCCCTCCGGCGCCTCCGCTCCCTCCGGCGCCTCTGCTTCCTCCGGCAACGTCGCCCCTCGCGGCGGCCTCGGTCACGATCCCGGGGATCCCAGCATACCTCAGAGAGGGGACCCCGGCGAGCTCGTCGAGCGGAAGCTTAAGCAGCCTGCGGATCTCTGCCTCCTCTGCTTGGCACGACGCTTCCGCAGCCTCTGCCTCTTCAACTGTGAACCCGAACTCTCCTGCCGCTGCGGCTGCGGCGGCCTCTTCTACCCGGGAAGCTATATAGGCAATCTCCCGATCAGTGGTGGCCCGGGTGAGACCCTTGATCTCCTCCTTGTTCTTCGGCACCTCCACCAAGTTGTCGAAGAAGCTCATGATGGCATCCAGCTTGGGCGCTATCCATGTGGGGTCGACGCCGTGCGAGTCGCATGCGGGCATCATTGCGCGTAAGGGGTCCCGGGCCGTGCTATTGCATAGGGGCACCACTCCCCGGGGAGCTCTAAACCACTCCGGGTGGGCCGGGTCATGCTTAAAAAGCTCTCGGACCATCCCCTTCAGCTCCAGCGACGTGAAGTTGAAGTTCAGCCCTGGGCGCAGTCTCATAATGTCCGCCGCGTTGCCGTACTCCCATGCTGGCCTCTTCCTCTCCTGTAGAGGGGCAATGCGGCGGCGGAGGAAGTCTGCTCCCACCTCTCCGATGGTCAACTTGGCTACCCGGAGACGAAGAATTCTGACAAGGGCGACGTTGAGCTTGATGTCATCCGAGTCCAGCTCACTCCAATCCCTGCCGCGCACTATAGCAGTTGCGCGCGGCGCGGTGAAGGGCTGCGGGCTCCTCCTCAACTACCCAGCACCAATCCGCGCGCCGCTCCTCCCACTTGCCGCGGAGTTCCCCTTGTAGATAGGATTCCTTCTTGTTCAAGCGGAAGACCCAAGAGATACCCCCGGAGAGGGGAGCGCCGGCCTCTATTCTAGGCGTAAAGAAATGCCTAAAAAGCGCTACATTTGGATAGATCCCTATATAGTTTTCGCACAGATGTGCGAAAACTGCCATCGTGAGGATGGCGTTGGGGGTGAAATCTAAGAGATGGAGGTTGTAGGTGTTCATGATATCGCAGAAAAATTCAGAGAAGGGAGGACAAAGGCCGCAGTGGAAGAAAACAGCGAAGAAGAAATACCCGCCGGGGTACATATCCTTGGCGGCGGCGGGATAGACTCTGGTCCGAGGATGCGCCTTGGTCTTCTTGGCCCAGAACAGATAGTACTTGTTCCAGAGCTCCCGCGCGCCGAGCCTTGGCGCGAAGACGACATTCCTCTTCCGCAGGAGAGCAAGCCTCGCCGCCTGCTCAGATTTCTCTTTCTTGGCCTTCTCTGCCTTCGCCTTCTCGGTCTTCGGGGCCATGGCGGAGGCGGCGAGGGAAGGGGGACGAGGAGTCCGGCGGCGCCGCAGATGCGGGAAACGGCGGAGGAGGTGTGGAGGCGGAGCGCAGAGGGGAATTTCTGGAGATAGAAGAAGCAATGAAGGCGAAGTAAGGTAACGGCCCCTGCTTCCTCTGCTTTTAAGGGGGAAGTGGGGGACGCTCCGCATTTCCCATTAAAGAACGTGGCCACGTTCCCTCCCACGACGCCGCAATCGACGCGTGCCGTTACGGAGGGACGCGGCAGATGCGGAAGGGGATTCGGCGTGCCGTGGGCCGCGCGTGCCCGTGCACTGTTTTGGGCCTGGCCCAATAGCGCTCGGCACCGTGTGTGGCCCAGGCCCGGGGGCTCCTGTCGGTGTACTAAGGTAGGGGTACCTCAGTATCCCAACTTGTGCACGGGCAGTAGCAGCTTCCCGCGGCAGGGCCTACCACGTGCTTGCCGGAGACTTTTCTGTTCGATATAAAGCCATTCAAAAACAAAGTATACAAGACAGAAGATCAAGGCCCCGGCAAGTGGAGCTTGCCGGGAAGGCCGTCCCAGGCTCAAGATTACCTCACTAGCACAAGACCCTGGCAAGAGGAGCTTGCCAGGAAGACCAGAAGATTACATTTCAGAAGACATGCCTCGGCGCAGCGTGCGCCCCGGCAGGGTCCGGAGAGCCCGGCAAGCTTCCGGGCCCGGCAAGGTCAAGGCCCCGGCAAGGTGCTTGCCGGGGAGAGTTACGCTGTGTGCCCGCGCTCCAGCTCATCGAACCACGCGTCGTCCTGGGACCATTCCAGGGACGCGTGGCGGATGGCTGTGCAGCCTGGGGGACACGGTGGCACTACACGATGACGAAGCCATCGCCGTGGCAAACGGAGACGCAAGGGCGAGCGCTTTTGGGGTCGACGGTGGCGGGCATTTAATGCTCTTGTCCCCCACTGTCAAAGTAGGTGATGACCACTGTTCATGCATTGTTCATCCACTATTCCCGCACTATTACAACTACCACCACAATTACATTTTTACCCCTTCTCCAACGTTGACACCTCTCGGTGACCCCTTGAGCTATAAAAGGAGGCCCATGCACAACGTAGAGGGGGTTCGGAACCTAGATCACTTACTCGCTTGGTGTAGCTAGTTCTTCAAGCTCCCGAGCTCTCCAACTCAATACAATCTAAGCAGGAGTAGGGTTTTACGCGTCCATCGCGGCCCGAACCTGGGTAAACTGCTCGCATGCTCTCCATGATCTGCTCTTCGTGCTCCCTCCGCTCCCTTACCGTACGAACAAAGGGGCTCCGGTCCCATAGGTGCTCGTGGTGGACAGTTTCCCCCGACACTTTGGGTCCATAGTTATTAGCTAGATGGCTTCTTCTCTCTCTTTGGATCTCAATACAAAGTTCTCCTCGATCTTCGAGGTGATCTATTCGATGTAATCTTTTTGTGGTGTGTTTGTCGAGATCCGATAAACTGTGGGTTTATGATCAAGATTATCTATGAACAATATTGGATTCTTTTCTGAAATCATTTATGTATGATTATAATATCCTTGCAAGTCTCTTCGAATTATCGGTTTGGTTTGGCCTACTAGATCTATAGTTCTTGCAATGGGAGAAATGCTTGGCTTTGGGTTCAATCTTGCGGTGTCCTTTCCCAGTGACAGTAGGGGAAGCAAGGCACGCATAGTATTGTTGCCATTGAGGATAAAAAGATGGGATTTATATCATATTGCTTGAGTTTATCCCTCTACATCATGTCATCTTGCTTAAGGCGTTACTCTATTCTTATGAACTTAATACTCTAGATGCATGTTGGATAGCGGTCGATGTGTGGAGTAATAGTAGTAGATGCAGAATTGTTTCGGTATACTTGTCACGGACGTGATGCCTATATACAATGATCATGCCTAGATATTCTCATAACTATGCGCTTTTCTATCAATTGCTCGACAATAATTTGTTCACCCACCATAGTATTCTGCTATCATGAGAGAAGCCACTAGTGAAACCTATGGCCCCCGGGTCTATCTTCATCATATATATTACTTTTCCTTCAACTAGCCAATTTCTTTTGCCGCTGCTTATTTTCTTTATTTACTTTCTGTTCCTATACCAAAAATACCAAAAATATTATCCTATCCTATCTATCAGATCTCACTCCCGTAAGTGACAGTGAAGGGATTGACAACCCCTTATCGCGTTGGCTGTGAGGTTCTTATTTGTTTGTGCAGGTGCAAGGGACTCACGCGTGGTCTCCTACTGGATTGATACCTTGGTTCTCAAAAACTGAGGGAAATACTTACGCTACTGTGCTGCATCACCCTTTCCTCTTCGAGGGAATACAACGCAAGCTCGAGAAGTAGCACACGCAAATAAAACTAAGTAGTTTCACCTTCTTATTAGATTCCTCAGTTTTTATATTAGGTGATAGAAAGGCAAAGGTTCATTTAAACATTGAGTGAATTATGCTTATACTATCTCCAAATATCAGTAGGTACTTTTCATAAAAATCCATAGTGATAAGAATGTCTCAAAACCAAAGCTAAACCTCCACAACTATTGAATCAGGCTCTATTTTGATGCTCCCATCAAGTTGATTACCATCATAAGCATTCAAGACTTGAAGTGCAATACTAAACCCAAGATATATCATTTGAACATGTACCAAAAAGTCCTCAAACTTTCCAACAAAGTCTAAGTGAAGCACTAAAACTTAGAGCCACAAACCGCCACTTCTGACACTAACAGATAAAGTGAAGTACAAAGAGTAAAATAATGAA
>LR738715.1:55810446-55823610 GCA_902687465.1 Secale cereale
CCCCCATAATGATGCAAATGACTAGAGGTGATGATTACATTTATTCAGGAGCTAGAAGAAAAAAGAATAGGCCAAAGCTATGAAAACAAAACAATACTACTTGCAAGTGGTTCAGAACGGGTCATACAAGGGTTATTGATGTAGAACGGGGATGCCATGGGTAGCCACAAGCTTAGCCTTCAAAATTATTCTTAGAATTGAGGTGGATATGCTAGATAAATGAATGTGTATGTTCTACATAGGCAATATGTATGTAATACTATTAAACTGAGATCCTTTATGCATCTAAGTATCAAATAGCCCATCCACAGATCACCATCTAGACTTTAAGTGTGAAAACATATAATTGTACATCTAAACACTTCAAGATGGAGAGATTAGAACTTTGGCTACTCTCAGTCTGCCATGAAGTTGTATTCTAGGGGGTGAACTACTCAAAACTCTTACTGGAGCATGAGGATCGAGGTTGTGTGATGATTGAGATGGCTTTCCCCTCAAGCAAGGTTCCAGATCAAGGATGAAAACAAAGATCACCACGGAAACGCGATGTGGCGGTGGAGAAAAGATGCTCGATGATTAGGGTAGAAGCTTCGGGGAATATATATATATATATATATATATATATATATATATATATATATATATATATATATATATTTGACCTCTAGCACCGAGGCACCCAGGGGTGCCCACGGGCCATATATACCCCCAGACACCCCTATAAGGTGGGTGCTTGTGCATGTTGGGACCACCAAGGCAGGGTCATTCCCTTTGGCTCACTGCTGGTGTAAAACCTCGAGAAAACATTTTTTTCTAACACTATTTTGTGATGTTTTCCTAAAAAAACTTAAAACTCCAAAAATTAAAACTGACACTGGGCACTAGATTAATATGCTAGTCCACTAAAATTCAATGAAAAGTATGCCCAAAGTGTGTGTAATTGATAGCAATGTAGCTTGAGTCATACAAAAAGTATATATGTGTTTGATATGTATCAAGGTGATAGAGGAGAATTATGTTAGAGGATTGGAGGAGGAGACATCCTTTGGGATGCCCACGGGAAATGGAAACGGGTGGAGAGGGTGAGGAAAGGGCCGGGCGACTGGCCTAGTTTCTTAATTAGCTATAGATAGGAAGAATTTACCTCTATTTTGATCACGATATAGTACATACCCACTTTGGTTCACATGATTCAAAAATTATATGAATAAGAGAAGTACAGAACATGATCGCATTCACATCCGGAATCCTATAGGAACTGGAGACATAAGAATCAACAATGATGTTGCTCGATTGCACCATGGGAAAAACATAGAAAATTATTATAGAGATTGA
Source organism: Secale cereale (assembly GCA_902687465.1). Classification (NCBI taxonomy): domain Eukaryota; kingdom Viridiplantae; phylum Streptophyta; class Magnoliopsida; order Poales; family Poaceae; genus Secale; species Secale cereale. Next base: position 55,811,782 of record LR738715.1, read on the forward strand.
GTGGATGTCATTGTGGTCATAGACTCAAAAGAATTTTCTCAAGAGGATATACCTCTTGCCAGAAATCCTTTGGAATTGTAGTGTAGGAAAGCAAGCCAAGAGAATCTTGAATGATTCATTCGTTTGTTCCAAAATGGATTGTAAAAGAAGTATATGAATTGAAATGCTTTGAAATTCCTTTGAAACCCCCTTGAACAAAAGATACCCTACAATTATGCAATCCAAGTGATGAGATCATCATTGGGTCAATGTCTATCTCATAACCAATTATTTTGCTTGCTTGAATCTCTCTACTAATTTTCATAGCACATTATTTTTTATCATACAATATGGAAGGCCCCTACCATGAAATTTTATACTTTTGATGGAAATGTATAGATAAATTATTACAAGGAAATGATAATACAATTATGAATAATCTATCCAGGACCACATGCCTTCTTCGAGACTAGGTTTCACTCACATGATGACCATGGAGAAATTCTCCTTGAAGGAGAAAATGTTAGGAAATGTAGTAGAAAATAAACAAAAATTCACGCTATGATCGTCCATGAAAAATATGAAGATACATATAGGGTTTGAATAAACGATCGCTACTGACTCTGGGTGCAGCAGAACTAGACGAGTTGGTGTAGATCGTACTTGGTGTCCCTCGAACTGTTGAAGGAGATCCCGCGAACAACTCTCGAATGATCCCTCGACCGGAAGACTGAAAGCACGACCTCTCTACTTCGTTGCATGTGTATGGTCTTCAAGCTCCGGCAGGGCTTCACCGTCCAGAGCTAATTGTCGCCAAAGAATTAGAGGTGGTGAGTATAACTGATACGTCTCCAACGTATCTATAATTTTTTATTGTTCCATGCTATTATATTATCTATTTTGGATGTTTAATGGGCTTTATTATACACTTTTATATTATTATTGGGACTAACCTACTAACCCAAGGCCCAGTGCAAATTGCTGTTTTTTTGCCTATTTCAGTGTTTCGCAGAAAAGGAATATCAAATAGAGTCCAAACGGAATGAAACCATCGGGAGAGTCATTTTTGGAACAATATCAACACAGAAGACTTGGAGTACATGCCAGGAAGTGAGAGGGGCGGCCGCGAGGGCAGGGGCGCGTCTAGGGGGTAGGCGTGCCCCCACACTCGTGGCCCCCCTATTGCTCCCCTGACGTCCCTCTTCCTCCTATATATACCTACGTACCCTGAAACCATCGGGGAGCACCACGAAACCATAATTGCACCGCCGCAACCTTCCGTACCCGTGAGATCCCATCTTGGGGCCTGTTCCAGAGGTCCACCGGAGGGGACATCGATCACGGAGGGCTTCTACATCAACACCATATCCTCTCCGATGAGTTGTGAGTAGTTTACCACGGACCTTCGGGTCCATAGTTATTAGCTAGATGGCTTCTTCTCTCTCTTTGGATCTCAATACAAAGTTCTCCTTGATCTTCTTGGAGATCTATTCGATGTAATTCTTTTTGCGGTGTGTTTGTCGAGATCGGATGAATTGTGGGTTTATGATCAAGATTATCTATGAACAATATTTGGTTCTTCTCTGAAATCTTTTATGTATGATTTAAATATCCTTGCAAGTCTCTTCGAATTATCGGTTTGGTTTGGCCTACTAGATTGGTAGTTCTTGCAGTGGGAGAAGTGCTTGGCTTTGGGTTCAATCTTGTGGTGTCCTTTCCCAGTGATAGCAGGGGCAGCAAGGCACGTATTGTATTGTTGCCATCGAGGATAAAAAGATGGGGTTTATATCAAATTGCTTGAGTTTATCCCTCTACATCATGTCATCTTGCCTAAGGTGTTACTCTGTTCTTATGAACTTAATACTCTAGATGCATGCTGGATAGCGGTCGATGTGTGGAGTAATAGTAGTAGATGCAGAATCGTTTCGGTCTACTTGTCATGGATGTGATGCTTATATATAATGATCATGCCTATATGTTCTCATAACTATGCGCTTTTCTATCAATTGCTCTACAGTAATTTGTTCATCCACCGTAGAAATCTCCTATCATGAGAGAAGCCACTAGTGAAACCTTTGGCCCCCGGGTCTATCTTTTACCATATTAGTTTCCCGTCAACTTGCCAATTTCTGTCGCCGTTGATTTATTTTTCATTCTTTACTTTTTATCTATAACAAAAATACCAAACATATTGTCTTATCATCTCTATCAGTTCTCACTTTTGTAAGTGACCGAGAAGGGATTGACAACCCCTTTTATCGCGTTGGCTTCAAGGTTCTTATTTGTTTGTGTAGGTACGAGGGACTCGCGCGTGGTCTCCTACATGATTGATACCTTGGTTCTGAAAAACTAAGGGAAATACTTACGCTACTATGCTGCATCACCCTTTCCTCTTCGAGGGAAAACAATGCAAGCTTGAGAAGTAGCAAGAAGAATTTCTGGCGCCGTTGCCGGGGAGATCTACGCAAAATTCATATACCAAGTACCTATCACAAACCCTTATCCCTCGCATTACATTATTTGCCTCTCGTTTTCCTCTTCCCCACTTCACCTTCGCCGTTTTATTCGCCCTTCTTTTTCCGTTTGCCTCTTTTTGCTTGCTTTTTGTTTGCTTGTGTGTTGGATTGCTTGCTCGTCACTATGGCTCAAGACAATACCAAATTGTGTGACTTTCCAATACCAACAATAATGATTTTATTAGCACTCCGATTGCTCCTATTACCAATGCCGAATCTTGTGAAATCAATGCTTCTCTGTTGAATCTTTTCAAGAAAGATCAATTTTCTGTCCTTCCTAGTGAAGATGCCGCTACCCATCTAAACAACTTTGTTGATTTGAGCGATATGCAAAAGAAGAGGGATACAAATAATAATATTGTCAAATTAAAGCTATTTCCGTTTTCGCTTAGAGACCGTGCTAAAACTTGGTTCTCTTCTTTGCCTAGAAATAGTATTGATTCATGGAATAAATGCAAAGATGCCTTTATCTCTAATTATTTTCCTCCCGCTAATATTATCTCTCTTAGAAACGATGTCATGAATTTTAAGCAACTAGATCATGAGCATGTTGCACAACCTTCTGAGAGGATGAAATTAATGATTAGTAATTGCCCTACACATGGTTTGAACTTATGGATTATTATACAAAACTTTTATGCTGGCTTGAATTTTTCTTCTAGAAATCTTTTAGATTCGGCCGCGGGGGGGCACTTCCATGGAAATCACTTTAGGAGAAGCTACTAAACTCCTAGATAATATTATGGTTAATTACTCTCAATGGCACACCGAAAGATCTACTAGTAAAAAAGTACATGCTATTGAAGAGATTAGTGTGTTTTGAGTGGAAAGATGGATGAACTTATGAAATTATTTGCTACTAAGAGTGCTTCTTCTGATCCTAATGATATGCCTTTGTCCAAGTTGATTGAGAATAATAACGAATCTTTGGATGTGAATTTTGTTGGTAGGAATAATTTTGGCAACAACGCTTATAGAGGAAACTTTAATACTAGGCATTTTCCTAGTAATTCCTCTAATAATTATGGTAATTCCTACAACAACTCTTATGGAAATTTTAATTAGATGCCCTCTGATTTTGAGACTAGTGTTAAAGAATTTATGAATTCGCAAAAGAATTTCAATGCTTGGTTGAAGAAAAATTGCTTATGATTGATGAGTTGGCTAGGAACGAGGATATAATTTCTCTTCATGTTGATTCTTTGAAACTTAGATCTATCCCACCTAAGCATGATATCAACGAGTCTCTCAAATCCATGAGAATTTCCATTGATGAGTGCAAAGAAAGAACCGCTAGGATGCGTGCTAAAAAAGATTACTTTATGAAAGCGTGTTCTTCTAGTTTTCATGATAATAAAGATGAAGATCTAAAAGTGATTGTTGTGTCTCCTATTAAATCCTTGTTTTCTAGTACGAATCTTGATAAATATGGGACTGAAGATGAGTCTACTTTAGTTAAAAGGCGTCCCAATGATTCAGAGTTTTTAGATCTTGATGCTAAAACTGTTAAAAGTGGGATTGAAGAGTCAAAACTTTACATAGAAATGAACCCACTATTTTGAATTTCAAGGGATTTAATTATGATAATGTCTCTTTAATAGATTTTATTTCCTTGTTGCAATCCGTGTTAAATTCTCCTCATGCTTATAGTCAAAATAAGGCTTTTACCAAACACATAGTTGATGCTTTAATGCAATCTTATGAAGAAAAACTTGAATTAGAAGTTTCTATCCCTAGAAAGCTTTATGATGAGTGGGAACATACTACTAATATTAAGATTAAATATCATGAATGCTTTGCTTTGTGTGATTTGGGAGCAAGTGTTTCCATGATTCCAAAAACTTTGTGGGATATGTTAGGTTTCCATGAACTTGACGGTTGTTCTTTAAATTTGCATCTTGCGGATTCCACCATTAAGAAACATATGGTAAGGATTAATCATGTTCTTATTGTTGCAAATAGGAATTATGTGCCCGTAGATTTCATCGTTCTTGATATAGATTGTAATCCTACATGTCCTATTATTCTTGGTAGACCTTTCCTTAGAACGATTGGTGCAATTATTGATATGAAGGAAGGAAATATTAGATTCCAATTTCCGTTAAGGAAAGGCATGGAACACTTTCCTAGGAAGAAAATCAAATTACTTTATGAATCTATTATGAGAGCCACTTATGGATTGCCTACCAAAGATGGCAATACCTAGATCTATTCTTGTATCATGCCTAGCTAGGGGCGTTAAACGATAGCGCTTGATGGGAGGCAACCCAATTTTTTTTAATTTTTTTTCTTCTATATAGTAATAAATATTGCATCTAGCTTATGTTTAGATGTGGTTTTGTGTTTTAATTAGTGTTTGTGACAAGTAGAACCTTTGGGAAGACTTGGGTGAAGTTTATGCGATCATGCTGTAAAAAACAGAAAATTTTGCGCTCACGAGATTAGCTACCATTTTTTACTGGAGAGTGCTTTTAAGTTGATTCTTTTTGCAGATGATTAAAAGACAAATTCCCCACGTCCACCAATTTATTGTAATTTTTTTAGAGTTACGGAAGTATTCTAAAGTTACATATTGCTACAGACTGTTCCGTTTTTGACAGATTCTGTTTTTCGTGTGTTGTTTGCTTATTTTGATGAATCTATGAGTAGTAACGAGGGGTATGAATCATAGAGAAGTTGGAATATAGTAGGTTTAACACCAATATAAACAAATAATGAGTTCATTACAGTACCTTTGAGTGGTGGTTTGTTTTCTTATACTAACGGAACTCACGAGATTTTTGCTAAGTTTTGTGTTGTGAAGTTCTCAAGTTTTTGGGTAAGGATTTGATGGGCTGTTGAACAAAGAGTGGCAAGAGCCTAAGCTTGGGGATGCCCAAAGCACTCCAAGGTAAAATTCAAGGACAACCAAAAGCCTAAGCTTGGGGATGCCCCGGGAAGCCATCCCCTCTTTCGTCTTCGTCTATCGGTAACTTTACTTGAGACTATATTTTTATTCACCACATGATATGTGTTTTGCTTGGAGCGTCATGTATGATTTGAGTCTTTGCTTTTTATTTTACCACAATCCACCTTGCTGGACACACCTTTTGAGAGATATACACATGAATCGGAATTTATTAGAATACTCTATGTGCTTCACTTATATCTTTTGAGCTAGATAGTTTTGCTCTAGTGCTTCACTTATATCTTTTTAGAGCACGGTGGTGGTTTTATTTTATTGAAATTATTGATCTCGCATGCTTCACTTATATTATTTTGAGAGTCTCTTAGAACAGCATGGTAATGTGCTTTGGTTATAAAATTAGTCCTAATATGATAGGCATCCAAGATGGGTATAGTAAAAACTTTTATATAAAGTGCATTGAATATTATGAGAAGTTTGATACTTGATGATTGTTTTGAGATATGAGGATGGTGATATTATAGTCATGCTATTAGAGTAGTTGTGAATTTGAGAAATACTTGTGTTGAGGTTTGCAAGTCCGTAGCATGCACGTATGGTAACCGTTGTGTGACAAATTTGAAGCATGAGGTATTTCATTGAGTGTCATCCTTTGTGTAGAGGTCGGGATCGCACGATGGTTAAATCCTACCAACCCTTCCCCTAGGAGCATGCGTGTAGTACTTTGTTTTGAAGACTTGTAGATTTTTGCAATAAGTATGTGAGTTCATTATGACTAATGTTGAGTCCATGGATTATACGCACTCTCACCCTTCCACCATTGCTAGCCCCTCTTGTACCGAGCAACTTCCGCTGGTACCATACACCCACCATATATGTTCCTCAAAACAGCCACCATAACTACCTATCATGGCATTTCCATAGCCATTCTGAGATATATTGCCATGCAACTTTCCACCGTTCCGTTCATATGACACGCTTCATCATTGTCATATTGCTGTGCATGATCATGTAGTTGACATCGTATTAGTGGCTAGGCCACCATGCATATTTTTTCATACATGTCACTCTTGATTCATTGCACATCCTGGTACACCGCCGGAGGCATTCATATAAAGTCATACTTTGTTCTAGTATCGAGTTGTAATATCGAGTTGTAAGTAAATAAAAGTGTGATGATCATCATTATTAGAGCATTGTCCCAAAGAAAAAAAAAGAAGAAAGGCCAAAGAAAAAAGAAAGGCCCAAAAAAAAGAAAGGCCCAAAAAAAGGAAAAAAAGAAAATAAAAAAAGGGACAATGCTACTATCTTTTTCCACACTTGTGCTTCAAAGTAGCACCATGATCTTCATGATAGAGAGTCTCTTGTTTTGTCACTTTCATATACTAGTGGGAATTTTCATTATAGAACTTGGCTTGTATATTCCAACGATGGGCTTCCTCAAATGCCCTAGGTCTTCGTGAGCAAGCAAGTTGGATGCACACCCACTTAGTTTCTTTTGTTGAGCTTTCATACATTTATAGCTCTAGTGCATCCATTGCATGACAATCCCTACTCACTCACATTGATATCTATTGATGGGCATCTCCATAGCCCATTGATACGCCTAGTTGATGTGAGGCCATCTTCCTCTTTTGTCTTCTCCACAACCACCGCTCTATTCCACCTATAGTGCTATATCCATGGCCCACGCTCATGTATTGCGTGAAAGTTGAAAAAGTTTGATTTTTTTAGTATGAAACAAATGCTTGGCTGAAACCGGGGTTGTGCATGATTTGAGTATTTTGTGTGACGAAGATGGAGCATAGCCTAACTATATGATTTAGTAGGGATGAACTTTCTTTGGCCATGTTATTTTGACAAGACATGATTGCTTTGTTAGTATGCTTGAAGTATTATTATTCTTATGTCAATATAGACTTTTGTCTTGAATCTTTCGGATCTGAACATTCATGCCACAATAAAGAAAATTACATTGAGAATTTTGTTGGGTAGCATTCCACTTCAAGAATTCATTTTTTTCATTTACCTACTCGAGGACGAGCAGGAATTAAGCTTGGGGATGCTTGATACGTCTCCAACGTATCAATAAATTGTTCCATGCGATTATATTATCAATTTTGGATGTTTAATGGGCTTTATTATAAAATTTTATATTATTTTTGGGACTAACCTACTAACCCAAGGCCTAGTGCAAATTGTTGTTTTTTTGCCTATTTTAGTGTTTCACAGAAAAGGAATACCAAACGGAGTCCAAATGGAATGAAACCTTCGAGAGGGTCATTTTTGGAACAATATCAACACAGAAGACTTGGAGTACATGTGAGGAAGCGAGAGAGGCGCCCACGAGGGCAGGGGCGCGCCCAGGGGGTAGGCACGTCCCCACCCTCGTGGGCCCCCTGTTGCTCCCCTGACATCCCTCTTCCTCCTATATATACCTACATACCGTGAAACCATCGGGGAGCACCACGAAACCCTACTTCCACCGCCGCAACCTTATGTACCCGTTATATCCCATCTTGGGGCATGTTCCGGAGCTCCACCAGCGGGGGCATCGATCACGGAGGGCTTCTACATCAACACCTTAACCTCTCCGATGAGTTGTGAGTAGTTTACCACAAACCTTCGGGTCCATAGTTATTAGCTAGATGGCTTCTTCTCTCTCTTTGGATCTCAATACAAAGTTCTCCTCGGTCTTCTTGGAGATCTATTCGATGTAATTCTTTTTGCGGTGTGTTTGTCGAGATCCGATGAATTGTGGGTTTATGATCAAGATTATCTATGAACAATATTTGGTTCTTCTCTAAAATCTTATATGTATGATTTAAATATCCTTGCAAGTCTCTTCGAATTATCGGTTTGGTTTGGCCTACTAGATCGGTAGTTCTTGCAATGGGAGAAGTGCTTGGCTTTGGGTTCAATCTTGCGGTGTCCTTTCCCAGTGATAGCAGGGGTAGCAGGGTACGTATTATATTGTTGCCATCGAGGATAAAAAGGTGGGGTTTATATCATATTGCTTGAGTTTACCCCTCTACATCATGTCATCTTTCCTAAGGTGTTACTCTGTTCTTATGAACTTAATACTCTAGATGCATGCTGGATAGTGGTTGATGTGTGGAGTAATAGTAGTAGATGTAGAATCGTTTCGGTCTACTTGTCATGGACGTGATGCTTATATATAATGATCATGCCTAGATGTTCTCATAACTATGCGCTTTTCTATCAATTGCTCGACAGTAATTTGTTCACCCACCGTAGAAATCTCCTATCATGAGAGAAGCCACTAGTGAAACCTATGGCCCCCGGGTCTATCTTTTATCATATTAGTTTCCCGTCTACTTGCCAATTTCTGTCGCCGCTGTTTTATTTTGCATTCTTTACTTTTAATCTATAACAAAAATACCAAACATATTATCTTATCATCTCTATCAGATCTCACTTTTGTAAGTGACCGAGAAGGGATTGACAACCCTTTTATCTTGTTGGTTTCAAGGTTCTTATTTGTTTGTGCAGGTACGATGGACTCGCGCGTGGTCTCCTACTGGGTTGATACCTTGGTTCTCAAAAAGTAAGGGAAATACTTACGCTACTGTGCTACATCACCCTTTCCTCTTCGAGGGAAAACAACGCAAGCTCGAGAAGTAGCAATAACCACATTGGGCTTCTAGTTATGATGATAGAGTAACTAAGTCTAGCTCTAATTCGCCAACTAGGACCAACTATAACTAGAACTAGATGAACTAGAGGAGGCTCCAAAACTTGTATGTTCAATAGGGACAATACCTCAAGTATATATAGGTTAGAGGGGAGGGAGAGGGCAGCCACCGATGAGGGAAATGCCCTCCTTGGGGCGATAGTGAAGGGGGAGCAACCCCCCCCCCCCCACACACACACACACAGAAGGAAAGGGGCACCAACTCCACTTATGCCCTTGTCGCCCGAGTTTCCCTCCACCACTAGGCCTTTTAAGGCCTGTTGATATTTAATTAAATATAAAAGCCCTCTAAAAATTACTAGACACTTTTATATATAATTTAACATTGCCAAAAACATTTTCCAACTATATATTAATTATCGGGAATACCCAGTGTTACCTGATAAACTCTGAAACCCATTTGTTGACCCTGAAACGCTTTTGGTTCCTCTCCAAAATATTCTGAATGCTATTGAAACAACTTCACAAACAAATCCTCGATACTCTCGTCCTACTAAAACTTAGCACATTATGATTACCTTAAGCTTGTGACCCCGTAGGTTCAGTAAATCATAGACATGAATGAAACTCCTTCGCTCAATGATCGATAGCGGAACCGTGGACGTCCATATTGATCCCTATGATTACATGAATGACATTTGAGTGAAACTTTGGTTTTCATATGATGTTCCCTTTCATTCGCGATACTTTACAAAATCAGGTGCCTCTATATCCTATTGTGTCATGCACATGCTCACTATAGCATTGATCTCGTTGTTGGCTTCGTTCTTCTTTCTCACTAAAGTGTTGCGGCATCCCGGTGAATGATGACCCACAAGCGTAGGGATCTATCGTAGTCCTTTTGATAAGTAAGAGTGTCGAATCCAATGAGGAGCAGAAGGAAATGATAGGCAGTTTTCAGTAAGGTATTTTCTGCAAGCACTGAAATTATAGGTAACCGATAGTTTTGTGATAGGGTAATTGGTTGCAAGTGACAAAAGGTAAAAGTAAATAAGATGCAGCAAGGTGGCCCAATCCTTTTTGTAGCAAAGGACAAGCCTGGACAAACTCTTATATGAAGGAAATCGCCCCCGAGGACACATGGGAATTATCGTTAAGCTAGTTTTCATCACGATCGTCTGATTCGCGTTCGGTACTTTGATAATTTGGTATGTGGGTGGACCGGTGCTTGGGTGCTGTCCTTACTTGGACAAGCCTCCCACTTATGATTAACCTCTAATGCAAGCATCTGCAGCTACAAAAGAAGTATTAAGGTAAACCTACCCATAGCATGAAACAAATGGATCCAAATCAGCCCCTTACGCAGCAACGCATAAACTAGGGTTTAAGCTTCTGCCACTCTAGCAACCCATCATCTACTTATTACTTCCCAATGCCTTCCTCTAGGCCCAAATAATGGTGAAGTGTCATGTAGTGGACGTTCACATGACACCACACTAGAGGAAACACAACATACATCTCATCAAAATATCGAACGAAGACCAAATTCACATGACTACTTATGGCAAAACTTCTCCCATGTCCTCAGGAACAAAAGTAACTACTCACAAGACATAATATTGTTCATGATCAGAGGGGTATTAATATGCATAATGGATCTAAACATATGATCTTCCACCAAATAAACCAACTAGCATCAACTACAAGGAGTAATCAACACTACTAGCAACCCACATGTACCAATCTGAGGTTTGGGTACAAAGATTGGATACAAGAGATGAACTAGGGTTTGAGAGGAGATGGTGCTGGTGAAGATGTTGATGAAGGTAGCTCTCCCCAAGATGCGAGAGTTGTTGGTGATGACAGCGGTGATGATTTCCCCCTCCCGGAGGGAAGTATCCCCGGCAGAATAGCTCTACCGGAGCCCTAGATTGGTTTCCGCCTCGAGACGGCGGCATCTGGTCCCGAAAGCCTCCTTATGATTTTTTCCAGGTTAAAACACGTCTTATAGGAGAAGATGGGCATCGGGAGGCCTTCGGGGGGCCCACGAGACAGGGGACGTGCCCAGAGAGGGGGAGCACGCCCCCCACCCTCGTGGACAACAGGTGGCCCCCCTCGTGATCTTCTTTCGTCGGATATTTTTTATATTTTCTGAAATGGAGTTCTGTGAAGTTTCGGGGCTTTTGGAGTTGTGCAGAATAGGTTTCCAGAGTTTGCTCCTTTTCCAGCCCAGAATTACAGCTGCCTGCATTCTCCCTCTTCATGTAAACCTTGTAAAATAAGAGAGAAAAGGCATAAGTATTGTGACAAAACATGTAATAACAGCCCATAATGCAATAAATATCAACATATAAGCATGATGCAAAATGGACGTATCAACTCCCCCAAGCTTAGACATCGCTTGTCCTCAAGCGAAAGCCGATATCGAAAAATATGTCCACTGTTTAGAGATAGAGGTGTCGAAAAAAATAAAATACGGACATGAGGGCATCATGATCATTCTCATAACAGCAACATATATATATATATATATATATATATATATATATATATATATATATATATATATATATATATATATATATATATATATATATATATATATGTTGTCATATGATTCTTATGCCAAAGTAACAATTCATTCACAATATTAAGCATGAATCATGAACTTCATTGAAAACTAACAAACTTTGATCTCGGTCATTGAAGCAATTACAATTTATCATAACATCGGAAAGAGTCAATATAAGAGCTTTTTAGCAAGCCTACATACT
>LR738715.1:55825205-55969067 GCA_902687465.1 Secale cereale
TATATATGTTGTCATATGATTCTTATGCCAAAGTAACAATTCATTCACAATATTAAGCATGAATCATGAACTTCATTGAAAACTAACAAACTTTGATCTCGGTCATTGAAGCAATTACAATTTATCATAACATCGGAAAGAGTCAATATAAGAGCTTTTTAGCAAGCCTACATACTCAACTATCATATAGTCTTTCATAATTTCTCACACTCACGCAATACTTATGGTTATGTAGTTTTCATCGGACACAGAGAAAGATAGGGGCTTGCGGCGTTGCCTCCCAACCTTTTACCTCAAGGGTAATGTCAACGGTAATAGACCATGAAAACTTACATCCAAGTGGGTATATATGTCAGGATATTTCCAACACAATGTGCTTGCCAAAGGATAAAATGTAAAAAGGAAAGGTGAATTTCACCTTGACTCTTATAAGGCAAGAATAAAAGATAGGCCCTTCGCAGAGGGAAGCAGAGGTTGTCATGTGTTTTTATGGTTGGATGCACAAAGTCTTAGCACAGAAGAACATCACTTTATATTGCCACTTGTGATAAGGACTTTTATTATGCAGTCCGTCGCTTTTATTACTTCCATATCACAAGATCGTATAAAGCTAATTTCCTCCACACTAATAAATCATACATATTTTAGCGAGTTTGCAACATGATAACTTACTTGGAAGGATCTTACTCAATCCATAGGTAGGTATGGTGGACTCTCATGGCAAAACTGGGTTTAAAGATGTATGGAAGCACAAGTAGTGTCTCTACTTGGTGCGAGGAGTTTTGGCTAGCATGAGGGGGAAAGGCAAGCTCAACATGTTGGATGATCCATGACAATATACTTTATTTTGGATATAAGAAAACATAACCCATTATGTTGTCAACCTTGTCCAACATCAACTCTTTAGCATGTCATATTTTAATGAGTGCTCACAATCATAAAAGATGTCCAAGATAGTATATTTGTATGTGAAGCCTCTCTTCTTTTATTACTTCCTATTAATTGCAATGATGACCAAAACTATGTTTGTCAATTCCCAACAACTTTTATTCATCATACTCTTTATATGCGAGGTCATTACTTCCCATAAGATCAATATGATCTCTTGGATACTCTTTATGTTTTCTTTCTTTTTATCATGACCAAAGTGAGGAAATCAAGCCCTTGACTCACCACTAATCTTTATTATATAGCTCACGGACTCGATTACAAAGGGTAAAGATCATAAAGCAAAAGCTCACAACTAGATCATGCTAACTTTATTCTACTAGATCAAGATACTACCAAAAGGATTGAACTAAGAAAAACGGTAAAGATAGGAGTGATGGTGATACGATACCGGGGTCACTCCCCCAAGCTTGGCAGTTGGCAAGGGGAGTGCCCATACCCATATGATTATGTCTCCTTCTTCAGGGGTGGTGATGTAGGAGTTGTAAGTAGTGACACCGGATCATCATATATCGAGCGTAGGAGATCCTCCAGCTTGCGGATAATACCTTTGAGTGCAGCTATGTATTCCTTCAACAAAATATTTTCACTTGTGAGATGCTTGTTTCGAATTTGAGCTAACTCAATCATCTTGAAAGCTTCAATCTCAGTTGAGGTAAAGAGGTTGGGAAGAGATTGATGGATGTCTTCTTCTCCCTATGCCGGAGCCGAATCTTCCACCTCCTTCTTGATCTTCTTCTTCTTGTTGATCTCCTCGGGTCCTTCCCTCTTCAGATCTATCTTCATTAGCCAAGCATCGTTGCCCTCGTTGTTGGAGGAGGGAGACGACATGGTGCCTGGCTTCTTTAACGCTAGCAGAAAATAGCTCGAAACAAGAACATAGGATTTTTGTGTGATACAGAGGTCAAAAACTTCGGGAGTATATATAGTGAATTTTTACCGACCAAAAGGAGTAACATACAAGAAATCGGAGTCCGGGAGGCACATGAGCAGCCCACGAGGCAGGGGGCGCGCCCAGGGAAGGGGGGCACGCCCTCCACCCTCGCGGACAGCTCGTGTCTCTTCTGGACTGCTACTTATTTTTCTATTTTTCTAAATATTCCAAAATGGAGAAAAATTGCCTTTAGTACTGTTTTGGAGTCAGTTTACGTACCGTACCACATACCTCTTCCTTTTTGGAGGCTGAATCGTTCTGGAAAGTGTCCCTTATGTATTCCTCCGGGGTTACGGTTTCAATAACATTGGTTTTAACATTTATAGGGTTACCTGAGATATAATGTTTGATTCTTTGGCCGTTCACCACCTTCGGATTTGTTCCTTCGAAGTTGTTGATTTTTATGGCACCGGAACGATAGACCTCCTCGATAACGTAAGGTCCTTCCCACTTAGAGAGAAGTTTTCCTGCAAAAAATCTTAAACGAGAGTTGTATTGCAAGACATAATCACCTACGTTAAACTCACGCTTTTGTATCCTTTTGTCATGCCATCTTGTAACTTTTTCTTTAAACAGCTTGGCATTCTCATAGACCTGGGTTCTCATTCATCAAGAGAGCTAATGTCAAATAACCTGTTTTCGCCGGCAAGTTTGAAATCATAATTGAGCTCTTTAATAGCCCAATATGCCTTATGTTCTAGCTCAAGAGGTAAGTGACAAGCTTTTCCATATACCATCTTATATGGAGACATACCCATAGGATTTTTATATGCAGTTCTATAGGCCCATAATGCATCATCAAGTTTCTTGGACCAATTCTTTCTAGACCTATTGACTGTCTTTTGCAAAATTAATTTCAGTTCTCTATTACTTAGTTCTACTTGACCACTACTCTATGGGTGATAAGAGGATGCAATTATATGATTCACATCATACTTAGCAAGCATTTTACGGAAAGCGCCATGAATAAAGTGTGAACCACCATCAGTCATTAGATATCTAGGGACTCAAAACATTGGAAAAATAACTTCTTTAAGCATCTTAATAGAGGTGTTATGATCAGCACTACTGGTTGGAATAGCTTCTACCCACTTAGTAACATAATCAACAGCAACTAAAATATGTGTATACCCATTAGAGGCAGGAAACAGTCCCATATAATCAAAGCCCCAAACATCAAGTGGTTCACTAACAAGTGAATAATTCATAGGCATTTCTTGACGTCTACTGATATTACCAATTCTTTGACATTCATCACAAGATAAGACAAACTTACGGGCATCCTTGAAGAGAGTAGGCCAATAAAAACCTGATTGCAATACCTTGTGAGCAGTTCTATCTCCCGCATGGTGTCCTCCATAAGCTTCAGAGTGGCACTTGCGTAGGATATGTTCCTGTTCATGCTCAGGTACACAACGTCTAATAATACCATCTACTCCTTCTTTATAAAGATGTGGTTCATCCCAGAAGTAATGTCTCAAATCATAGAAGAACTTTTTCTTTTGTTGGTATGTGAAGCTAGGAGGTACAAACTTAGCAACAATGTAATTAGCATAATCAGCATACCATGGAGCAATACGAGAAGTATTTATGACAGCTAATTGTTTATCAGGAAAGCTATCATCAATAGGTTGTGGGTCATCAAGTATATTCTCTAACAAAGTTGTCTGCAACGGGGTTCTCAGCTCCCTTTCTATCAATAATATGCAAGTCAAACTCTTGCAGCAAGAGAACCCATCTAATAAGTCTAGGTTTATCATCTTTCTTATCAATAAGGTATTTGATAGCAGCATGATCGGTGTGAATAGTTACTTTAGAATCAACAATATAAGGTCTAAACGTATCACAAGCAAATACAACTGCTAAAAATTCTTTCTCAGTAGTAGCATGATTTTTCTGGGCACTATCTAGAGTTTTACTAGCATACTGGATAACATTCAATTTCTTATCAACTCTTTGTCCTAGAACAGCACCTACAGCATAATCACTAGCATCGCACATAATCTCAAAGGGTAAATTCTAGTCAGGAGGTTGGACAATAGGTGCAGAGATCAATGATTTATTAAGTATTTCAAATGCTTATAGACAATCATCATCAAAGACAAAAGGAATATCTTTTTGTAAGAGATTGGTCACAGGCCTGGAGATTTTGGAGAAGTCCTTAATGAACCTCCTATAAAACCCGGCATGACCTAGGAAACTTCGTATACCTTTGATGTCCTTGGGGCACGACATCTTTTCAATAGCATCAACTTTAGCCTTGTCAACTTCGATACCTCTTTCAGAAATTTTATGTCCCAAGACAATGCCTTCATTAACCATAAAGTGGCACTTCTCCCAATTCAAGACAAGATTAGTGTCTTCACATCTCTGCAAAACTCGATCAAGGTTTCTTAAGCAATCATCAAAAGAAGTTCCATAAACGGAGAAATCATCCATGAAAACCTCAACAATCTTTTCACAAAAGTCAGAGAATATAGCCATCATGCATCTTTGAAAGGTAGCAGGTGCATTACATAAACCAAAAGGCATACGTTTATAAGCAAAGGTACCGAAAGGACAAGTAAAAGTGGTCTTTTCTTGATCCCCCTTTGACACGGGTATCTGAGAGAAACCAGAATAACCATCTAGGAAGCAAAAATGAGTATGTTTGGATAACCTTTCTAGCATTTGGTCAATAAATGGCAAGGGGTAATGATCTTTCTTAGTAGCTTTATTTAACTTACGGAAATCAATTACCATCCTATAACTTGTAACTATTCTTTGCGGGAGCAATTCATCTTTATCATTAGGAACGACAGTCATACCTCCCTTCTTAGGGACACAATGGACATAACTTACCCACTGGCTAACAGCAACTGGATAGATAATACCTGCCTCTTGAAGCTTTAGTATTTCCTTCCTTACCACTTCTTTCATCTTAGGATTTAACTGTCGCTGATGATCAATAACCGGTTTAGCATTTTCTTCCAATTTTATCTTGTGTTGGCATAAGGTGGGACTAATGCCCTTAAGATCATCCAGGGTATATCCAATAGCAGCACAGTGCTTCTTCAGAGTTTTCAATAATTTTTCATCTTCCTGCTCTGAAAGGTTAGCACTAATAATAACATGATATCTTCTTCTCATCAAGATAAACATACTTAAGATTACCAGGTAAAGGTTTAAGTTCAAACACGGGATCACCCTTGGGTGGAGGGGGATCCCCTAGGATTTCAACAGGAAGTTGTTTTTCAATACGGGTCCCTGATTAAAGAATATTTCATCTATTTCCCTTCTCTCATTCATATGCATATCATTTTCATGATCTAGCAAGTTTTGTTCTAAAGGACCATTAGGAGGCACAGCAATAGAAGCAAGACCAATAATTTCATCCTTACTAGGTAGTTCTTTATCAAGGGATTGTCTACGAAATTTAGCAAAGTTAAAATCATGAGACATATCCCCTAAACCAATAGTAACAATATCTTTCACGCAGTTTATCTTAGCATTAACAGTATTCAAGAAGGGTCTACCAAATATAATGGGACAAAATTCATCTTGTGGGGAACTAAGAATAAGAAAATCAGTAGGGTATTTAACCTTCCCACACAAGACTTCAACATCTCTAACAATCCCAACTGGTGAAATAGAGTCTCTATTAGCAAGCTTAATAGTAACATCAATCCCTTCTAGCTCAACAGGTGCAATGTCATGCATAATTTCTTGATATAAGGTATGAGGGATAATACTCGCACTAGCACCTACGTCACATAAACCATGATAGAAATGTTCTCCTATCTTAACAGAGATAACAGGCAGGCCTACAATAGGTCTATGTTTATTCCTAGCATTGGGTTTGGCTATTCTAGCAGATTCCTCTTGGAGGTAAATAACATGTCCATCTAAATCCTCAACCAAGAGATCTTTAACCATAGCAACACCAGGTTCAACTTAAATTTGTTCAGAGGGTGTAGGTGTTCTAGTATTACTCGTACGAACTACAGTTGAAGCTTTAGCATGATCCTTAATCCTAACAGGGAAGCGTGGTTTCTCAATATAAGCACTAGGAACAATAGGTCAACATTATAAGTGATAGTCTTTTCTTCAACTTTAACAGGTTCAACTACTTTTACTTCAATAGGGGGGTGGTATTTAAACCACTTCTCCTTGGGAAGATCAACATGAGTAGCAAATGATTCACAGAAAGAAGGTACTATCTCAGAGTCAAGTCCATAATTAGTGCTAAACTCACGAAAAACATCGGTATCCATAAAAGCTTTAACACAATCAAACTTAGGAGTCATACCTGACTCCTTACCTTTGTCGAGATCCCAATCTTCAGAGTTGCATTTAATTCTTTCCAATAAGTCCCATTTGAATTCAATAGTGTTCATCATAAAAGAACCAGAACAAGAAGTATCGAGCATGGAGCGATTATTGAGAGAAAGCCGAGCATACAAATTTTGAATAATCATTTCTCTTGAGAGCTCATGATTGGGGCATGAATATAACATTGACTTAAGCCTCCCCCAAGCTTGAGTGATGCTTTCTACTTCGCGAGGCCAAAAATTATAGATATAATTACGATCACGATGAACCTGTTGCATAGGGTAGAACTTCTGATGAAATTCCAACTTCAGACGATTATAGTTCCATGATCCAATATCATCACATAGCCTAAACCATGTCAATGCATATCCCTTCAAAGATAAAGAGAAGACCTTCTTCTTGATAACATCCTTGGGCATACCTGTAATCTTAAATTATCCACAAACTTCATCCGCATAGATTAGGTGTAAATCAGGATGCAGTGTTCCGTCTGCTGTAAAAGGATTTTCAAGCAGTTTCTCTATCATACCCGAAGGAATTTCAAAGCAAACATTTTCAGTAGGTGCAGTAGGTTGAGGAGCAACTCTTTGCTCTTCTGGTCGGGGTGAATATACCCCAAACAAGCCCCTCAAAGGATTATGATCCATAGTAACAAGTGACAATAAATTTCAGCACACTATATATTTTTCCTTACCAAAGGCGCTTCACTCCCCGGCAACGGCGCCAAAAAAGAGTCTTGATGACCCACAAGTGTAGGGGATCTATCTTAGTCCTTTTGATAAGTAAGAGTGTCTAACCCAACGAGGAGCAGAAGGAAATGATAGGCAGTTTTCAGTAAAGTATTTTCTGCAAGCACTAAAATTATAGGTAACAGATAGATTTTTGATAGGGTAATTGGTTGCAAGTGACAAAAGGTAAAAGTAAATAAGGTGCAGCAATGTGGACCAATCCTTTTTGTGGCAAATGACAAGCCTGGACAAACTCTTATATGAAGGAAAGCGCTCCCGAGGACACATCGGAATTATCGTCAAGCTAGTTTTCATCACGATCGTCTGATTCGCGGTTGGTACTTTGATAATTTGGTATGTGGGTGGACCGGTGCTTGGGTGCTGTCCTTACTTGGACAAGCCTCCCACTTATGATTAACCTCTAATGCAAGCATTCGCAACTACAAAAGAAGTATTAGGTAAACCTAACCATAGCATGAAACAAATGGATCCAAATCAGCCACTTACGAAGCAACGCATAAACTAGGGTTTAAGCTTCTGTCACTCTAGCAACCCATCATCTACTTATTACTTCCCAATGCCTTCCTCTAGGCCCAAATAATGGTGAAGTGTCATGTAGTCGACATTCACATGACACCACTAGAGGAAAGGCAACATGCATCTCATCAAAATATCGAACAAAGACCAAATTCACATGACTACTTATAACAAGACTTCTCCCATGTCCTCTGGAACAAAAGTAACTACTCACAAGACATAATATTGTTCATGATCAGAGGGGTATTAATATGCATAATGGATCTGAACATATGATCTTCCACCAAATAAACCAACTAGCATCAACTGCAAGGAGTAATCAACACTACTAGCAACCCACAAGTACAAATCTGAGGTTTGGGTACAAAGATTGGATACAAGAGATGAACTAGGGTTTGAGAGGAGATGGTGCTGGTGAAGATGTTGATGAAGATAGCTCTCACCAAGATGGGAGAGTTGTTGGTGATGACGGCGGTGACGATTTCCCCCTCCCGGAGGGAAGTATCCCCGGCAGAACAGCTATGCTGGAGCCCTAGATTGGTTTCCGCCTCGGTTCCGCCTAGAGACGGCGGCGTCTGGTCCCGAAAGCCTACTTATGATTTTTTTTCCAGGTCAAAACACCTCTTATAGGAGAAGATGGGCATCAGGAGGCCTTCTGCGGGCCCACGAGACAGGGGGCGCGCCCAAAGAGGGGGAGCACGCCCCCCACCCTCGTGGACAGCAGGTGGCCCCCCTCGTGATCTTCTTTTGCCAGATATTTTTTATATTTTTTGAAACGGAGTTCTGTGAAGTTTCGGGGCTTTTGGAGTTGTGCAGATTAGGTTTCCAGAGTTTGCTCCTTTTCCAGCCTAGAATTCCAGCTGCCGGCATTCTCCCTCTTATAAACCTTGTAAAATAAGAGCGCAAAGGCATAAGTATTGTGACAAAACATGTAATAACAGCCCATAATGCAATAAATATCAACATATAAGCATGATGCAAAATGGACGTATCAGTGACGCGGTCACCTATGCCTGGCCAGACAATGATGGATTCTGTCACACCGAGAGGGACCTAAGAATATATCTCCATCGTCGGAGGAGCACATCCCACTCTCGAGCTATGCAGTACCTTGTCAACCTTACTAATGAACATGTAAGTTGTCATCATGATTATGTAGTTACAGATGACGTCTGAGCAACCCCGAAGTCCATCGTACGGTAGGAAGTGACAGCGATACTCTCATGGTCCGAGGAACTACAATACGTGCTAACACTCTGTGTTATAACAATTGATTTTAGACAATATTATCTCAAAGTATAACAAACAAGATTGGGTCGATTCAGTATATATGATTGTTCTTCTAGCGTCATACTCTTAGTGTTGTTTTAGGACTATCGCTACACTTAACGATATCCTAAGATTTGGAAAACATGATCACAAACAACACTTGAGCCAGTCTCAGAGGCAAGACTAGGAACCGATTCTTTGCCATTTATCACACGTGCATATGGGTTTTCCACTGAATTGCATATTCCAGGATCATAACAGTTATAGCATGAAATACAAACTCTTAATTATGAAAATGGAAATATACAATATTATTGCATCTAGGGCATATTTACAACAGAAAAGGCATACATCAAGTGCCTCCATTCCAATTATCAAATATGGTTTTCTCTTACGCTTCCATGCAATCCACCATCCATTAATTAACACTTCCTTAAAAACACTCATTGCTCTGTCGTTGATATACTTTGTCAACATGTCAATCAAATTTAGTTCAACATTGCATTTTATCCCAAGATTCCACCAAAAGTTTTGAATATGTAATAATAAGTGCATGGTAGTTTCGATGCAATTATCCATGCATAGACACATTTATCATTCTCCACAAATAAGTTCTTCCTCGTAATAAGATGCTTTGTATTAAGCATGTCTAGGATCAGGAGCCAAATAATATATTTTCATCTGGATAAGTTGAAACACTTCCAGATTGACATGAACGGAGCACGTGCCCTAGGTGACTGGTGATAACATTCTAGACCTTCATTGAGGAGTATTTTCCCTTCACAATTAGCAGACCAAACATCATTATCTCCCTCAGTTATGTAATTGGCACATATGGCTGAGTTGTTGGCACTTCTAGGCAGCGACAATAGACATAGGCACGTCACTCTTTGCATGCTCTCTATCCACATGAGTAGTGATATCCTTATTGTTGGCAAAATAATGTACTCCCTCCATTCCAAAATATAAGTCTTTGTAGAGATTTCACTATGGACTACATACGATGCAAAATAAGTGAATCTATACTCTAAAATATGTATATATATACATATGTATGTAGTTTGTAGTGCAATCTTTAAAAAGACTTATATTTAGAAATGGAGGGAGTAGTTGTGGGAAGGAATATTGTGAATATTAAACCTACAAGATATCATGCCCTTGCGGATGGTACATGATGCCATACTTTTGAATATGCCAATGATGGAACAATAATCTCTCCGCTAAAAGGAATCTTCACCATGAGAGACAATACAGACATATCCATCACCATAATGAGAATTTGATAGTAGCTTCATGCGTTAGATATCATATTGAATTAAAAACTTACCAAGGTTGTTGATCTAGAGGGCCTTGTTCAGATTCGATCTAGTACTCCCAAGCCAACTAATGATTCTAATAAACAAACCATTTACCATTTGACCAAATATTTCCCCCCTTCATTAATATCCTTACCACTATGGAGGAAGGTTCTATCATGTTTTTTGAAACGACCCAGAATGGTCAAGGACACTCCGAGAGAGCACATAGAAAAAATGTGCATGGTAGAAAGTACAAGCTTAGTACCATGAACCTGCCATCGCAAGAAATCCTAGTGGAAATACCAGATAGTATTTTGTCCATTCTTTCAACCATAGGAAGATAATCATCAATCTTGGGCTTAATAGTGCCCATGGTTGAAAGGATCGAGGTGTTCGACTTGGAGGGGGTGAGGGACAAAAATTAAGATTTTTTTATCAAATTTGGGTCGTGCTGATAAACTAAGGTTCCTGAATGTTTTAACTATGGCAAGAACCACCTATATAGTCCAAAAGCTAGCTATACCAACAACACAGAGTAAAGATGCAAAAATAATTCACCACAAGTTGGAGATGATGATGTATCCCGAAGTTCATACTCTTAGGGAATGCTAATCTGCATTGGAGAGCCGTGTGAGACAACGCTCCCTGAATGCCACTAATGGCCCACCCTAATATCCTTTTAAGTCGACCCCAACGGATGAGCCTCAACTCACTCGTGGTTGGACTTGAAGGTGCCCACCAAACCTTTGCAAACTTCTCTGGCCCACATCACAACAAGGAAGCTTCTGGAAATACTCAAACCATCTATGAGTTCCCAACAACTCCAAGAGTAACTAGATCCACGTAGTATCAACCAGAATTCAACTTTTCTTTTGTGAAAGTGTATATGAGAATCTCCTCTTGCTCTCCCTAAAACATCAACAAGTTTGGGTGACAATGGAGGGAGATCTCCAAGAAATTTGAGCTCAAATTAATGGAGGAGAGAGAATGGAATCATTATTTCCATGGGGAAGAAGGGGGATTTATAGTGTAGCCCTCGAAATCCAACCCTTATGTACCCATCCTACACACCTAGAATGTTCCGGCATGTCCCAGAAATTCCGAACCCATAGGGTTCGGGATACTTCTAAGTAGGTTTCGGGATTTAAACATAGCTACAAAATTGCAGCTATGTGGAAACCCCAGAAGTTCAAGAAGGCATCTAGGAAATTTACGATAGTTTTAGAGAGTTGCAACCCAAAATTTCAATTCTATGGACGTCCTGGAGGATGGTCGTAGGCAACCCGTAGACTCCGAGCTTCAGAAGTTCCGGTTTAGGCTGAAAAAGGCAAATAATAGGGATTTGATGGCCTTCTCTCATGACTTGGACGAGTATTATGGGGGCATATATGTATGTGTGCGTGAACTTGATTCTCACCTCATCTCTAGATGCACCCCTACTTTATAGTATTGCTTTCCTAATGAGTCAAACAAATGAATAAAATCACCAAGATGTCGTCTCTTTTCTCTTTTTATAGAGGGGGGTACTAACCGTCCATGCATTTCTCTTAATCGGCCTTGGAACTCCGTATGAAATCTGTTGGGCTCTACGGTAGGGTGCGTCGACTGCAAATTAAATTCCTACCCACAAAACATCCAGGAACATGCTACAGAGATGGATCACGGATCGTTACCACTAGACGCACAGTGCCGTGCAGCGCGTCTCCAGAGTCGTCTCCTCCTCATCGATCTCCCACGTAGCCGATCGAATCCTGCAAACAGGTTCACCAGAGCGGCTCAAGTGTGACGCCTCTAATGGTATCCGCGCGTGCAGGAGGAACATCATGCGGCAGACTGTTAGGTCCGGTCACATAACCGGCAGCGAGTGGAGGTGGCTAGTTGCAACACATGCAAAGCCCTAGTGATGGTGCCGAAGCGATCAACCCAATAAGTGTGCCACATCTCCACTATATATAGGCATCCATTGCGGGCTCAACACTTGGGCCTCGCACGGATCCTAAAGCCCAAAGTCTACTCGGTCGCTTTCCAAGTCCAGCCCGGATCACATCCGACTGGTCTCCTTGGACCCGACCTCGTAGGTTCCTTCCCTTAAGCACACGACCCCTTAGGTTCAAGTCGGTTTGATCACAGTTCGGATCACCTCCGACTTGCACGGTTGGTAGCGACCTCTACCAAGGCGTGCTGACCACCAAGTAGACTATAAAGCTGGTTCAGCGAACCTGTACACCATGTCACACTTATGTTATCTTTGCCACACAATATATGTTGTCGGGCTCAAGGCGAGACTGTCATCCTTGTGCTAGCCCGACCTCTTTCTTATTCCAGTGATGCCAACCATAAACCAGATTATCTCATAATCCTTATCACATGGACATGCTTATCCTATTCGGATCACATGAGGGGCCCAGAGTATATCTCTCCTGATCGGAGGGGCAAATCCCATCTTGCACGACCATGTCTCGCAGCATGGGTTTGGACAAGCCCGAAACCTACATTTATAACTTCCCAGTTACAGAGTAGCGTTTGGTTGGCCCAAAGCAAGTCTGTCACCATCTCGAGTACATGCGTCAGCTCAGGTCTTAGGACATAGAACGTATGTTGTACTAGAGACTCACAGATGACATATCGCTGCATCTCTTAGTTGGGTCTGTCCAATCCAATATCCATCCGAGCTTGGATACAGTCACCTCGATTCCAACCTGGGATTCGATCAGATCCATGCAATTCGGCAGCATCACATGCTTCATGGCTAGTGAGACAAAGCCATCCACCGTATTGCATGTTAGTCTAGTCTTACGTGTGCCCACACATCACTTACGACTAGGGACCATTTAGGATGTATCATACAACACAAGGTCTCACAAACAAGTCATGTACTTGCCAAGTAGCATTGATTACATCCAAGGACTATCTTTATTCATAAACACATATGAAATATCATCATACATGATTTCCTCCAGGGCATATCTCCGACAAACTCAAGTACCTGTTTCGAACACTAATCATGTTGTTATGAACCGATGAGTGATTTTTTCACTCATTTTTCCCGTGTTTAAACCTGATTTTCTCAGAAAATTTTGAGATAATCACTTGTATTTAACTACTAATGACATATAAATGCAAATGGGTACAAGCCTCCTCATTCATTTTGTTCCTTACGAAAATGGGCATATTTAGGTCTCGGTAGGATCAATATCATTCAATTGGACGTGTCTAGTCTCCAGAGGAGAAGGTGGCGCGCGGTACCAGCATCACACCTCGTACCATGCAGCGTCACCATCGCGACATTAGGCCTGACAACTTCGTGAAGGGACCCAAGGTAGATTTGCATAGGAGGTGCCCTGAAACCCTATTTCCCATGTCTGCACTATATAAGGAGAAGAAAACCCTTCTGAGAAAAGAGTCCAGGAGTTTCGAGAAGTTCACCCTTGTAGCCGACATCACCATTCCCATCTAAAGCCATCGTTGATACGTCTCCAATGTATCTATAATTTTTTATTGTTCCATGCTATTATATTATCCACTTTGGATGTTTTATATGCATTAATACACTATTTTATATTATTGTTGGGACTAACTTATTAACCCAGTGCCCAGTGCCTGTTTACGATTTTTTTTTCCCTTGTTTTTGGCTTTCGCATAAAAGGAATATCAAATGGAGTCCAAACGGAATAAAAATTTACGATGATTTTTCTTGGACCACAAGACACGTACAAGACTTGGAGAGGGGGCCAGAAGAGCCACGAGGAGACGACAAGCCATAGGGGTGCGCCCTAGGCTTGTGGGCCCCTCAATACTCCCCTGCACCGCCTCTAAGTTCTATAAATACCCAAATATTCCAAAAAACCCTAGAGGAGTCGCCAAAATTACTTTTCCACAACCGCAAGTTTCTGTTCCCGTGAGAACCCATTTGAGGGCCTTTTTCGATACTCCACCGGAGGGGGATTCGATCACGGAGGTCATCTACATCAACCTTGTTGCCCTTCCAATGATGTTTCAGTAGTTTACCATAGACCTATGGGTCCATAGCTAGTAGCTAGATGGCTTCTTCTCTCTCTTTGATCTTCAATAGAATGTTCTCTTCGATGTTCTTGGAGATCTATTCGATGTAATCTTCTTTTGCGGTGTGTTTGTTGAGATTCGATGAATTGTGGATTTATGATCAGATCATCTATGAATATTATTTGAGTCTTCTCTGAACTCTTTTATGCATGATTAAGATAGCTTTGTATTTCTCTTCGATCTATCGATTTGGTTTGTCCAACTAGATTGGTTTTTCTTGCAATGGGAGAGGTGCTTTGTGATGGGTTCAATCTTGCGGTGTACTCATATAGTGACAGAAAGGGTAGTGAGGCACGTATTGTATTGTTGCCATTAAGGATAAAAAAGATGGGGTTTATATCATGTTGCTTGAGTTTATCCCTCTACATCTTGTCATCTTGCTTAAGCCATTACTCTGTTTTTATAACTTAATACTCTAGATGCATATTGTATAGCGGTCGATGAGTGGAGTAATTGTAGTAGATGCAGGCGGGGGTCGGTCTACTTGTCACGGCGTGATGCCTATATTCATGATCATTGCCTAGAGTGTCGTCATAACTTTGCGCTTTTCTATCAATTGCTCAACGGTAATTTGTTTACCCACCGTATGCCTTCTTCGAGAGAGAAGCCTCTAGTGAACCTATGGCCCCCGGGTTTATTTTCCATCTTATATTTTCAGATTATAAAACAAAAACCCAAAAATACTTTGCTGCCATTATTTTATGTTCACTTTATTTTGCCTTTTACTTTTATTTTAAATCTATCTCTATTAGATCTCACTCTTGCAAGTGACCGTGAAGGGATTGATAACCCCTTTTCCGCGTTGTGTGCAAGTGTTAGTTTGTGCAGGTGCATATATTGGAGACTTGCTTGTGCCTCCTACTGGATTGATACATTGGTTCTCAAGTGAGGGAAATACTTATCTCTACTTTGCTGCATCACCTTTTCATCTTCAAGGAAAAAATCAACGCAAGCTCAAGAAGTAGCAACCGTCGTCTCCACTGTCAGCATCATCTCCACCACCATAACCACCATCTCCATTAGCCATATTTCTTGTATTGGAGGCTACATCGCGATCAATGACATTGTAATACGTTTAATCATTCATCTTAAGGTATCTTTATCTAAATATCTTTTGCTTGTGATTTATTCACGATATGTGAGTAGTGACGTTGGGCTATGGGTTGAGGCATATTGGCAGTCAGGGTCGGGATTCCGATTTGGATCCATAGACAGAATCGAGTCGTGGAATTGAGGATTCTACTCGATTTACTCAAATAAGATATTTTGTATCCACGCCACAAATTTATATGGTTCCTATAGAGTTTTAACACAAAATATATAGAGAGAAATCAAAGTACTTAGATCACAATAGAAGTTTTATTACGTAGTAGTAACCTAATAGAAGCCATCCCCGTTATTTTTGGCCTCATGTGAAGTAGAAGTGTCTGTGCTACCATCTTCTTCATATGGAACATATATGAGAGGAAAACGAATAGAACATGTGGATCTTCAATGCATGAAATTTACTTAGGAGTTTTTTTAGAGTGTGAATAGTCGATCACTTGCTTAATTGACCTGCAGTTCTGAACCATGACGGGGCTTGCTCTCCTTCTCTGATCAACCTTGATGCATCCTCCTCACACCAATTTCATTTGTGGAGAAGTTGATCCCCAGGTTTGATCTAGGGTTTCTGAGAGCCAGATCAAAAGTGCTAGCGGCTGAGCATTTGGTCTTGGGGAGGGAAAAAAAGGCTCGCGAAGCATATTGAAAAGGGTTTGGATACTAGCATAATATTCCCCTTAAAAAAATTGGCGGATTATTCTGCTACAACTAATTGAGCAGTCCAGGTGATTAATTAGTAGAATCGTACATAGTCCATGGCATAGTCGGGATTCTGCAGTTTTTACAAGATTCTACGATTTGGATCGCGACTCAACATGTATTGTACCTGATCTGGATTCGCAGACTTGGATCGACATTCCTCTGTAGGGACATGAAATCGTAGGATTCTGGGAGTCGAATCGCAACTCGCTACCTTGCTCGCAACCCATATACGCACATAAAGGGATTGTTGGTTTACGTTATAACTATGTGTTGTGCGACAATTTTGTCTCTTGTCTCTACTCGACCCTAGTGCTCATAGGTCGATATGCCAAGATTGAACAAAGAGAGGTAAAGACAAAATGGACCGGAAAGCTATGCCAAACATCGGTGATAGTAACATTAGTGTGGAGATTGAATCAAGTTCGTAGGGGATATATGATGCAGTCACTAAAGGACCAATGTGTTTGTCCTATTTATAATCAATAACTGATGTATTCCTATTTTTTGGAAGGGCCTTGTTTGGCAATAGAATCTTGATTCGGCAAGTAGGCAGTCATGGTTTTGTTTTTGACACATTTCCCACAGCAATTTATATGTAACAGTGTTTACCTGTGCCATGTTGTTTATCTAGATAAAACCTCAAGCGCATGTATAGTGTTGCAGGTGAAACCTTTACCCTAACATATTTCTTTATTATTGTATTGTTAATCACCTTTGTGATTTGGTTTGGGAAACTAGAATGTTTTGAGTTTTGAGATAACAATTTCTTGTAGAAATTCCCTTTTCTAAAGCACCACTTACCGTGGTTTCATAAACCTAGGGTCTCTAGGGAAGAAGGCTATATCTACACCCAAAACAAAATCTAAGGTAATCATTAACACGAAAAACACTTGGAGGCAAACAAGTCCTTTCAACGATGATACCAAGGTATGCAAAAGGTATACATTAATTCTTACAATACAGGAGGTCGACAAGCTCAATCAATCTATCCCCGGAAATATTAATGGGCACCATTGAGGTTTTTGTTGTAGTTTACTCTGAGGCTAGTGGATTCATAGAATTTCTCCAGTATTTCCGTAAGTACAAGTAGTTGTTTATTGTCGACACGCATGATAATAAGAGTATCATCAACATGATGTACAATTGGGAAATTCTTATGATATGATTGTTCAATATTAAGCCTCATTAAACCATTTTGCCATGCATCATTCAAAACGACCCAAAGAAGCTCATCAGCCAATACAAATAGAACCGGAGGGGGGTTGTGGAGGCAACATTCAATGTGCACTTGATCCATCTAATCCATTAGTCCCCAAAACCATTGTGATTCGACACGAACATGATAGCACTATAATCGACTTTGCCAAATGAATCCGCAAAGTCGGTTTTGATAATGAGAAGTTCTTTTTTGGGCTTGTGGAATATGTCAATGTACTCAAAGGCCCAAGACAGACAATCTTGTATGGCTATACTCTTGATGAACCCATACTGTTTTTTTGCCAGGGAATGATGTATTTTTGCAGCATATCAGCCAGCAATTTAGTACTCAGTTCCAAAATAATTGAAGTTCTGAGTTTGTCCAAAGTCAAATTTGTTCCACATTCTAGAGTGCAATGAATCCAACTCATTTGTCTCATGAAATTGTTTATGAAATATATTTTTGTTATACGTGGACTTGGTGTTGTAGATCTTAACACATTTAGTATAGAGTTGATCATACTTAAGAAAGTTTGACTTAGGACAAGCCTAGAACTTCAAGTATTTCGGGTGTTCTAGATGTAATAATAAATAATCTCGTGAGACTAATTTCAAATTTGAGATGTTAATATAGAAGTAAATAAATAGTCTAGGGAGACATACTGACCAAAGAGATGGGTGTGTAATCAGCATGGCATTCAGGACGAAGGAGTCTTGGGGAACTAGGGCTATGAAATGAGTGGTTACACTTCACAAATCCAGTTTTTTCATTGTAAAAATCAAAGCAGAGCATACAGAACCATACCCTAACAAGGTGCCAACGTTTCTTCATCAACATACCAATAAGGCCATCAGGCCAAGGAGATTAGTTGTACTTGTACCTTTAATTAGTTTCTGCACGAACACAGCTAGCTCCGGTAATCAATGATGATGAGTCATGATTGTCGATTAGGGACACTAGATTGCTGTCATCTATTTTAAAACAGAAAGAAAATAAATAAAAACCGGGTTGTTGCAAAGCTCACCTCAAGTGCGCCAGCCAGCTCCCAACAATCTTCCGCTACACTGTCTCCCAATAAACAAAAACAAGGCAGTAGTATATACGAATATAAAGAGCTCTGCACGTACCCTGAATAAGAAAGCACAGGAAATGGTTCGCACGTAACCTTGGGCTAGTTTAATCATCATGTACGCGGCGCCTCCGTACGTGCAAACTACCCTCGCTTTTGTATCGGCGTTCGATTAAGATAATGTACGTGCGCGACAGTGCACACGCCCTGATTGCCCCGTTTGTTTGGTTCCCTGCCCTCTCACGATTGTGATTTCTTCTCGGTGTGCATGCAAGTTTGCGTAGTACTCCGTATTTGTTATGCAAAGCGTGAGCGCGCGTACGTGTACATGTCGACAGACTCGACACGACCAGAACACGGGCGAGTGCGACGGCGCAGCTTACTTTCTGTGCCATGTGCCAGGGAGATTGAGCGGGTGGGGTGGGTGACTGCAAAGTGATGTGATTTTTTCTTTTTTGCGGGGGCCGAAATGATGTGATTTTAGTTTTATTCTGCGAATGGCCGAAAAATGATGTGATTACAGGATCTACAACCGGAATCGCGTACTATGAGTCCATGTAAGCACGCGGACACATCCGGACATGCTTGCGGGCAGTGACCGGACAGTGTCCATTTTTCGCTTTCTACAACCGTAGTTTCATATCTATATCTATATGTATATCTATACCTATACCTACTATTAAAGGGAATAGGTATTTTTGGTTGGTTCAGTCCTTTTCGTTTGGTTTGAGTGCACGCTAAAGTTTTGTACTGTTAGGTCTTTTATGGGCTTTCATAGAGACCGTAAAAAATAATTGGTCAAAATAAATCAACATTGTGAAAATTGAACACATAACCTAATATTTGGATTTATGATGTAACAACCAAAGAACCTATGCTCCACTCTTATTTACAAATCCCAACTCGCTCTTAATATACGAGTGATATTCATCATATTTATGGTGAACTAATTAACCGAATGAGCTAATTAAATGTAGTATTATGGGCTTAAATAAAATATTTAAATGGATGTGGCTAATTAAAGAACGGATTATGGGAAATCGGTGGAATAATTAAATGAAAGATTGTGGTCTTAACAAATAGAATATTCAAACAGATGAGGCTAATTGAAGGAAGGACTTGAGGTAAAAAGGTAGCATAATTAAAATGAAGGATTTGTAGGCTTCAATGTGTTGGGGCTACTAAATTTGAAAAGGAAGAATTTGATACCCGCCTAAAATGGGTAAGGACGTCATGGTAATTAAAGGAAGGATTATATTTAAATGGAATCAGTGGACGATTATGTCCGGGAAAGAAAATCTAACACGGCTAAATTGCATCGTAATTTTTATGTTCATTTTGTAGAAGGATGTTGCATTATGCTTGCACGAAACATCATGACGCATGTTCTTTATAGTGAATCCGGTGTTGTGGAACATTATGCTTGCACGAAATATCATTTTTTTTCCCATTACAACGCACGGGCATATATGCTAGTACTGCAAAATGTTGTACTCAAAGGCCCAAGAGAGGCA
This sequence comes from Secale cereale, assembly GCA_902687465.1. NCBI lineage: Eukaryota > Viridiplantae > Streptophyta > Magnoliopsida > Poales > Poaceae > Secale > Secale cereale. Next base: position 55,844,880 of record LR738715.1, read on the forward strand.
ATATTGTATGTTATTCTTGGTGATTCCATACTGTTTTTTTTTTTTTTTTGCCAAGGATGGGAATGATGTATTTTTTTTTTCCGCATATCAGCCAGCAATTTAGTACTCAGTTCCAAAATAATTGAAGTTCTGAGTTTGCCCAAAGTCAAATTTGTTTCGCATTCTAGAGTGCAATGAATCCAACTCATTTGTCTTGTGAAATTGTTTATGAAATATATTTTTGTTATTTGTGGACTTGGTATTTGTAGATCTTAACACATTTTGTATAGTGTTGGTCGTACTTAAGAGAGTTTGACTTAGGACAAGCCTAGAACTTCAATTATTTCGGGTGTTCTAGATGTAATAAAAACTGTTGATAAAGCTTTCGAAAAAAGTTAAATATGTATAGAAAAAATGTTTGCCATGTATCTCACCTACTAAAAAAGTTTGACATAGGGCAGCATTTTTTCTAAACTGTATATTTTCTGAAGTGTGTGAACACTTTTACATCTCACATACATTTGTTTTCGAATAGTACAAACATTTTCAAAGTGGAGCAATCAGTTTTTTACAACCCATGGACATTTTTGAAATATGTGACTGACACGCTATAAAATATGAACTACATTAATATATGTAATATATGTATTTAGAATTTTTCAAAATAAAAAATAATGTAAAAAAGAAAACAAGCTACTAGACCGGCCCACTACTTGCTCCCAGTAGGTGATACATAGCTGATTTCTGCTTACTAGCCGCACTTGCCAGTAAAGTCGATTACTGGACTTGCGCATTATACATGTTCTCTTATTTGCGACGACAGCTTCATATAACAAAGAATCCTCCAATACATCGCCTTTAGGGCATGTACAATGGTTCTATTTTAAAAGTGCCACGTAGGATAAATGATGAGGTGGATGAGAGATAAATCATAAGAGAAGGCTTGTCTTCTCTTATTTAAGAAAAGCTAAGAGATGATCTCTTAGCACAATTTGTCTCACCATGTTTTTAGGAACAAATAATTATTGAAGATAGGCTAAGAGATGACCAATTGTAGACAATTTTTTTGTCATATCTAATTTACATGCAAAACTTAAGATAAGACTATCTTATCAACCATTGTACATGCCCTTAGAGCCAGTTTCACCACCAGTCGCTCACGAGCCCGCTACGGGGCTGGCTCAATAATACGATGAGGTCGCTTGGTTAGTTATCCGGTCATCCCTCATGGTTGGTTGGGGCCTCCTGTTCGGCTCTCTCTGCGCCAGTTATGGCTGTTGGCGCCCATGCGCAATGCCGAGAAGGCCGGCACATTAAACATGAAAAAAATAGCAGGTTGTTCCGCTCGTTCTGCTAGCGAACATGAAAAAGTAGGGACAAACATACCAAACATGAAAATGTCTGTAATAATAACACAAATCACAAAAATATGAAACTTTAACGAAGTGGAAAAAAGTTCCCCAATTTTGAAGAAACTTCACCACTTTGAAAAAGAGTTCATCAAATTGGAAAAAAGTTCATCAATTTCAAAAAAAAAAGATTGCATTTGAATAAAATTCATTACATTTGAAAAGATGTTCACCAATTTGAAAACACTTCATGGATTTTGAACAGGCTCATTCATTTCGGAAAAAAAGTTCATAGAATTTGAAAAAAATCATCGATTTGGGAAAAAAATATCGACTATGAAAAAACTTAATGAAATGTTTCAAAAAGTTCACAAATTTCAGTAGAAGTTAATCGATTTGGAAAAAAAGTTGGATTTTTTGGAGGAAAAATCATCGATTTAGAAGAAAGAATTCATCGATTTAAAATCGCGTATTTAAGAAACAAAAATCAGAAATAGATTAAAAAAGACAAATACACACGAATTGGGGAAAGAATAAAAAGAACAAAAGTGGTTAGCGCGGCGCTATGTGAAGGTATAGATCTTGAATTTGATTCTCGCCTGCGTACCTTTGTTTGCACTTTAAAACAGATAAAGGAACAAATGCGAAATTGGCCGCCCTAATCGCAGTAGAGGGGGTGCGTTTCAGGCGCCCATTTGCAAAAAGGCCTGTAACAGCACCTGAATACGAAAAATATGTAAAAGATTTTACCATGTATTAAAAAATGTTAATAAATCAATTTAATATTTTTGAAAAATTATTTAAAATATGTTGATAAGGCTTTCGAAAAAAGTTACATATGTATAGAAAAAATGTTGGCCATGTATTAAAAAATATATTTTTTTATCATGTATATAAACATGTTAATCAAGCATTCGAAAAAATGTTGAATAAGTATTTAAAAAATGGTGATCGAGCAGTTGAAAAATCTTAAATATGTATAGAAAAATGTTGCCATGTGTTAGAAAATAATTGTTTTAATCCTGTATATGAACATTTTGATCAAGGATCTCAAAAAATTGTTCAATCTTTTTTTATCACGTATATGAACATGTTAATCAGGCATTTGAAAAAATGTTGAATAAGTATTTGAAAATTGGTGATCAGGAATTTTAGAAATGTTAAATGTGTATAGAAAAATGTTGACCATGTATTAAAAAATTGATAATTCTTTATCATGTATGTAACAATGTTAATCAATCATTTGAAAGAAATGAACAATGATTTGAAAACTGTAGAGAAAGCATTTCTTAAAAAATAAATGTATATAGTAGAAATGTTGCCCATGTATTCAAAATGTTAATATTGCATTTAAAAAAATGTTAATACATCATTTAAAAATGTTTAAAATTTGTATAATAATGTTGGCCAAGTAATTTTCTAAGTTCATATATAAATAATGTTAAATGTATATTAGAAAATTGTTGTTGACATATACAAAACTATAGTAATGCAAAACAAAACAAACAAAGATAACCAAAAAACCTGAAAAGAAAAAATATAAAACGGAAGAAAAAATGAAATTTGACTGAAAAAAGAATAAATAAAACCGCTGAAAATAAATGAAAACGAAGAAAGAAAGAAAAAAGAGACAGAAAACGAAGGAAGAAAGGACGAAAAATTGATGAAAATTAGGGAAAAAAAACATGAGAATCTGAAAATCTAGTGGAAATCCGGTTTTATTTAGTTCAAGTAGTTCGCGTCCTTCAAATTTTTTCAAATACAGACCGAAACTTGTTCTGAATGTTCGAAAACATTTTTCTAACTGTGTAGACATTTTTTTACATTGTATAAACATTTCTAAATACCAAAAACATATTGTGTAACGTGTGACCATTTTTAAAATTGCGACATACATTCTTTTGAATGGTACATTTTGTAATTACATGAACATTTCTTTTTCGTGTTTTAAAATAAAAAATGTCACGTAGATATGTTTGAACCACACCAACAAATTTTAAATGTCACGAGCATTTTTTTCAATACTTCAACATTTTTCTAAATTATGCTAAAAAAATTTATACTAGGTTAACAATTTTGAAATTCATGGTGAATGTTTACTATTATTTACATACATTTAGCTGTTCAAAATATTTGGATTTATAGTATTGTTAAAAAATAAAACAGAATTAGATTGTAAAAAATATAAACACCGAGTTGGGCCCGCCCATTTATTGTGTCCATTTGGCAAGCATATCATTCGTCTCACATAATGTGAGACATATTCCCACCCCACATCTAATTCCTCCAAAAAAATTGACGCGAGGACCACAAGATGTGGTAGTTTTGTTAAGTGGGCCAAGATATGTTCACTGACATGATCAAGCGTAGACCTCTTTATTGGGAAACGTAGTACAAAAAAAATCACACCTATGAATCATCTCAGTATCAACATGAAGAGGCAAGTATGATTCGATCTATATTAGATCACTTACCAATGTAAGGCAATGGGGAGGAGAGTTGGTGTGTGAGTTGATGAAGATTCTTGCAGCTAGGTTATACCTTCGAGCCACGAGAATTTCATCCCTCGAAATGATCTGTAGATCGAGCATCGAACGGACGGTGCCTCTTAGCTATGCACGCATACATAACCACCAATCCGACAGGGCTTCATCATCCAGAATGAGAGCCCCGTCATAGAACTAGAGGAGCGGGGGAGCAGCCTTGCGGCGTACAAACCATTCCGGTGGAGAGAGCAAGAGAGAGGGGTGGCCCACTTTTCCGTTTTTTTACCAAAACACATTCGATTTTCTCCGAAACACTTTCAATATCCCCGAAACTTTTCCAGTGAATTTCTCTCTAGCTCCTCACTCATCTAGTACTCAGCAGCCCTTAAGTGTGTGACCCTGTAGGTCCGCTAAACTATAGACATGAAACTGAAACTCCTTTCGGTTCAATGGATCAACAGAGGAATCGTGGACATACATATTGACTCCTAGAAGCACACGAATACATATCAAGTGAACTTGTTGTTCCCATGTGCTATTCATTTTGCTTCGTGACACTTTACAAAAGCCGATTTATTAGCATCCCCGTGACTCAACACTTGATCACTACGCCAGTTTTCTATTATCGGTTTTGTTCTCTTTTCTCGCTCCCGTGTTCTTGCATCCCCGTGAACAAGTTAACCTGTGTTTGGCCAAATGACAAAGGATACCGTCACACCGAGGGCCCCATAAGAATATCTCTCAATTGTCGGAGGAGAAAATCCATGACTCGATCTATCTAGTCTCTTGTCATACTCTTTTGATGCACCTCAAAGTTGTCATTACGATTACCCTGTTACTGTTGACGTTTGACAAACCACAAAGTACATCATCCGGTATGAAGGTGCTCAATACACTTATGGTCTAAGGAATCATGCACATGTTAACACTCATGTGATTATTCTAATAACAAAATGATTATGTGATCTCATAGTATATGTGGATCCAACAATGTGTCTTCAAAGTTATCTGCATCCTTGTTACTTTAACTATGCCCATGATCAGTAAATAGAGCCATCATGCAACACTTGAACTAGTCTTAGAGACGAGACTCGTAAAATATTTACCATTTATTATTCCACACATGCACATGAGTTTTCCTCGTAGCCCCGTGGTTATTGCAAACTCGAGAACTATTGTAATCATAGCATAGAAAGTAAACATTAATTACAAACATGGAAATAAATAATAATATTTATTATTTCCTCTAGGGCATATTTCCTTCACTCATCGTCTCCCTCATACTAACGAATAAAAGGGTGACAAGGGTTTCTTAAACTTTCGTCCTTGCAACCACTAGTCCGCCTCATTTTCGGTGGCTTAGCGGTCTTGGAGGCTCGGTGAAACCCGACTCCTCGTTGATGGGAGGAATCTTGCTACATTTTTGTGTTTGTTTAGGAATTGTGTCATATTCAAGGTAGCGAGGTAGCGGCGGTGCCTTGAATACGGAATATGTAGGATTGATAGATATGTCTAGTGAGGTAAGTGCAGTAGGTGTGTGGAATAGACTACTAGCCAAATATTGAAATTTTCCCCTAATTTTATTTTCTTGGTAATTTTAGGCTTTTCTTGGTAATTACGCACGATAGACATGCAAAGTCCACAAGAGTATATGTTTCGGAAAATAGAGACAAGCATTCAAGTGAAGTTACACAAATAAAGTTAGAGATATACAAACATGGATTTGCTCGATGAAGAATTTTCCAATGGTTTGGATAGTTGGTGCTATCTTACATTGACATTAATGGAGGCTTTGACTCACGAAGGGTCTACGATCACAAGTATCTCGATTGCGAGATTTCAAAATGGAAAGGTCCATAAAGGATACCCAGCCACGAAGCAGCAACTAACCCATTCCGCTATGGCATATGCCTACAAAGGACTAGCCTCACTAAGGTAGATCTTGATAAAGTACATGATAAGTCATTACAAACTTCTTGGGTTCTTCACAATTGTTGAAGATTTCCAAGCACATAACCAATTTTGGAGGTGCACGCCCTCCAAAAGTAAGAAGATGGAGGTTTCTTGGTGATGAATCCCTTACTCTTATGCTTCAAAATATAATCTCTTCAACACTCAAATTCTTTAAACATTTGGCTATTGGATGAAGAAGAAGGAGTGGAAACAAGAGGGTATTAGATCCCAAAGGGTTTGATTGGATGGTTGGAGTAGAATAAGTCGGGGTATAAATAGGAGGGACGAGAAATCTGGCCGTAACCAACTTTATTGCATGGCTCGGAAGGTGTGACCAAAAGGTATTCAAAATCTCTAAGGTGTACACTTGGGCAGTGACACACTCTATTTTATTGCTTCGTAAATTCCAAGCGGTTTGGTTCAGAAATTCTGTGGTGGCAATAGAAGGTTTGCTCGATGCTTCTGCGAATCTGAGTGGAGTACTTGGAGGCTTCTATTGGATAGGATTTGCAATGGTTATATCTGGTGAACTGTTCAACGATCTGTTGGAAATATGCCCTAGAGGCAATAATAAATTGGTTATTATTATATTTCCTTGTTCATGATATTTGTTTATTATCCATGCTAGAATTGTATTGATAGGAAACTCAGATACATGTGTGATACATAGACAAACACCATGTCCCTAGTGAGCCTCTAGTTGACTGGCTCGTTGATCAATAGATGGTTGTGGTTTCCTGACTTTGGACATTGGATGTCGTTGATAACGGGATCACATCATTAGGAGAATGATGTGATGGACAAGACCCAATTCTAAGCCTAGCACAGATCGTGTAGTTCGTATGCTAAAGCTTTTCTAAATGTCAAGTATGTTTTCCTTAGACCATGAGATTGTGCAACTCCCGGATACCATAGGAATGCTTTGGATGTACCAAACGTCACAACGTAACTGGGTGGCTATAAAGGTGCACTACGGGTATCTCCGAAAGTGTCTGTTGGGCCGGCACGAATCGAGACTGGGATTTGTCACTCCGTGTGACGGAGAGGTATCTCTGGGCCCACTCGGTAGGACATCATCATAATGTGCACAATGTGATCAAGGAGTTGATCACGGGATGATGTGTTACGGAACGAGTAAAGAGACTTGCCGGTAACGAGATTGAACAAGGTATCGGGATACCGACGATCGAATCTCGGGCAAGTACTATACCGGTAGACAAGGGAATTGTATACGGGATTGATTGAATCCTTAACATCGTGGTTCATCCGATGAGATCATCGTGGAACGTGTGGGAGCCAACATAGGTATCCAGATCCCGTTGTTGGTTATTGGCCGGAGATATGTCTCGGTCATGAATGCATGTTTCCCGAACCCGTAGGGTCTACACACTTAAGGTTCGATGACGCTAGGGTTATAGGGAATAGATACGTGGTTACCGAATGTTGTTCGGAGTCCCGGATGAGATCCCGGACGTCACGAGGAGTTCTGGAATGGTTCGGAGGTAAAGATTTATATATGGGAAGTCATCATACGGTCACCGAAATAATTCGGGGGGTACCGGTATTGTACCGGGACCATCGAAGGGGTTCCGGGGGTCCACCGGGAGGGTCCACCTGCCCCGGAGGGCCCTATGGGCTGTATGTGGAGAGAGACCAGCCCCTTAGTGGGCTGGGCGCCTCCCCCCTAGGGCCCATGCGCCTAGGGTTTGGGGGAAGCCTAAGGGGGGGCGCCCCCCTTGCCTTGGTGGGCAAGGCACCCCCCTGGCCGCCGCCCCCTCCTCAGATCGGATCTGAGGGGGCCGGCCCCCTCTCCCTTGCCCCTATATATATGTGGGGTGTGGGAGGGCAGCCGCACCCAAGTACTGGCGCAGCCCTCCCCCTCTCCCAAGTCCTCCTCCTCTCCCGCGATGCTTGGCGAAGCCCTGCAGGATTGCCACGCTCCTCCATCACCACCACACCATCGTGCTGCTGCTGGACGAAGTCTTCCCCAACCTCTCCTTCACCCCTTGCTGGATCAAGGCGTGGGAGACGTCACCGGGCTGCACGCGTGTTGAACGCGGAGGCACCGTTGTTCGGCGTTTAGATCGGAATCAACCGCAATCTGAATCGCTACGAGTACGACTTCTTCATCCGCGTTCTTGTAACGCTTCCGCTTAGCGATCTACAAGGGTATGTAGATGCACTCCCCTATCCCTCGCTGCTAGATTACTCCATAGATTGATCTTGGTAATGCGTAGAATTTTTTTGATTTCTGCTACGATCCCCAACAGTGGCATCATGAGCTAGGTCTATGCGTAGTATCTTGTACGAGTAGAACACAAAGTAGTTGTGGGCGTCGATTTGTCAATTCTCTTGCCGTTACTTGTCTTATCTTGATTCTGCGGCATCGTGGGATGAAGCGGCCCGGACCGACCTTACACGTACGCTTACGTGAGACAGGTTCCACCGACTGACATGCACTAGTTGCATAAGGTGGCTAGCGGGTGTCTGTCTCTCCCACTTTATTCGGATCGGGTTCGATGAAAAAGGTCCTTATGAAGGGTAAATAGAGATTGGCATATCACGTTGTGGTTTTGGCGTAGGTAAGAAACGTTCTTGCTAGAAACCTATAGCAGCCACGTAAAAACTTGCAACAACAATTAGAAGATGTCTAACTTGTTCTTGCAGCATGTGCCATGTGATGTGATATGGCCGAAAGGATGTGATGAATGATATATATGCGATGTATGAGATTGATCATGTTCTTGTAATAGGAATCATGACTTGCATGTCGATGAGTATGACAACCGGCAGGAGCCATAGGAGTTGTCTTATTTTATTGTATGACCTGCGTGTCACAGAAAACGCCATGTAATTACTTTACTTTATTGCTAACCGTTAGCCATAGTAGTAGAAGTAATGTTTGACGAGACAACTTCATGAAGACACGATGATGGAGATCATGGTGTCATGCCGGTGACGATGATGATCATAGAGCCCCGAAGATGAAGATCAAAAGGACCAAAATGATATTGGCCATATAATGTCACTATTTGATTGCATGTGATGTTTATCATGTTTTACATCTTATTTTCTTAGAACGACGGTAGTAAATAAGATGATCTCTCACTAAAATTTCAAGAATTGTGTTCCCTCTAACTGTGCCCCGTTGGTAAGGTTCGTTGTTCTGAAGCACCACGTGATGATCGGGTGTGATAGGCTCTAATGTTCGCATACAATGGGTGTAAGCCAGATTTACACACGCAATACACTTAGGGTTCACTTGACGAGCCTAGCATGTACAGACATGGCCTCGGAACACGGAAGACCGAAAGGTCGAACATGAGTCGTATAGAAGATACGATCAACATAAAGATGTTCACCGTTGATGACTAGTCCGTCTCACATGATGATCGGACACGTCCTAGTCGATTCGGATCATGCATCACTTAGATGACTAGAGGGATGTCTATCTGCGTGGGAGTTCATTAAATTTGATTAGATGAACTTAATTGTCATGAACAATAGTCTAAGTTGTCTTCGCAAATTATGTTGTAGACCAATAGCTTGCGTTGTAGCTCCTTGTTTAATACGATCCTAGAGAAAGACTAAGTTGAAAGATATTGTAAGCAATGATGCGGACTGGGTCCGTAGTCCGAGGAGTGTCCTCACTGCTACACAGAAGGCTTACGTCTTTGATGCACCGCTCGATGTGCAAACCCCTACAACGTCGTCTGTGGATGTTGTAAACACCTGACCACTGTTCAAGAAATCTTCCGATTCAACGATTTATCTTCCGATTTATCGCTACTCTTGGGGTGGCCGATAAGATTATGCCTTATCTTCACCGTTTATCGTTTGGGCCAATTTATCACTCTAACAAGCGATTTATCGAGAATCTACCAATAAATCGGGTCTATTCCTAGCATTATGTTTACAAAAAGTATGTTTATTTGTGTTTTATGGACCTTGTTTTGCAATATGTACTATTGTCCTATTTTGTTTGTCATTATAAGAGGGTTCAAATGCTAAGAATCAAGGTAACACTTCTGTCCAATATATTTTTGGTGTTGGATATAGCATATTTCAGTGCTCGGAACCTTGGATTTGCAAAAAAATGGCCGATTAACAGTTGACCGATAAAATCGATTAATTGGCCGATTTCCGATTAATCCCTAATCCCTAGCTAACCGAGACGATAACGATAAGCGATATCCTCAACATTGCACCTGACAGACACGTCCTGATGACTACTTGATAGTTTAGTGCACCATACTTTACGGCTTAGAATTGGGATTCCAATGACGTTTTGAACGCCATAAGACATATGAGATGTTCCAAGAGCTGAAATTGGGATTTCAGGCTCATGCCCGTGTTGAGAGGTATGCGACGTCTGACAATTTCTTTTGCCAACAAGATGGAGGAGAATAGCTCAACTAGTGAGCATGTGCTCAGAATGTCTGGGTGCTAAAATCACTTGAACCAAGTGGGAGTTAATCTTCCAGATAAGATAGTGGTTGACGGAATTCTCTAGACACTATCACCAAGCTACTAGAACTTCGTGATGAACTATGACATGCAAAGGATGGAGATGATCCCGGAGCTATTAGCGGTGCTTAAGACCGCAAAAGTAGAAATTAGGAAGGAGCATCAAGTGTTGATGGTTTAACAAGACCACTGGTTTCAAAAAGGGGCAAGGGCTAGAAGGGAAACTTCATGAATGGCAAACCAGTTGTCGCTCTAATGAAGGAACCCAAGGTTGAACCCAAACCTCGAGACTAAGTGCTTCTATTGTAAGGGGAACGATCACATGGTAGCAGAACTACCCCAAGTACATGGTAGATAAAAAAGCTGGCAACTTCAACAAAGTATATTTAATATACGTGTTATTGATGTGTACCTTACTAGTACTCCTTGTAGTACTTGGGTATTGGATACCGGTTCAGTTGCTATTATTAGTGACTTGAAGCGAAAACTATGGACTGAACGGAGACTAGTTAAGGGCGAGGTGACGATGTGTGTTGGAAGTGTTTCCAAGGTTGATAAGATCACCATCGCACGCTCCCTCTACCTTCGGGATTAGTGTTGAACCTAGATAAATGTTACAAGGTGTCTACGTTGAGCATGAATATGATTAGATCATGTTCATTGCAATACGGTTATTCATTTAAGTTAGAGAATAATGGTTATTCTGTTTACATGAATAATACCTTTATGGTCATGCACCCAATGGTTTATTGAATCTCGATCATAGTAATACACATGATAATAATATTAACGCCAAAATATGTAGAGTTAATAATGATAGTACCACTTTCTTGTGGCACTATCGCTTAGGTCATTTTGGCATAAAATGCATGAAGAAACTCCATGCTGATGGATGTTTGGAGTCACTTGATTTTGAATCGCTTGACACATGCGAGCCATGCCTCATGGGAAGGATGACTAAGATCCCATTTTCAGGTACAATGAAACGGGCAAGTGACTTGTTGGAAATCATACATGCTGATGTGTGTGATCCAATGAAAATTAAGGCGTGTGGTGGATATTGTTATTTTCTCATCTTCACTGACGATTTGAGTAGATATGGGTACATTTACTTAATGAAGCAAAAGTCTGAAACGTTTGAAAAGTTCAAGCAATTTTAGAGTGAAGTTAAGAATCATCATAATAAGAAGATCATGTTCTACGATCTGATCAAGGGGAGATTTTATGAGTTATGAGTTTGGCAATCACTTAAGACATTGTGGAATTGTTTCGCAGTTGAAGCCACCTGGAACACCACAGCGTAATGGTGTGTCCGGACGTCGTAATCGAACCTTATGAGATATGGTGCGGTCTATGATGTCTCTTACCGATCTGAGGTTATGCATTAGAGACAGCTGCATTCACTTTAGATAGGGCACCATCTAAGTCCGTTGAGACGACGCCGTATGAACTATGGTTTGGCAAGAAACCAAAGTTGTCGTTTCTTAATGTTTGGGGCTGCGATGCTTATGGCTTCAGCCGAAAAAAGTTCGAATCCAAAGCGTACAAATACATCTTCATAGGATACCCAAAAGTAATAGTTGTGTATACCTTCTATCTCAAATCCAAGGGCAAAAATGTTTGTCGCTAAGAATGGGTCCTTTCTCGAGAAGGAGTTTCTCTCGAAAGAATTGAGTGGGAGGAAGATAGAACTTGATGAGGTTGTAGAAGCCTCACTTCAACCGGAGAGTAGTGCAACACAGAAAGATGTTTCTGTGGAACCTACGACTGTTGAAGAGGAAACTAATGATAGTGATCATGAAGCTTCGGATCAAGCTGCTATCGAACCTCGTAGGTCGACAAGGATATGTACTACTCCTGAGTGGTACGGTGATCCTGTCTTAGAGGTCATGTTGTTGTACAACAATGAACCTACGAACTATGGAGAAGTGATGGTGGGCCCGTATTCCGACAAATGGTTAGAAGCCGAGAAATCCGAGATAGGATCCATGTATCAAAACAAAGTATGGACTTTGGTGGACTTGCCCGATGATCGGCAAGCCATTGAGATAAATGGACCTTTAAGAAGAAGACGAACGTGGACAGTAATGTCACCGTCTATGAAGCTCGACTTGTGACGAAGAGTTTTTCACAAGTTCAAGGAGTTGACTACGATGAGATTTTCTCACCCGTAGCGATGCTTAAGTCCGTCGGAATCATGTTAGCATTAGCTGCATTTATGAAATCTGGCAGATGGATGTCAAAACAAGTTTCCTTACCAGTTTTCGTAAGGAAAGGTTGTATGTGATACAATCAGAAAGGTTTTGTCGATCCTAAGGATGCTAAAAGGTATGCTAGCTCGAGCGATCCTTCCATGGACTAGAGCAAGCATCTCGGAGTCGGAATATACACTTTGATGGAGTGATCAAAGTTTTTGGGTTTATACAAAGTTTGTTAGAAACTTGTGAGTGGGAGCACTACAACATTTCTGATAAGTATATGTGAATGACATATTGTTGATCCGAAATGATGTAGAATTTCTGGAAAGCATAAAGGGTTATTTGAAAGGAGTTTTTCAAAGGAAGACCTGGATAAAGTTGCTTACATATTGGGCATCAAGATCTATAGAGATAGATCAAGACGCCTGATGATACTTTCAAAAGAACACACACCTTTGACATGATTTTGAAGGAGTTCAAAATAGATCGGTCAAAGAAGGAGTTCTTACCTGAGTTGTAAGGTGTGAAGTTGATTAAGACTCAAAGCTTGACCACGACAGAAGAAAGTGGAAGGATGAAGGTCGTCCCCTATGCTTTTGTCATAGGCTCTACACGGTATGCCATTCTGAGTACCGCACCTGATGTGTGCCTTGCCACATGTTTGGCAAGAGGGTACAAAGGTGATCCAGGAGTGGATCACTAGATAGCGGTCAAAATTATCCTTAGAGGAATAAGGAAATGTTTCTCGTTTATGGAGGTGATAAAGAGTTTGACGTAAAGAGTTACGTCGATGCAAGCTTAACATCTATTCGGATAGCTCTGAGTAGAGATACCGGATACGTATAATGGAGCAACAATTTGGAATAGCTCCAAGTGGAACGTGGTAGCAGCATCTACGATATGACATGAAGTTTTGCGAAATACATAGGGATCTGAATGTTGCAGACCAGTTGAATACAACCTCTCTCACAAGCATAACATGATCAAACCCAGAACTCATTGAGTGTTAATCACATAGTGATGTGAACTAGATTATTGACTCTAGTAAACTCTTTGGATGTTAGTCACATGGCAATGTGACCTGTGAGTGTTAATCGCATGGCGATGTGAACTAGATTATTGACTCTAGTGCAAGTGGGAGACTGTTGGAAATATGCCCTAGAGGCAATAATAAATTGGTTATTATTATAGTTCCTTGTTCATGATAATTGTTTATTATCCATGCTAGAATTGTATTGATAGGAAACTCAGATACATGTGTGGATACATAGACAAACACCATGTCCCTAGTGAGCCTCTAGTTGACTGGCTCGTTGATCAATAGACGGTTGCGGTTTCCTGACCATGGACATTGGATGTCGTTGATAACGGGATCACATCATTAGGAGAATGATGTGATGGACAAGACCCAATCCTAAGCCTAGCACAGATCGTGTAGTTCGTATGCTAAAGCTTTTCTAAATGTCAAGTATCTTTTCCTTAGATCATGAGATTGTGCAACTCCCGGTTACCGTAGGAATGCTTTGGGTGTACCAAACGTCACAACGTAACTGGGTGGCTATAAAGGTGCACTACGGGTATCTCCGAAAGTGTCTGTTGGGTTGGCACGAATCGAGACTGGGATTTGTCACTCTGTGTGACGGAGAGGTATCTCTGGGCCCACTCGGAAGGACATCATCATAATGTGCATAATGTGATCAAGGAGTTGATCACGGGATGATGTGTTACAGAATGAGTAAAGAGACTTGCCGGTAACGAGATTGAACAAGGTATCGGGATACCGACGATCGAATCTCGGGCAAGTACTATACCGGTAGACAAAGGGAATTGTATACGGGATTGATTGAATCCTTGACATCGTAGTTCATCCGATGAGATCATCGTGGAACATGTGGGATCCAACATGGGTATCCAGATCCCGCTGTTGGTTATGGGCCAGAGATATGTCTCGGTCATGAATGCATGTTTCCCGAACCCGTAGGGTCTACACATTTAAGGTTCGATGATGCTAGGGTTATAGGGAATAGATACATGGTTACCGAATGTTGTTCGGAGTCCCGGATGAGATCCTGGACGTCACGAGGAGTTCCGGAATGGTCCGGAGGTAAAGATTTATATATGGGAAGTCATCATACGGTCACCGAAATAATTCAGGGGGTACCGGTATTGTACCGGGACCACCGAAGGGGTTCCGGGAGTCCATCGGTAGGGTCCACCTGCCCCGGAGGACCCTATGGGCTGTATGTGGAGAGGGACCGGCCCCTTAGTGGGCTGGGAGCCTCCCCCCTAGAACCCATGCGCTTAGGGTTTGGGGGGAACCCTAAGGGGGGGGCGCCCCCCTTGCCTTGGGGGCAAGGCACCCCCCTGGCCGCCGCCCCCTCCTCAGATTGGATCTGAGGGGGCCGGCCCCCCTCTCCCTTGCCCCTATATATATGTGGGGGGTGGGAGGGCAACCGCACCCAAGTACTGGCACATCCCTCCCCCTCTCCCAAGTCCTCCTCCTCTCCCGCGGTGCTTGGCGAAGCCCTGCAGGATTGCCACGCTCCTCCATCACCACCACACCATCGTGCTGCTGCTGGACGAAGTCTTCCCCAACCTCTCCTTCTCCCCTTGCTGAATCAAGGCGTGGGAGACGTCACCGGGCTGCACGTGTGTTGAACGCGGAGGTGATACGTCCAAAACGTATCTATAATTTCTGCTTGCACCATGCCACTTTTGGGTGATATTGCTATGATATTCATACACTTCCATACACTTTTGATCATATTTGGACTAACTTACTAATCCAGTGCACCCCAGTGCAAGTTTCTGTTTTCGGCTGTTTTTGTATTTCAGGTTTTCACATTACGAAAACTGCCAGGAAAAATCCAGAAAAAATATATAAAAAATCAGCGTTCCAGGAGCTACCGTGCGGCCAAAGTACAGCCGGGGGGACCCACAGGGGCTCCAGGCGCCCTGTGGGCGCCCCCCTGGGCCACGCCGGGGGGCGCCTGGGCCCCCCGATTCACCTCCGATGCCCCCCTTTGGCATATATTTAAAGCGTGTCGAGGAAACCCTGATTCCAGAACCCTTTTCTCCAGACGCGATTCCGATCTCCGCCGCCATCGCCATCAAGCTTCGGGGGACCAGAATTCCTGCGCCGGCACCCTGCCGGGACGGGGAAGTGCCCCCGGATTCATCTCCATCGACGTTGCTTCCTCCCTCCATGAGGCGGGAGTAGTTCCCCCTCAGGGCTGAGGTTCTTACCAGTAGCTATGTGGTCAATTCTCTCTCCGATGATGTGATCTTCGTTGTGATCATAGGCTATGTTAATCTAGGGTGATCCCATGATGTTTCCCCTTCCTCTATGTATTGGATTGATGTACTCACTTGTCTTTATCTAGTATAATCCCCGAGACCAAGGTGACAGCGGTCTATTGGACATGGATTAGAACAATATTTTCATGAGTGATTTCCTCTCTTGTGTGTTGATTGAAGATTGAGAGTCTCTTGGTGCTTGTCTTTGACTATCCTTTAGATATGTTATGGTGATTGTGGGACTCTCTTTGGATGGCCGCGGTGACATTGGGAAATCCTTAGATTGAGAACTACGAACTTTGAGGTGTGCTTTTGTAGCCCTACATAATTCTCGTCCTCTCTTGACCACGAAGGAATGATCTCCGAGTGTGTCCCCTTTGCATGTTTTATGGGAAATATCATGTGATTCGATTATGTTAATGTTGTTGGGAGTTGCCACTAGTGAAAGTAGGAACCCTAGGCCTCGTTTCCACCATTGCAATACCGTTTGTGCTCACGTTTACTACTTGTTTGCTTGCTGCACTTTTTATTACATATTTATATTACCTTGTTTTGCCATCCATATCACTTGCCATTTAACATCTCTTCGCCGAACTAGTGCACCTATACATCTGACAAGTGTATTAGGTGTGTTGGGGACACAAGAGACTTCTTGTATCTTAGTTGCAGGGTTGCTTGAGAGAGACCATCTTCAACCTCTACTTCCCTGAGTTCGATAAACCTTAGGTCATCCACTTGAGAGAAATTGCTACTGTCCTACAAACCTCTGCGCTTGGAGGCCCAACATATTCTACAAGAGTAGAAGCGTGTGTAGACATCAAGCTATTTCTGGCGCCGTTGCCGGGGAGGTGAGCGCTTGAAGGTATATCTTTAGATCTTGCAATTAAATCTTTTTGTTTCTTGTTTTTATTTCACTAGTTATGTTTATGGAAAACCTTGTTATTGGATCGTTGCTTGCGGGAGGACGCCCCACACCTGTGGTGGTTGCTCCTCCTCCTACTGAAATTGTGCCCTATAAAATACCGGCTGGTATTATCTATCATGTTTTGGCTAATCGTTATGCAGGAGACAGACATCCCGATGAACACTTGCTATATCTGTCACAACTATGTTCATTATTTAAGCTTGCAGGTGTATCGAGGGAGTTTGTCATGAGGAAATTATTTGCCTTGTCACTGAAAGGTAAAGAGTCAGGTATAATTTATGAGTATGATTGCATTAAGTCCTTTGTTGAAACTACAAGTTTTAATAAGTTTAGTGCTAAGTTTGGGCTTGATTCTCAACTCCTTGTTGATTTCCTCAAATCTTTTGCTTCACATCTTAATATGCCTAAGGAGGATTGGATCAAGTATCATAAACCTTTTAAAGAGACTTGCAAAGAAAATGAAATTGTTCATGATGATTGCAACATGCATGATCCAATTCCTAAAAATGAAGTTTTATATAAGCATGTTAATTTTTGTGGAGTGGATAGACCTTGTGAAAGGCCTATGATTGAAGAAGAGAAGTATTGTAAGCAACATAATCATGAAAGAACAATCACTTGGGTCAAAGATTTAAATGAAATTGCTAGAGAATTGTGTGACCTTTATCCTTTTACTTGTGAACTTTGTCGTACAGAGGGTCACTTTAATTTTCAATGCATGAACTTTCAAAACATAACTGTTAACCGGTTGTGTGATGACATGATCACCTCTGATCTTTATGATGAGCTTATGTTATTTTTGATGTGTGAAGAGTTATCAGAAAAGACTTCTTGGCTGGATGATAATGCCATAGGAATAAAAAACACTTTGTAAAATTGCCATCTCTATTGTGTTGTTAATTGCCATGAAAATGATTACATAAGTAAGATTAGAAAGGAGGGAACTTTACCAAAGTATAAAAATGTCTCTTATATTTCTGCTAATAAAAAGGAGAGTTTCTCCCAAGTTTCCCCTATTGTTTCTAATGATAAACCAGGATACGTGGAGAAGCTTCATCTCCAACCACCCCCTCCTAAGAAGAAAAAGAAGAGGAGGAGGAAGAGGAGCAAGAAGGAAGAAGAATGGGCATCAACCTGGCCTGAGCATATTCCTTCTATCAACTTTTATCCTAACGGTTGTAAGTTTAAAGAAGAAGGTGAAGTTTATGATGATACGTCCGTAGGTACTATTGAAGATGATTTTGATTATGATATGCATGTTACTTATTGTGATTGGGAAAATGATGATAATGCTGCTTATGATCTTGAAAATCTTTTTGATACCAACTCTGAAAGTGAAGATATGGGAAGCTCTAAGCTTGGGGATGATAGGATTGCAAATCCTATCCCCACTAGTGATGTAATAATTGATAATTCTCTTGCGAGTAAGAATAAAGACAACATGTTTACAAATATAGTTGCTAGCAATGATAATGCTCTTCTCTACCATGATGATGTTATAACTCCAATCTATAGTGTTCAAGTTGTTTATGATAGTCCTACTCCCACTATTACCAATGAGAAAAATTATGCTTATGTGGGGAGTGAGAGTACCTTTTTGCATGTGGATCATGGTAACAATGCTTTATGTGATGCTTATATTGTTGAGTTCATCCATGATGCCACTGAAATTTATAATGAGAGAGGGAGGCTTGGTTCTAAATATCTTAATAATAAGAAGTTTCCTCTCTTTATGGTGAATATTTTGAAGTTATGCTTGTTTTGCCTTCCTATGCTAGTTGCTTTGTGCTTCAATTAATTATTCTATTGCAAAATTCCTATGCATAGGAAGCATGTTAGGGTTAAATGTGCTTGGTATTTACTTCTTGATGCTCTCTTTTGTTCTTCAGCTCTTATTCCTACGAGAGCATCATTAAAGTCTTAAGCCTAGCTTAAAGGCATAAAAGAAAGCGCTTTTGGGAGGCAGCCCACATGAATAATTTTTTGCTTTTGTTGTGTCTTGATGTTGTTTACTGCTGTAGCATCATCATTGTATCTTTGCTTTTCATATTTGTGCCAAGTATAGCCTTTGATTGCTAGAAAGTTCAAAAGTTGTGAGGTGCTGTCCAGGAAACAGATTCTGTCCTTGGATAGAAAAATTCGTATAAAATCACCAGGTCATCTTTTTGGTCTGAATTTTTCCGACAGCGTTCTCTATATAATTGTCTTTCGTGCGTCTGTTCTGAGTTTTTTGATTTGAGTTGCAGAAGTATCCCGAACATATCAATTACTACCTGCTGTTCTGTTTTTCACAGATTCTGTCCTGTTTTGCCTTTCCTTCACTTTGCAAATCAAGAACTTGCTTTTTCTTTGCAAAAACCTTTTGGCAATCTTGAGAAACAGTAGAACTTCAAGAATATCCTTATTTCCAGCAAGGTATAATTATTTTATTAAGGGTACTAACCTCGCTAATCAGATTATGATGAGTTATGTATGAAGGGAGTTTTCAAGTGTGCGAGGGAAGATGATAAAAAAGATTCAGGAGTGTCAAGCGCTCAAGCTTGGGGATGCCCCCGTGCACCCCCAAGAAATATTCAAGGAGACTCAAGCGTCTAAGCTTGGGGATGCCCCCGTGCATCCCCTTCTCCATCAACATTATCAATTCGTCTTTCATTCCGCTATATTTTTATCACTTCATGTGTTATGTGCTATGCTTGGAGCGTCTTGCTTTTGGTTTTCTTTTTAGTTTTTCATAACGAGTCGGAACTCAGAATTCCTTTATGTGGGAAAGAAACACGCTCCACCTCTACCTAGAACATTACATAGAATTTTCATGTCTATCTATGCTGTGTGTGTTCTTTGTCCTTTAATAGCTACTATCATACTCTGCTCTTAGTATTCATGCTTATCTTTTCAAAGATCTTTTGTTTAGTTGGTTGCTTGAACTCTCTTTAATTATCATGCTCACCTTATTAAGAGAGTTTGCTTCCGTTGCATTGGTTAATATGTCTATGATAAATATGCTATGTGCATAATGGTGCTTAGTAGTTCAGGTTTTCTTATGGTTAATCTCAAATAGCTGGGGGGGTTCCCAATCTGTTATTGGAGTACCAACTTGATTTGTCTGCCTATGATGTGGTATGGTTTAGTAATATCTTCCTTCGAGAATTTATTTTGATTGACTTGGCGTATGCTCACGCATATTTAAGACTGTAAAGAAAGTCTGTCAAGCCTTGATGATGTTTTATTTCTAAGTAGCGATATAACTACCATGCCTGATTCAATATTGCTTTGTCGCTCTGCATGATTATGACCGTCATTGCTCTCTTAGTTGGTCGCTCCCAGTCATTTGCTAACCTCCACCTGTACTAAGCAAACTAACCATGCAATACATAGCTCATGGGAAAGTAGCTTAAAAACTATTGTGGTAAAGAATATGTTGCCTATGTATCTTATTTCTTATAAGTTGCTTGCTGAGCGGTAACCATGTTTCTGGGGACGCCATCAACTGTCACACTTTTGTTGAATATCATGTGAGTTGCTATGCATGTTCGTCTTGTCTGAAGTAAGGGTGATTTACCGTGGGTTGAATTAATATGCATATTGTTAGAGAAGAACATTGGGCCGCCAACCAAAGCCATGCATCATGGTGGAAGTTTTAGCTTGGACCTTAATCCTCAATCTCTCATGAGAATATGCTTATGCATTAAAGAGGAGTCCATCATCTATTTTCTATGTTGTCCCGGTATGGATGTCCTCAAGTTGAGATCTATCAAAAACGAGAAATCAAATGCGATCTATCTCCTTGGACCTTTGTACAGGTGGCATAGAGGTACCCCTTTGTGACACTTGGTTAAAACATATGCAATGCAATGATAACCCATGGGGATCCGAGCTAATTAGGACAAGGAGCGAGCACTATTGGTATTCGATGCATGAGGCTTGCAACTTATAGGATGTTTTATACATGACACATATGAAGTGCTACAACCGTTGACACAATTGCTTCCATGTTTTCAAAATAAAAAGCTCTAGCACTTAACCTTTCTTTTACCTTTATGTTGAAGCACCAACTACTGAGAGCATGATTGTCATTCTGAGTGTAATGTGCATTGTCCCAAAGTAGCATTGTCTTTTGCATGATTGTGATATCGTTTATTCTGAAATGATTGTATCTAGTCATCACTTAAACTTTGAAGGTGCCCCTGCATTTATGTTTTGCATCACTAAAGGGGGCAAGCTAGATATCACTTTATCATATTTGCACATCATGTTCATTGCAAATCTTTTTGATGTTTCAGTTTCATGTTGTAAAACTTTCAGTCATTTGTGATTTTATCATGAGGCAACTTAATTACTATAGAATCATTGTCTCAGTAAGCTTTTGTCATATGACTATAAAAAGTCCTATATGGTTAATAGCATGTCACCACAGAAATTATTCTTGTTATCATTTACCTACTCGAGGACGAGCAGGAATTAAGCTTGGGGATGTTGATACGTCCAAAACGTAATTTATGCTTGCTCCATGCCACTTTTGGGTGATATTGCTATGATATTCATACACTTCCATACACTTTTGATCATATTTGGACTAACTTACTAATCCAGTGCACCCCAGTGCCAGTTTCTGTTTTCGGCTGTTTTTGTATTTCAGGTTTTCACATTACGAGAACTGCCAGGAAAAATCCAGAAAAAATATATAAAAAATCAGTGTTCCAGGAGCTACCGTGCGGCCAAAGTACAGCCGGGGGGGACCCATAGGGGCTCCAGGCGCCCTGTGGGCGCGCCCCCCCTGGGCCGTGCCGGGGGGGCGCCTGGGCCCCCCGAGGCACCTCCGATGCCCCCCTTTGGCATATATTTAAAGCGTGTCGAGGAAACCCTGATTCCAGAACCCTTTTCTCCAGACGCGATTCCGATCTCCGCCGCCATCGCCATCAAGCTTCGGGGGACCAGAATTCCTGCGCCGGCACCCTGCCGGGACGGGGAAGTGCCCCCGGATTCATCTCCATCGACGTTGCTTCCTCCCTCCATGAGGCGGGAGTAGTTCCCCCTCGGGGCTGAGGTTCTTACCAGTAGCTATGTGGTCAATTCTCTCTCCCATGATGTGATCTTCGTTGTGATCATAGGCTATGTTAATCTAGGGTGATCCCATGATGTTTCCCCTTCCTCTATGTATTGGATTGATGTACTCACTTGTCTTTATCTAGTATAATCCCCGAGACCAAGGTGACAGCGGTCTATTGGACATGGATTAGAACAATATTTTCATGAGTGATTTCCTCTCTTGTGTGTTGATTGAAGATTGAGAGTCTCTTGGTGCTTGTCTTTGACTATCCTTTAGATATGTTATGGTGATTGTGGGACTCTCTTTGGATGGCCGCGGTGACATTGGGAAATCCTTAGATTGAGAACTACGAACTTTGAGGTGTGCTTTTGTAGCCCTACATAATTCTCGTCCTCTCTTGACCACGAAGGAATGATCTCCGAGTGTGTCCCCTTTGCATGTTTTATGGGAAATATCATGTGATTCGATTATGTTAATGTTGTTGGGAGTTGCCACTAGTGAAAGTATGAACCCTAGGCCTCGTTTCCACCATTGCAATACCGTTTGTGCTCACGTTTACTACTTGTTTGCTTGCTGCACGTTTTATTACATATTTATATTACCTTGTTTTGCCATCCATATCACTTGCCATTTAACATCTCTTCGCCGAACTAGTGCACCTATACATCTGACAAGTGTATTAGGTGTGTTGGGGACACAAGAGACTTCTTGTATCTTAGTTGCAGGGTTGCTTGAGAGAGACCATCTTCAACCTCTACTTCCCTGAGTTCGATAAACCTTAGGTCATCCACTTGAGGGAAATTGCTACTGTCCTACAAACCTCTGCGCTTGGAGGCCCAACATAGTCTACAAGAGTAGAAGCGCGTGTAGACATCAGGAGGCGCCGTTGTTCGGCGCTTAGATCGGAATCAACCGTGATCTGAATCGCTACGAGTACAACTCCTTCATCCGCATTCTTGTAACGCTTCCGCTTAGCGATCTACAAGGGTATGTAGATGCACTCCCCTCTCCCTCGTTGCTAGATTACTCCATAGATTGATCTTGATGATGCGTATAATTTTTTTGATTTCTGCTACGATCCCCAACACGATCCTGACCGAAAGAGTTTAGTGGCTTCGAGGCGAATGATATTGGGTACATATCGTCGAATCTTTGAAGGATTTTGATGAGTTTTAGAGTTTGATATTTAAGTACACGGAGCAAGAATCTCATTACCACATCACCATCCCCTTTTGATAGCACTAGCATGCCTAAGAACTCAATGTGACCTTGGATTGCTAAAATGAAAAATATAAATCCTATGGCTTGGCCAACACTTGTCTTGATGCATTTTTGGGGGTCACCTTCCATTCCATTGTTGCACCCACAAGTAACATTTCTTGAAATAAACTTGCAGGAGGCATTAGTTCCTTGAGATATGTTGACATTAATTACCAAAATCCACCTGGGGGATTAGATGCACTTTTAGCATCCAACAACAACGAATGACAAATAAAGACTTGATCCTGGTGGATGTGACTAGACCCGGTGGTTTATTCAGGTAGTGGGTGCCTGGGCGCTGGTTTGAGTGAAAGTGATGACACTTCAGTTTCTTGCTTTGGTGCCAATAAAAAAATGATGGATACTTGGGTGACGACCGTGACTTGATGCTTGACCTCTTTTATTTTTCTTGATGATGGAATGAGCCGAATCTAGCGATGGTGCTCGAGGTCCTCGATTGGCGATATTCTACAAGTCCATGACGGCTTCGATTAGGGTTTGCAGGTCCATTACAAATGAAGTATTCATAGCTACCCGTCTATGACAAAAAAAGGTTTGCCCGGCTCTGTCCGGGAGCACCATTGGCGCAACATCCACTCTTTCCATAGGTTGAAGAAGATGGAATCGCGAAGGGCTCTCTTGTAAATTTTACTTTTCACATGGGTGTTTCTATAATGTTCCAACCTTTATATACTATACCTTTTCAAAAAAAGAAAGAGAGTGATGCAAATGATGAGGCAGAGGCATTGGTGGAAGCTGCATATGGCAACTGTTGAAAATATGCCCTAGAGGCAATACTATTTGTATTATTATTATATTTCCGTACTCATAATTAAGGAGTTTATGTGCTATGTTATAACAACTATGATCTTGGAATATGCGATTCAGTGGAAAACTCATATGCTCGTGTGGAATGATAAATGGTTAATTAAATAGGTTCCTAGTCTTGGCTCTTGGACTATCTCAAGTGTTGTTGGTTAGCACGTTTTCCGGATCTTAGGATATCGTTAAGTGTTAAAGGATAGTCCTAAAATAAAATTGAGATTATGACCTTGGAAGAACGATCATATTGAATCGACCCAAACTTGTCTGTTATGAATTGAGTTAATATCGTCTGTAATCGATTTTAATAATACTAAGTGTTAACGTGTGATTTTTCTCCTTAGACCATCAAAGTATTGTAGTCACTTCTTACTGTACGGTGGGCTTTGGGTTTGTTAAATATCACCTATAACACGGTGATCGTAACGACAACTTACAAGTTCATCAACAAGTTTGACAAGGGACTAGATATCTCTAGAGTGGGATTTACTCCTCCGAAGATGGAGAGATATTCCTAGGTCCCTCCCGGTGTGACAACATCTATCATCGTCTAGCCAGACACATGTGATTATGTCATAGGATGCTGGAACACGGCAATGAGAAAGAAGAACAAAACCGGTAATGAGTATTTCGGTATAGTGAGCATGTGATGACTTAGGAGGATACTGATGCATCCTCGGTTTTTTAAAGTATCACGAAGCAAAGCGAACATCACACGATAACTAAAGGTTCACTTGAATAGCATTCGTATACTCATAGGGATTGATATGGAGTCCACGGTTCCACTGTCGGTCATTGAACGAAGGGGTTTCATTCATGTCTATGATTTACCAAACCTACAGGGTCACAAGCTTAAGGGAATCACGATATGCTAAGTGTTAGTAGGACGGGAGTGATGAGAACATATTTGTGGAATTATTTCATTAATATTCAAATAGTCCGAGAGGATCCTAAAGCGTTTTAGGGTCACCGGAAGGGTTTCAGAGAGTATCCGGTAATACCAGATATTACAACTAACAATATATAGGTGGAAATATTTTTGGGGATGTTAAATTATATATAAAATATTCTGAAAAATAATTATAACGCTTTTATATTTAATTTAATATCAACGGGCCTAAAAAAGCCAAGTGGTGGATGGCAACTTGGGCAACCAAGGCCCAAGTGGGGAAGGGGCCCGATAGCCTATGGAAGGAGGCCGAAAGGCACTAGGGGAGGGCTCCTCCCCTAGGCCGACGCACCAAGGAGGGAAACCTTCCCTCCTTGTGTAGCAACCCTTCCTCCCCTCCCAACCTATATGTATTGGAGGTTTTGGTGCTGTTGCACACACAAGTTTTGGAGCCTCATCTAGTTCATCTAGCTCTAGTTCTAGTTGGTCCTAGTTAGCTAATTAGGGCTTGGTCTAGTTCCTCAAATCCTCATAATTAGAAGCCCAGTGTGGTTCTAATCCCCTCCCTCTAATTCTGCAGTGACGATTAGCTCTGAACGGTGAAGCGATGCTGGATCATGAAGGTTGCACACTTGCAACCAAGTAAAGATGTCGTTTTTTCGGTCTTCAGTTCGAGGGACTATTCATGGGTGGTTCGCGGGATCGTTCATCGATGGTTCGAGGACTTCAAGTACGATCTACACCAACATGTTCTTCTTCCATTACAACTCAGTGACGGTAACGATTATGATCCCAACCCATTATGCATCTTTATATTGTTCGTGGGTATGCGTAGGCGGTGATTTTGTTTGTTTGTACTATCTTTCTCAACAGTGGCATCATGAGCAGTTATATGAGCAGGTGCAGGTTGCGATCTAGGTCACATGTGGATGTGAGGGTTGATTTCTTGCTATGCTTCCCTCAAGTGTTGCTTCGGTTCAGTTCATCGACAATATGATGTAACTTTGTTACAAGGTTTTGACAATCAATCAACTCTGGTTGTTGACGATCTGCTAACAATTCCTTGGGCTTCATCATAGTCGAGAATAATGAACCATCGCGTACACAAGAGGGTGCTGAAGATGTATGATCTTCTAGGGGGTCACGCATATTTGACGAAGTTTAGTGTGGGTGCTTGTTTAATTTTTTCCAGACACGAGGGATATAAGTTTCAGCTAAAAGGGATTATCTTGGTCAACAAAATACCTTGTGGAGAACTATACTTGAAACAATGGCTTGAGAGTTTATCTTGGCTTCTATATGAGTTTCCAGTGCAATTAACTTTTCCGATCGGGATTTTGTTTTAGAAGTTTCATCTGGGCATAATTAATGATGTCAAGTGAAATCCACTGCTCTGCTAACATATAGGGACCAATAGTTAAGGAGTTGGTCTATCAACACAAGACTATGCAATATTGTCCAGATGAGAAGAAATGAGTTCACTACAATTTTACAGTTATGTGATAGTTAAGCAAAAATATTTCATATGTTTTCTTTCTTTTCTACTTTTGCACGGGAAATGTTTCAATTCCTCACCGGGAGCTATTTATGAAGTTTATGTATTAACAAATAAGGTTGGCATTTTCAGTTGCATAAGTTATATGATCTCTTGTCACCGGCGTATATATGGAGAGCAGATGAGATCATCCACCAACACAACCCCCAACCCAAAGTAGCTACGAAAGAGACATATATGTGATAACTGAGAAGAATGACTCCTCCTAAATTCAGGATGGTATGCAGATTGTAGAATCATAGCAACAGGAAAACCAATAAGGACATCTAATGTGCATGAGGATCCTAACAAAGTGTGTTAGACATGATTACGTTGAACAACTATAATTTATATTTCGTTGTAACCCACAGACAATTAACTAGTACTCCCTCTGTAAACTAATATAAGAGCGTTTAGATCACTAAATTATATTAGTTTACAGAGGGAGTAACATGTTAAAATTGAAGTTAGTGTTTAAAAGATATGAATATTTCAAAAAATCATGTTTTGTCACTTAAAAGTGAACTGCAATTTAATTATCAGAAATTATAGGGGAGGTTTCTCTAGAAATAAAAAACGATTCGTTTTGTCACTTAACGATGGACTGTGGGTTGATTCTTCAAAACATAAGGGGGTTTTATGTAAAATGCAAAGTACTAATTCCATTAGGAGTAGGTATAAACTAATAAAAAATAGCTAATTATTCCAGTAGAATAAAGATATGATTTTGCGACCCGTCAGGGCTGCATATTCTTTTCATTTATTTAGTCAACACCAAATTCTGACAACCTAAACGCACAAGAACCATGTACCCATGCAAAAAAAAAAAAGTTCTCCCATTGTGACCAGGCTTAGAGCGTCTCATCCCACGGGCAATGGATAGTGGCGATCAAAGCACGTCTCTAAATCATTAATAAAAGAAAAGACGGTAACCAAAACAGAAATAGACTGGACACGTGCGACCATGCGGCTCTTGTCAAAGCGAGAGTCGGGACGAGAAGGTGAGGCCAGATCCACGGAGCTTGTCCTCGACAATGGCATCGATGCGCCGGGCCATCTCGGGGGTCATATGGTTCACCCAGTCCCCCTCGACCCCCTTTCTGAAGAAGGTTTCATGCGGGAACTTGACGAACGTCCCACTGCTTCCTGTTTTGTTGGCGTCGAGGCCTCTCATCGTGTCGATGCTGCACATCTGGGCAACGTCCATCGGCAACCCCGCCGCCTCCTCGGCTGCCGAGAACGGCACGCCGACGAACCGCGCGAACTCCCGGACGGCGCTGACCGGATCGGCCAGCATCTCCTCGTACCTCAGGAACAGAACTCTCTCCGGAGCTGCTTTGCTCGCTCTCCAGTAGCCCAGGATGTGGCCCCAGATGGGGCCATAGGGGTTCTTACCCTGGCATGCCAACTCGAACAGGTCGGAGAAGGATGAGTTGCTGCTGCCTCCTGCGCTTTTGATGAAGTGCCATGTGGAAACCAGCATATCCTTGGGCTCCCTGCATGCCGCTGTCCGTTGGTGACCGGAGAAAAGAGAAGAAGCAGCTCACAAAGCTCACAAAGTTGTATTACCTGCAGACGAAGACGATTTTGCAGTCGGGGTTGTCGGCGAGGGAGCGAGGCAGCATGGAGTGGTGCATGTGCGTGTGCAGGAGCCTAGGCGACGGCAGCGCCTCCAGCTTGGCTTCCTGGCCGGCGCTGAACAGGGCCTCCATGAAGGGGACGCACTCGTGCGGGTTGAGGCGGAGGAGTGGGTGGTCGGCGTCGGAGAGCGGGTAGGCAGCCCGCGCCATGGTCGCGAAGGCGAGCGCCTTGAGCCAGGTGGTGCCGCACTTCGGGGGGCTCGCGAGGAGCACGTCGCCGGGCCGCGGGGCGAAGCGCCGCTGGACGGAGATAAACCCAGGGACAAGTTCGTCGAACAGCCAGACGTCCTGGTACAGCCGCAAGTGCAAGTCCGGGCTGCCGATGCTAGGCAAGGCGGAAACTATGTCTGCGTACTCATCCGGTGGGCAGATCACGTGGTCGTCGTCCCCGTTCACGTCCTTGAACGGCACGGGGCCGACGAGGCAGGACGTGTCTAGAGCAGCCATGGTGATGCACTTATGCCTGTGTGTGCGCGGGATTAATGCTTCGTGGTGGCGGCTACTTGAAACTTCTCTATGCACGATGCGTTATTTAAGGGATCAGATTTACTCCACTGGCTCTTTTATTTTAATCTTGATTCCGATCTGTTTCTTGAACATGCAACTGCGAGGTGTACAAATTCGTAGGGTATGACATCTGAATTGCACGGATCCCTTTCTGTTCTTCCTTCAATCTGTCTGCAGATTTTTCATGTGTTTTTTTAGAGAAGTTAATCTATTCATCTTTAATCATGATAGTACAATGAACATCAGAAATAACAAAAATTACATCCAGATCCGTTGACCACCTAGAGACAAGCCGAAGGAGCATCGCCATCATCGCCCCTCCCTCGCCAGCGCCGGACAAAAGTTGTCGTCGTAGATAGTCGGAAAGTCGCCGTGCTAAGGCCCCATAGGACCGGCACAGCAAAACAGGAACCGTCGCCGATGAAGAGTAGCGTAGATTGGAAGGGTCCAACCTGATGACACACGAACGTAGACGAACTACGACCAGATGCGAGAAAATCCACCAATAACAAAGCCGTCGGAGACACACCTCCACAACGCTCTCCGACGATGCTACACATCACCGGGACGTGGTTTGGTGGGGAGAACTTTACTCCATCTTCAGAGAGCCACCGCCATCTCGTTTTTTTTAAGCAGGACGCAATGCTAACAAAACTCGAAGAAACATCTGAAAACAGAGCCCTCCCATCCGCAAGGGCCAGGATCCACCGCACTGCCATGACCCTAAGGCCACTGGAGACGAGGTGGACCGGCGGCGGCATCGATAGGAGGCAATGGAACCCTAGGCTTTTCTTAGGGAAGGAGGACGCTGCGTGCAATTTTCCAGGTGTTTTCGTTAACTCATGAATAGCTGAAGGTGAAAACCCTAGTCTTCAGTTTTGGATTCAATGGCGATGGTGTCGATCATCGTTTTCTTTCCGAAGGCTTTGCTATTGTAGACCAATTTTATTGTCTTTGCGATGTCATAAGATAGCTTTTTTTTATAGAAATGTCATGCGATAGTTGGTGTAGATGATCGTTGCTATAGTCCATTGATCGTTGTTTGTGGATTTAGACTTTTTTATTTTTTATTGTATGACTTTGCTCTTTACCGACATGATCTTTGTGCATGTGTGTTAGCATTGAATGCGTGCATCGGATTTCCTTATCCATCCACCTTTCACCATAGAAGTATTGTTCCCTGCGGAAAATATGAACTCAAACGTGGAGAATGATTACCGTCCATGTACAATTATAGCTGACCAAAAGACCCCAACATCACCAAGCTCTCAGACGAAGAAACGGACGAAAAGGTCTTGTTCTCGTGGGTCGGCCATGAACCCATGCATGATGGACCAACGTCACCCAAGCACCAACATCAGGCCGCTGGAACACCTAAACATCACGAAGACACCGATATACTCCCAAAGACCATCGTCCAAGTTCGTGACGGTATTTGTTTATTTCCCGGATAATAAAATGAAGAAGATAGGTTTGCAAATTGCATAGTATAATGTGCCTAGCCATATGATATGCAACCACGCGGCACTCGTGATGAAAAAAAGAAATATACAAAAAAAATATCACGTAATTGGTTGGTAATGTGTCTCCATGAGATATTGACGACCGATAATATTTGGTGAAGACAAAAACAAATGAAAACCTCAGGCAACACTAGCAATTTGGTGTGGAGCGGAACCCGCACCGAGAGCCCTGACTCGCAAGGAGCGCTGACATCCGTAGATGCCGCGGTGGAAGGTTTAGGGCAACTTCAACGCAAGACCTCAAACGGAGGTTTGTCCGTTTTTCGTCCGTTTAGAGCAGGAAAACAAACAAGTTTGTCCGTTTATGATCGTGCGACCATTGGTGTGCCCAATCGGCACACCTCGTCCTAAACTGTCCGGCCGGGTTTGTGGACTTTGATTTTCCACCAAAAAAACATAATAAACTACATAATAATATGAAAAACATAAATATAAGATGAACGTCCACACATCCATAGTACCCAAGTTCAACCCAGGTCTTAATTGAACCGAAACATAATAAAAGACATGAAAAACTAAAAATAGGCCCGTCGCCCGTGGCCGCCGTCCTACTCGTCGTCGTCGCTGATGAGATCGACGTAGGGAGGTGGCTACCAAAGGTAGGCCGGCGGCCCCTGCCAGACCGGAGGCGCCTGCACCACCTCCTCCCATGGTTAGGGTTTCCTCGTGTCGGGGCTCGAGGAGGCAGGCCTTCCAGGAAGTGGAAGTTGTGGACTGGCTGGTCCATGACTTCCACATTAAGAAGGATGACGACCTTCCGCCCGTGTGAATGACAACCGAGCCCCGCCGCGCGTGCGTATTAATTTTGGGCGGTGGAGGTAGGTGGACGGCCGGCACGCGTCCCCGAGGCGAGCGAGGAGCAAGCGTGTGCCTGTCCATTCAGCGTTCGTGTGGATGCAAACCAAGCGCATGTTTGCGCCGGAAATGGGGTGGGCCGGACACCAAACGGATATAAAATGCGGATGCGGCCGCGCGTTGGGCTGAGCGATCTGTCTGTTTTGACCTAAACGGACAAGCGCAGACATAATGGGGCCGAGCGTTGGAGTTGCCCTTAGGTGGCGGCTTTGCTACTGCTAGGAGGGGTTGGTGGTGCTGGTAGAGGGAGAGGTTGTGCTATCTTCAGTCCATCATGGACGGGCGTCGCAATGTGGATGCGGGGCAGTGGCCTTGGGCGGGAGGGTGGTAGGGCGACATGCACGGTTGGCACTACATGACAGCCACAAGCGGACAGTCGAGTGGTGAAAGATGATACGGCGACAATGCGGAGGCCCTATGCAATAGGCATGAAAATGGAGTGGAAACTTTCCGCTTTTCCGGAGGAAAAATGGAAACGGAGAGGAAATGTGAAAATGAAAATGGAAATTTGCAAACGGAAGTGGAAATGGAAATTTTTATGCGGAAATGGAAACAAAAACGAAACGGTGTTTTCCGGTGGAACATGAGTGGAAACGAAACTTTCCCTTTCCGAGAATATGGAATTTCTGTTTTTACTATAGACCTATGGCTACTTTATAGTTCAATTACCAAACAACACACAATGACACAATGAATTGAATGGATCATTTGAGGTCCAACTTCTACTACCACACATGTACTCAACTTTATCCTATAGCCATGTTAACAATTCATTAAATTTGTTTCTTTTTGTGTGTATTTCTCTATGATTCAAGGGGTTTTTAAGTTCCGGTCAACGTCCACTTTTGTTTGCGTGTTCGCTTTGTATTCGCTCCATGTCCGTTTCCCGCAGTATCTGTTTCCGTATTCATTTCCGGTGTTTTTGTATTCGTTTCCGCTTCTGCAAAAATATATGAAAACAAATGTGGTAGCACTCAGTTCCGTCTGTTTCCGCTCCGTTTTCATCCGTACTATGCAACACGGATTCGGTATCCTGTAATGGCGTGGCCACGTTCGATGGTCCCCAACGAGCATCCAACAATACGAGCATGGGTGTGGGTGTGGCGCGATGGTGTGTTGGCGTCAACTTTTGTCCTTCGGTGCACGGGCAACAACCTACACAACACACGGGGAGTCTCCCGACGCTAGCAGAAGCATCTGCCGCTAATGTCGAAGGGACACGGGGTCACAATGGCAGATCCCCATTGGCATCGAGCACGACAGTGTCTGCCTCAATTCACACAAAGGACGCCAGGGCAACGATCCTAGAGACGTGGTAGATCTTGCAGGATGTTCCAAGTTGTTGTGAAGTGGCACCTGATAGATTCGTACCGCGACATGGCTGGCCTCCTGAAGAAGGGGTTAATGATCCAAGGTGGAAGTCGCCTCCTCCTGTCCTCCCCCATGAAAGATTAGGGTTTCTCCGCCTTCTACCGGCGTTGTCGGCGGTCCGCCTCGTCTCCGTTGTCCTTAGGGCCATGGGGGTGCGATGGATCCCGACCCTTTATGAGAGGGCTCCGGGTTTAGATGGTTTATAAATTTTGTTAGGGTTTGTGTCCTGCTCAGAAAGACGAGACGGCGGCGGCTCCCTGAAGATGAAATAAGGTCCTTCCCGCCTAGCCCATGTCTCGGTGGTGCGTCTAGCATCGTCGGTGGGTGTGTGGAGGTGTGTATTCGATTGATCTATCTTTGGTGGATCTGCTCGGATTTGGTTGTTCTTCTATGTTCGTGTGTTTTCAAGTTGGATCCTTCCGATCTACGCTACTATTCATCAACGACAGTTGCTGTTCTGGTGCGCTGGTCCTATGGGGTCTGTAATGCCCAGGGTGAGACTATATCTCCTACGTGTCGAGGCACGACTTAAAGATATAAGCCCATTCTGGAATGATCGCAAGTTTGGTACCTTTGCACATCTCATGTAAAAATAGGGATGGAAAACTGAAAAGATAGTTGGCTTACACTCGCCACGTCACACAAATTCATTACATGTTCAAACATCATTCAGATAAACATCACAACCCATCTAAGGGTAAAGATCCAAATGACAAGATACCAAACTTAACATTAAACCACAGGTCTAGATCGAATCCTAGTAGAAGCTCTACTGATCAACCGGATAGTTCACGTAGTAACGGCTACGCTCCTCGTCGTACTCCCAATCTAGCTCGGTACCATCACCTGTGTAGCTCACCATCGTACCTGCATCTGGGGTGTTAAAGTAACTGTGAGCCACAGAGGACTCAACAATCCCGTTCCCGGGTAACACGACTATTCCAGCCTTGGGTGTGGAACAAGGCTGAAGAAAGAATAAGAGTCTGCAGCATAACTAGCCTAGCTTACGTAAAAGAGAGCGAGAAGAGAAGGTGCCTCGGTCGAGAGATGATCACGAAGTGATCCTAACTAAAGCAAGTCAAACATAACCCCACCGTGTTCACTTCCCGAATCCCTTTCGGAAAATGACCGTCACGGTACACACGCTGGTAGTGTATTGGAACATGGTGTCAAGTTTTCTAGAACCGGATATTAACAAGCTCCCATCTGCCACATAACCGCGGGCACGGCTTTCGAAAGTTCATAACCCTGCAGGGGTGTTCCAACTTGGCCCATGACAAGCCCACGATCCGCGGAGTCGCAACTCCAAGGTGGGAAGGCCCGAGTATTCTCAGAATCCGTGCTCAAGATACTCCGACTAAGGTAAGGCTAATCCAACAAATCCTCCCGGCGTGCCGACACCCTGATATTAGCCGCGCGTATCTCGTCTCAGGCCACGACCGGATAAGTCATCCTACGGGTTTTTACCAGACCTCGAGTTTCCTTGAGGTCGCCCCGCAGTCTGCCCATTTCGGACCAACACTCATGTGGAGCACTGGCCCGGGGTTGTTGATTAAGAAAGAGGGTTAATTACTCCCTATGCAAGTTTTTAGTTATTAGTCAAATAGTACCAATGTTGGGACTTGCTGGAAAAGACTTAGCACTTAGCGGTTTATCGAGAGGGTCCCATAACCCCAACCGTGTGAGGAACGCATAATCAAGGAACATAACACCGGTTTATACGGTTCCTAGCGGCATGAGTGGAACAAAACACCAAGCAAAAGGCTTAGCCTTCCACCCATTACCAATATATAGATGATTTCATTTAATAATTAATATAGTGTGATATCCCAAAAAGCTTCAACAAGAAGCAAGAATCTTCAATCTTCACCTGCAACTAACAATGCTATAAGTGGGGCTGAGCGAAGCCTACGTATAGCCAATCAATGGTTTGCATAGGTAGGGTGGTTAAACATGTTCATGGTTACAATAGGAGGCTGACAGGAAAACATGGGCATCGAGGCAAACTATAGATCGAGACTTCTAGCAATAGGCAAAGATAGTAATGTTATCGGGGTTCGGTCATCTTGCCTGAAGAGTTGTCGATGGGCTCGTAAGAGGGGTCCTCGTTCTCAATCTCGGTAGTAACCTCATGCTCGTACTCGTACTCGGTCTCAGCTTCCGGCTCTACTCAAACACAAGAACACAAGGCAACGAATCAAACAAGATGCAATGCGTAGAAAAATTACTGGATGCATGACTGATGCACTATGGAAGCAAAACAGATGCACTAAGGAAGCACAGAAAGTCTACTTAGGAAGCACAGTGTTATAACACAAAAATATGCATCAAACAAAATGCTTCAAAACATGATAATAATAGGATATTATGAATCTACATGCAAAAACACACAAGTTTCATATAGGACTTGCTCAAAACGGAGCTACGGGCTAAAAGTTACACCAGAAACAATAAACATGCACAAGCTGAAAATTACAGCCACATAGCAACTTCGGAGCAATAGATAAATAAGCTACAACTCTCAAACATCATGGCAATGAGCATGGACATAAACTAGACATATCCTATAGCAAACAAATCCATTGGAGCATCCCCAAAGGAGCCATGGATCAATAGCAACAAGCTATGACATATAGAACTTGACAACAAAATCCTGACAGCAGTAATTTGTTGCAACTTGGGAGCAAGAGTTAAATATGCTACAGCCACCCAAATAAGCATGTGAGAGCATGAATGGATAGCCAACAGCTTATACAACAAGGAATCATCAAGAGTCACTCCAAAACTATCATGGATTTGCCTAGAACAACAAGCAAACATGGCATCTGGAAATTACAGATTTCAGACTTAGTGAAATTTCACTAAGTGTTAAAACAACAGTTTCATCATGGCATCTTTGAGAGCAAGTTTAAGTCACCTCAAAACTAAACATGGCAAGTGGTAAGCACCATAGCAAAGTACACATGATGGTGAATCCAAAACATCTAAGCATGCATCAAGGGGACAAACACAACGTTAGCAACGAGTTCCTCTACGAGGCATCTCGTAACAAGTTTAACAACATAACAGCCACATAGCACTTTGCAAAGGAGATAAGCATGGCAAGATGAAATCTATCATGCAAGCTAAAGCAATCAACATGTAGAGCATTTCATGACGAACACGTGGACATATCATTTGCATCATTTGGATAAACATGCAAAAAGTTATCACATTGCAAAGATGGCATGAAAACAACTACTAACAGCAGTTTATAACAAGTAGCACTCTTGCAACAGATATTTAAGCATGTAGATGACCTCAAACATGCATGGCACAAAGGAACAAAACGTAGTACAAGT
This sequence comes from Secale cereale, assembly GCA_902687465.1. Classification (NCBI taxonomy): domain Eukaryota; kingdom Viridiplantae; phylum Streptophyta; class Magnoliopsida; order Poales; family Poaceae; genus Secale; species Secale cereale. The sequence goes on from LR738715.1 coordinate 55,880,323, forward strand.
CTCCACGATCATTTTGACATATCAATCACTCAAATCGGACCATCACACAAAAAGTTATCCACGTTTTAAAACTGCATCAGAGACTAAACATCCAGGGACTTAGCAGAAAAATCAACCTCCTCGGTCAACGGCGGTCAACGGCGGCTGGGGTCAACCGGGCTTCAAAGCGGATCGGGCGGAGCTGCTACCGGGCTGGATCGGGCGGAGGGGACCCGGCGACTAACGAGCCCGGCCCATTAGCGGCGGCGGATCGAGATCCCGATCGGGGGGTTTCCCCGATCTAGCGAAGCGGCGGCGACCGCGGGAACTGGTCGGCCCGGCCTAGCGGAGCTGGGCCTCGCGGCCTCGCGGAAGCGGAGCGGCCCACCTGGCGTCGAGCGGCCGACGGGATCTGGATCGAGGGGATCGGGCGCCTCCCGATCCCGCGACAGGCGGCGGCGGTGCGGCTCCCTGAGCCCGCGGAGCGGCGGTGGGGCGAAGGCAGGGGGCCTGTGGAGCTTGGAGGCGGGGTGGCAGGCAGCCCAGCGGCGCGGCGGCGCGGCGGCCGGAGGGGCGGTGGAGATGGAGGAGACCGGCGGTGAGGGTCCGGCCGGCGGGGAGAGCTCCTCCGGCGAGGTTCCGGCAAGCTCCTCCGGCGAGCTCCGGCCGGAGTGGAGGAAGATGGCTGGAGGAAGGGGATGAAGGGGCTAAGGTTTCTAGGGCAAAAATTGGGGAAGATGGACAAATATATAGGCACAAGGAGCTACGGTTGTCCAAATGAGGTGTGGTTTTCGGCCACGCAGTCAGAATTGGATGGCCTAGATGAAGGGAGGGGTTTGGGTTCATTTGGTGGGCTGTTGGAGGGGTGTCTTGGGCCTCAAAGAGGAGGTACTTTCAGCCCACAAGAATAACTGTTGGGGGTAGCAAACGAACTCCAAACGCGACGAGATTTGACAGGCGGGTTACACACACCAAAACAACAACACACGACAAGTCTCACGCCAAACTGGAAGGAAGTGAGCGACTTTGGTAAGTTTGTCAATCACCACGAAGATAGAATCATTCCCTCTCTTGGACTTAGGAAAGCCAGTGACGAAATCCATTTCAATGTGGTCGAACTTCCACTCGGGAATAGGAATAGGTTGGAGAAGACCGGCTGGACGTTGATGCTCTGCCTTCACTCTTCTGCAGACATCACATTCATTAACGAATTGGGCAATCTCCCTTTTCATGCGTGTCCACCAGTAAGATTGCTTGAGGTCTTGGTACATCTTGGAACTGCCAGGATGAATGGAAATGAGGGAATCATGTGCTTCTTCCATTATGAGCTTCCTGAGATCACCTTTGGGAACAACAAGTCTGTCCTCAAAGAACAAGGTATCTCTCTCATCAACGCGATAGCACTTGTATTTAGGAGTACCCTTTGCAGTACCATGTTTCACTTTCTGCACCATAGCATCATGATACGTCCAAAACGTATCTATAATTTCTGCTTGCTCCATGCCACTTTTGGGTGATATTGCTATGATATTCATACACTTCCATACACTTTTGATCATATTTGGACTAACTTACTAATCCAGTGCACCCCAGTGCCAGTTTCTATTTTCGGCTGTTTTTGTATTTCAGGTTTTCACGTTTCGAGAACTGCCCAGAAAAATCCAGAAAAATTATATAAAAAATCAGCGTTCCGGAAACAACACTGCGTCCGAAGGGCAGCCTGGGGGGGCCACCAGGGCTCCACGCGCCCTGGCAGCGCGCCCCCCTGGGCCGCGCCGGGGGGGCGCCTGGGCCCCCCGAAGCTCCCCCGGTGCCCTACTTTGGCATATATTTAAAGGACCCTCTGAAACCCTCAGAACAGGAACTCTTTTCGCGATCCCATCTCTGTTCCGCCGCCGCCGCCGCTTCCAAGATCGGGAGCACCAGGAGAACTCTTCCCAGCACCCTGCCGGAGGGGAGGATCACCACCGGGAGCTTCTCCACCACCATGGACGCCTCCCGGATGACTCGTGAGTAGTCTCCCTTGGACCATGATTCCATGACCAGTAGCTATGTGATGTTCTCCTCTCGTTCTTGTGCTTCACTAATTAGTCCTCGTGAGCTGCCCTACATGATCGAGGCACCTATGTAATCCTTCTGCTGTTGCTATGTTGAGTTTGCTGCGATCCGATGGATTATGAGATTATGTTCAGATTGATCTTGAGTAATATATTTGATTCACCTCTTTTATATTTTTGTTCATAAGTAATTCTTGCATGTTCTCCGTTGTTACTTATTGCTTTGGCCGAGTAGTAGGTAGTGACTGCAAGAGGGAACGTTATGCTCGATTGTGGGTTCATGCCCCTCGATGACTAGCTTGAGTGACAGAAACATGAGTCTAGGGGATGTGCTGTTGCCACAAGGGGGAAAACAACGGTGCTTGTGCCCGCGGGTGCAAGGATTGTTTACTTTACGCAAAGTTCTTTTAATGCAGTTGTCTGTTGCATTGAGTTTACACTATGGGTGGGACTCGCAACTTAATACCAGCGAGATGTTCTGGATAGATATCTCAAGGTGGATGATTAGTAGTAGATATTGATGGATTTCGTTCTACTTACTTTGGCGTACCGCCCATGCTTTGAACCTCAACCTTTCTTGTAATGTAGTCAGCATTGGTTTGCGTTCGTGGTCCTGTCAATTGCCCAGCTGTAATTTGTTTACCTCACATAGCTGTTTTATCGTCTTTTGGGAGAGAGACATCACTAGTGAACATCATGAGACTCCGGTCCATATTACCATCATTGATCACATCCACTATTTACTTTTCGCTATTTACTTACTATTGCAAAACACTATCTATCACTACTATCATTGCTTTTAATCCTTTGTGAACTACAAGGCCGGAGGGATTGACAACCACTCTGTACTCGTTGGGAGCAAAGTTATTTGTATCTGTGTGCAGGTCCACGTTGATTGCTACTAATCTGGCGCCGTAGCAATTGACACCTACTTGTTGAACCTAGGAGTCTCTGGGGATTCGATCCTTCGCATCTTTGCTAAGGGAAAACACTTCTACTTACTGCATCTTACACCTTCCACTTGGGGTAACCAACGAGGGGGTTCGAGGCCCATCAAGGAGTATTTTCTGGCGCCGTTGCCGGGGACTCCACTCTTCAGGATAGGGGAGTTGCATGCTATCTTTTACCTTTGCTTTTTAGTCTTGTTAGTTTACCTTTCAGTTTTTGCTTTAGTACCTTTTATCGAAAATCAGAAAAATAGTTATCTTGTTTGCTTACTACTATGGGTTCTACCAAAAACACTAAATGGGAGGAGTACACCCCTTCTTCCATTACCCCAATTACCACTGTCGGGATCTACAAAAGTAATAAACCTTGTGATTATATTAGTCTTGACGGAGGGTTATGCCCATGGCATGGTCTTCCAGGAAAAGAGTATGAGCCTCAGTTTAAAATTGCTCCTAAGCTTCCCCAAACTTGGGAAGATGTTCAAACTCTTATAATAGAGAGCGATTCGAACAAAGAGGATGACACTACAATTCTGCCCAATAATGGTAAAATTGATTTTGATAATTGTAGTATTTCAGAAGTTGTCACCTTTCTACAAGGAATGGCCAAAGATCCCCACACTAGCACGCTTAATCTTGCCTTCACAGAGCATGTCACTAATGCTCTTATCAAAGCTAGGGAGGAGAAACTTAGAGTAGAAGCCTCCATACCTAGAAAGCTAGAAGATGGTTGGGATCCTATGATTAAAATTAAGATAAACAACTTCTCTTGCTATGCTTTATGTGATATTGTAGCTAGTACTTCCATTATGCCCAAAAGACTATATGATATGCTTAAATTGAAATCTTTTGATTCTTGTTCTTTTGGTGTTCGTCTCGTTGATTCTTCCATAAAGAAACCTTTGGGGAGGATCGACGATGTTCTTATTGTTGTCAATGATAATTATGTGCCCGTTGATTTCACTATTATGGATATTGAATGTGATCCTTCATGTCCAATTATTTTGGGACGTCCCTTTTTGCGCACCGTTGGTGCTGTCATTGACATGAAAGAGGGTAATATAAAATTTCAGTTTCCTCTCAAGAAAGGGATGGAACACTTCCCTCGAAAGAAGATCAAGTTACCTTTTGAGTCCGTTGTACGGGCTAGTTATTCTTTTACTCTTGATAAAACTTGATCTATGCATTATGCCTAGCTTAAAGGCATAAAAGAAAGCGCTTTTGGGAGGCAGCCCACATGAATAAATTTTTTGCTTTTGTTGCGTCTTGATGTTGTTTACTGCTGTAGCATCATCATTGTATCTTTGCTTTTCATATTTGTGCCAAGTATAGCCTCCGATTGCTAGAAAGTTCAAAAGTTGTGAGGTGCTGTCCAGGAAACAGATTCTGTCCTTGGATAGAAAAATTCGTATAAAATCACCATATCATCTATTTTGTCTGAATTTTTTCGACAGAGTTCTCTATATAATTGTCTTTCGTGCTTCTGTTCTGAGTTTTTTGATTTGAGTTGCAGAAGTATCCCGAATAGATCAATTACTGCCTGCTGTTCTGTTTTTCACAGATTCTGTCCTGTTTTGCCTTACCTTCACTTTGCAAATCAAGAGCTTGATTTTTCTTTGCAAAAACCTTTTGAAAATCTTGAGAAACAGTAGAACTTCAAGAATATCCTTATTTCCAGCAAGGTATAATTATTTTATTAAGGGTACTAACCTCGCTAATCAGATTATGATGACTTATGTATGAAGGGAGTTTTCAAGTGTGCGAGGGAAGATGATAAAAAGATTCAGGAGTGTCAAGCGCTCAAGCTTGGGGATGCCCCCGTGCACCCCCAAGAAATATTCAAGGAGACTCAAGCGTCTAAGCTTGGGGATGCCCCCGTGCATCCCCTTCTCCATCATAATTATCAGTTCGTCTTTCGTTTCGCTATATTTTTATCACTTCATGTGTTATGTGCTATGCTTGGAGCGTCTTGCTTTTAGTTTTCTTTTTAGTTTTTCATAACGAGTCGGAACTCAGCATTCCTTTATGTGGGAGAGAAACACGCTCCACTTCTACCTAGAACATAACATAGAATTTTCATGTCTATCTATGCTGTGTGTGTTCTTTGTCTTTTAAAAAGCTACTATCATGCTCCGCTCTTAGTATTCATGCTTATCTTTTCAAAGAGATTTTGTTTAGTTGGTTGCTTGAACTCTCTTTAATTACCATGCTCACCTTATTAAGAGAGTTTGCTTCCGTTGCATTGGTTAATGTGTCCATGATAAAGATGCTACTTGCATGATGGTGCTTAGTAGTTCAGGTTTTCTTATGGTTAATCTCGAATAGCTGGGGGGTTCCCAATGTGTTATTGGAGTACCAACTTGGTTTGTTTGCCTATGATATGGTATGGTTTAGTAATATCTTCCTTCGAGAATTTATTTTGATTGACTTGGCGTATGCTCACGCATATTTAAGACTATAAAGAAAGTCTGTCAAGCCTTGATGATCTTTTATTTCTAAGTAGCGATATAACTACCATGCCTGATTCAATATTGCTTTGTCGCTCTGCATGATTATGACCGTCATTGCTCTCTTAGTTGGTCGCTCCCAGTCTTTTGCTAACCTCCACCTGTACTAAGCAAACTAACCATGCAATACATAGCTCATGGGAAAGTAGCCTAAAAACTATGGTGGTAAAGAATATGTTGCTTATGTATCTTATTTCTTATAAGTTGCTTGCTGAGCGGTAATCATGTTTCTGGGGACGCCATCAACTGTCACACTTTTGTTGAATATCATGTGAGTTGCTATGCATGTTCGTCTTGTCTGAAGTAAGGGTGATTTACCGTGGGTTGAATTAATATGCATATTGTTAGAGAAGAACATTGGGCCGCCAACCAAAGCCATGTATCATGGTGGAAGTTTTAGCTTGGACCTTAATCCTCAATCTCTCATGAGAATATGCTTATGCATTAAAGAGGAGTCCATCATCTATTTTCTATGTTGTCCCGGTATGGATGTCCTCAAGTTGAGATCTATCAAAAATGAGAAATCAAATGCGATTTATCTCCTTGGACCTTTGTACAGGTGGCATAGAGGTACCCCTTTGTGACACTTGGTTGAAACATATGCAATACAATGATAACCCATGGGAATCCGAGCTAATTAGGACAAGGAGCGAGCACTATTGGTATACGATGCATGAGGCTTGCAACTTATAGGATGTCTTATGCATGACACATATGAAGTACTACTACCGTTGACACAATTGCTTCCATGTTTTCAAAATAAAAAGCTCTAGCACTTAACCTTTCTTTTACTTTTATGTTGAAGCACCAACTACTGAGAGCATGTTTGTCATTCTAAGTGTAATGTGGATTGTCCCAAAGTAGCATTGTCTTTTGCATGATTGTGATATCGTTTATTCTGAAATGATTGTATCTAGTCATCACTTAAACCTTGAAGGTGCCCCTGCATTTATGTTTTGCATCACTAAAGGGGGCGAGCTAGATATCACTTTATCATATTTGCACATCATGTTCATCGCAAATCTTTTTGATGTTTCAGTTTCATATTGTAAAACTTTCAGTCATTTGTGATTTTCTCTTGAGGCAACCTAATTACTATAGAATCATTGTCTCAGTAAGCTTGTGTCATATGACTATGAAAAAGTCCTGTATGGTTAATAGCATGTCACCACAGAAATTATTCTTGTTATCATTTACCTACTCGAGGACGAGCAGGAATTAAGCTTGGGGATGTTGATACGTCCAAAACGTATCTATAATTTCTGCTTGCTCTATGCCACTTTTGGGTGATATTGCTATGATATTCATACACTTCCATACACTTTTGATCATATTTGGACTAACTTACTAATCCAGTGCACCCCAGTGCCAGTTTCTGTTTTCGGCTGTTTTTGTATTTCAGGTTTTCACGTTTCGAGAACTGCCCAGAAAAATCCAGAAAAATTATATAAAAAATCAGCGTTCCGGAAACAACACTGCGTTCGAAGGGCAGCCTGGGGGGGCCACCAGGGCTCCAGGCGCCCTGGCGGCGCCCCCCCTGGGCCGCGCCGGGGGGGCGCCTGGGCCCCCCGAAGCTCCCCCGGTGCCCTACTTTGGCATATATTTAAAGGACCCTCCGAAACCCTCAGAACAGGAACTCTTTTCGCGATCCCATCTCTGTTCCGCCGCCGCCGCCGCTTCCAAGATCGGGAGCACCAGGAGAACTCTTCCCGGCACCCTGCCGGAGGGGAGGATCACCACCGGGAGCTTCTCCACCACCATGGACGCCTCCCGGATGACTCGTGAGTAGTCTCCCTTGGACCATGAGTCCATGACCAGTAGCTATGTGATGTTCTCCTCCCGTTCTTGTGCTTCACTAATTAGTCCTCGTGAGCTGCCCTACATGATCGAGGCACCTATGTAATCCTTCTGCTGTTGCTATGTTGAGTTTGCTGGGATCCGATGGATTATGAGATTATGTTCAGATTGATCTTGAGTAATATATTTGATTCACCTCTTTTATATTTTTGTTCATAAGTAATTCTTGCATGTTCTCCGTTGTTACTTATTGCTTCGGCCGAGTAGTAGGTAGTGACTCCAAGAGGGAACGTTATGCTCGATTGTGGGTTCATGCCCCTCGATGACTAGCTTGAGTGACAGAAACATGAGTCTAGGGGATGTGCTGTTGCCACAAGGGGGAAAACAACGGTGCTTGTGCCCGCGGGTGCAAGGATTGTTTACTTTACGCAAAGTTCTTTTAATGCAGTTGTCTATTGCATTGAGTTTACACTATGGGTGGGACTCGCAACTTAATACCAGCGAGATGTTCTGGATAGATATCTCAAGGTGGATGATTAGTAGTAGATATTGATGGATTTCGGTCTACTTACTTTGGCGTACCGCCCATGCTTTGAACCTCAACCTTTCTTGCAATGTAGTCAGCGTTGGTTTGCGTTCGTGGTCCTGTCAATTGCCCAGCTGTAATTTGTTTACCTCACATAGTTGTTTTATCGTCTTTTGGGAGAGAGACATCACTAGTGAACATCATGAGACTCCGGTCCATATTACCATCATTGATCACATCCACTATTTAGTTTTCGCTATTTACTTACTATTGCAAAATACTATCTATCACTACTATCATTGCTTTTAATCCTTTGTGAACTACAAGGCCGGAGGGATTGACAACCTCTCTGTACTCGTTGGGGGCAAAGTTATTTGTATCTGTGTGCAGGTCCACGTTGATTGCTACTAATCTGGCGCCGTAGCAATTGACACCTACTTGTTGAACCTAGGAGTCTCTGGGGATTCGATCCTTGGCATCTTTGCTAAGGGAAAACACTTCTACTTACTGCATCTTACACCTTCCACTTGGGGTAACCAACGAGGGGGTTCGAGGCCCATCACATCACTGAGTTGGGCCTCACGGATCTGATCTTCCAAGGTAGGAGCAACTTGAAGATTTGCAAGAAAACCTTGCGGAACAACTTGGAGGTTGAGCTTCCTGAAAGCTTCACAAAGCTCAGGCTGGAACGGCTTGATAAGAAGGCTGTTGCAATATGCCTTTCTGCTCAAAGCATCTGCAATCAAATTCGCCTTGCCAGGAGTGTATTCAATGTTGGGATCATACTCTTGGATCATTTCGACCCAACGAGTCTGGCGGAGGTTCAGATTCGGCTGTGTGAAGATGTACTTCAAGCTCTTGTGATCGGTGAAGATGTTGACTCTTCTGCCCAACAGAAGGTGTCTCCACGTAATCAAAGCATGTACCACAGCTGCTAGTTCAAGATCATGTGTGGGGTAGTTCTTCTCACTTGGCTTCAGCTGACGAGAAGTGTATGCCACAATTATCTTGTCTTGCATAAGCACACCACCAAGTCCTTGAAGAGAAGCATCACAGAATACTTCATAGGGCTTGGACTCATCTGGAGGAGTAAGAACTGGAGCAGAGACGAGCTTTTCTTTGAGAGTTTTGAATGCCACTTCACAATCTGGAGACCAGTAGTACTTGACATTCTTCTGCAGCAAGTTGGAAAGAGGCTTGGCAATCTTGGAGAAGTTCTCAACGAACCTTCTGCAATAGCTGGCAAGACCAAGGAAGCTTCGGAGTTGCTTGACGTTCTGAGGAGCTTCCCAGTTGACAATTTCTTCAACTTTCTCGGGGTTTACCGCAATACCGTCAGCGGAGATGATATGGCCCAGGTACAAGACCTTATCGAGCCAAAATTCGCACTTGGAGAACTTGGCATAGAACTTATGTTCACAGAGTCTGTCGAGAACGAGACGGAGGTGCTTTTCGTGATCTTCTTCATTTTTGGAAAATACCAAAATGTCATCCAGATACACAAGCACAAACTCGCCGGTGTAGGGGTTGAAAATGTAGTGCATCATTCTCGAGAAGGTAGGTGGAGCATTGGCGAGACCAAAGGACATGACTGTATACTCATATGAACCGTAGCTCGTTCTAAAGGCAGTCTTGGGGATATCTTCCTCGCGAATGCGAATTTGGTGATAGCCCATTCGGAGATCGAGCTTAGAGAACACTTTAGCTCCTTTGAGCTGCTCGAACAGTTCGTTGATGTTGGGGAGCGGATACTTGTTCTTTATTGTCTTCTTGTTCAATGGCCGGTAATCGACGCAGAGGCTCTCCGTGCCATCCTTCTTCTTGACAAATAAGACACCACAGCCCCAAGGAGACGTACTAGGCCTGATCAGACCCATACGCTCCTGTTCATCAAGCTGCTTCTTCAACTCCTTCAGCTCTTTAGGAGAGAGCTTGTACGGACGTCGACATGCTGGCTCGGTACCCGGCTCGAGTTCAATGACGAATTCCACTTGACGGTGTGGAGGCATGCCTGGAAGTTCTTCAGGAAAGACGTCTTCGTATTCGTTTACCACCGGAATTTGAGATATGGCATTCATTTCGCCCTTGTCATTGAGAGAGAAAAGCCTGATTGTGTTATCCCTGGAGGCAAAGATAATCACATCTTCATCAGGATGAGTAATCTTGACTTCCTTATTTGCACAATCAATTTGAGCATCATGCTGAGAAAGCCAATCCATCCCGAGGATGAGGTCAATGTCGGTATTGCCAAGAACCACCGGATTAGCCAGAAAGCGATAATCACCCATGCGAATAGATACATTCAGAACCCTCAAATTTGAAGTCATGCACTTGCCCGGAGAAATAATTTGCAACTTCTTATCAAGAAAAGCCGAAGTGAAATTATGCTTGGTAAAGAATGGCCTTGATATGAAGCTGAGAGAAGCACCAGAATCAAACAATACTTTTGCAGGGATAGAGTTAACTGAGAGGTTACCCAAAATCACATCAGAAGAATTCTCTGCTTGCGCTGCATTCATCAGATTCACCCTTGCTTGCTTGGGATTATGCTTGACAATAGCTGTGCTGACAGGTGGAGGAGGCGGAAGGCGCCTTGGGTTGGGGCACTTGTTAGCATAGTGACCTTTCTGAGTGCACTTGTTGCAGACCACTTATGAGAGAGGACGGAAATGAGAACCACTTGACTTGGAACCTTGAGACTGAAACTGATTCTTCGACTGGTTGCTCGGGTTGGGTGGGTGGGAGAAACCACGACCACTAGAGTTCTTGTTGTTGTTGTAGGGAGCTCGGATCACTGGAGGAGGAGGAAGCCAAAATTTCTGTTGCTTCGCGACGACTTGAGAAGATGAGGAGGAGTGAACGGCATCTCGAATCCTCTTTTTGGAAGCCTCCATCTTGAGCTGGGCTGCCTCTTGCTTAAGCGCCATGTTATAGAATTTGTCGAACTCATCGGGCTCGAACAAGGTGAGAGCAAGTTGAAGTTCATCCTTGAGACCTCCACGGAACTGATAGATCTTGCTCTTGGCATCTGGTATGTCTTGCTTAGCATAGCGGGCGAGGTTTTGGAACTTGACATTATACTGGTAGACAGTCATAGATCCTTGCTTCAGGTTGCGGAATTGCTCACGCATACCCTCGATGACACTTGTTGGAATGTGGTGAGAGCGAAAGTCCTTGCAGAAATCATCCCAAGAGATCACACGCCCTTCTCTGGAGTCTTTGTACTGCTGCCACCAGTCAGCTGCTTGGTCTTTGAGTTGGAAGGCTGCAAACTTCACATAGTCCTCTTCCCTTATGTTACTGCACTCAAAATGCTTCTTGATATCGGTTATCCAATCTTCAGCATCGAGAGGGTCGACACAATAACTGAAAGCCTTTGGTTGATTGGCCAAGAACTGGTTGAGCGTAGCATGGTGCTGTTGGTTGAAGAAATTGCCTTGGTTCCCTGGAGCACCCTGATTTGCTTGATTTGCTTGCATTTGCTGCATCATCTGCATCAACATCTGGGTGTTCTGATTTGTAGTTTGCATAATCGCTCTCCAAGCCTCAGACGGAGGAGGAGGTGAAGGAGGACGGTCTGGAACCTCTTCACCCTCTGGGTTAGCGTTGGGAACCCGTTTCGGAGCCATCCTGAAAGAGATGACCACCAATCAGCAATTTGATTGAAAGAAGGTATAAGCTGAAACAACGGATAGAAATGCAACATAGTCTTCACAAGAATCATTCGAACAAGAGGAACGAATGAAATTCTCAGCTTAATGATAACAACAATCTTCACGAGAAGCCACATAGGGGACAAAAGGTAAATAAGAAAAAAAAAACACAAGGTACAGATGGAACAAACACAAGATAGGAGCTTCGTTCGACATCTTTGTGCTGTAAGATTATGGAATGCGTTACGAAAGGGTTTTGCAATCCCCGGATCAGCATAGCCAAGGACCCTTTAAAATGCAACTCCCGATCGGAACATCGGCCATAAAACCACTTCACTCAATGTAGAACCCCGAACTCACTAACCTGCATTCGTTGGAAGAATGCCTATGATCTACTGGATAAACCCACCTATTAATTTCCGAAAGTTTCCAGTTATGCAATCAGGTGTTGGGGATACAGGGGAAGCATCGCGCAATCAACTCTAATCATACATCCAGCTGTATCCATCCTTCAACACATAACCAGTTGTTCTCGGAAACCGTCTACCTCGGACCTTCGAAAAGCATCCACTATACAAAGCTATGGCAATACTCCCGAACTACCTCCCCAGTACTGGGTGATGTCGGGGTTATCTTGCCACTAACTGTATAGGAGAGTTTTCGATGTCGGCCGTCTTAAGTATTCTAGTACTGTCACGATATGCTTGTGACGACAATACCCCGAAGCTCAACTCCCCGGGACACTGCCACAACCCCTAATGTCAGGAGGCATCGAGAACAATATTCTCGTCACAAGAACATCGAAACAATCCAAATAATACTCGCGAGATTCCTAAGAAAAAATTGGTGCAATTTTTGAAAGTAGAAGAGGCAAGAGTAGTCGTCAGGAGTCCTCACCAGAGAGAAAGGGGATGAGGAGCAAAAGAATTCATACTCTCCGATATAAATATAGGACTCAAAACATTTTAAGTGTGTACCTAGACTCGACCGTCAATGATTTGATCAAACAGTGGGGGCTTCTAGGTCGGAGAAGGCTCTGAATACCAACTTGTAATGCCTAGGATGGGACTATATCTCCTACGTGTCGAGGCACGACTTAAAGATATAAGCCCATTCTGGAATGATCGCAAGTTTGGTACCTTTGCACAACTCATGTAAAAATAGGGATGGAAAACTGAAAAGATAGTTGGCTTACACTCGCCACGTCACACAAATTCATTACATGTTCAAACATCATTCAGATAAACATCACAGCCCATCTAAGAGTAAAGATCCAAATGACAAGATACCAAACTTAACATTAAACCACAGGTCTAGATCGAATCCTAGTAGAAACTCTACTGATCAACCAGATAGTTCACGTAGTAATGGCTACGCTCCTCGTCGTACTCCCAGTCTAGCTCGGTACCATCGCCTGTGTAGCTCACCATCGTACTTGCATTCGGGGTGTTGAAGTAACTATGAGCCACAGAGGACTCAGCAATCCCGTTCCCGGGTAACACAACTATTCCAGCCTTGGGTGTGGAACAAGGCTGAAGAAAGAATAAGAGTCTGCAGCAGCACTAGCCTAGCTTACGTAAAAGAGAGCGAGAAGAGAAGGTGCCTCGGTCGAGAGATGACCATGAAGTGATCCTAACTAAAGCAAGTCAAACATAACCCCACCATGTTCACTTCCCGAATCCCTTTCGGAAAATGACCGTCACGGTACACACGCTGGTAGTGTATTGGAACATGGTGTCAAGTTTTCTACAACCGGATATTAACAAGCTCCCATCTGCCACATAACCGCGGGCACGACTTTCGAAAGTTCATAACCCTGCAGGGGTGTTCCAACTTGGCCCATGACAAGCCCACGATCCGCGGAGTCGCAACTCCAAGGTGGGAAGGCCCGAGTATTCTCGGAATCCCGTGCTCAAGATACTCCGACTAAGGTAAGGCTAATCCAGCAAATCCTGCCGGCGTGCCGACACCCTGATAGTAGCCGCGCGTATCTCGTCTCAGGCCACGACCGGATAAGTCATCCTACGGGTTTTTACCAGACCTCGAGTTTCCTTGAGGTGGCCCCGCAGTCTGCTCATTTCGGACCAACACTCATGTGGAGCACTGGCCCGGGGTTGTTGATTAAGAAAGAGGGTTAATTACTCCCTATGCAAGTTTTTAGTTATTAGGCAAATAGTACCAATGTTGGGACTTGCTGGAAAAGACTTAGCACTTAGCGGTTTATCGAGGGGGTCCCATAACCCCAACCGTGTGAGGAACGCATACTCAATGAACATAACACCGGTTTATACGGTTCCTAGCGGCATGAGTGGAACAAAACACCAAGCAAAAGGCTTAGCCTTCCACCCATTACCAATATATAGATGATTTCATTTAATAATTAATATAGTGTGATATCCCAACAAGCTTCAACACGAAGCAAGAATCTTCAATCTTCACCTGCAACTAACAATGCTATAAGAGGGGCTGAGCGAAGCCTACGTATAGCCAATCAATGTTTGCATAGGTAGGGTGGTTAAACATGTTCATGGTTACAATAGGAGGCTGACAGGAAAACATGGGCATCGAGGCAAACTATAGATCGAGACTTCTAGCAATAGGCAAAGATAGTAATGTTATCGGGGTTCAGTCATCTTGCCTGAAGAGTTGTCGATGGGATCGTAAGAGGGGTCCTCGTTCTCAACCTCGGTAGTAACCTCGTGCTCGTACTCATACTCGGTCTCAGCTTCCGGCTCTACTCAAACACAAGAACACAAGGCAACGAATCAAACAAGATGCAACGCGCAGAAAAATTACTGGATGCATGACTGATGCACTATGGAAGCAAAACAGATGCACTAAGGAAGCACAGAAAGTCTACTTAGGAAGCACAGTGTTATAGCACAAAAATATGCATCAAGCAAAATGCTTCAAAACATGATAATAATAGGATATTATGAATCTACATGCAAAAACACACAAGTTTCATATAGGACTTGCTCAAAACGGAGCTACGGGCTAAAAATTACACCCGAAACAATAAACATGCACAAGCTGAAAATTACAGGCACATAGCAACTTCGGAGCAATAGATAAATAAGCTACATCACTCAAACATCATGGCAATGAGCATGGACATAAACTAGACATATCCTACAGCAAACAAATCCATTGGAGCATCCCCAAAGGAGCCATGGATCAATAGCAACAAGCTATGACATATAGAACTTGACAACAAAATCCTGACAGCAGTAATTTGTTGCAACTTGGGAGCAAGAGTTAAATATGCTACAGCCACCCAAATAAGCATGTGAGAGCATGAATGGATAGCCAACAACTTATACAACAAGGAATCATCAAGAGTTACTCCAAAACTATCATGGATTTGCCTAGAACAACAAGCAAACATGGCATCTGGAAATTACAGATTTCAGACTTAGTGAAATTTCACTAAGTGTTAAAACAGCAGTTTCATCATGGCATCTTTGAGAGCAAGTTTAAGTCACCTCGAAACTAAACATGGCAAGTGGTAAGCACCACAGCAAAGTACACATGATGGTGAATCCAAAACATCTAAGCATGCATCAAGGGGACAAACACAACGATAGCAACGAGTTCCTCTACAACATCTCGTAACAAGTTTAACAACATAACAGCCATATAGCACTTTGCAAAGGAGATAAGCATGGCAAGATGAAATCTATCATGCAAGCTAAAGCAATCAACATGTAGAGCATTTCATGACGAACACGTGGACATATCATTTGCATCATTTGGATAAACATGCAAAAAGTTATCACATTGCAAAGATGGCATGAAAACAACTACTAACAACAGTTTATAACAAGTAGCACTCTTGCAACAGATATTTAAGCATCTAGATGACCTCAAACATGCATGGCACAAAGGAACAAAACGTAGTACAAGTCTCCACGATCATTTTGACATATCAATCACTCAAATCGGACCATCACACAAAAAGTTATCCACGTTTTAAAACTGCATCAGAGACTAGACATCCAGGGACTTAGCAGAAAAATCAACCTCCTCGGTCAACGGCGGTCAACGGCGGCTGGGGTCAACCGGGCTTCGAAGCGGATCGGGCGGAGCTGCTACCGGGCCGGATCGGGCGGAGGGGACCCGGTGACTAACGGGCCTGGCCCGTTAGCGGCGGCGGATCTAGATCCCGATCGGGGGGTTTCCCTGATCTAGCGAAGCGGCGGCGACCGCGGGAACTAGCCGGCCCGGCCTAGCGGAGCTGGGCCTCGCGGCCTGGCGGAAGCGGAGCGGCCCACCTGGCCTGGAGCGGCCGACGGGATCTGGATCGAGGGGATCGGGCGCCTCTCGATCCCGCGACAGGCGGCGGCGGCGGCGGTGCGAAGGCAGGGGGGCGGCGGAGCTTGGAGGCGGGGTGGCAGGCAGCCCGGCGGCGGGGTGGCGCGCCGGCGGCGGAGGGGCGGCGCGGCGACCGGAGGGGCGGCGGAGATGGAGGAGACCGGCGGTGAGGGTCCGGCCGGCGGGGAGAGCTCCTCCGGCGAGGTTCCGGCGAGCTCCTCTGGCGAGCTCCGGCCGGAGTGGAGGAAGATGGCTGGAGAAAGGGGATGAAGGGGCTAGGGTTTCTAGGGCAAAAATTGGGGAAGATGGACAAATATATAAGCACAAGGAGCTAGGGTTGTCCAAATGAGGTGTGGTTTTCGGCCACGCGATCAGAATTGGATGGCCTAGATGAAGGGAGGGGTTTGGGTTGGTTTGGTGGGCTGTTGGAGGGGTGTCTTGGGCCTCAAAGAGGAGGTACTTTCAGCCCACGAGAATAACTGTTGGGGGTAGCAAACGAACTCCAAACGCGACGAGATTTGACAGGCGGGTTACACACACCAAAACAACAACACACGACAACTCTCACGCCAAACCAGAAACGTTACACGGCCAAACACCAAAGTAGGCCTCGGGGATGCCACGGACATGTGAGGAAGCTCCGGAACTCGAAATGGACAACGGAAAGAAATGAGTGGGACCGGATGCAAACGACAACACAAATGCAATGCGATGCACATGACTACATGATATGAATGAATGTCACACACAACAAAACGACGAAAACCCGAAAGACAAAGAACCCGGGATGGAATTCATGGAGCCAAAGATAAATATATTGCCCAAAAGGGAAAGTATTACATCCGGGGCATTACATGGCCTTAGCACGACAACTTCCTAACTATCTACTACAACAAGTTTTGTCCGGCTCTGGCGAGGGAAGGACGATGGCGGCGGCGCGCTTTCGACTCGCTTCAGTGCTTGTAGTCGTCGCTAGGTGATCTATGAATTTGGATGTATTTTTTATTATTTTTTATGTTCGTTGTAATGTCATGATTGAAGATGAATTGATCATAAATTTTCTTGCAAAAATAAATCCAAAGTGGAAATATATAGACGAGAACAACAATAACAATAGCATTAAACGAAACAAGGACTCACTCACTCGTTAGTCATTGGTAATTTTAGGCGATGGGGTGATTGATGTCACTACATAATGCAGAGGTGTCACTCGCATCCAAAAGGATAAGCGTTCACGATATATACACATTTTTAGCTAAGAACCGATACGTCACAGATGCTTAGTCTGTACCTGCACTAAACGCATGTTAGGTGCCTTTGGCTAAAGTTTTATCTTTCATATGTTTTTGTTATTTCTTGATGTGATAAACCTTTTTGTTTTTTAAGGGGTCCCAAAGAACCTAGAGCAGCTTATAAATTAATTAAGTATTAAGTAAACTCCAAGCTTTGCTGACCTGGTGATGCGTCTTAAATGTATCGATACTTTTTGTTATGTTATTATATGTTCATATAATTTATACATAATTTTTGTTTATTTTTTATCATTTTGTCTAGACTAACTTATTAATTCAGTACTAAATGTTAGCTGTTATTTATTTTTTAGTGGTTTTGATGTAAAAAGGGAAAAATACAGGCGACAATAAAATAAAATTATGCCGTCATGTTTCAAGTCAGAAAGGCTGTGGCTAATTTTTTTTTAAATAATACATTTTTTATTAATTTTCATAAATATTATACCAGATACATATTTTGCAAAAATAATACATCGTCGGCCCGCTGCTGGCCGACTGGGCCTTGTCAGTCCATAGCAGGCCGGCTTGGCCTAGTCAACCAGCAGCCGGCCGACAGCTGGCCCGCTTGCCACATGCCGGCCGCGCACTGGCTAGGCCACATCGCGAGGGGGAGAGAGGGAGCTGTCGGCACGGGCTGGTCACGGGGCGCCCCTGTCGGCCAGCTGTACACCGATCGTCCAGCTACGTGCCGACAGGGTGTGGGGCCCACGCCGCGGATGGCTCCTTCTCCTTTCTCCACCCTTCTTCTTTCTCCCACGCGCGAGCTCTTCTCTTCTTCTTCTTTCTCCCTTTCCTACCACGAACATCCTCTAATGTGTACACACAAATGAGCCATTTTTTTTGCGGATTTGGCACCGTGAATGGGTTCTACGTAGTTAGGGGAGCCAAGGGATACCTCGATCTATTCATGGGGTAGCTCGTGGTGTTCGTGGTGAGCATTTTGGTGGAGCTTTTTTTGAGCTCACTGGTGGAGGTTGTGGCGGTGGTGGTGGTGAAGCTCACGCAGTGTGGTGGAGGTGGTCGAGGTCAAACTCCGGCGGTGTGGGGGAAATTTTTGCAGTTGGAGCAGCTGCCCCCTACAGAGAACCCGATGCCAGCACACATCCACATGTATTTACCTATTTTTCAAAGTTGCATTATCTTTCATAATACTCTATTTCAAGCATTAGATAATTGTTGGACATACACCACAATTTTAGGATGACAAGGAATGGCATGACTAGGACAACTACTGACTGGCTAGTTAGACTAGAGCCGTATGTTATAGAATGGGAGACAGCAAACACACATCTATGGCACGAGAATCACGATTTTGATCTTAATGAATTCAATCTCTATTTGCGGCACTACATGTCCGGAACACGGTTACGCATCGTTGAGCACTGTCACCCAAAGGAGATACCTGACCTACTCCATCGGATATGTACCCAAGCTATGATACTTCGGGCTCTAGGCAGTACGCGGTAAGATATATTTTCCTTAAATAAAGTTGTCACATATTTTGACGTGCATACTTAACAACCAAGGTGAGAATTTGCAGGCTAGCTTGACACACGAACTCTACAACAACGTGACCACCTTTGGACGATCACTATCGTCTAGACCTCTTCTTCAGCACCGTTCTGTGCTACAGCCCTTCTTGGAACGAATGCAGAACAAGATACGGGCTGTCCACGAGGCTATCACGTGCATCCAGAGAAGCGACGTTGTTCAGCACCAGCAGCAGCAGCCACGTCCCTCCACGCACCGACATCAGTCACGTCCACATCTAGCACATCAGCCGACTATGAGGGCACCCCCTCCTGACCAACTTGGCAGTTCGACGTGGCAGCACCCAGAGCACTTTGGTCCCACGTCGAGCTTCATGTTTTCTCCATAGCCACGGCAACATGGTCCCTCGTCGAGCTTTGTGTTTCAGCCAGAGCAGCCGTCACAGCCAGCATGTATGTCTCTTCATATTTATTGTTTTCAATATTAATTGAGGCGACCTTATTATGCATGACTTAATGTTCCATCGTGTAGGAGCCTACGGATATCACGCGTCTATGTCTGCATCACATGATACGTGGGGGAGTGATCAACGTCCTGAGGACAACGTACAGGGTCAGATGTCGCAGCACACCCGGTGGCCGAACATGTTTTTGACTCCTCCACATGGCCCCACACAGGATACACAGTATGACCAGGGTGAGTCTGAGATTCTCCTCGTATCATTAGGCCAGTACATAGGTTCGGATGGACGACGCCTCAAGATCCGCCTGCGCGCCAGGGCAGACGTCGTCAGTGATGCTTCTATCTATCAGTAGAGACATGACCATCTACTTTTGTATGAGACTTATGTATGAGACAAATGACTATGTATTTATGTATGAGACATATGCCTACTCTATTTTAGTCTCTGTTATTTAGATAGAACATAATGCTCGTACAACAAGACAGTACAAAGAACTAGATAGAACTACATCTAAATTAAACGGCACGTACAACTTAACTTACAACATACAACATAAAAACTACATGAAATCATCATCGTCATCCTCCATCGATGCAGAACTCTTGCCCTTCGACGATGAAAAACTCTTGTCCTTCGACGATGAAGAACTCTTGCCCTTCGACGATGAAGAACTCTTGCTCTTCGACGATGAAGAACTTTTGCCCTTGGACGATGCAGAACTCTTGCCCTTCGACGATGTCGAACCCGGAAGTGGCGGCATGAAGATATCGTCTTCATCCTTGCTGTCGTCAGTCCATAGAAAAGTATGTTTTGCTGCACACTTTAGGCATGTTTCACCCTTCGATTGTTGCTTCATCCATCTTCCCTGCAACCTCAGAAGTTTTTCACGTATCTCCTCAAAGGTCCTGGAAGGCCACCCGCACCTACTTAGTGCGTGAGCCAACTCATTCATTAGGGTGTCAGTACTGATGAGCTTCTCCCACAAAACTAATATGTTGTCTATCCTGAAATTGGCGGCTAAATCCAGAAGACATTTGGCCATACTAGGGTGAAAACTACGATCGAAAGGATATCCGGACATCTTGGCGAGACTACGAGACTACAATGCTTACCAACGTTACTGCCGAGGGTGTTTTTGTTGGAAATATGCCCTAGAGGCAATAATAAAATGGTTATTATTATATTTCCTTGTTCATGATAATTGTCTATTGTTCATGCTTTAATTGTATTATCCGGAAACAGTGATGCATGTGTGAATACATAGACCACAACATGTCCCTAGTGAGCCTCTAGTTGACTAGCTCGTTGATCAATAGATGGTTACGGTTTCCTGACCATGGACATTGGATGTCATTGATAACAGGATCACATCATTAGGAGAATGATGTGATGGACAAGACCCAATCCTAAGCCTAGCACAAGATCGTGTAGTTCGTATGCTAAAACTTTTCCAATGTCAAGTATCCTTTCCTTAGACCATGAGGTTGTGCAACTCCCGAATACCGTAGGAATACTTTGAGTGTGCCAAACATCACAATGTAACTGGGTGGCTATAAAGGTACACTACGGGTATCTCCGAAAGCATCTGTTGGGTTGGCACGAACCAAGACTGGGATTTGTCACTCTGTATGACGGAGAGGTATCTCTGGGCCCACTCGGTAAGACATCCTTGTAATGAGCTCAATGTGACTAAGGGGTTGGCCACGGGATGATGTGTAACGGAACGAGTAAAGAGACTTGCCATAAGATTGAACAAGCTATCGGTATACCGACGATCGAATCTCGGGCAAGTACTATACCGCTAGACAAAGGGAATCGTATACGGGATTGATTGAATCCTTGACATCATGGTTCATCCGATGAGATCATCGTGGAACATGTGGGAGCCAACATGGTTATCCAGATCCCGTTGTTGGTTATTGTCCGGAGATATGTCTCGGTCATGACTGCATGGTTCCCGAACCCGTAGGGTCTACACACTTAAGGTTCGATGACGCTAGGGTTATAGGGAATGTAGTATGTGGTTACGAAATGTTGTTCGGAGTCCCAGATGAGATCCCGGATGTCACGAGGAGTTCCGGAATGGTCCGGAGGTAAAGATTTATATATGGTAAGTCCCGTTTTGGTCATCGGAATTGTTCTAGGCGTTATCGCAAACGTACCGGGACCACCGGAAGGGTTCCGGGGGTCCACCGGGAGGGGCCACCAGCCCGAGAGGCTTGCGTGGGCCAAGTGTGGGAAGGGACCAGCCCTAGGTGGGCTGGTGCGCCCCCCACCAAGGCCCAAGGTGCAGGGAGAAGGGGAAGTGGGAAACCCTAGGCTCAGATGGGCCTAAGGCCCACCTAGGGTGCGCCCCCCTCTCTCCCCCTCTGGCCACCCCCTAGATGCAATCTAGGGCTGGCCGCCACCCCTAGGGGTGGAACCCTAGATGGGGGCGCAGCCCCTCCCCTTCCCCTATATATATGTGGGGTTCCGGGGCTGCCAGATGCACGAGTTGCTATCTCTCTCTTGGCGCAGCCCTACCCCTCTCCTTCCTCGTCTCTTGCAGTGCTTGGCGAAGCCCTGATGGAGTGCCACGCTCCTCCACCACCACCACGCCATCATGCTACTGCTGGACGGAGCCTTCCCCAACCTCTCCCTCTCCCCTTGCTGGATCAAGGCGCGGGAGACGTCACCGGGCTGCACGTGTGTTGAACGCGGAGGCGCCGTAGTTTGGCGCTTAGATCGGATTCGATCGCGATCTGAATCGCTTTGTGTACGACTCCACCAACCGTGTTCTTGTAACGCTTCCGCATCTCGATCTTCAAAGGTATGAAGATGCACTCCCCTCTCGTTGCTAGTAATCTCCATAGATAGATCTTGGTGATGCGTAGGAATTTTTTTGATTTTCTACAACGATCCCCAACAGTGGCATCATGAGCTAGGTCTATGCGTAGTTACTATGCACGAGTAGAACACGAGTTTGTTATGGGCGTAGATCATGTCAATTTACTTGCTGCTGCTAGTCTTATCTTGATTTGACGGCATCGTGGGATGAAGCGGCCCGGACTGACTTTACACGTACGCTTACGTGAGACAGGTTCCACCGACTGACATGCACTAGTTGCATAAGGTGGCTAGCGGGTGTCTGTCTCTCCCACTTTAGTCGGATCAGATTTGATGAAAAGGATCCTTATGAAGGGTAAATAGTAATTGGCATATCACTGTTGTGGTTTTTGCGTAGGTAAGAAACGTTCTTGCTAGAAACCTATAGCAGCCACGTAAAAAAACTTGCAACAACAATTAGAGGATGTCTAACTTGTTCTTGCAGCATGTGCCATGTGATGTGATATGGCCAAAAGGATGTGATGAATGATATATATATATATATATATATATATATATATATATATATATATATATATATATATATATATATATATATATATATATATATATATATATATATATATATATATATATATGATGTATGAGATTGATCATGTTCTTGTAATAGGAATCACGACTTGCATGTCGATGAGTATGACAACCGGCAGGAGCCATAGGAGTTGTCTTATTTTATTGTATGACCTGTGTGTCATTGAAAACGCCATGTAATTACTTTACTTTATTGCTAACTGTTAGCCATAGTAGTAGAAGTAATGTTTGGCGAGACAACTTCATGAAGACACGATGATGGAGATCATGGTGTCATGCCGCTGACAATGATGATCATGGAGCCCCGAAGATGAAGATCAAAAGGAGAAAAATGATATTGGCCACATCATGTCACTATTTGATTGCATTTGATGTTTATCATGTTTTACATCTTATTTGCTTAGAACAGCGGTAGTAAATAAGATGATCTCTCACTAAAATTTCAAGAATTGTGTTCCCCCTAACTATGCACCGTTGCTAAGGTTCGTTGTTCCGAAGCACCACGTGACGATCGAGTGTGATAGGCTCAAACGTTCGCATACAACGGGTGTAAGCCAGATTTACACACGCAATACACTTAGGGTTGACTTGACGAGCCTAGCATGTACAGACATGGCCTCGGAACACGGAAGACTGAAAGGCCGAACATGAGTTGTATAGAAGATACGATCAACATAAAGATGTTCACCGTTGATGACTAGTCCGTCTCACGTGATGATCGGACACGGCCTAGTCGATTCAGATCATGTATCACTTGGATGACTAGAGAGATGTCTATCTGAGTGGGAGTTCATTAAATTTGTTTAGATGAACTTAATTGTCATGAACATAGTCTAAAATCTTTATAATATGTCTTGTAGATCCAATGGCCCATGCTAATGTTGCCCTCAACTTCAACGCGTTCCTAGAGAAAACGAAGCTGAAAGACGATGGTAGCAACTATACGGATTGGGTCCGTAACTTGAGGATCATCCTCATAGCTGCCAAGAAAGCATATGTCCTTGAAGCACCGCTACGTGATGCACCCATTTTCCCGGCAACTCAAGACGTTATGAACACCTGGTAGTCGCGTAGTGATTACTCCCTGTTTCGGTGCGGCATGCTTTACAGCTTAGAATCGGGGCTCCAAAAGCATTTTGAGCAACACAGAGTATATGAGATGTTCCAAGAGCTAAAAATGGTTTTCCAAGCTCATGCCCGAGTCGAGAGATATGAAGTCTCCGTCAAGTTCTACAGTTGTAAGATGGAGGAGAATAGTTCTGTTAGCGAACATATACTCAAAATGTCTGGGTTGCACAACCGCTTGTCTCAATTGGGAATTAATCTCCCAGATGACGCGGTCGTTGACAGAATCCTTCAGTCGCTCCCACCTAGCAACAAGAGCTTTGTGATGAACTTCAATATGCAAGGGATGGAGAAGTCCATTCTCGAGGTGTATTCAATGCTGAAGTCAGCGGAGGTGGAGATCAAGAAAGAACATCAAGTGGTGATGGTGAATAAAACCACTAAGTTCAAGAAATACAAGGGTAAGAAGAACTTCAAGAAGGACAGCAAAGGAGTTGCGGCGCCTGGTAAGCTAGTTGCTGGGAAGAAGCCAAAGAATGGACCCAAGCCTGAGACTGAGTGCTTTTATTGCAAGGGAACGGGTCACTGGAAGCGGAGCTGTCCCAAATACTTAGCGGATAAGAAGGCCGGAAATGTCAAAGGTATATGTGATATACATGTTATTGATGTGTACCTTACCAGCGCTCGTAGTAGCTCCTGGGTATTTGATACTGGTGCGGTTGCTCACATTTGTAACTCAAAGCAGGAGCTGCGGAATAAGCGGAGACTGGCGAAGGACGAGGTGACGATGCGCGTCGGGAATGGTTCCAAGGTCGATGTGATCGCCGTCGACACACTACCTCTGCATCTACCTTCGGGATTAGTGTTAAACCTCAATAATTGTTATTTAGTACCAGCTTTGAGCATGAACATTGTATCTGGATCTCGTTTAATGCGAGATGGATACTCATTTAAATCTGAGAATAATGGTTGTTCTATTTATATGTGAGAAATTTTTTATGGTCATGCCCCGCTGGTCAATGGTTTATTCTTAATGAATCTCGAACATGATGTTACACATATTCATAGTGTGGATGCCAAAAGATGTAGGGTTGATAACGATAGTCCCACATACTTGTGGCACTGCCGCCTTGGTCGTATTGGTTTCAAACGTATGAAGAAGCTCCATGCAGATGGACTTTTGGAGTCTCTTGATTATGAATAATTTGACACGTGCGAACCATGCCTCTTGGGCAAGATGACCAAGACTCCGTTCTCCGGAACAATGGAGCGAGCAACCAACTTATTGGAAATCACACATACTGATGTGCGCGGTCCAATGAGTGTTGAAGCTCGCGGTGGCTATCGTTATGTTCTCACCCTCACTGATGACCTGAGTAGATATGGGTATGTCTACTTGATGAAACACAAGTCTGAGACCTTTGAAAAGTTCAAGGAATTTCAGAATGAGGTTGAGAATCAACATGACAGAAAAATAAAGTTCTTACGATCAGATCGTGGAGGAGAATATTTAAGTCGAATTTGGCACGCACCTAAGGAAATGTGGAATTGTTTCAAAATTGACGCCACCTGGAACACCTCAACGTAATGGTGTATCCGAACATCATAATCATACTCTGTTGGACATGGTGCGATCTATGATGTCTCTTACCGACTTACCGCTATCATTCTGGGGTTATGCTTTAGAGACTGCTGCATTCACTTTAAATAGGGCACCGTCTAAATCCGTCGAGACGACACCGTATGAACTATGGTTTGGGAAGAAACCTAAGTTGTCGTTTCTAAAAGTTTGGGGATGCAATGCTTATGTCAAGAAACTTCAACCTGAAAAGCTCGAACCCATATTAGAAAAATGCGTCTTCATAGGATACCCTAAGGAAACTATTGGGTATACCTTCTACCTCAGATCCGAAGGCAAGGTCTTTGTTGCCAAGAATGGATCCTTTCTGGAGAAAGAGTTTCTCTCGAAAGAAGTAAGTGGGAGGAAAGTGGAACTTGATGAGGTGATTGTCACCCCTTCCGAACCGGAAAGTAGCACAGCGTAGGAAGATGTTTCTGTGGTGCCTGCACCGACTAGAGAGGAAGTTAATGATAATGATCATAAAGCTTCAGATCAAGTTACTGCTGAACTTCGTAGGTCCACAAGGACACGTTCCGCACCAGAGTGGTACGGCAACCCTGTCCTGGAAACCATGTTGCTAGACAACGGTGAACCTTCGAACTATGAAGAAGCGATGGCGGGCCCGGATTCCAACAAATGGCTTGAAGCCATGAAATCCGAGATAGGATCCATGTATGATAACAAAGTATGGACTTTGGTTGACTTGCCCAACGATCGGAAAGCCATAGAAAATAAATGGATCTTTAAGAAGAAGACTGACGCGGATGGTAATGTGACCATCTATAAGGCTCGGCTTGTCGCTAAAGGTTATCAACAAGTTCAAGGAATTGACTACAACGAGACTTTCTCTCCCGTAGCGATGCTAAAGTCCGTCCGAATCATGTTAGCAATTGCCGCATTCTATGATTATGAGATATGGCAAATGGACGTCAAAACAGCATTCCTTAACGGCTTCCTTAAGGAAGAACTGTATATGATGCAGCCAGAAGGTTTTGTCGATCCTAAGAATGCTAACAAGGTATGCAAGCTCCAGCGCTCCATCTATGGGCTGGTGCAAGCATCTCGGAGTTGGAACATTCGCTTTGATGAGGTCATCAAAGCGTTTGGGTTTATACAGACTTGGGGAGAAGCATGTATTTACAAGAAAGTGAGTGGGAGCTCTGTGGCATTTCTCATATTATATGTGGATGACATATTGCTGATGGGAAATGATGTAGAACTCTTGGAAAGCATAAAGGCCTACTTGAATAAGTGTTTTTCAATGAAGGACCTTGGAGAAGCTGCTTACATATTAGGCATCAAGATCTATAGAGATAGATCGAGACGCCTCATTGGTCTTTCACAAAGCACATACCTTGACAAGATATTGAAGAAGTTCAATATGGATCCGTCCAAGAAAGGGTTCTTTCCTGTATTGCAAGGTATGAGATTGAGCACAGCTCAATGCCCGACCTCGGCAGAAGATAGAGAAAAGATGAGTGTCATCCCCTATGCCTCGGCCATAGGTTCTATTATGTATGCCATGCTGTGTACCAGACCTGATGTGAACCTTGCCATAAGTTTGGTGGGGAGGTACCAAAGTGATCCCGGTATGGAACACTAGACAACGGTCAAGAACATCCTGAAGTACCTGAAAAGACTAAGGATATGTTTCTCGTTTATGGAGATGACGAAGAGCTCGTCGTAAAGGGTTACTTCGATGCTAGCTTCGACGCAGATCTGGATGACTCCAAGTCACAAACCGGATACGTGTATATTTTGAATGGTGGGGCAGTCAGCTGGTGCAGTTGCAAGCAAATCGTCATGGCGGCATCTACATGTGAAGCGGAGTACATAGTTGCTTCCGAAGCAGCACAGGAAGGAGTCTGGATGAAGGAATTCATCACCGACCTAAGAGTTATTCGAAGCGCGTCGGGCCCGATGACTCTCTTATGTGACAACACTGGAGCTATTGCCATTGCCAAGGAGCCCAGGTTTCACAAGAAGACCAAGCACATCAAGCGCCATTTCAACTCCATCCGAAATTATATTCAAGATGGAGACATAGATATTTGTAAAGTGCATACGGATCTGAATGTCGTAGATCCGTTGACTAAACCTCTTCCACGAGCAAAACATGATCAACACCAGAACTCTATGGGTGTTCGATTCATCACAATGTAACTAGATTATTGACTCTAGTGCAAGTGGGAGACTGTTGGAAATATGCCCTAGAGGCAATAATAAAATGGTTATTATTATATTTCCTTGTTCATGATAATTGTCTATTGTTCATGCTTTAATTGTATTATCCGGAAACAGTGATGCATGTGTGAATACATAGACCACAACATGTCCCTAGTGAGCCTCTAGTTGACTAGCTCGTTGATCAATAGATGGTTACGGTTTCCTGACCATGGACATTGGATGTCATTGATAACGGGATCACATCATTAGGAGAATGATGTGATGGACAAGACTTAATCCTAAGCCTAGCACAAGATCGTGTAGTTCGTATGCTAAAGATTTTCCAATGTCAAGTATCCTTTCCTTAGACCATGAGGTTCTGCAACTCCCGGATACCGTAGGAATACTTTGGGTGTGCCAAACGTCACAACGTAACTGGGTGGCTATAAAGGTACACTACGGGTATCTCCGAAAACATCTGTTGGGTTGGCACGAACCAAGACTGGGATTTGTCACTCCGTATGACGGAGAGGTATATCTGGGCCCACTCGGTAAGACATCATCGTAATGAGCTCAATGTGACTAAGGGGTTGGTCACGGGATGATGTGTTACGGAACATGTAGAGAGACTTTCCATAACGAGATTGAACAAGGTATCGGTATACCGACGATCGAATCTCGGTAAAGTACTATACCGCTAGACAAAGGGAATCATGTACGGGATTGATTGAATCCTTGACATCATGGTTCATCCGATGAGATCATCATGGAACATGTGGGAGCCAACATGGGTATCCAGATCCCGCTGTTGGTTATTGGCCGGAGATATGTCTCGGTCATGACTGCATGGTTCCCGAACCCGTAGGGTCTACACACTTAAGGTTCGATGACGCTAGGGTTATAGGGAATGTAGTACGTGGTTACCGAATGTTATTTGGAGTCCCGGATGAGATCTCGGACGTCACGAGGAGTTCCGGAATGGTCAGGAGGTAAAGATTTATATATGGGAAGTCCAGTTTTGGTCACCGGAATTGTTCTGGGCGTTATCGGT
This sequence comes from Secale cereale, assembly GCA_902687465.1. NCBI lineage: Eukaryota > Viridiplantae > Streptophyta > Magnoliopsida > Poales > Poaceae > Secale > Secale cereale. The sequence goes on from LR738715.1 coordinate 55,908,669, forward strand.
AACGTACCGGGACCACCGGAAGGGTTCCGGGGGTCCACCGGGAGGGGCCACCACCCTCAGAGGCTTGAGTGGGCCAAGTGTGGGAAGGGACTAGCCCTAGGTGGTCTGGTGCACCCCCCCCCCCCCACCAAGGCCCAAGGCGCATGGAGAAGGGGAAGGGGGAAACCCTAGGCTCAGATGGGCCTAAGGCCCACCTAGGGTGCGCCCCCCCTCTCTCCCCCTCTGGCCGCCCCCTAGATGCAATATAGGGCAGGCCGCCACCCCTAGGGGTGGAACCCTAGATGGGGGCGCAGCCCCTCCCCTCCCCCTATATATATGTGGGGTTTCGGGGCTGCCAGATGCACGAGTTGCTCTCTCTCTCTCTTGGCGCAGCCCTACCCCTCTCCTTCCTCGTCTCTTGCGGTGCTTGGCGAAGCCCTGCTGGAGTGCCACACGCTCCTCCACCACCACCACGCCGTCGTGCTGCTGCTGGACGGAGTCTTCCCCAACCTCTCCCTCTCCCCTTGCTGGATCAAGGCGCGGGAGACGTCATCGGGCTGCACATGTGTTGAACGCGGAGGCGCCATAGTTCGGCGCTTAGATCGGATTCGAACGCGATCTGAATCGCTTCGTGTACGACTCCACGAACCGCATTCTTGTAACACTTCTGCATCGCGATATTCAAAGGTATGAAGATGCACTCCCCTCTCGTTGCTAGTAATCTCCATAGATAGATCTTGGTGATGCGTAGAATTTTTTTGATTTTCTGCAACGATCCCCAACACTTTTATAGACTCATAACTCAAAGAAAGGCGGGAACTCGTTAGCAGGAGATACTGGCGGGAACTAGAGAGCGGGAAAATATGGCGAGAACGAGCAAAGCGGGAAAATATGGCGGGAAGGAGAAAAGGGGGCGGGAACTAGAGAGCGAAAAAATATGGTAGGAACGAGCAAAGCGAGAAAATATAGCGGGAAGGAGCAAAGTGGGAAAATATGGCGGGAAGGAGTAAACACTAGTCGGCCAACAGATGGCTGAGTGCATCAGTCGGCCTACAGGTGGCCAATTAGTTGTAATCGGTCATCTGTTGCTGATTAGCTCCTGTCGGCCAATTGCTGGCCGACTGCATGTGCGTTCGCGACCGACAGGCCAATCGGCCAGCAGAAAGCTGATAGGCACCCCAATCAGCCTGTTGTGGGCCGACTAGACCCAATCAGCCTATTGTGGGCTGACAAGGCCCAGCCGGCCAGCAGCGGGCCGACGGTGTATTATTTTTACAAAATATGTATCCGGTGTAATATTTATAAAAATTAATAAAAAAATGTATTATTTAAAAAAAAGTTAGCAAGCACATGTAGCAAGGGGAGGGCTCGTCTTGTAGACCGCGCCGTGCTCGCCGATCCGACGTCCGATCCGACTTTAGTGGTGCCCAACTCCTCCAAATGCATTTCGACATCGGAAATTTCGGCAAGGTTGAGCAGAGGCCTTTGTACAACGATCGAGAAGAGTATTGACCCGACGCCGAGCACGTCCAACTGAATGTATCTGGCCCTTCCGTGTTCCTCCACACCGCGGCAATAGCATGGAACAGGTGCATGCACTATAACTGGGCCATGAGGGAGGATTTCGGTAGACAGTCATCCAACCATCTGTTGTCCTGCAAAGCTTACTGCACCGTGCGCTTGTTGATAATTCTGATTTGCACTGTAGCAAGAACCAGAGGTGCAATATCCTCCACCCCGGATCCATCAATCCCGCCAGAACAGGACTCTATCCCCCGTACCAACCGCAATACGTACGAATCTGTCAAGCACCGCTCGAGCATATCTGTCTTCCACCATTGGTAGTCCCTGCCATGGCCTATGCAGCTCGGTCATGTGAAGCCACTCCCATCTAACCCTTAAGGCAATTGATTGTAGCTTCATGTTTTTGATACCCAATCGACCATAGAATTTGGGTCTACAGATGGTGTCCCATGCGACTAGGCACTGACCGACATTCACCTTCTCCTTTCCGGCCCAAAAGAAGGACCTCATCCACTTGTTTATCTCCTCGAACACCCAAGCTGGGGCGTCCATAACCATAAGATGGTGCAGTGGCCTTGCCGAAATCACCAACCGGACAAGGATGAGTCTTTCGGGGCGTTGTATCAGTCCTCTTTGCCAAGCCGGAATGCAGTGCCGCACTTGATCGAGCATGGGTTGCCAGTCGGCTCTGGTGAGACTTTTAATAGCTAGCTGTAGCCTGAGGTTTTTCCAGGCGCTCCGATTCAGTATGGTTCACCCCGTCTCAGAGAATCTCCAACAGCCGCGCTATATAAGCGCCACGCTGGAAATTTCGGGTTTTTAGCGCGTGCGCAACCGCTCCGGGAGCTCCAGCGGAGGCGCAATAACCACGCGCGCAGCATAAAAAGTTCAGCGCGTGGTCCACCACGCGTCGTTTATTTGCTGCGCCCGTGATACGTCTTCAACATATCTATAATTTTTTATTGTTCCATGCTATTATTGATGATGTTTTGGATGTTTAATGGGCTTTTTTATACACTTTTATATTATTTTTGGGACAAACCTATTAACCTAGAGCCCAGTGCCAGTTTTTGTTTTTCTCCTGTTTTAGGTTTTCGCAGAAAAGGAATATCAAACGGAGCCCAATTGACCTGAAAATCAACGGAGATCATTTTTGGACCAAAAGAAGCCCACGGAGTGCCGGAGGGGGACGAGAGGACCCACGGGCTGCCCACGAGGGTGGGGGCGCGCCCCCCTATAGGGTACGCCCCCTGCCTCGTGGACAGCCCGTAGCCCCCTTTTGCTTGGTCCTGACTCAAACACCTCCTATAAATAATGAAACCTCCAGAAATTAACCTAGATCGGGAGTTCCACCGCCGAAAGCCTCTGTTGCCAGCAAAAACCAATCTAGACCCGTTCTGGCACCCTGCCGGAGGGGGAATCCCTCTCCGGTGGCTATCTTCATCATCCCGGCGCTCTCCATGACGAGGAGGGAGTAGTCCACCCTCGGGGCTGAGGGTATGTACCAGTAGCTATGTGTTTGATCTCTCTCTCTCTCTCTCTCGTGTTCTTGAGATGGCACGATCTTGATGTATCGCGAGCTTTGCTATTATAGTTGGATCTTATGATGCTTATCCCCTCTACTATTTTGTGATGAATTGAGTTTTCCCTTTGAAGTTATCTTATCGGATTGAGTCTTTAAGGATTTGAGAACACTTGATGTATGTCTTGCACGTGCTTATCTGTGGTGACAATGGGATATCATGTGATCTACTTGATGTATGTTTTGGTGATCAACTTGCGGGTTCCGTGACCTTGGGAATCTATGCATTGGGGTTGGCACACGTTTTCGTCTTGACTCTCCCGTAGAAACTTTGGGGCACTCTTTGAAGTACTTTGTGTTGGTTGAATAGATGAATCTGAGATTTTGTGTTGCATATCGTATAATCATGCCCACGGATACTTGAGGTGACAATGGAGTATCTAGGTGACATTAGGGTTTTGGTTGATTTGTGTCTTAAGGTGTTATTCTAGTACGAACTCTATGATAGATTGAACTTTACTACGGACTCTTGAATTGATCGATTAGAAAGAATAGCTTTGAGGTGGTTTCGTACCCTACCATAATCTCTTCGTTTGTTCTCCGCTATTAGTTACTTTGGAGTGACTCTTTGTTGCATGTTGAGGGCTAGTAATATGATCCAATTATGTTATCCTTGTTGAGAGAACTTGCACTAGTGAAAGTATGAACCCTAGGCCTTGTTTCCTATCATTGCAACACCGTTTATGCTCACTTTTATCTTTAGTTACCTTGCTGTTTTTATATTTTCAGATTACAAAAACATAAATCTACCATCCATATTGCACTTGTATCACCATCTCTTTGCCGAACTAGTGCACCTATGCAATTTACCATTGTATTGGGTGTGTTGGGGACACAAGAGACTCTTTGTTATTTGGTTGCAAGGTTGTTTGTGAGAGACCATCTTCATCCTACGCCTCCCACGGATTGATAAATCTTAGGTCATCCACTTGAGGGAAATTTGCTACTGCCCTACAAACCTCTGCACTTGGAGGCCCAACAACGTCTACAAGAAGAAGGTTGTGTAGTAGACATCAGCCCGCTTCCACGCGCTGCACACTCGAGCGGCCGCTCGTGACTTCCACCTACCCCGACCCAGTGATGGCTTCTCGCCCCTCGTTGGTTACCCCAAGTGGAAGGCTGAGATGTAGCGTAGCGGCAAATTTCCCTTGGCAAAGATACCAAGGACCAAATCCCGTGAGACTCCGAGGGTCGACAAGTAGGTGTCAACGGCGCCAGAAACTTAGCGGTTGACGGGACCTGCACACAGATACAGATAACTTTGCTCCCAACGAGTACGGAGAGGTTGTCAATCCCGCCGGCCTTGTTGTTTACAAAGGATCAAACACAAGAGATAATAATGATAGCTATGACTACAACTAGGAAATAAAAACAAGAAGTAAATAGAAGGTGTGATCAGCGGTGGTAATATGGATCGGGGTCCCATGATGTTCACTAGTGATGTCTCTCTCCCAAAAGACGATAAAACAGCAAAGCGAGGTAAACAAATTACAGCTGGGCAATTGACAGGATTATGTGCGCAAACCAATGCTAACTATGCTGCAAAGAAAGGTAGAGGCTCAAAAGCATGGGCGGTACGCCAAGGCAAGTAGACCGAAATCCATCTGCATCTACTACTAATCATCCACCTTGAGATATCTATCCAGAACATCTCGCTGGTATTAAGTTGTGAATCCCACCCAAAGTGTAAACTCAAAGCAACAGACAACTGCATTAAAAGAAGTTTGCGTAAAGTAAACAATCCTTGCACCCGCAAGTACAAGCACCGTTGTTTTCTCCCTTGTGGCAACAGCACATCCCCTAGACTCATGTTTCTGTCAATCAAGCTAGTCATCAGGGGGCATGAACCCACAATCAAGCATAACGCTCCCTCTTGGAGTTACTACCTACTACTTGGCCAAAGCAATAAACAGCAACGGAGAACATGCAAGAATTACTCAAGAACAAAGATATAAAAGAGGTGAATCAAATATATTACTCAAACACAATCTGAACATAGTCTCATAATCCATCAGATCCCAGCAAACTCAGCAAAGCAATAGAAGAAAGATTACATATGTGCCTCGATCATGTAGGGCAGCTCACGAGGTCTAAGCCATGAAGAGCAAAGAGGGGAGGAGAACATCACATAGCTACTGATCATGGACCCATGGTCCAAGGTGGACTACTCACGACTCATCCGGGAAGTGTCCATGGTGGTGGAGAAGTGATACGTCTCAAACGTATCTACTTTTCCAAACACTTTTGATATTGTTTTGGCCTCATTCTTGCATGATTTGGACTAAACTAACCCGGACTGACGCTGTTTTCAGCAGAGCTGCCTATATGGTTTATTTGTGTGCAGGAAAACGGATTTTTAAGTATCTCAGGAAAATCCACGAAAAATCACAGAAAATCCACGCACCCGAAGGAACCAGATGCCAGAAGTGGGGCCAGAGGGGGCCAGGGGGTGCCCAGGCGCCTTGTGGGCGCGCCCCCCGGGCCGCGCCGGGGGGGGGGGCGCCTGGGCAGGTCCCACGCCCCCTGGTGCCCTACTTTAGCCCGTATTTTTCCTCCCGACGCAAAAACCCCAGATCGAAAGTTCTTTCGCAGTTTTTCGTCGCGGAGCCGCCGCCACCCTCTGTTCTTCCTCGGGAGGGCTAATCTGGAGGCTGAATTGGCCTCCGGAGAGGGGAGATCGTCGCCATCGTCATCATCATCACCACTCCATCATCCCTCCATGACTTCTCCCTCCATGTGTGAGTAATTCCCCTGCTGTAGGCGAAGGGGATGGTAGGGATTGGATGAGTTAGATCATGTAATAGTTCGTCAGATTGTTGGGGGCATGTTGCCTATCATCTACTATGGTGTTTATCGTCTTTGCTACAACTTGTTATTCTTAATGCTTGACACTAGGGCCCGAGTGCCATGATTTCAGATCTGAACCATATGTGTTTGCATGAATATATTTGTGTTCGTGATCCTATCTATGAGTTGTTTGCACCTGTTACGGTCCGGAACCGGCGATTCCAAAAGTGACAGCTTGGCACACCAAAGGGGATGGTCCGTAGTTTGAGGATTACATGTATCCATTCAGTTCATTGCTTTGTTCCGGTGCTCTTTGACAGGAGCACCTTAATATCCATAAGTTCCTTTTGGCCCCGTTCGTAGCGGGATGGTAGGACAAAAGATGTTGTGCAAGTTCTTATTGCAAGCACGTACAACTACCTACGGGATACATGCCTAATGTTTGATATTTTCCTAGATGATCATTACTTTTCCGTGTGTCGTGCCCCAAGTTAGAAACTATCTCATCCATGCAGCGCCAAACCATCCATCTCCCTAGCCTACAGTGTTTTAAATCCTGCTTGTCACTAGTTGCCACTTTTGCCATTTACTACTGCTATTTACTTTTGCTGTTTACTTTTACTATTACTATCATCACTATCATATCACTGTTACCACTTATCTTTTGTTGCAAGTAAGTATATTTCAGGTGCGGTTGAATTGACAACTCAACTGTCAAAGCTTATAAATACTCTTTGGCTCCCCGTGTGTCGAATCAATAAATTGGGTTATTCTTACCCGCGAAGACTATCTCGATCCCTTACGGTTGAGGGTTATCAAGTACCGTTTTCTGGCGCCGTTGCCGGGGAGCATAGCAATATTTACAAGTCTACTTGAGGTATCCTACCTGCTGCACTTCATTCACTATGGGTAAGAAAGGTGACCCCAAGGTTCCGATCTTACTATCTACTACAAGAAGAGGTACTGCTCTGAGCACTAGTGCTACACTTGATTCACCTTCCGTTATGAGTAAGTTTGCCTCACCACCACCACATGATGCTCCTACTGAGTCTGTTACTATGTCTGATACTCTTGATGATGCCTCTACTACTTTTGATGATATTAGTTCGCTTGGTCATGCTCTTGAGAAACAAATTGTTGCTGCTGCCGAAAAATATGGAATTGAACTTCCTGTTGCTCGCTACCCTATTGGTGAAACTTATGATTATCCTGATTTGAGTAAACTCAAAGAGAGGCTCCTTGATGATGATTACTATACGCTTGATGAAGATCTATGCAGGGAACTGACAGAGTTTGTTGGCTCTGACCCTGAAGTTATTAAGAAAATATTTGAAAACACTCTCTGAAGAACAAAACCGTTCCTAATCCTGAATTTGCTACATCTCCTATATGCGTTGATGATCCTGATTATGATTTCTCTGTTGATCTTTCACTTATACCTATGGTTGAAGCTGACCCCTTTTATGGCAGAGAAAATGATGATGCTATTGCACACCTGACTAAACTCGGTGAGTTGGGTAGCCTGTTTACCACAGATGAGAAGATACGATACTTTTACATCACCAAGCTTCTTCCTTTCTCCTTGAAGGAGGGTGCTAAAGCATGGTATGATTCACTCCCATGCGGTTCCATTAAGAGTCCTCAGGACTTAGCTCACTCTTTTGTTGATAAGTACTTTCCTGCTCACATGCAACATGCTGCTTTACAAAGAATTTATAACTTTAAACAGTTGCAGGATGAGTCCCTCCCTAAAGCTTGGGGGAGGTACTGCGGTCTGATTCGGGCTAGACTAGGACATGAAATCCCTAAGAATGAATTAATCGATATATTCTATGCTGGTCTAACTGATGAATCCAGGTCCTATTTGGACAGTTGTGCTGGTTGTGTTTTCAGGAAAAGAACACCGGACGATGCGGAAGATTTGATGGGCAGGATTGCCAAAAACCATGAAGATTGGTCCGTCCCTGAACCACCTCCACCAACAAAGAAGAGGGGCATGTTTGTTCTAAGCCCGGAAGATATGCGAGAAGCAAAGAAGTCTATTAGAGAGAAAGGTATTAAAGCTGAAGACGTGAAGAATCTACCCCCTATTGAGAAGCTGTGTGAGCCTACTACTCACCCTCCTATGGTAGAGGTACACTCTCTTTTAGATTTCAACACAAGTGACATCCCTCATGGTAAGCCTCCTGATCAATGTTTAGATGAGTTTGATAATTTTATTATGAAACAAAATCATTTTAATGAGAGGATAGAAAGTCAGTTGCATGATAATTCCCTTGCTATCAAAAAACTGCTTGATGTTTTAGATAGGACAGTTAATGATGTTCAATGTCTTGTGAAGCATTTTCATATGGTTCAAACTCGGCTTGATCAAATTTCTAATGTGCAAAGAGATTTGCTTGCTAACAATGCCAGACAAGATAATTTGCAGGCTTTCGGAATTAAGACCCGAGGAGGAACTAGCACTCAAGATCCTCTTTATCCAGAGGGGCATCCGAAGAGAATCGAGCAGGATTCTCAAATACAGGAAGAAGAAATTGTTGGCTCTCCAAAGAAAAAGAAGAAACATAAGGAGACTGACAATTCTAATGATCCTATTGCAGATGAAGAACCAGCTATTGATCCCAACAGTGTATCTATCTCTGATGCTGAGACAGAAGACGGTGCTGAACCTGAAGGTAATAATAATGAGAAGAATGATCCGCCTGAAGTTCGAGAAGAAGAAGCACCTGACAAACGTAAGAGGTACACTAAAGAAGACTTCATCGCAAGAAAACATGGGAAGGAAAGAGAACCATGGGTACAGAAACCCATGCCCTTTTCAGGTAAGTCCATCAAATCTAAAGAAGAAGAGCATTATAATAAGTTTTGTGAGTGGATTAAACCTCTTTTTCTTCAGATACCCTTGACTGATTCTATTAAGTTACTTCCTTATTCAAAATATATGAAAGATATTGTCACTAATAAAAGAAAAGTTCCTAATGATGCAATATCTACTATGCTTGCTAACTATTCTTTCAGTGGAAAGATTCCTAAGAAGCTCGGTGATCCAGGTATACCCACCATTCCTTGCTCCATAAAGAATAATTATGTCAAAACTGCTTTATGTGATCTTGGAGCAGGAGTGAGTGTTATGCCTCTCTCTCTTTACGAGAGGCTTTGTTTAGAGAAACTAATTCCTACATATATCTCCCTTCAGATGGCTGACAAGTCAACCGATGTTCCGATAGGTATTTGTGAGGATGTTCCAGTTGAAGTTGCTAATTGTTTAATTCTTACTGATTTTGTTGTGCTTGACATGCCCGAGGATGGGAGCATGTCCATTATTCTTGGTAGACCTTTCCTTAACACCGCATGTGCTATTATTGATTGCAATAAAGGGAAGGTTACTTTTCATGTGAATGATAAAGAACACACGGTATATTTTCCGAAGAAGACCGACAGGAGGCATGCCCTCAACTCTATAGAGAATATCGAGACCGTGAAGATTGGAGAATGGGATTGTCCACTACATGTGCCTCACAAATACAAAACTATCATGATAGGGACAATGTCCATCAAGGTAAAGGTTCAGTGATTACTTTGTAGCAGGTGAGACTTTTTGCTCCATATATCGCATGTTTGTTGGTAAGACTTGATCAACCTTATTAGCAAATGTGGTTTATATAGATAAAAAGTTGAGCTTGTTATGTTTTCACTTGTTTTTAGTTTTGTCCTACTAGCTGTACCAAGTATTTATGTTTTTTAAGCTTCACAATACCACTAACTGCTTCAAGTTTTCAGAGAGTCTCGCAGCTTTTTGAACTTCGAAAAAATTTCAACAGTGAAGTTTTCAGAAAAATTCCAGAAACATTATAATAAAAATTTCCACAACAGGAGAGACCCAGAAAGTCCTGGGGCCAGCCAGGGGGGGCCACCGGTGGCCCAGGCGGCCAGCTGGCGTGGCCCAGCCCCTGGCCGCGCCCATAGGGTGCCTGGGGCCCACGGGACCCCCCTCCAGGTACTTCTTCTTCCTCCCTCTCTCTCTTTCTCCAAAAACACGAGTTCTGCTGTTGTTCTTGTGTTCTTGCTGTTCTTGGAGGCGATTCTTCGATCTCTCTCTACAGCCCATCATTTGAGCTGAAATTTTGAGCAAATACTCCCTGGTATGTGACTCCTCCACCCCTCCAATTAGATTTTTAATTGGTGGCCTCATTTGTGAGTATTTAGTAGTTCTTGGTGTTGTAGAGATGAGCTTGCATGCATGTGTAGAAAGTTATTTTCCAGGTTTTGATGCAAGTTTATGCCTTGGGCAAGTGAGTTGAGTAGTTTGCCTTAGCTCACTTTGTTTTAATCCTCGTTTTTGTAAATTGTAAAAAAAATTCAGAAATGAGTTTATTAGGAAGGGCAAAAGGGTGGCTTGAGAAGAGGAGGCCCGCACACTCCGATCGAGTTACTAGAGCCGCAGCTTCACCATCGACTGCTAGGGTGAGCTATAATGAAGATCATGTGCCCCTGGAGTTGTTGGAAGACACAAGTCCAGCACGTGCGATGACGTTTCCATGCGATGAATTCATGGAAGCTGCGGGAATCAAGGATGATTTTTATAACCTTTGTGCTAATGCAGGTTTGACACGACTCGTCACGAGCCGTGTTACTCAGTATCAAAAACTCACCTCCAATTTCATTAACAGTTTTAGATATAATCCTGATTCAGGTGCTATTGAGTTTAAAATTTATAATGATCTTATCACCATGACTTTGGGAAATTTTTGTGAAATAATAGGTGTGCCGAACGTCGGGAGGACGGCTAGGATGGCCACTCAGCCCTCCGAGCTGAAAACCGTCATCAACTCTCTCTGCAGCATGGGTACGAGGGATATTCATCAGTCGAAGATCTCCAGCATTTTATTTCCCCACCTCAGGTATTTTGCATATTATATTGCTAGAGGGGTGTTAGCTCGTGACAACATGAGCAGCATTTCTGCTTCGGATATTGCTATCCTAGCAGTAGCTCTCTCAAGGAGGTCTGACTATAATCTGGGTACCTTAATTGCTCGACGCCTTGCTATGAACGGTAACAAGGGGGACTTATATGGTGGCGTTTACGCCACACTTATCTTAGAGCATCTTGGAGGCACCCCACACCCTGATGATACTCCTTTTACTTATTTAAGCTTTGATCTTGCTGCTATGAAAAGGCATAAGTTTGTTACCATGGGTTCTGAACTTAATAATCTTATCTATATCCTGCGTTTCGGAACGCCGCGGAACGCGAGATCCGTCTACCTGCACCTCTTTTGTTTGATTTTTCTCGCAGGAACGGATGGTCCTTTGATGTTGTTCAGTTCGATGAGTTCATGGTCCAGCATCAGTTTCATAACCCCATGGAGGGGGTTGTGCCCGACGAGGAGAGGCACGGTGAGATACCAAATTTTCAGGAAGAGACCGCCACCGAGTTTGGTGAAGGGTCTTCCTCTGTTTGGCGTTCGGAGCCTTCCTCGTGGGAGACTCCGAGGAGTTCGGTGTACGCGCCAGCATCCTTCTACGACCCGTGGACGCACCACCATACCCCTGGAGCAGGAGGCTCCTGGGGGCAGTAGCTGCTACCAACTTAGGCCAAAAGTCTAAGCTTATGGGAGTACGTGCCCTTCTCACTTTTCCATTGTATTATCCGTTTTATTCGCTTTGATCTTTTCGAAGTTTTTGCCCGTTCTTCTTTATTTCTCTCTTTGCAAAAACAACAAAAAGATTTTCTCTTTCTTTTGCTTTTTATTCAACCTTTGAAAAAAAACAAAAAGATTTCCTTTCTCTCTTTAGTTTGCTTTGTTTTCAGAGATCAGCTCGAGTCCGTGATGGCATTTGATTATATTTCCTACGTTCGATCGTGCAAGTGACAAGCAGTGATGACGAAGATCGACTGAAAGGAAGCAACAAGGAAGACTGGTATGAACTCTTATTGTTTCTACTTTTGTACATATGCCTGTACTTATGATCTAGAGACTAGCTTGTAGCGACATAGTGCTATGTTTACAATGCTCTTCGGTGGTTCATGCTTTCCTTGTGGCTAGTCTCGAATAACTAGAGCATATAATGTGTTATTGAAATGATCTACATACATTGCACTGTTCATAGTCTGGTATACTAAGTTGGTATTTCCCTTTAGAGAATTTTTGGATTGACTTGGCACATGCTTACACATGTTTAAGACTAAAAAGTCTACTTTGCTGTCGGGGGAAACTGTCCACCACGAACACCTATGGGACCGGAGCCCCTTGTACGTTGCGGTGAGGGAGCGGAGGGAGCACAAAGAGCGGATCGAAGAGCACACGCGGGCAGTTTACCCAGGTTCGGGCCGCGCGGACGCGTAAAACCCTACTCCTGCTTGATTTGTATTGAGTTTGTGAGCTCGGGAGCTTGAAGAGCTAGCTACACCGAGCGAGAGAGCTATCTAGGTTCCGAACCCTTTCTACGTTGTGCACGGGCCTCCTTTTATAGCCCAAGGGGTCACCGACAGGTGTCAACGTAGAGGAGGGTAGAAATGTAACTTTGGTGGTAGTTGTAACAGTGCGAGAACAGTGTATGAACAGTGGATAAACAGTGGTCTTCACCTAACATAGACAGTGGGGGACAGGAGCATTAAATGCCCGTCACCGTCGACCCCAAAAGCGCCCGTCCATGCGTCTCCGTTCGCCACGGCGGTAGCCTCGTCACCGTGGAGTGCCACCGTGTCCCCCAGGCTGCACAGCCATCCGCCACGCGTCCCTGGAAGGGCCCCAGGGCGACGCGTGGGCCGATGAGCTGGAGCGCGGGCACACAGCGCAGGCTTCCCCCGGCAAGCACCTTGCCGGGGTCTTGATCTTGCCGGGCCCGGAAGCTTGTCGCTCCCCGGGCCCTGCCGGGGCGCAGGGTGCGCCGAGGCATGTCTTCTAAGATGCAATCTTCTGGTCTTCCTGGCAAGCTCCTCTTGCCAGGGTCTTGTGTTAATGATATAATCTTGAGCCAGGGACGGCCTTCCCGGCAAGCTCCACTTGCCGGGGCCTTGACCTTCTGTCTTGTATACTTTGTTTTTGAATGGCTTTATATGGATCAGAAAGGTCTCCGGCGAGCACGTGGTGAGCCCTGCCGCGGGAAGCTGCTACTGCCCGTGCACAAGTTGGGGTACTAAGGTACCCCGATCTTAGTACACCGACAGGAGCCCCCGGGCCTGGGCCACACACGGTGCCGAGCGCTGTTGGGCCAGGCCCAAAACAGTGCACGGGCACACGCGGCCCACGGCACGCCGAATCCCCTTCCGCATCCGCCGCGCCCCTCCCTAACGGCACGCGTCGATTGCGGCGTCGTGGGAGAGATCGTGGCCTCGTTCTTTAATGGGAAATGCGGAGCGTCCCCCACCCCCCCCTTAAAAGCAGAGGAAGCAGGGGCAGTTTCCCTCCTTCGTCTTCATTGCGTCTTCAACCTCCAGAAAACTTCCGTGCCCTCTGCTCCCACCCCTCCTCCGCCGCTTTCCGCATCTGCGGCGCCGTCGAGCTCCTCGCCTCTCCCCTCGCCACCTCCGCCATGGCTCCGAAGAGCGAGAAGGCGAAAGCGGAGAAGACCAAGAAGGAGAAGTCCGAGCAGGCGGCGAAGCTTGTCGCCTTGCGGAAGAGGAACGTGGTCTTCGCGCCGAGGCTCAGCGCGCGGGAATTATGGAACAAGTACTACCTCTTCTGGTCCGGGGAGACCAAGGCTCATCCCCGTACCAGAGTCTTCCCCGCCATCGCCAAAGATCTGGTCCCCGACGGGTATTTCTTCTTCGCTGCCTTCTTTCACTGTGGGTTGTGCCCTCCATTTTCGGAGTTTTTCTGTGATATCATGAACACGTACAACCTCCACCTCCTAGACTTCACCCCCAATGCCATCCTTACGATGGCCGTTTTCGCACATCTGTGCAAAAACTACATAGGGATCCATCCAAACGTAGCACTCTTTCGCCATTCCTTCATGCCTAGAGTAGAGGCTGGCGCTCCCCTCTCCGGCGGAATCTCCTGGATCTTCTGGTTAAACAAAAAGGACTCATATCTGAAAGGAGAACTCCGCGGCAAGTGGGAAGAATGGCGTGCGGACTGGTGCTGGGTAGTAGAGGATCAGCCGGAGCCCTTCACCGCGCCGCGCACAACTGCCATAGTGCGCGGCAGAGACTGGAGCAAACTGGCCCCGGAAGACAACAAGCTTAGTATTGCCCTTGTTAGAATCATCCGTCTCCGGGTAGCCAATCTGACCATCGGAGAGGTGGGCGCAGATTTCCTCCGCCGCCGCATTGCCCCTTTACAAGAGAGGAAAAGGCCCGCCTGGGAATTTGGCAATGCAGCGGATATCATGAGGTTGCGCTGCGGATTGAACTTCAATTTCACCGCTTTGGAGCTGAAAGGAATGCTGCGAGAGCTGTTCAAGCATGACCCGGCGCATCCAGAGTGGTTCAGACCCGCCAAGGGAGTGGTGCCGCTGTGCAACAGCACCGCCCGCGACTCTCTGCGCACAATGATGCCGGAGTGCGACTCCCACGGCATCGTCCCCACCTGGATCCAGCCTCCGGGAGACGCCATTTTGAGCTTCTTTGATAACTTGGTTGAGGTGCCGAAGAACACCGAGGAGATCAAGGGTCTCACCCGGGCCACCACGGAGCGGGATATTGCCTATATTGCTTCCCAGATGGAAGAGGCCGCCGCAGCCGCAGCGGCAGGAGACTTCGGATTCACCGTCGATGAGGCAGAGGCTGCGGATGCGTCGAGCAAAGCCGAGGAGGCAGAGATCCACAGGTTGCTTAAGCTTTCACCCGACGAGCTTGCCGGGGTTCCTTCCTTGAGGCATGCCGGGATCCCCGGGGTTGTGAGCGAGGCCGCCGCGGGGGGCGAGGTTCCCGGAGGGAACAGAGGTGCCGGAGGGAGCGGAGGTGCCGGAGGGAGCGGAGCCACCGGAGGGAGCGGAGCCACAGGACAAGATGCTGGGCCCAGCGGGCCCGCCGGGGAGGAGGAGGAGGATGCCGAGGCCGATGAGGACACCGGTGGGTCTCTGGGGCTTGACGACGACGCCTCCTCGTCCTCGGAGAACTCCCCGCCTCGGGCAAGTCTCAAGCGAACACCGTTGAAGCGCCTCCGCAAGGCGGCTACAGCGACAAGGACGCAGGCGCCCCGACAGCAGCCTACTCGCCGGGCAACGCGCGCCACCAGAGCGAGCCAAGCCGCGACGGAGGCGCCCCGCGCACCAGCGCCAAGCGGAGGGGGGTCCTCTCGGAGCGAAACGGCCGCTCCGCCTGCTCCTCGGGCCCCGGCGCCAACGGAGGCTGGGTCTTCGCAGCCCCCAGCCCCGGAGACCGCCAAGCGCCCGAGGGAGCCTTCTCCTCCTGCTCCTCGCGCGGGAGCAACTCAGGTGGAGTTTGACTTCTCCGCCCTCAGCTCCGACGACGACGAGGAAGAGGAGTAAGTATTTGTAATTTGTAACTTCTTCGATTCTGTCTTGATTCTTTCCTTGATGATTCTGATCTTGTTTTTGATTGGCTTGCAGGACCTTGACCCAGCGGCTGGCGAAGAGGGCCAAGATCCCCGTGGTTGAGGTCGAGGACGACTCGCTCGCCGCGGCGACCGGAGACGCGCCAGCGACAGGCTCGTCGGACCAGCCTGCTGCTCCGAGGAGTAGCCCCCAGCACAGCCCCCAGCGTAAGTCTGGTCTTGAGCTTTTTGCTTGTCGGGCGCGCTTGCGGTTTTAACTTGTACTGACATCTTGCTGCTTCATTTGTCTTGTGCAGAAGTGGATCCGCAGCTGCAGGAGCGCCCGGAGACTACTCCCGAGGAGCCACAGGTTCCACCCTCCCCGCCAAGGGTGAGCTCCCCGGCGAGGGAGGACGCTCCGCCAAGGACGGGCACCCCGCCGAGGGCGGGCACGCCGCCAAGGGCGAGCAGCCCGACGAGGGTGGCCACCCCGCCAAGGGAGGGCGCGGGCGGCCCTCCGCCAGCAGGAGCCACCGCTCCACCGCCAAGGGAGGATTCCCCGGCGAGGGAGCCTGTCGTCGAGGAGGTCCGCGAAGGTGAGTCTTGTAGCTTCATCTTCTTGGACTTGTCTTTTTGGATATTTGCTTGAACTTTTCTTTTCTTCTTCTTCTGTTAGATCCTCCTCCCCCGGAACGGATGGAGACGGAGGCCACCGTCGAGGAGGAGGTGCACGGCGGCGACGGCAACGCCACTGCCACCGAGGGCATGGCTGGAGCCGGCCATCCTGCCGCTGGGGAGACCGCGCCGACCGCAGACGCCGCGGGCGAGGAAAGGACCGGCGACCGCACTGCTGACCCGGAGGCAGCAGGAGCATCAAGCGCTGCGCCGGCCGCCGACCCCTCCGCGTCCACGGAGCGGTCGGGCGTCTATCTTGAAGCGCCCAACGGAATCTTCATACAAGTTCCGTGGGCATCTTCGTCGCGAGCCCCCGTGGAGGGAGAGACCTTTGATGGAGAGGTCCTCGCCTCCGCGGGTTTGAAGATTGTTGAAGCGCCTGGCGGGAACGACGAGCCCGAAGAGGAGAAGCTACTTCACCGGCTCCTGGCCCTTTACCGGGCCAGGCAGGCGAAGCTGGAGTCCCGGGAAGCCCTCACCGCCAAGGCAGGAGCCGACTTGGAGAAGCGCGCCGCGGAGCTCCGCGCCGCCAACCAGGCGGCCCTCCGCGACTTGGCGGAGGAGCGCGAGAGGCTTGCCGGAGAGCAGCAAGAATTCCTCCTGGAGAAGGCTGAGGCCGAGGAGCAGCAGCGACTGGTCGGTGAAGAGCTGTCCCGGCGAGAAGGAGCGCTCAACCAGCGGAAGGTCGACCTCGACGCCCACGAGGACGACCTTACCGCCCGGGAGCAGGCCCTTGGCGGGGCCATGAAGGAGGCGAAAGCTGCCGCCGCCACCGCGGAAACTGCCAAGAAGGATCTTGAGGCCAAGGTGGCGCAGCTGGAGCAGTACCTGAAGGCGAGCACGGACAGGATCACTGCGCTCAATATGGAGCGGGAAAAGGACGCCCATACCAACTCTGACCTTCAGGTACGCCTCTCCAAGCAGGGCGACGAGCTCAAAGCCGCCAAAGATTCAATTGCTGATCTAGAGTTGAAGGTCTCCACGTTGACTGGCTCGCCGGACGCCGCCCGGGATCGTGAAACGAAGCTGAAGGCCGAGCTCCGCAAGGAACGAGGCCTAGTGGAGAGCGCTGCCACTTCAGCGAACAACTTTAGCCGGGCGGTGGAACAATGGACTGACGATCTGGTCGCTTCTGCTGCCAACATCGACAAGGAGCTGATGGCGCTGAGGGTGGAGCACCTCGTGTACTCTCCGGACCAGAATCTCCCCCACAGCGCCAAGCTTAGTCTTTTCTTCAGGGGAATCGCGCCGGCGCTTGCACGGCTGCAGGAGAAGCTTCCCGCGCAGCTGGCTGAGGAGTCGCGCCAGCTCTGCGCGGGCACCTTGGAGCGCGTCTTGACGAAGATAGTCTACCGCAACCCTGGCATCAATCTCGTCAACGTCCTCCGCAGCTTGCCGGCCGATGCAGATCTGGAGGCGCTGAAGGCGTAGGTCGCCCACATCATCGCCAAGGTTAACAAGATCTCCAGGCGTGAAGGCGATCGCGTAGATTAGGCCTCTTTCTTTTTATTTCCTTTGCTGCTGCAAAGTGCGCCATGAACATGAATCTATCAGTCATTGCGACAAGTTATCTCTGTAATATATTATCTTATTTTTGAGCAATTGACGCATTGTTATCTCCCTTGTTTCTGGTCCTTTACTTTGTATGCTTTTTACCCTACGCTTTTAGGGAACTTGCCGGCAAGGGACCTTCGCCGCGAGCGCTGAGTGCTGGACTCTGAGCAGCCTGCTGGCAAAGGCCTTATCGGCAAGCAACCTTGCCGCAGCTAGTCGCAACGCACTTAGCTTGCTGAGCGAACTCGAAAACGAAGTAAGGGCGCGACACTTGTCGCAGCTCTCTTAAGCCGTTGAGCGTACTCGAAAACAAGGTAATGGTGCGGCTAGCCACGGGTAGGTTCCTCCGCGCACAGGTTTTCCATATAAAGTGTGGTTGTTCAAGGAAGATAACTAAAATTTAAAAATTTTGAACTGCTTAAACTCTGGTAACTTAGCTTTCATAATCTGTTCGTTCTCCGGTAAGCTTCTCTTTCTTGAACAGCACTTGGTTCGTCCTCCACCTCCTCCCCCCCCCTGGCAAACTTGTGCGCGAGGAATGTTCCTTCTGCTTAAGAGGGAAAGAAAAGGAGAAGAGAAAACAAGTACAGGACTTCTGGGCCCATTAATGCTTATCGGAGATGCGCGTTGCACAAGATGCCAAACAATGCATGCAAATAACGAAGAAAAGCATGAAAATGGCAAATAGTGCGAAACACAAAAGCTTTACTGATGCACGGGATCTGCGCCCGGCTTTGTACAAAGGTTCACATGCGACAGCGGCAAAACTCGTACAAAAGGTGGTTGCCGGAACGGATCACGGCAACCGCGCCTTATGGGTGAAACTTGCGAAGATGCTCTATGTTCCAGGAGTTGCTCACCGGTAAGCCTTCTTCGGTATCAAGGCGGACAGCGTCGGGCCTTGTGACTTGTCTCACCCGATAAGGGCCTTCCCACTTCGGCGTCAACTTGTTGGAATTCTTGGCGGACTGAACACGCCGAAGAACAAGGTCGCCTTCCTCGAGACTCCTGGCCTTAACCTTGCGGCTATGGTAGCGGCGCAAGGCTTGCTGGTATCGAGCAGCTCGTACAGCAGCCTGGAGACGTTCCTCCTCGAGGAGCAACGCATCATCTTGTCGCAGTTGCTCTTGCTCGAGCTCATCATAAGCGAGCACTCGAGGAGATCCGTATACGAGTTCCGTGGGGAGAACTGCCTCTGCCCCATAGACAAGGGCAAAGGGTGTCTGCCCGGTGGCTCGACTTGGTGTCGTTCTGATTGACCAAAGAGCCGCCGGCAACTCCTCTATCCAGTTTCTTCCGCACTTGTGTAGCCTGTCGAAGGTTCTTGTCTTGAGCCCGCGTAGCACTTCAGCATTGGCCCTCTCCGCTTGACCATTGCTCCTCGGGTGAGCAACAGAAGCGAAGCAGACCTTGGCGCCAAGGTCTTGGACGTACTGCATGAAGGTGCGACTAGTGAACTGTGTGCCGTTGTCGGTGATGATCCTGTTAGGGATTCCGAAACGGCAAACAATCGCTCTGAAGAACCTGACTGCTGACTGTGCTGTCACCTTTCTCACCGGTTCCACTTCTGGCCATTTTGTGAACTTGTCGATCGCAACGTACAAGTACTCAAAGCCCCCGACAGCACGGGGAAAGGGGCTGAGGATATCGAGCCCCCAGACCGAGAAGGGCCAGGACAAAGGGATCGTTTGGAGAGCTTGAGCTGGCTGGTGAATTTGTTTGGCATGGAACTGGCACGCTTCACACTTGGTTACTTGTGCAGTTGCATCTTGGAGGGCTTCTTGCCAAAAGAACCCTTGCCGGAATGCCTTTCCAGCAAGCGCCCTTGCGCCAATGTGGTGGCCACATATGCCTCCATGTATTTCTGCCAACAGCTTCTGTCCATCTTCTCTGGAAATGCACTTCAATCTGACACCATTGAGCCTTCTTCTGTACAGTTCATTGTCCACGAATTGGTACATACTTGACTGCCTGGTTATTTTCTCTATCTCTGCTGGGTCGTCGGGAAGTTCTTCAGTTTGCAGAAAACGGACGATCTGCTGTGCCCATGCCGGAGCCCGAGGCTCAACGGCAAGGACTAAAGGCATGAGGGCCGCTGCGGGAACCCCGGCTTCTACGGCAAGAACCTTCGGTTCTGCCGGAGCTGATGGTCCCGCGGCAAGCCTGCCGGAGCAAGGCTCGTCGGGAACGTTTGCTTCAACTGTACAGACCCTCGGATCTGCAGGAGCAAACTGTTCCTCAGTGTTTTGATTGTTGATCTTGGGGACCTTGGCGGTGGCCTCAGGGAGATCCGCCGGCAAGTAGTCGCCGGAGACCAACTTTCTCTTCTTGGGCTGCCCAATTGATGGTGTAACGGATGGCTGAGTTATCTTGAGCAGGAAGGTTCCTGGTTCCACAGGTAACTTCATTGCAGCACACTTTGAGAGGCCATCTGCTATATCATTCTGAGCTCTCGGGACGTGCTCCATTTGCAGACCTTCAAAGTGCTCTTCAAGCTTCCTCACTTCATCTATATAAGCTTCCATCAAAGGGCTCTGATAACTTTTGTTCACTTGTCGGACCACCAACTGAGAATCTCCCCGCACAATCAATTTCTTGATCCCAAGTTCAGCTGCAATTCTGAGGCCGGCAAGCAGACCTTCATACTCTGCAGTATTGTTTGTCGCTTGTTCCCTGGGAAAGTGCATCTGGATAACATACTTGAGGTGCTCTCCGGTGGGCGCTATGAGTACCACGCCAGCACCGGCGCCTTGCAGCGAGAAAGCACCATCAAAGTACATTACCCATTCGCTTGTTGCTTCTTGCACGGGGATGCTAGTCTCTGGAACTTCTTCATCCGGCGTTGGGGTCCATTCAGCTATGAATTCTGCCAAAGCTCTGCTCTATATGGTTGAAGTACTTTCAAACTTGAGGCCAAAGCTCGACAGTTCCAGTGCCCACTCGACGATCCTGCCTGTTGCTTCTGGATTTTGCAGTATCCTCTTCAACGGAAAGCGAGTGACCACTGTTATCTCGTGTGCTTGGAAGTAATGGCGCAGCTTTCTCGAGGCCATGAGGAGGCCGAAAAGCAACTTCTGCACTCCGGAGTATCTTGATCTAGCCCCCTGCAAGAGGGAACTCACAAAATACACCGGGCGCTGCACCATCTTCCTTCGCACTTCTTCTTGCTCCTGCGCAGAGTTGTCCTTGTCGGGGCCAGAGCTTGCCGGTGGAGCCCCCTGCTTGTCGCTGGACTCGCTCGCCGGAGGTGTGGGCTCTTCCTCTGCCTCCCTTTCCGCCACCAACGCAGCACTAACCACTTGATTGGTTGCCGCTAAGTACAGCAGCAACTTCTCTTGTGGTTTAGGTGCGACAAGTATTGGAGTGGAGGATAGGTATCCTTTCAAATCCTGCAGCGCTGCCTCCGCTTCCGGAGTCCACTTCATAGGACCCGCCTTTTTCAAGATTTTGAAGAAAGGCAGGGCGCGTTCTGCAGACTTTGAAATGAACCTGCTGAGGGCAGCCACACAACCAGCAAGTCTCCTTACGTCCTTGACGCGCTTCGGGGCTTCGATCTGCTCGATGGCTTTTATCTTGTCGGGATTGGCTTCAATCCCCCTCTGGGACACAAAGAACCTGAGAAGCTTGCCGGAGGGGACTCCGAAGACGCACTTCTCGGGGTTCAACTTGAGCTGGATCTTGCGCAGATTTGCAAACGTGTCTTCTAAGTCTTGGATTAGGGTATCTTTGCTCTTGCTCTTGACCACTATGTCATCCATGTAAGCTTCTACATTTCTGTGGATCTGTGGCTCAAAAGCAGTGTGCACCACCCTTGCAAATGTTGAGCCTGCATTCTTCAATCCAAAAGGCATGCGAATGAAGCAATATGTGCCACATGGAGTAATGAATGCAGTCTTCTCTTCATCTTCCTTGGCCATAAAAAACTGGTGGTAGCCTGAGTATGCATCAAGGAACGAGAGCAGCTCACATCCAGCAGTGGAGTCAACAATCTGGTCAATGCGCGGCAAGGGAAATGGATCTTTGGGACATGCTTTATTCACGTCAGTGAAGTCTATACACAACCTCCACTTCCCGTTAGCCTTACGCACGACAACTGGATTTGCTAACCACGTCGGATGGATCACGCCTCTAACCAGGCCCGCTGCTTCTAGCTTCTTGATCTCTTCGGCAATGAATTCTTGGCGCTCCACGGCTTGCTTCCTGACCTTCTGCTTGACGGGCCGCGCATGAGGACAAACATCAAGCTTGTGCTCAATTACCTTCCTGGGAACGCCGGGGATGTCAGATGGTTGCCACGCAAACACATCGACATTCGCCCGCAGGAAGGCAACGAGCGCGCTTTCCTATTTGTTATCAAGTGTAGCACTGATGGTGAAGGTACCACCAGTGCCGTCCTCCTTGGCAGACACCTTCTTGGTTGCCGGTGGAGCGGCCATCCCTTTCTTGTACTTGCCGGTGGAGCTCGATGGAACGTCCTCGACGGCAGCGCAGCACTCCGAAGAGGTGCGTTTGCCGGAGTCGGCCCAGAGCACTTGCCGGACTTGGTCTTGGTCTTCTTCCCCCCGGGAGCTTCAGCGGCAAGTGTGTTGCTCTCCACCGCGGCTGCTGCATCCTGGTATATCTTGTCGGCGCAGATAAGCGCGTCCTTCTTGTCGCCAGGGACAGAGATGACGCTTATCGGCCCCGGCATCTTGAGTACGTTGTAGGCGTAGTGGGAAGCTGCCATGAACTTGGAGAGGGCAGGACGTCCAAGTATCCCATTGTATGGTAATGGGATATCGGCCACGTCAAAGGTTATCCTCTCCGTCCTGAAGTTAAGCTCCCCGCCAAAGGTCACAGGCAGAGTAATCTTGCCCTTCGGCTTGCTCCTCCCCGGGTTTATTCCTTGGAACGAAGCGGTTTCTTCGAGCTCACCGTCTGGGATCTGGAGTTTCTTGATCACAGCCGAGGAGATCAAGTTCAGGCCGGCCCCGCCGTCAACCAACATTTTGGTGACCTTGAGGTTGCGGATGGTTGGTGAGACCAACATCGGCAAGCACCCGACCGCCGTGGTGCGGTCAGGGTGATCCTCAAGATCAAAAATGATGGGCGTGCTGGACCACTTCAGCAGCCTGCGCGACTCGACGGGCGGCTCTGCTGCGTTTACTTCCCGCACCCACTGCTTGAGTTGGCGGTGGGAAGCGTGCAGAGAGGCGCCTCCGTCGACACACAGAACTTCTGTGGCCTTCTGGAACTCCTGCTCGCTGTTATCACCTTCCTCCATGTCGTCGTCATCGTCTTCTTCCTCGTCCTTGTCGCGGCCCCGGGGAGGTCGATCACCTTGCCGCTGCTTGGCCTTGCCGCGGCGTCCTCCCCGGCCGTTGAATGGCCGCTTCTTGCTTGGCTCTCCTCCGCCACCTTGGGCATTCTCCTTGTCGCGACGCTCGTATTCAGCTTTCTGCTGCTCTACGAGGTACTCGACTCGCTTGCAGTTCGAAAGGTCATGGCCCTTGGTGCGGTGGATCTTGCAATATTGCTTGTCGGAGCCGTCCTGCTTGTCGGCTGCCGCCACAGGGGCAGGCTCCTTGCCGGAGCCGCCAGCCTGTGCTGTCTTGGCGGGAGCCTCCTTGCCGGACTTCTCGACGGCCAGCACTTCCTTGCTCTTCTTCTTTCTGTTGTTCCGCCGCCGGCTCTTCTTTGCCGGGGCGGCATCCTCGCTGTCGCTTCCCCCTGCGCCAGCATCCTCTCCGGGGAGTCTCCTCCCCTCTTCGGCGCGCGCGCACTTGTCAGCCAGAGCGTAGAGCTCGCTGACATCCCGTATCTTGGTCATGGCCATCTCTTCCCGCATGCGACGGTTACGCACGTTCTGGTGGAACGCGCTTATAACCGCGGCGGGGTGGACGTCGGGAATGTTGTGCTGCACGCGGCTGAACCGTTGAATGTACTTGCGCAGGGATTCTCCTTCCTTCTGGGCCAAGATGTGGAGATCACTCTCCTGGCCGTGGGGTTTGTGGCCGCCCGTGAAGGCGCCAACAAATTGGTGGCACAGATCTGCCCACGAAGAAATGGAGCCTTCCGGCAAGTGCATAAGCCAAGAACGGACGTTCGGCTTAAGCACCAGCGGGAAGTAGTTGGCCAATATCTTCTCGTCGCGTCCTCCGGCAGCTTGCACCGCGATGGTGTAGATGCTGAGGAACTCCGAGGGGTGTGTCTTGCCGTCGTACTTCTCGGGTACGTCGGGCTTGAAGTTTTTCATGCTGGGCCACTGGACGCGCCGCAGCTCACGGGTAAACGCAGGGCAACCTGCCGCGTACGGCAAGTCGCCTGGTTCACCGGGCGCGTGCGTGTCGACAGCGGTCCCAGCACGCTGATCCGATTGTCGTCGGGCTTCTCGCCGGCGCTCGATCGTCGTCCGAGCATCTTCTTGTCGCCGATCATCGAGGACTTGGCGCTGGTCCCGACGGGCCCGCGGATCCGACGACGCCGTGGAGTCGTCGTCGATGTTAATCCGGCGGGGAGGCGTCTTCTGCTTCCGCGGCGGGGAGTGCACGGTGGTTGCACCCCCGGCGGTCTTGTCGCCGTCGGCCTTCGCCTGGTCGACTTGCCGTGGCCGCGATGTCGCCGGCTGCTGCGGCGTGTCGTTGTTGGCGAAGGCGATGAGGCTTTGGATTGTTGCCCTCCAGTCTTCGGCCTTGTCTGCCGCTGGAGGAAAATCGAGGAGTAGTTGCGCTCTTGCGAGAGCTTCTGCTGGAGAGCAGGGGAGCGGTGGCGAGCGGTGCGAGGAGCGAGATATGCTCGGACTTCTAACAGGGTTAGAAGGAGCAGTCTCTCGCCCCGGCGACCGCGCCTTTCTCGTGCCAGGATGATGGCCTGGAGCATCCCGCGAGCCTCCGGTTTGTCCTTGGCCCAGCAAGCGGATGGTACCTCCTGTACCACGGCGCTGCTGGCCTGTCGTCTGCTGAGATGGACGTGGCGCGTCTACGGACACCGAGGCCTTGGAGTTGGTTCGGTCGTCCGCCTTGTCCTTGGATTTGGCGGTGCCGTGAGTTTCCTCGCCGGCGACCACCCTTCCGCCGGCGTCACCTCCACCCACCGTTGGTTCTGGTGGCGGGGGAATCGACGCAGACGGGCCTGCGACCTCCGAAGCCTTCTTCTTCGGGGCCATGTTGCTACTGCTGATGGAGCTGACGAAGTTGGAGAGGTTGATGAAGAATGCGCCCGCGTGAGCACCGGATCAGGTTCGCACAACCTCGACGCCCCCTACCTGGCGCGCCAAAGATGTTGGGGGAAACTGTCCACCACGAACACCTATGGGACCGGAGCCCCTTGTACGTTGCGGTGAGGGAGCGGAGGGAGCACAAAGAGCGGATCGAAGAGCACACACGGGCAGTTTACCCAGGTTCGGGCCGCGCGGACGCGTAAAACCCTACTCCTGCTTGATTTGTATTGAGTTTGTGAGCTCGGGAGCTTGAAGAGCTAGCTACACCGAGCGAGAGAGCTATCTAGGTTCCGAACCCTTTCTACGTTGTGCATGGGCCTCCTTTTATAGCCCAAGGGGTCACCGACAGGTGTCAACGTAGAGGAGGGTAGAAATGTAACCTTGGTGGTAGTTGTAACAGTGCGAGAACAGTGTATGAACAGTGGATAAACAGTGGTCTTCACCTAACATAGACAGTGGGGGACAGGAGCATTAAATGCCCGTCACCGTCGACCCCAAAAGCGCCCGTCCATGCGTCTCCGTTCGCCACGGCGGTAGCCTCGTCACCGTGGAGTGCCACCGTGTCCCCCAGGCTGCACAGCCATCCGCCACGCGTCCCTGGAAGGGCCCCAGGGCGACGCGTGGGCCGATGAGCTGGAGCGCGGGCACACAGCGCAGGCTTCCCCCGGCAAGCACCTTGCCGGGGTCTTGATCTTGCCGGGCCCGGAAGCTTGTCGCTCCCCGGGCCCTGCCGGGGCGCAGGGTGCGCCGAGGCATGTCTTCTAAGATGCAATCTTCTGGTCTTCCTTGCAAGCTCCTCTTGCCAGGGTCTTGTGTTAATGATATAATCTTGAGCCAGGGACGGCCTTCCCGGCAAGCTCCACTTGCCGGGGCCTTGACCTTCTGTCTTGTATACTTTGTTTTTGAATGGCTTTATATGGATCAGAAAGGTCTCCGGCGAGCACGTGGTGAGCCCTGCCGCGGGAAGCTGCTACTGCCCGTGCACAAGTTGGGGTACTAAGGTACCCCTATCTTAGTACACCGACATTTGCCTTGATGATCTTTGAGTTTTAGAATAGTTATATCACTTTCATGCCCGATTCAATGTTGCTTTGTCGCTCTGCATGATTCTGACCGTTATTGCTCTCTAGTTGGTTGCTTCCCAGTCTTTTGCTAAACCTCCACCTGTACTAAGCGGACTGACTGCTTGTGCATCCAAACCCTTTAAACCAGTTATGCCATATGAGTCCATTATACCTTCCTATACATGGTATTTACCTGCCATTCCTAACGAAGACTTTCATGTACCATCTCGAAACTAGTCAAAAGCATTTCCTTTTTGTGCCTATGTTTTAGCTCATGAGGAAGTAGTAGTTAATTCATGATCTTTTTAAGTTGGACAAGTTTCACCCCTGGATTGCATGTATAATGTGCAAACCCCTAATATGAAAAGGAACTGGCATTGAGTGCGCCCGGCTCAAAAAGATAATATAACAAACAAACCCTCCTTCACGCTTTGTTCATGAGAAATCAGAAAACTTTGGCAGTGATAAACAAAGGAGATTAAGAGGATGTGATCGTCCTCATGCGGGAGCCGTTCCTCGAGACTTGTCCACTTAAAAGGTGATTGAGTTATCTGCTAGCATTCGTTGACGAAATATGCACTTCTCAAAACATGTTTACTTCTGTTTTTAAAACCAAAAGCTCTGGTACATGTTTAGTTTTTGTTTCCGACCACGGGTTTTCAACCTTGCCAATAAAAGCCGAGGTTCGAGAGTCTCACCTTCTTTCTTCAAAGCACCAACTATGAGAGCATAATTGTCATTCTGAGTGTAATGTGCATTGTCCCAAAGTATTACATTGTCTTCTGCATACTTGTGATATGATTTATTCTGAAATTATTAGTTCTAGTCTCCCTTAAAACTCTGGAGGAGTCTCTGCATTTATGTTTTGCTTCACTCATGGAGGCTAGCGAGATACCACCCTAATATGCTCAAGCTATGTGCAATGTAATCTTGTCTTACTTTTCAGTAATATATTATTTACCTTAAGTATTCGTGACTGGTCACTTGAAAGAAGGATTGCTCTTTGCATTGTCCTCATAGTACTGTTTCAATACTCGCTAAACTCTTTTCGTAATACATGCTTATATACATCTAATGAAGCAAAAGAGTTTGTCAAAGTTTTCTTTGTCGCGTCCAGTTCGTTGAACTGAATTGCTTGAGGACAAGCAATATGCTAAGCTTGGGGGAGTTGATACGTCTCAAACGTATCTACTTTTCCAAACACTTTTGATATTGTTTTGGCCTCATTCTTGCATGATTTGGACTAAACTAACCCGGACTGACGCTGTTTTCAGCAGAGCTGCCTGTATGGTTTATTTGTGTGTAGGAAAACGGATTTTTAAGTATCTCAGAAAAATCCACGAAAAATCACAGAAAATACACGCACCCGAAGGAACCAGATGCCAGAAGTGGGGCCAGAGGGGGGCCAGGGGGTGCCCAGGTGCCCTGTGGGCGCCCCCCCTGGGCCGCGCCGGGGGGGGCGCCTGGGCAGGTCCCACGCCCCCTGGTGCCCTACTTTAGCCCGTATTTTTCCTCCCGACGCAAAAACCCCAGACCGAAAGTTCTTTCGCAGTTTTTCGTCGCGGAGCCGCCGCCACCCTTTGTTCTTCCTCGGGAGGGCTAATCTGGAGGCTGAATTGGCCTCCGGAGAGGGGAGATCGTCGCCATCGTCATCATCATCACCACTCCATCATCCCTCCATGACTTCTCCCTCCATGTGTGAGTAATTCCCCTGCTGTAGGCGAAGGGGATGGTAGGGATTGGATGAGTTAGATCATGTAATAGTTCGTCAGATTATTGGGGGCATGTTGCCTATCATCTACTATGGTGTTTATCATCTTTGCTACAACTTGTTATTCTTAATGCTTGACACTAGGGCCCGAGTGTCATGATTTCAGATCTGAACCATATGTGTTTGCATGAATATATTTGTGTTCGTGATCCTATCTATGAGTTGTTTGCACCTGTTACGGTCCGGAACCGGCGATTCCAAAAGTGACAGCTTGGGACACCAAAGGGGGTGGTCCGTAGTTTGAGGATTACATGTATCCATTGAGTTCCTTGCTTTGTTCCGGTGCTCTTTGACAGGAGCACCTTAATATCCATAAGTTCCTTTTGGCCCCGTTCGTAGCGGGATGGTAGGACAAAAGATGTTGTGCAAGTTCTTATTGCAAGCACGTACAACTACCTACGGGATACATGCCTAATGTTTGATATTTGCCTAGATGATCATTACTTTTACGTGTGCCGTGCCCCAAGTTAGAAACTATCTCATCCGTGCAGCGCCCAACCATCCATCTCCCTAGCCTACAGTGTTTTAAATCCTGCTTGTCACTAGTTGCCACTTTTGCCATTTACTACTGCTATTTACTTTTGCTGTTTACTTTTACTATTACTATCATCACTATCATATCACTGTTACCACTTATCTTTTGTTCCAAGTAAGTATATTTCAGGTGCGGTTGAATTGACAACTCAACTGTCAAAGCTTATAAATACTCTTTGGCTCCCCGTGTGTCGAATCAATAAATTGGGTTATTCTTACCCGCGAAGACTATCTCGATCCCTTACGGTTGAGGGTTATCAAGAAGCTCCCGGTGGTGGTTCTCCCCTCCGGCAGGGTGCCGGGAAGAGTTCTCCTGATGCTCCCGATCTTGGAAGCGCTGCGGCGGCGGAACAGAGGCGAGATCGCGAAAAAGGGTTCTGTCCTCGAGGGTTTCGGGACGAGAGGGATATATATGCGAAGGGGGGCAGCCAGAGGCGGAGTAGGGGCCCCAGGCGCCCCCCCTGGCGCGGCCAGGGGTGGGGCCGCGCCAGGTGACCGCCTGGGCCTCCCCTGGCTCCCCTCTGGCCCATCTTTGGTCCTTCGCGAAACTTCTTGTACGCTGATTTTTCCTATATTTTTCCTGGAATTTTTGGAGCACTTTTAATATGGGGGAAACCTAAAATAGAAAAACAGCAGAAAACAGGAACTAGCACTGTGGTGCACGGAGTTAATAGGTTAGTCCAAATATAATCAAAAGTGTATGGAAGTGCATCAATATCATAGAAATATCACACAAAAGAAGCATGGAGCAAGCAGAAATTATAGATACATTTTGGACGTATCAACATCCCCAAGCTTAATTCCTGCTCGTCCTCGAGTAGGTAAATGATAACAAGCATAATTTCTGTGGTGACATGCTACCAACCATATAAGAACTTTTTAAGTAAAGCAATCAAGGCATGTAATTCAATTCAAGTCATAACAAGCAAGAGTCTATATTAGCATTATAACAAGCAACATAAGAACATAAAGGTGCAAGAGCTCTCGCTGTCCGTGACTCGAATGTCTCCAAATGGTGTTTGCGTGCAAGAAAGGGGATAGGGATATACAAGAGAGTAAAACATAGTTTTTGTATTGTTGAGAACTTAATCTACTAAAGTTTCACACTTGGTCTTCTTTGGAATCTTATCTTAACTCATCCCCAGACCACTAGCCAGGTACAAGTCAAAATGATCCACTCCCTTTCGATATTTTGAGCACTCATGCAATGGATGAGCGTAAGCAAGAAAGTTGACACTTAGGATGGCAAAGAGAGAAAAATGATGAAGGGGGAAGACAAAAAGGTGTGAAAGGCTCACATCAATGAGGACAATCATAGGCGAGAAAAAGCCAAATGATAGATATGATGTGAGGAGTAGGTATTGCCATGCAACGGATGCACATATGAGCTAAGGTAAGCTCTCCAATGGAACTAGTGGGGGTGCATCCAACTTGCTCGCTCAAGAAGACCTAGAGCTCTTTTGAGGAGGCTCATCATTGGAATATACAAGCCAAGTTCTATAGTGTGAAGGTCCCCACATAGCTATATGCATGAATGATAATCTCTATGGAGTACAAGGTATAAGATGGAGTACGAGTGTGGATCTCTCAAAAGGAATAGTAGTGTGCCCCCTTCTCTCTTTTTATTTCTTTTTCTCTTTTTTCTATATTTTTATTTTTATTTTTTTGTGGCCTCAATGGCTCTTTCTATTTAACTCTCATTTGTCCTCTTTGGGATCTTTTGATTTTGTCCTCTTTGGGATCTTTTCCTCACTTTAGGGGCAACACTCTATGTATTACAAGAAGTATAGAAGATCTTTCACACTTTACAAAAGTACTCAACATAAAGAAAATGAAACTATCATGATGTATGCAAATGTATGCCTCTGCCGGTGTAGCAGGATATGCAATGATACTAGCGCGTCATGTAGCAATGATTAGGGCAAGGCCCAACTAGCATGCGGCTCATCAATCAAGCAAAAAGCATGTATGACATGAAGATCAAGTCATGAGAAGATGGATGTTGCATGGCAATGTATCTCGGAAAGGCTATGGAAATGCCTTGATAGGTAGGTATGGTGGCTGTTTTGAGGAAGGATATAATGAGGCTTATGATGACAGAACGTATCGTGCCAAGGATTTGGATGCACCGGCGAAGTATGCGCCAACTCTCGAGGTGAGAAAGGGCAATGCACGGTACCGAAGAGGCTAGAAAAATATGGCTAGGTGGAAGTGTCAACTTTCGAATACTCACATTAGTCTGAAGAACTCATGCACTTATTATCGGTAACTCTCAATCTAATTAGGAGGTTCACAAAGAGACAAGTACCCCGAGGAGGAGTGTATGGGGGTTTGGTTATCCTTGCGCATCCTCGACTCATGGTACGTGAGTGTACTCTAATATTCGATCCCTCCAAAGATTAGTGATCCATCTAGTAGCTAAAGTTCTCAACTATTTTGTAGGTTTTTTAAAATAAACACGGATTGCCCAAAATACGACATCTATCACTAATAGGCTAAAGCTCTTGACACCAAAAGTTCAGACATTACTCATGGCAATACCTCAAAACTATTG
Source organism: Secale cereale (assembly GCA_902687465.1). Lineage (NCBI taxonomy): Eukaryota > Viridiplantae > Streptophyta > Magnoliopsida > Poales > Poaceae > Secale > Secale cereale. Next base: position 55,939,337 of record LR738715.1, read on the forward strand.
CAAGTTACTACTAAAATTAAATAGCAACCTCAATTACCTACTTTAAGTTAAGACACACAACTCAGTGCAACAGGCAAACTCTCTTAACAAGATAAACATGAAAACTCAAGAGAGTTCAGCAACCAACTAAACAAAAGCTCTTTAAAAAGAAAAGCATGAAAACTAAGAGCTAAACATGACAGCAGCTATGGAAAGACAAAGAACACACACAGCAAAGATAAGCATGAAAATCCTATGTTGTGTTCTAGGTTGAAGTGGAGCGTGTTTCTCTCCTACACAAAGAAAGCTGGGTTCTAACTTGTTATGAACAGCAAGCAAAGCTAAAGAAAACTAAAAAAAGAAACTAGGAGCAAGACGCTCCAAGCATAGCACATAACGCATGAAGTGATAAGAATATAGTGGAACGAAGACGAACTGATAATTGTTGATGGAGAAGGGGATGCATGGGGGCATCCCCAAGCTTAGACGCTTGAGTCTTCTTGAATATTTCTTGGGGGTGCACGGGGGCATCCCCAAGCTTGAGCGTTTGACCCTCCTGAATCTTCTTTTATCATCTTCCCTCGCACACTTGAAAACTCCCTTCATACATAACTCATCATAATCTGATTAGCGAGGTTAGTACCCACAATAAAATAATTTTTCCCTACTGGAAATAAAGATAATCTTGAAGAGCTACTGTTTCTCAAGATTGCCAAAAGGTTTTTGCAAAGAAAAAGCAAGCTCAAGGTTTGCAAAACGAAGAAAAGGCAAAACATGACAGAATCTGTGAAAAACAGACCAGCAGGTAGTAAATAATTTTTTCGGGGCACTTCTGCAACTCAAATCAAAAAACTCAGAACAGACGCTCGAAAGCCAATTGTATAGAGCACGCTGTCAAAACAATTCAGATCAAAAAGATGATCTGGTGATTTTATTCGAATTTGTCTGTCCAAGGACAGAATCTGTTTTCTGGACAGCACGTCACAACTTTTGAACTTTCTTGCAATCGGAGGCTAAACTTGGCACAAAGCTGAAAAGAAAAGATACAATGATGATGCTACTGTAGTAACAAACATCAAGACACAACAAAAGCAAAATAAAACCTAATTCGTTGTGGGCTGCCTCCCAAAAGCGCTTTCTGTTATGCCTTTAAGCTAGGCATGATGCAAAAAGGGAAGATCAAGTTTTATCAAGAGTAAGAGAATAGCTAGCCCGTGTAACGGACTCAAAAGGCAACTTAATCTTCTTTCTAGGGAAGTGTTCCATCCCTTTCTTGAGAGGGAATTGGAATTTTATATTCCCCTCTTTCATGTCAATGATAGCACCAACGGTGCGAAGAAAAGGACGTTCCAAAATAATGGGACATGAAGGTTCACATTCAATATCCATAATAGTAAAATCAACGGGAACATAATTGTCATTGACAATGATAAGAACATCGTCGATCTTCCCCAAAGGTTTCTTTACAGAAGAATCAACAAGACGAACACCAAAAGAACAAGGATCAAAAGGTTTCAATTCAAACATATCATACATTCTTTTGGGCATAACGGAGGTACTAGCTCCAACATCACATAAAGCATAGCAAGAGAAGTTATTCAACTTAATTTTAATCATAGGATCCCAACTATCTTCTAGCTTTCTAGGTATGGAGGCTTCTACCCTAAGCTTCTCCTCCCTAGCTTTGATAAGAGCATTAGTGATATGCTCTGTGAAGGCAATGTTAAGTGTGCTAGTGTGGGGGTCTTTAGCCATTCTTTGTAAAAATGTGACAACTTCTGAGAGACTACAATTATCAAAATCAATTTTATCATTATTGAGCAGAATTGTAGTGTCATCTTCTTTGTTTGAATTGCTCTCTATTATAAGAGTTTGGACGTCTTCCCAAGTTTGAGGAAGTGTGGGAGCAACTTTAAACAGGGGCTCATACTTTTTTCCTAGAAGACCATGCCATGGGCATAACTCTCCATTAAAACTAACATAATCACAAGGTTTATTACTTTTGTAGATCCCGACAGTGGTGATTGGCGTGATGGAAGAAGGGGTGTACTCCTCCCACTTAGTGTTTTTGGTGGAACCCATAGCAGCAGCAAGCAAGATAACTATTTTTGTGATTTTTGGTAAGGGACACTAAAGCAAAAAACTGAAAGGTAAACTAACAAGACTAAAAAGCAAAGATAAAAGATAGCGTGCAACTCCCTTATCTTGAAGAGTGGAGTCCCCGGCAACGGCTCCAGAAACTTGCTTGATGGCTTCTCGCCCCTCGTTGGTTACCCCAAGTGGAAGGTTGAGATGTAGCGTAGCGGCAAATTTCCCTTGGCAAAGATACCAAGGATCGAATCCCGTGAGACTCCGAGGGTCGACAAGTAGGTGTCAACGGCGCCAGAAACTTAGCGGTTGACGGGACCTGCACACACATATAGATAACTTTGCTCCCAACGAGTACAGAGAGGTTGTCAATCCCTCCGGCCTTGTTGTTTACAAAGGATCAAACACAAGAGATAATAATGATAGCTATGACTGCAACTAGGAAATAAAAACAGGAAGTAAATAGAAGGTGTGATCAGCGGTGGTAATATGGACCGGGGTCCCATGATGTTCACTAGTGATGTCTCTCTCCCAAAAGACGATAAAACAGCAAAGCGAGGTAAACAAATTACAACTGGGCAATTGACTGGATTATGTGCGCAAACCAATGCTAACTATGCTGGAAAGAAAGGTAGAGGCTCAAAAGCATGGGCGTTATGCCAAGGCAAGTAGACCGAAATCCATCTGCATCTACTACTAATCATCCACCTTGAGATATCTATCCAGAACATCTCGCTGGTATTAAGTTGCGAATCCCACCCAAAGTGTAAACTCAAAGCAACAGACAACTGCATTAAAAGAACTTTGCGTAAAGTAAACAATCCTTGCACCCGCAAGTACAAGCACCGTTGTTTTCTCCCTTGTGGCAACAGCACATCCCCTAGACTCATGTTTCTGTCACTCAAGCTAGTCATCAGGGGGCATGAACCCACAATCAAGCATAACGCTCCCTCTTTGAGTTACTACCTACTACTTGGCCAAAGCAATAAACAGCAACGGAGAACATGCAAGAATTACTCAAGAACAAAGATATAAAAGAGGTGAATCAAATATATTACTCAAACACAATCTGAACATAGTCTCATAATCCATCAGATCTCAGCAAACTCAGCAAAGCAATAGCAGAAAGATTACATATGTGCCTCGATCATGTAGGGCAGCTCACGAGGTCTAAACCATGAAGAGCAAAGAGGGAAGGAGAACATCACATGGCTACTGATCATGGACCCATGGTCCAAGGTGGACTACTCACGACTCATCCGGGAAGCGTCCATGGTGGTGGAGAAGCTCCCGGTGGTGGTTCTCCCCTCCGGCAGGGTGCCGGGAAGAGTTCTCCTGATGCTCCCGATCTTGGAAGCGCTGCGGGGGCGGAACAGAGGCGAGATCGGGAAAAAGGGTTCTGTCCTCGAGGGTTTCAGGACGAGAGGGATATATATGCGAAGGGGGGCAGCCAGAGGCGGACCAGGGGCCCCAGGCGCGGCCAGGGGTGGGGCCGCGCCAGGTGGCCGCCTGGGCCTCCCCTTGCTCCCCTCTGGCCCATCTTTGGTTCTTCGCGAAGCTTCCTGTACGCTGATTTTTCTTATATTTTTGCTGGAATTTTTGGAGCACTTTTAATATGGGGGAAACCTGAAATAGAAAAACAACAGAAAACAGGAACTGGCACTATGGTGCACTGAGTTAATAGGTTAGTCCAAATATGATCAAAAGTGTATGGAAGTGCATCAATATCATAGCAATATCACACAAAAGAAGCATGGAGCAAGCAGAAATTATAGATACGTTTTGGACGTATCATCCAGGCGCTGGCGCCACCGCCCGTGCCACCCCGTTTGTTCTGGCGCTTTTCTGGCCTATCCCCGCGCCACTGCTCCTTCCTCCTTCTCCCTCCAGTGGCCACCGCCCCTCGCGTGCGCCATTCCTCCGACGAACAGCGCCCGGCCGCCCACTGCCTCTCGGCGCCCATAAGGTGTTCGACAAAACGCTTGCAAGGTATGTATTGCTTCAACTTCACATTTTTTTACATGAATTTGGTGCATAGTTTTTATAGCCTAGTTTAAATTGAACATTGTAGATGAGTTTGTCATATGATTCTTCCATAGAAAAATTTGATATTGAAGAGAAGGAGGATCTTGCAATGATTCTAGCTATGCACATCAATAAAAAACTGAAGCACGGTGGTTCGGTTGTGGGTCAGCAGAAAATTGGGAGGGATAGGATCGATGCCCACAACAGATTGATGAGGCACTATTTTATGGAGAATCCCGTGTACCCCGAGTCGTACTTCCGGTGTCGGTTTAGGATGATCACCGAGTTGTTCATACGCACTGCAAAGAAACTAGCGAGCCATGATCGGTTTGTTCAGCAAGGGGGGAATGCCGCCGGAGAGCTCAGGCATAGCACCTTTCAGAAGGTGACAGCCGCTTTGCGTATGTTGGCATACGGTATTCCGACTGATTTAGTTGATGACCACTTGGCCATGGGTGAAAGTCAAGCCATCATGTGTGTCAAGCGCTTCGCAGTCGGAGTTGTGCAAGTGTTTGGCCCAGAGTATTTGAGATCTCCGAATGTTGAAGACGCCACAAGGTTTTTGGAGATGAACAAAGCTCGCGGGTTCCCAGGTATGCTTGGCTCAATAGATTGCATGCATTGGAGTTGGAAGAATTGTCATAAGGCATGGCATGGGTAATTCCACGGCCAAAAAAATGGTTCCACTATAATCCTTGAAGCGGTGGCCGATAAAGAGACATGGATTTGGCATGCTTTTTTTGGAATGCCTGGATCTTTGAATGACATAACGTTGTTAATCGGTCACCACTGAGGAATAAGATTGCTAATGATGAATTGCCACCGGTTCAGTTTGTAGCAAATGGTCATACATACAACTATGGCTACTATCTTGCAGATGGCATCTACCCAAAATGGCAAACATTTGTGAAGCCGTTGAAAAAAACCGGAAGGTAACAAAGATCTTGATTTCCACAATGCTCAGGCGGCGGCTAGAAAAGATGTGGAGAGAGCTTTTGGGATTTTGCAAGCCCAATTTGCCATTGTGAGAGGACCGGCTAGATTTTGGGATCAACAGATGCTTTGGTACATCATGCACGCTTGTGTGATCATGCACAACATGATCATTGAGAATGAGCGTGGCCAAGATTTAGGCTATTCTCAGTATGAGCTCTTGGGACATTCCGTGCGAGTGCGGCGGAGGGCTGCCAGGGTGGCCCATTTTGTTGCCTCCTATCATGTCATGCGACGTGCCAAAATGCATGATGATCTTAGAAGGATCTCATCGAGGAGTGGTAGGCATGGTATGGCCGACAAAGAGCATCATGGGTTGTATATTTGATGTTGTATTGTTGAATTATTTGTTTTATTGCAAGATAAAGTATTTGTTTGAATTGTAATAATAAAGTTGAACTATTTATTATTGATTTATTTTGTTTGTGTTTGATCTTCTTGATTGTGTTTGAAATGCATATGTTGTTTGTGCGAGAGCGCGCGCATTTTTTTTTCAGCGGCTGCTAGAGCGACTCGCGCGCGTGGATTTTCTTTTTGTCTCTAAAGGTGAGGGAGTTAGATGTAAGATAATATTTCACATCTAGATGTGAAATAACAAACCTGTAAACTTTTTAGCAGCCGCTGGAGCAAGCGCTCCTCGTCGCGCAAAAACTGACAATCAGCGTGCTGCAAACGTTTTTTAGCGCGCCGCGCGCGGCTGTTGCAGTCGCTCTCAGTCTGGTTCCACGTCTGCGTTGCGCTCCTCGTTGCTCAACATCGGCCTCCAGGCCGCGTCGACGGTGTGGTACGTGCACGACTTACCTCTACCTATAACCTACACTCAGAGATGCTAATTCAGAGGGAGCTGATGTTGCTGCTGCTGTATAAATAGAGCTAGCTACCTCGATGGGTGTAAGCCAAGCACGGTCGATCAATAACCAGGGGACCTACATTGCTAGAATGGCTGCTAGGACGGTGCTAGATAAGTTGAAGGTGCGGCGGGGCACGCCATCGTTGGTGGCGCCGGCGCGGGCAACGCCACGGGAGAGCATGGCGTTGTCGGACATCGACAACCAGCCAGTCATGTGGTTCTACAGCACCGTGATCCACCTCTACCGAGGCGACCCGTCCAAGGGGCTGATCGACCCGGCGGTGGCCGTGCGCGCTGCGCTGGCGGAGGCGCTGGTGCACTACTACCCGGTGGCCGGTCGGCTGCGCGAGGAGGCCGGCGGGAAGCTGGTTGTGGACTGCACTGGGCAGGGCGTCATGTTCGTGGAGGCCGACGCGGACATCGCCATCGATGATCTCGGCGACGTGCGGTACCCGCCGTTCCCGCGCTCCGAGGAGTTCATCTACGACGACCACGTCTACAGGGCGCCCCCGCCCGGCGTGCCGCTAGTGCTAGCCGCAATCGTCAACCAGCCGCTGCTGTTCGTCCAGGTCACACGGCTCAAGTGCGGAGGCTTCACCGTGTGCCACCAGAGCGCCCACTGCATCAGCGACGCCGCCGGCTTGGCGCAGTTCTGGAAGGCAGTCGGCGAGCTCGCCCGCGGCGCCAGCGCGCCGTCCGTGCCGCCCGTCTGGGCCAGGGACTTTTTTAACGCGCGTCAGCCACCGCTCCCTAGCTTCCCCCACGACGAGTACCGGGAGCCTGCAGACGTTTGCGACGGCGACCGTATCGCATCCACGCCACCGTGCGACATGGCGCGCGTGCAGTTCTCCTTCGGGCCCCGGGCCATCGCCGCGCTGCGCAGCCGGGTCGCGCCGAGAGCGGCATCGGCTTCTCAGTTCGACCTGGTGGCCGCCTGCGTGTGGCGGAGCCGCACTGCGGCGCTCGGCTACGCGCCCGGGGACGAGGTGGGGCTGATGATGGCGGTGAACGCGCGCGGCCGGCGCATGGACGTGTTCGGCCGCGAGATCCCCGCCGGATACTACGGCAACGCGTTCGCCTTCACGGTGGCGCGCTCCGCTGCCGGGGAGCTGTGCGGCCGCGAGCTCGGCTACGCCGTGGGGCTTATCAGGGCGGCCAAGGCCAAGGTGACGTACGAGTACATGCGGTCGGTGGCGGACATGATGGTGCTGGAGAGCCGTCCTGTGATCGCGAGGAAGCGCACGTTCGGCGTGTCGGACCTCAGCCATGCCGGGTTCGACGAGGCCGAGTTCGGGTGGGGAAAGCCCGTCTATTCAGGCGTCACCATGGACGCCCACCGCGGCGCCACCTTCTTCATCCGAGGCAAGAACGAAGAGGGCGAAGACGAGACGTTCGTCGGCATCTACCTCCCAGCAGACTGCACGGAAAGGTATCGGAAGGAGGTTTTGGCCCTCACCACCAAGTTGGAGCCGCGTATGGAGAAAACGTGGTCAGCTCCATTTGCCCCGCGAGCCCGCTATTAACTTGGAAATAGGCTTTCGCCTCACTTTATGAATAAAGTCAAATGGCTGAACGGTATAAATTGTTGATGAAATACTTTTACAAGCCAATAAAACAAGACTATACAAATGAACGCCATTAAAAGCTTTGGCGACCGCTGGCCTGCATCCCGCAAGCTGCATATTCTGGGTGCAAAGACGATGAACAATATAAAAACCTAGACTACGAAAGAGTAAAAGTGATTCACACGCGTGGATCCGACGACCCCCTTTGAAGAGTGTAGTTTCAAATTTGTTGGAAAGTCAAACATTTTTATGTTTGACCGTATTTGTACAATAATAAATTAATATTTATGCCATCAAATTAGGACCACTAGATTCATAATAAAATATATTTTCATCATATATCATATATCTATTTGGTTTCACAAACATTAATATATTTTCGCATAAGCTCGGTCAAACTTTAAGATAGTTTGATCCTCCAACAAAGTTGAAAGTATACTAAGGACAGAGGGAGTAGATGTATTTCGGTTCTGTATTCCCGGATCCACTGCATGCAGTATTAAATGTCGTTTATTGGGCTCCTCCAAAACAAATCTAGGTTTGTGCCTCTCGCTGGCGCCGCCATAGATCAGCCTCGTTTCTAGTGGCCCTAGGGCCATGGGGGCGCGGTGGATCTTGGCAAGGGCCGGCGGGAGGGCTTCGCTGTTAGTCGTTCCTTCGAGTTTTGTTAGGGTTTGTGTCCTGTTCAGAAAGACGAGACGGCGGCGGCTTTCTGAAGATGGAATAAAGGTCTCCCCGCCTAGCCCCCGTTCCGGTGATGCATCTAGCATCATTGGTGGGTGTGTGGAGGTGTGTCTTCGACGGATCTATCCTCGGTGGATTTGCTCGGATCTAGTTGTTTTTCGTCTAAATTTGTGTGTCTTCGGGTTGGATCCTTTCAATCTACGTTATTCTTCATCGGCGGCGGTTGCTGTTCTGGAGCGCTGGTCCTATGGGGCCTTAGCACGACGACTTCCCGACTGTCTACTACAACAAGTTGTGCCTGACTCCGGCGGGGAGGGGCGATGACGGCGGCGCGCCTTCGGCTCGCTTCAGTGCTTGTAGTCGTCGCTAGGTGGTCTACGGATCTGGATGTAATTTTTATTATTTCTTGTGTTCGTTGTACTGCCACGATTGAAAATGAATAGATTGGAAGTTTTCTTGAAAAAAAATTGTCTTTTATTGGGCATGGCTAGCGATGGGAGTTCCGCAATTTTTTTTTTGCTAATTATCTGTTGCATTCGGGAGACTGCCGAAGATTAAGCTGGGTAGGCTGCGTGTCTCGTGGCTGGATGGATGGAGCACCAGTGACGTGGCAGGTTCATGATGTGGACATACTGCATCTGAAGATAAATCTAAAGGAGTACCTAGAACTCATCTAGATGAGACATAATTTGGTTTCATTCATGTTTTATAGTCATTAGATGTGATGCTATAAGATGCGTGTGTGCTGCCGTGGATTGCATCTATTCACATCTAATGGCTATAAAACGTGAATGCGACCAAATTATATCTCATCTAGATGAGTTCTAGCAAAACTGATCTAGTAATGGGGATGAACTTCTTAGGTACTGTATATAGGATTAATCTTCTTTACTCATACACCAAATTGTTTTTTTTCTATTTCTTTCCTTTTTTCCTTTTTCTTTTTATCTTTTCTCGTTTTCTTTTCCAGTTCCTTTTCGTTTTCCGTGTTTATTTACCGTTCTTTTTTTTATGTTTTCCCTTTTCGAATTTGATGAGTTTTTCAAATTTGTGAACTTCTTAAATTTTTGATGAACTTTGCTTTGTAAAGCGATGAACTTTTTTCAAATTCAGTGAACTATTTTTAAAATTGATGATCATTTTTTTCAAATTTAATGAACGTTTTTGGAAATCGACGAACAATTTTTTCAATATATGATATGTTTTTCAAATTAGATAAATTTTTTGCGCAAATCGATGAACCTTTCCAGTCTCATAATTTTTTTTCCAATATCGATGAACTTTTTTCAAATCTCGCCAATTGTTTTTCAAAAGCGATGAACATTTTTCAAACTTGTGAGCTATTTTCGGATTTGAAGATTTTTTTTTCAAAATCGGTGAACCATTTTTCAATTTTTATGAACTTTTTGGAAAGTTGATGAAACTTTTTTGAATGGCAATGATTTTTTGTTTCATTTTTTTGAACTTATCCCAAATTTTGATGAACTTTTATGGTCTGTGATTTTTTTATTTTGAACTCCTTTTTCTAAATTATTATTTTTTCTTTAAAAGTCAATGTTCAATGGTTGACGCCATCAAGGGTTGATTGGTCAACCACAAACCGTCCGATTAGGGAAGTCGTGGGAGCAAACGCACGTCGTGAGCGAGCTCTTTGACTTGTTCTTGGGCCGTCTCACGTTCCCAAGCTTGATGGATTCCGTCTCTGAAACAAGAAGTTCTGGTCCGAGACAAACAAAAAGGAAAAGAAAAAGAAAACAGAAATCATGATCAACTAAGCCTTCTTGAAGGCGCGTGGGCGCTGGTTTAGTCTACTGGCACATGAGGCGCCTGTGAGGAGGTCTCAGGTGCTGCTAAGGCGGTAAAGAACTCCTGTTTTTATGCTAAAAAAAGGAGCTCCAGTTTTGAGAAGGTTCAATTTTTTATTTTGCTGGGTTTAAAACCTACCAGAATATTTTGGACTGGCTTATTTTTCGTTTTTTCTATGCTTTTTCCAATTAAAAATCATTAATTTTTCCTTATTATTTATCTCCTTTTTGCTTTTTTGGTCTTTTAGTCTATTCAGTTTTTCTTTTACTATAATGTTGCCAAAATTAAACTTATTTGATCTTTATGAAAACATATTAACAAGTTTGAAAAATATTCTCATTTTCAAAACTTTTTCACATTTTTTCAAGATAAAGATGTTCGATTTCGTAAAACTGTTCATGTTTTCCAGTAAACATTACATAATTTCGAAGAAAGTTCATTGTTTCATATATTGTTTACATTCTTCAGAATTTATTCATATTTAAAAAATCTTCACGATTTTCAAAGATGTTCTCCCTTTTAAAATATATAGGTGATTTCTGAAAATATTCATGTTTTAAAAATCATCCACTATTTATGAACTATTAAAATAATGTGTTCTAGAAAATTCTTCATGTTTAAATAAACAGATTTTGAATATTTGTCAGAAAATTCTTCATGTTCAAAATTCTTCATGTTTAAAAATTCTTCATGTTTAAAAATTCTTCAAGTTTATAAAATATGCGTGAGTCCAAAAATGTTATAATTTTTACAAATATTCGTTCAAATTGTCTTATTTTTCTTAAAACCGAATAAAAACCAGATGAAAAAGTATGTTAAAAGTAAACGACATGTTGTTGTACACCGATTTGCTATGGTTTGCAGGTTTACTATTGTTCATGATTTTTGGCAGCTCCCGCAAGGTTTACTTTGGGTAGGCTAGGTGTGCGCCACTTGGCGCGCTCTCAGCCGTCGTCCCGTTTCACGCTCTTGGTGCTACCTTTTTTTTTCGTAAATGTTTTCGGCTTTTAGACAGGTTTTTGTGGCTTTCTGATTTTCCGCCAGTTTTTTTTTGTTTTGGACAAAAAAAAATGCATGAAAGAACGTGATTTTTTGTTTCATGAGAGGCATGGATTTGCTACCGCGAGAGGCAGGGTCAAGCCTAAACATGTTTTCTTTTTTCTTCTCCTTCCGCAAAATCACATATTTAGTTCTCGTGGAGGCGCGAATTTGCTTCTGCGACGTGCCTCTCGTAATTAAAAAAAAGTGTGTTTTCCTTTTTTTTCCTTTCGCCGGAGGCATGGATTTACTTCTCGTGGAGGTATGAATTTGCTTCCATGAGAGGCATAGTCGTGCTATCTCAGAAAAGGAAAAAACATTGTTTTTCTTCCACGAGAGGGACGGATTTAGTTCTCGTGGAGGAATATATTTGCCTCCGCGAGTGCCTCCTGGAAAAGGAAAAAATATTTTGTTTTTTTCCTTCCGCGAGAGGCATGGATTTACTTCTCGTGGAGTCATAGATTTGCTTCCACGGGAGGCACAGTTGTGCCTCTCGGAAAAGAAAAGAAAACACATTTTTTCCTTCGGTGAGAGGCATGAATCCAACCGTGAAAATGCTTTTGATTTTGGTGTTCTAGAGACATACCATTTTGAATAAACAAATCTTGAGAAAAAGGGAAAACAACCATTTTGTGACAATTGACACACATACAGTGCACCATTTGTCAGCGCATGAGAAGGTGAGGTGGCCTTTGCAAGAGGTACACTTTAACTAGTGATTTCGATGCAATAGGTGCTCCAGTCCCTTATACATTACGCCTGATAGAGGTGCACAACTTCAATAGGCACCGCTGTTCTCGGTCTCCTATACATTGCGAGCGCAACACAACTTTTATTTTGAGGGGAAATGCCCTAGGGCGAGCTTTATTACTTTCAAATCACAGTTACATCGAAGATTATGTCTGGAAGAATAAAGTTAGGAAGATCACCATCCCAAAAAACTACTCCCTCCATTCTGATTTACTCGTCGTGGTTTTAGTTCAAATTTGAACTAAATCCACGACGAGTAAATCGAAATGGAGGGAGTACAACTTTAGAATCATAAACGTGCCTAGCTAAATTATGTGCGGCCCTATTGGCGGCCCTAGGACAGTGTTGAAAGCTCACTGTACCTAGTCTTGTTGCTCGCTGGAAACAATCTGCAGGTATCGCCGTGACTGGGCTTAAAACTTCATTCACACCAGTGCAAGCTTGGATTAATTCCAGTGAATCTGACTCCATGATAACCCATTGCAGCCTATATTTTCAAGCAATATCAAGCCCTTTTGCAAAACTAATGTTTCAGCTGTGCTGGCATCATATACGTCATTCGGTGAGCGCAACACAACTAGTACTACGTGCCACCCTCAAAATTATGAGGCATATGATTTGATCTTACGGGGCGGTTTTTAATGAGCTTGATTTTTTTTTCATTTTTGTCTATAGAACCCACTTCACGTTTATGTGTCCCTATATGAGTGCGAGCTCGAGAAGTCCGCGGTCGTTGAGAAAGAAGGACAAGTTTAAGATCTCATGCGTGCCATTGCCAATAATTTGCTTCTTTGTATATGCCACTTATGTATAATACTGGTTTTGGATTTCCAATTTATAAATATTTCAGCCACAGTCGAAATCGCTGATATTCACCGAATTTCAGTTAGAGGACTGAAATTTTCATTTTCATTTGATTGAGATGACGAGATCCAACCACATATTTTGAAAACTCAAAAATAAATAACTTTTTGTGTTCTACCGAAATTGCAGAAATATTTTGACAGGGAGAAAGCTATTTTAGTATGTACCGATATTAATAAAATTTCTGAATTTTTGATGAAATATTGAAATTAGACAAACTTGGTGGTGTGGCCATTGCGAATTTGGACACCCCCCCCCCCCCCTGTCACCAAATACAGTGGGTGGTTTTTCAGGCCGTTTGTGGTTCTATCTGCTCCTTGTAGAGCCACCAGCCGGAGGCGAAGCGCTGGCCTGCACACCGGCTGGATTCATCTCTGTGGCCGGCGCCACCGGGTCATATGTGGTCGGCAGCATATTGAAATGGTCTTGAGTTGGTTACAATGAACTGTGGCTGGTCTGTACTGTAGGTATGTTACGTAGCTAGCGCCAGGCATGGGCGGATGGGCCGCACCGCCGGACACATTATATGTTGGCATGGGCGTGGGACGAGCATGCGGTTGACAATTGGTAAGCTTCCGGCCGGAATGTGGATGCTACCGATGAACCGAGCTGTGAGCAGCTACGTCGAGCACGGACCTAGCTAGAACAGGCTGCTGATAATTGGGCATAGAATGTGCTGACAGTGACAGAGTATATTCTTCTCCACAACTCTATTAGTATCATCATGATTCACAAGTTCAGGAGCGAGTGAGTGAGTGGCTAGCTGATATATATTCTTTATTTTTATTGTGAGTGAGTAAGTGAGTGAGTGGCTTGAGACGCGACCTGTCTCAGGCCTGTGCCCATCCTCCCATACACGCTTAACAAAGAAAATGTTATTTTACCTTGGAAATTAAGCTAGGGTTTATGTGTGATAGCGCAACTAATTTCACCGATCCTACGCATACGGCTCAATGGCACTATGACAGCAACACCAGAAGCGCTAAGGATCGATCAGTGTAAACAGAGCAAGCAACATAACTGGAGTAAGAATCGATCAGTGTAGTGATGATGCCTGTACTAATATTATATTTTGCACAAGAGGATATTTCAGATTTCAGAGTGAGTAGTTTTTCCCGAGAAAAGGCCGAAGGCCAGCTCTTCTACATACCCATCCGTATTGCACACCATATCTACAGCTAGGGCAAAGTCATGACGGATAGCGAGGGCAGCTGCTAGGCACCAGTGCCGGCCGGCCGTGCACAATCTTTTATTCACAGAGCTGCTGGCGATGACAACAGCAATTCCGCCTGCCAATCTCAGTCCCTGTCCCTGTCCCCCCAGCTCTGCAAATATATTAGCCCGGCCCCGGGCCTCCCCTCACACACGCACTTCGTCAAACCTTCGCTTAATCCCCACAGATCATCATTCATATCGATTCATCATCGTAGCTAGCTAGGGTGCGGCAACATGGAGAGCGGCAGCACGGCGGCGTCGAGCGATGAGACCGTGAGATCGCCCGGCGGGGCGACGGCGGCGGTGGCCGCCGCCCGGCCGTACTACGAGTGCGTGTTCTGCAAGCGCGGGTTCACCACGGCGCAGGCGCTGGGCGGGCACATGAACATCCACCGCCGGGACCGCGCCAAGCCCGCCCGCCTCACCACGTCCGTTGCCCGGAACACAGAGTGCAACTTGGCGTACCCCCCAGCGCCGCCGGCCACGTCCCTGGTGAGCAGCGGCGACTTCGCCATGTTGTACTACGGCCGGCACATCGGGGCCGGAGTGGACGCCGAGGCCGTGAACCCCGGTAGCCCGATCCCGAGGGAGCTGAGCCTGTTCGGCGCGGACGACGACAGTCACGACGACCGTGACGACTGCTTGCAACTGGGCCTTCGGTGCCATGGAAGCGGCAGCGGCGACGGGTCCGAGCGGCGGCCGGACGGGGAGCTGCCGGAGAGGAAGCTGGACTTGGAGCTCAGGCTCGGGCTCGGGCCTCGTCCCAGGCACTGATCACTCGCACGGTACCCTGGTGCAACTCAGACACAGGAGCGCACTCATACATGCATGGGCTTCCTCAACTCCTAGCAGTATTACTTCAGTTCTTTTGTTGCTCAATATCATGCTTGCTATTCTCGTCTTCTGGTGCTTGTTTATGACTAAATGTATTGAATGTACATGGAGAGCTATATATACTTAGCTCTTGTTTGATTCGCATAATTGAGAGAACATAAATAGGAAGAACAGAAATGTAGGACTGCAATGTTATGTTATGTCTTGAATTGTACATGATCCAATAACACGTGAACTTGCACTAAATAGCCTATGATCACATAATAGGATAAACACAGTGACACGGAAATTTGCCTAGCTAATACTAACAAATGAATTCTATGTGAACAAACACATGGACCTGATGATTATGGTAACAACCTAGAAAGGACTTTGAATCAAAGATAACAAAGGTGAGAGATTACTCAAGCTCCATGCATGGACCTTGAGCTACGAACATGTGATTTAGTTCCTTCTGCATGTTCTTACTGTGGAACCCGAGTTCAACTCATTTCAATTTGCTAATTAATGGAAGGTAGTAAAGATGGAGAGTGTAACAAGTTACTATTTCTCAAAGAATTACAAGGAGGAAACCCATATACCTTTTCAACCTATCAAATTCACTCAATTGATAGATCATACTATATAGGTATCATGTTTAGTTTGTGACATATCATTTCTAAGATATACTAGGCATACGCAATGGCACATCCATAACTACTGCACTGCAACCACAATAATGTGTCTATTTATGTACTAGTGGCACACCTCCATTTCTAACTTCAATGAACACATTCACTGTCCCTCTCTCCACAATTGAGTTGTGTGTCAAGGTGATTCAATATCACCACTTCTCTTTCTGCTAGCGGCAAATCTTCTTCAATCTCACGTAAAATTAGCCTGCCAAGATGGATAGTCCATTTGCCCCTCTCATCATCCTGGAGGGAAGACATTCCTGCCGTTCAATACACCACTGACACCATTGCAGTGCTCCTAATTAATCTTCCAACAACATCTCCAAAATATGTGATACTTCTCAATTAATACCTAAAGGAGCGTCCACGAGACCCGATTTCCTCATTGTGCCTGGAGTAATGAGCGGAACAACTTTTGGAAGATCTACCGTCAAGATAACTAGAATGCCACTCCATATCTGTGACGCCCGAGACCGACGTCCCAGAAGATTCCAGATGTTCCGGGTTGCCCGTGTGTTTTAGTTCTGCTTGTGTTATTTATTTTTGCATTGCATCATGTCATCATGCCATCATCTCATTATTTTTTGCAACCAAATAAATCGTGTGGACCTTCGGTCCATTTAAATCGAGGGAAGGTGACTTCTCTTTATAACATATAAAAGCCTCTCAATATTATTAGGGAGCTATATAATAATATTCCATTGCTTCGGAATCACCAATACACACTTGCATAATTTTTCCCCATGTCTTTTTCACTTCGAGTTTCACCGTCAAAACCTTCCCTATATTCTTTCCCATTTTTCGAGGCTCCTCTAAAATCTAGACTCCTTTTAAACTCCTTTAAGACAAGCTATTTATTTTAGTTTGCACTTCCCTTTTTGTTGGAACTATTTTTGTGAGGTTGGAATTATTCCGTAAAGCCTTACAAAAATGTCCATCATTTTATTCTTATTCTTTGCCTCTTTCTTTTTATTTTTGGCTCTCTCCTTATTTGTTTTTTTCTGCTAAGAGATAAAAGAGGCATCCCAGCCGCGGCCCAGGTCTTCAGGCCCATTCTTCTCCTCCCTGGCCCAGTCCCTTCGGCCCATCCGGCCCGGCTACCACCGAACCCTAGCTTTCCAGCCTCTCTCTCCCTCTTCCCTCAGTGCGCCGCCACCACTCGTCCCTCTCGCTCGCTCCAGCCCGCACCCGATCCCTCGACCCCCCACCCCCCCTTCTGGCTCGATCTCCTCCCTCCCTCTATCTCCAGTCGCCCGAAGCCCCGCGGCCTACCCTTCGTTCCTCCCGCGGCCAGGCCCGCCTCCCTCCGTCGCCTGGCTGCCTCCGTTCGCCAAGGCCGAGCGCCTCCCTCGCTCGCCTCTTCCATCTCGCATCGCCTTGCTCACCCCGTCGCGCGGCCAAGAGGCCCTCCTCTGCGCCTCGCCGTCCAGCAAGCCAGGAGCGCCTCCTCTCCAGGCGAGCCCCGAGCGCCCCAGCCTCCGTGCCCGCGCTCTCCTCCAACGCCAGGTCGCCGGGCGCCCCGCGGGTCATCTCCGATGCCGTTCCTCCCCCGGCCGCAGCCCCTCGAGCAGGCAGCAGAGGCCGATCCCCTCCGGCCGCCTCTTCCCGTCCTCGTGGCTCCGGGTCGCCGGAGCCAGCAGCCGCGCCCCTCCGTCGCGTCCGGCGCGCCAAGGCCCCCGCAGCACCTCCTCGCCATGACGCCGCAGCTCCTCCAGCCGCCGCCTTCCCTCTTCTTCGCAAGCGCCATGGCCGCTGGCCCTTCCCGCGTCGAGGGCCCCTGCCTCCTCTTCGCCGGCTGTTCGTCAAGGCCTCGCCTCCGGGACCTCGTCGCCGGCCTCCTTCGGTGCCGTGCTGCTGCCGTGGCCTCGTGGCCCTTCACGCCAAGACCGTGCTGTAGTTTTTGTTTTGATTTGGTTGCTTGTGTTCCTTGACAGAGAACGTGTACAACTACGACTCGAGACCGAAGATTCAAGTACCTCTACGACCCGAGTACCACTACCGTCGCCCCGTGTTCGACTACCAATGCGCCAAGTACATCTACGAACGAGTTCGTCTACCGTCGCCGTGTACCCCTACCGTCGCCGAGACCGCAAGTACCTCTCCGAACGGGATGTGAACGACTACACGTGTACCTCTACGGAACGACTTCTTCCTCTTCGGAAACGTGAACAACTACCGTCTCGGAGACGCACCAAGTACCCCTACCGTCGCCCGAACGTCTACCGTCGACATGTACATCTACGAGAACGTCTACTTCCACTACCGCTATGTGAACGACTTCTTCCTCTTCGGAGACGTGAACCACTACTTCCTCTACGACCCGCGAGAACGACTACTTCCGCTACTCCACTACGACCTCAAACCCCTCCGAGAACGATGGTTCCGAAGGTATAACCCCGTGGATGACCCGTGGATGCTTGCTTGTGTTGTATGAAATGTTTCCCGTGTGTGCTTCGTGCCGTTTCGTCCGTTTGTCATGTTCCTCGGTTGCCTCGTCACCGACTCGTGGGAACCCGGTAACGGGATCGCCCACCTTTCATCTCGTTTGACTCGCTCACGCCATCTTACCTTTTGCACCGGTCTCGCAACGAGTTACCGGAACCGATATGTTGCGTGGCATCATTTTCGGATCGTTGCCGTGGCACCCTTTTCTTTCCACCACGGTGACAAATACCTCATATCATCTCTCTTGTCAACCTTTTAATAAAACTTGCATAAAACTTAATCATGTCATCCGCATCATGATAACAACATGAGAATGTGTGAATTGTTGTTGCTTTATAATTATTAAACATGCTCATGGGGATTTTCCGGACATGTTGTTGTTATTCTCCGGCCTCATTTAAAATGCCTAAATAGTGTAGTTTTATTAAGCTTCACCTCTTGCCATGTTAAAAACATTTAATCTTGTCTTGTAAATAACGAGAGTCAACTAAATAATAGATGTGGTGTTTCGTCAATATGCAACTCGTTGCATATTGAGCTCCACTTAACTTGTAGTATTGTTTGTGCACTTTGCCATGCCATGCATATTAAACCGGACATGCATCATACTTGTTTGTGCATTGTATGCCATGTTTATGATATGTGTGTTTACCGTGTTGTTTCTTTCTTTCCGGTTTGCTTCTCTTGTTAGCTTCGGTTTCGTTCCGGAGTTGTGAGGATTCGCTCGACTGTTGCTCCTTCTGCTTCATGGATCCGTTCTTCTCCCTTGTGGAATCCCAGGAAAGATGATCATACCCTTGGATACCTTTACTACCATTGCCATGCTTAGTTGTCTCGATGCTATCGTTACATGTCGCGATACCCATCTTTTATGTCAGCCTCTCCTTGTTGCCATGAAACCTCTGACATTTGAAACCTTCCTAGCAAAACCACTGTTTGGCTATGTTACCCGCTTGCTCAGCCTCGCTTGCTCAGTCCCTCTTATAGCGTTGTTAGTTGCAGGTGAAGATGAAGATCGTTCCTGGAGGGAACTTGTTGTTGGATATATCACAATATCTATAATTATTATTAACACACCTATATACTGGGCATGGGTGGAAGGCTTGGCCTTTTGCTCGGTGTTTTGTTCCACTCATGCCACCTTAGGCGCCGATAAACCGGCATTATGTTCCTTGATTTTGCGTTCCTTACACGATGGGTGAAATGGGGACCCCTTGACAGTTCGACTTTGAATAAAACTCCTCCAGCAAGGCCCAACATTGGTTTTATTTGCTCATAATAACAACTTAATTAATTAATTAAATTGCATAGGGAGTTAGCGCTACCCGAGGATTCTTAATTCTACATAGCAGGGGGGGGCCAGTGCTGATGGTGTTGGTCCCAAACTAGAGCCACTTGCGGATACCACCCAGTTCGCTGGGATCTTCGGTATCTGTACGTACTGCTCATCCGGACGTGGCCTGAGACGAGATACGCGCGGCTACTATCAGGGTGTCGGCACGCCGGGAGGTCTTGCTGGACTTGTTTTACCATTGTCGAAATGACTTGTGCTACCGGGATGCCGAGCCTGATCGGATTTTCCCTAAGACAAGGAGTGATGATATTATATTTATCACTTCAGCTAATCGTGAGAGCTTGTGATGGGCTAAGTTGGAACACCCCTGCAGGGTTATGATCTTTCGAAAGCCGTGCCCGCGGTTATGTGGCAGATTGGAATTTGTTAATGTCCGATTGTAGAAAACTTGACAGAGGATCCGAAGTAAAACACATAACTGTGTGAGTAACCGTGACTGTCTCTTTTCACTTTGAGAAGAGAACACGGTGGGGTTATGTTTGACCGTATGTAGTTAGGATCTTTAGCGATCACCTTTTGCGACCGTTTGCGTAGCTTCTCATCTTATTCTGGTACTCGTAAGTTAGCCACCATATTATGCTTAGTCGCTGCTGCAGCCTCACCACCTTACCTCTTCCTACCCTTAAAGCTTTGCTAGTCTTGTTACCCATGGTTATGGGATTGCTGAGTCCTCGTGGCTCACAGATACTACAACACCAGATGCAGGTTCCACCGAGTTTGATGCAGGAGCTGGTTCAAGTACTTCACTGGGAGCTCGATGAAGTTTGTGGCCGTTTGCTTGTGACGTTTCAACGTTCAGTAGTGGCTTCTACTAGGATTCGATCCTGACCTGTGGCTTTATGTTGTTTTGGTATCTTTCTTTTGGATCTTCACCCGTAGTCGGGTTGTGATGTTTTGAATGATGTCTTGCTTATGTAATGTTTTGAGTGAAGTGGCGAGTGTAAGCCAACTATCTTCTTTTGCAATTTAATCCCTCTTTTACATGAGTCGTGCAAAGATACCAAACTTGAGATCATTCTAGGATGGGCTTATACCTTTAAGTCGTGCCTCGACACGTAGGAGGTATAGTCCCATCCTGGGCATTACAAGTTGGTATCAGAGCCTTCTCCGACCTAGAAGCCCCCACTGATTGATCGAATCGTTGACGGTCGAGTCTAGGCACACACTGAAAACTTTTTGAGTCCTATATATATCGGAGAGTAGGATTTCTTTTGCTCCTCATCTCTTTTCATTCTGGTGAGGACTCCTGACGACTATTCTTGTCTCTCCTATCTTCAAAAATTGCACAATTTTTTTTTTAGGAATCCCGCGAGTATTCTGGGATTGTTTCGATGTTCTTGTGACGAGGATATTGTTCTCGATGCCTCCTGTTCCCGGGGAGTTGAGCTTCGGGGTATTGTCGTCACAAGCATATCGCGGCAGTACTAAATACTTAAGACGGCCGACATCGAAAATCTCTCCTATACGGCCAGTGGCAAGATAACCCCGACATCACCCAGTACTGGGGAGGTAGTTCGAGAGTATTGCCATAGCTTGTATAGTGGATGCGTTTCGAAGGTCCGAGGTAAACAATTTCCGGAGAAGACTGGTTATGTGTTGAAGGATGGATACACCTGGATGTAGGTTTAGAGTTGATTGCGCGGTGCTTCCCGTGTATCCCCAACACCTGATTGCATAACTGGAAACTTTCGGAAATCTATAGGTGGGTTCATCTAGTAGTTCTAGGCATTCTTCCAACGGATGCTCGATATGAAGTTCGGGGTTCTACATTGAGTGAAGTGGTTTTATGGACTTGTTCTGATCGGGAGTTGCATCTTAAAGGGTCCTTGGCTATGCTGATCCGGGGATTGCAAAACCCTTTTGTAACACGTTCCATGAGCTTTCAGCACGAATGTGTCGAACGAAGCTTCTATCTTGTATTTGTTCTATCTGTTCCTTGTTCCTTTTTATTTATCTTTTGTTCTCCTAGTGGCTTCTCGACAAGCTGATGTACCTACGAAACTCATTCGTTCAATTCTCTGTTCGGATGATATTGTGAAGATCATGTTGCATATCTACCCTTTGTTTTTGTCTTGATTCTGGTATTCGAGTTGCTTCGATGTCAAGTGTTGATTCCATACCTTTCCTAATCGGTGTTCTCATATTTCTATGGGAGTGCTAATTCTTCTTGACCATCGAGATATTCATGTTAATCCTTTTCAACCGGTGTGCCTTCTCTTCAAGTTTTTCCATACGGACGTCGTTGAGAAATCTGACGAATTGTCTGTTCCATTCATCCCAAGTTGTCCTTGTTTTTCCCACCCTCCCACCCTTCTTCTTCTCGGAGCAAGAAATTCTCAGATGAAATATCCATTTTATTCATGTGATGTTTCTTCATTCTTTCCTTCAATGTTCTTATCCGGTGATTTATCGTGAAGATGCTCAAGAGCTTAAAGTTCATCATTCTTCGTTCTCGTTTCTTCTTTGGTGGATGTAATTCAAGATTTTGGTGTTGATCTTATCCTTTTTCCTCATTTCACAATGTTTTCTTATTCTGGTGCCCAATTAATCATTCTCCTCTTGCTATTCATATCCGGAGTGCTGAAGATTCATAATTCCATTCTTAATCCGTTCAAATTATTTTTGAGGATTGTTATCTTATTCAAGCCATTTAATTCAACCGGTGCAATATATCTTAAGCAATCTTTTCCAACGGTGATTTCTTTTGAGTGGGCCCATAACCCACAGGTCTTTTTCCAGGATCTTACCTGACTCTTCTTTTTCCGGAGTATTCTCAAATTCTTTTCAAAGTGTGACGTAAGAATGATTTCCATCAGTCACATGCCTTCTCCAAGACCACTTTCAAATTCGTGTTCATCATTGGTTCAACCTTTTAATTCTTCATTCCGAAGTGCTCAACAATTCTTATGGCATTTCTCGTCTTCAGTCTCCGCGTTTGCAGACCGGAGAAGTGTTTCTCTTAATCTTGGCCCGTGCTCTTGAAGATTTGTGGTTCTTGCTTCATGACATCCTCATAATTGTTTTAGATTGTGAGGAATTCTTTTTATACCCATCCGAAGCTTTTCATGAATTCTTTTCTTGTGATCCTCCGAAGGCCATCATTTCAGAAGATTTCTTCGTTCTCAGTTTTCAACTTCGTCCTCCAAATATTCTTCATTGATGCCTCTTCATTCGTCTCCCTATTTTTACGGTGGTTCGTTCAAGATTACTCTTCCTTGTTATCGTATCAATTCATTTGCTCTTTTCATAATCCTACCGGTGGTTCGTTGAAGATTTATCCAAGGTTGTGCTAGATCTCTCTTTAATTCTTTCCAACGAGAATAAGTAGTATGCCAAATCCTTTGGTTGTCATCAATTTAAATTGGTGAAGGAGATGCATGACATAATTCTTATTCTTATTCCTTCAAGGTCATGTTAATTCTTTTGTCTGGAGCTTGTTCATCTTATCATATTCTCGGTTTCAAGTTGTTCATCTTGTTTTCTGGAGCGCCAAGTTATTTCAATTATCATTTCAAAGCTCCATCAAATTCATCGCAGGCCTTGAATCTTATTCTTTTCATCTTCCACTTCTCATGCTTTCTTTACCGGAGTTTTCATGGTGGTTCATCATCATTTAATTCATCCTCGTAGTTTTCATCAAGATTCTTGTTGGAGCTCAAGCATTCTTCATCATGCATTCCAATTGCAATTGTTTCTCCCTTATCTTTTGAGATGGTGGTATGCCATTTTTGACAATTTCCCTTCATGTTTCATGACTCACAAGTTGTCAAGAATGAGATATTTAAAACCATCATTTCTCCTTGTTCAGGAGATGTTTTCAACCCTTCAATTTATTCGTTGGAGTTATCTTGGGTTGTATTTCACCTAAAGCTTTCCCTAAGGATTGTTGCTAATTATGGTGCTTATAAATGTCCCAAGTTCTTCATTTATCCTCTCCGTGAAATAAGTTTTTCATCTCCTTGTTGATTTCAATCCAGTTAATGTTTCCGTCAGTGGCTGGTTGTCACCTCATAATTTTGAGTTGTTTTCCATAAGCCCACATGAAGCTTATTCGTTTCGTTGTTGATTTTCCAACAATTCTGTTCAACCCTTCTTCGTAAGGATGCTCTTTCAAATTCATTTCGTGGGAGAAGTTGTCATTTTCTTCTCCGTTCTTTTCTTTCCAACGACCTATGCTATTCTTTCATTCCGGAGGCATTGTGATGATGATCTCTAGAAATCATCATCTCGTTTTTATCAAGATCATATTCTCCCTTGCTTGTCATTTAACCGGAGTGTTGTGTCCTCCATTCTAATTCTCTCACCTTTTCATGTTTTGCCTCTCTTTCAACCGGAGTGCTGTCTGAATCTTTTTTTACCCCTTGTGCCATTCTTTTAATTGTTTCAGAGGCTGTGTGTTGTTGTTTTTCATCAAGTATCACTCCATCTCCTTAAACTCTTGTTAATTCCTTCCATTTCCAGACGGAGTGCTGTCCAGATTATGTCATTCTTATTCCTTGGCTATACCATTGCGGTTTCATATTCTTTGGTTGGTAAGCTCTCGTTTCATGTCTTTCAACTATCAAGGTTCTCGTAATGCTCCTTGTTCCTCTTTTCTAACGAAGTGTTTTCATCTTCGTTCATCTCTGTTGCATTGTTCTTTCAACTTGTTTAACCTATCAAGGTTCCTGGTTTCACTCGTCTGTCAAAGAAGCAACTTTGTTTTACCTCTTCCTCTTCCGTTTTTTTTACCCGGTGATATCTCTAGGATCTCGGGTCGAGATCCTCTGTTAGTGTGGGAGAGTTGTGACGCCCGAGACCGACGTCCCAGAAGATTCCAGATGTTCCGGGTTGCCCGTGTGTTTTAGTTCTGCTTGTGTTATTTATTTTTGCATTGCATCATGTCATCATGCCATCATCTCATTATTTTTTGCAACCAAATAAATCGTGTGGACCTTCGGTCCATTTAAATCGAGGGAAGGTGACTTCTCTTTATAACATATAAAAGCCTCTCAATATTATTAGGGAGCTATATAATAATATTCCATTGCTTCGGAATCACCAACACACACTTGCATAATTTTTCCCCATGTCTTTTTCACTTCGAGTTTCACCGTCAAAACCTTCCCTATATTCTTTCCCATTTTTCGAGGCTCCTCTAAAATCTAGACTCCTTTTAAACTCCTTTAAGACAAGCTATTTATTTTAGTTTGCACTTCCCTTTTTGTTGGAACTATTTTTGTGAGGTTGGAATTATTCCGTAAAGCCTTACAAAAATGTCCATCATTTTATTCTTATTCTTTGCCTCTTTCTTTTTATTTTTGGCTCTCTTCTTATTTGTTTTTTTCTACTAAGAGATAAAAGAGGCATCCCAGCCGCGGCCCAGGTCTTCAGGCCCATTCTTCTCCTCCCTGGCCCAGTCCCTTCGGCCCATCCGGCCCGGCTACCACCGAACCCTAGCTTTCCAGCCTCTCTCTCCCTCTTCCCTCAGTGCGCCGCCACCACTCGTCCCTCTCGCTCGCTCCAGCCCGCACCCGATCCCTCGACCCCGCACCCCCCCTTCTGGCTCGATCTCCTCCCTCCCTCTATCTCCAGTCGCCCGAAGCCCCGCGGCCTACCCTTCGTTCCTCCCGCGGCCAGGCCCGCCTCCCTCCGTCGCCTGGCTGCCTCCGTTCGCCAAGGCCGAGCGCCTCCCTCGCTCGCCTCTTCCATCTCGCATCGCCTTGCTCACCCCGTCACGCGGCCAAGAGGCCCTCCTCTGCGCCTCGCCGTCCAGCAAGCCAGGAGCGCCTCCTCTCCAGGCGAGCCCCGAGCGCCCCAGCCTCCGTGCCCGCGCTCTCCTCCAACGCCAGGTCGCCGGGCGCCCCGCGGGTCATCTCCGATGCCGTTCCTCCCCCGGCCGCAGCCCCTCGAGCAGGCAGCAGAGGCCGATCCCCTCCGGCCGCCTCTTCCCGTCCTCGTGGCTCCGGGTCGCCGGAGCCAGCAGCCGCGCCCCTCCGTCGCGTCCGGCGCGCCAAGGCCCCCGCAGCACCTCCTCGCCATGACGCCGCAGTGTTGGAAATATGCCCTAGAGGCAATAATAAAAGAGTTATTATTATATTTCCTTGTTCATGATAATCGTTTATTATCCATGCTATAATTGTATTGATTGGAAACTCAAATACATGTGTGGATGAATAGACAAACTTTGTGTCCCTAGTAAGCCTCTTCAGGACTAGTTCGTTGATCAAAGATGACCGCGGTTTCCAGGTCATAGACATGAGTTGTCATTTGATAACGGGATCACATCATTAGGAGAATGATGTGATGGACGAGACCCAAACGTTAAACATAGCTTTTGATCGTATCAGTTATCGCTATAGTTTTCTGCATGTCAAGTATAAGTTCCTATGACCATGAGATCATGTAACTCACTGACACCGTAGGAGTGCTTTGTGTGTGCCAAACGTCGCAACGTAACTGGGTGACTATAAAGGTACTCTACAGGTATCTCCGAAGGTGTCTGTTGAGTTGACATGGATCGAGACTGGGATTTGTCACTCCGTGTGACGGAGAGGTATCTCCGGGCCCACTCGGTAATACGTCATCTCAATGAGCTCAAAGTGACTAAGTAGTTAGTCACGGGATTATGTATTGCGGAACGAGTAAAGAGACTTGCCGGTAATGAGATTGAACTAGGTATAGAGATACCGACGATCGAATCTCGGGCAAGTAACATACCGACGAGACAAAGGGAACTGTATACGGGATTGCCTGAATCCTTGACATCGTGGTTCATCCGATGAGATCATCGAGGAACGTGTGGGAACCAATATGGGTATCCAGATCCCGCTATTGGTTATTGACCTGGGAGTGTCTCGGTCATGTCTGCATAGTTTCCGAACCCGCAGGGTCTACACACTTAAGGTTCGGTGACGCTAGGGTTGTTAGTGAGAACAGTGCATGGTTACCGAAGGTTGTTCGGAGTCCCGGATGAGATCCCGGACGTGACGAGGGTCTCCGGAATGGTCCGGGGACGAAGATTGATATATAGGATGAGAGTGATCGGAGTCCGGAAGTGTTCCGGGGAGTACCGGGGGAGTCGTCGGATGACCAAAAGAGGTTTCGGGGGTCCCGGCAAGTGTTGCGGGCCCTATGGGCCACAAGTGGGAGACGCAACAGCCCTCATGGGGCTGTGCGCCCCCCTTGGGCCCTCTCCACCTGCGCCAAGGGGGCTGGGCCCCCCTAGGGCTGCCGCACCCCCTAGTCTTGGGGGGCAAGGCGCCTGGGGGGGGGGAACCCTAGCCCTGGCCGCAGCCCTGGCCGCCGCCCCCCCCCCCATCTCCCCTTGGCCGCCGCCCCTAGGGGGTAACCCTAGGGCGCCCCCTCCCCTCTCTCCCCCCTATATAAAGAGAGGCAGAGGGAGGGCAGCCACACACGTTCGTGCCTCGGCGCTGCCCTCCCTCTCCCACGAATATCTTCATCCAGTCCGCAGTGCTTGGCGAAGCCCTGCTGGAATTCCTCCACCACCATCTCCACCACGCCGTCGTGCTGCTGGGTTTCTCCGTCAACTTCTCCTTCCCCCTTGCTGGATCAAGAAGGAGGAGACGTCCCCGAGCTGTACGTGTGAAGAACGCGGAGGCACCGTCCGTTCGGTGCTAGGATCTTCGGCGATCTGAATCGCGGCGAGTACGACTCCATCAACCGCGTTCTTGAACGCTTCCGCTTAGCGATCTACAAGGGTATGTGGATCCAACTCTCCCCTCGTAGATGCATCTCCTAGATTGATCTTGGTGAGCGTAGGAAAAATTTTTGTTTCCCATGCAACGTTCTCCAACAGTGGCATCATGAGCTAGGTTCTTGCGTAGATGCTTTCACGAGTAGAACACAAAGGGTTTTTGTGGGCGTTGATGTTTAGATTGCTTCCCTCCTTGGTCTTTCTTGATTCAGCGGTATTATGGGATGAAGCGGCCCGGACCAACTTTACATGTCCACGTACATGAGACCGGTTCCATCGACAGACATGCAACTTTTGTTGCATAAGATGGCTGGCGGGTGTCTGTCTCTCCTATCTTAGTTGAATCGGAATAGACAAAGGCGGTCCTTGTAGAAGGTTAAATAGCAACTTAAATATCACCGTTGTGGCTTTGCGTAGGTAAGAAGCGTTCTTGCTAGATACCCATAGCAGCCACGTAAAACATGCAACAACAAATTAGAGGACGTCTAACTTGTTTTTGCAGGGTATGTATGTGATATGATATGGCCAATGACATGATGAGATATATTTGATGTATGAGATGATCATGTTGTAATAGTTAATATCGACTTGCATGTCGATGTATACGGCAACCGGCAGGAGCCATAGGGTTGTCTTTAATTTTTGTATGACCTGCGTGTCAATCATTAAGCGCTTTGTAATGCTTTACTTTATCGCTAAACGGTAGCAATAGTAGTAAGAGCATGGTGGGCGCGCGACAACCCCGATGGCGACACGATGATGGAGATCATGATGATGGGGATCATGGTGTGGCGCCGGTGACGATGGAGATCATGCCGGTGCTTTGGAGATGGAGATCAAATGCACGAGTTGATGGCCATATCATGTCACTTATGCATCTTATTTTGCTTAGGACGACGGTAGCATTATAAGATGATCCTTCACTAAAATTTCAAGATAAAATTGTGTTCCCCCCGAGTGTGCGCCGTTGCGAAGGTTCGTCGTTTCGAAGCACCACGTGATGATCGGGTGTGATAGACTCTACGTTCGCATACAACGGGTGCAAGCCAGTTTTGCACATGCAGAACACTCGGGTTAGACTTGACGAGCCTAGCATGTACAGACATGGCCTCGGAACACGGAAGACCGAAAGGTCGAGCATGAGTCATATAGTAGATATGATCAACATGTAGATGTTCACCATTGACACCACCTCATCTCACGTGATGATCGGACTTGGGTTGGTGGATCTGGATCATGTCACGCTCGAATGACCAGAGGGATGTCAATTTGAGTGGGAGTTATAAATAATTTGATTAGGTAATAACTCACTTATCATGAACAATAGTCTAAGATGTCTTTGCAAATCTTTTGTTGTAGATGGCTCGCGCAGTAGCTCCCCTGAATTTTAATGCGTTCCTAGAGAAAGCTAAACTGAAAGATGATGGGAGCAACTTTGTGGACTGGCTCCGCAATCTGAGGATCATCCTCACAGCTGCCCAAAAGGTTTATGTCCTAAGTGCACCGCTAGGTGAACCCCCCGCTCCGGCCTCTGTGGACGTTATGAACGCCTGGCAGACGCGCTCGGATGACTACTCAGTCGTGCAGTGTGCCATGTTGTATAGCTTGGAAGGAGGACTTCAAAGGCGTTTTGAACGTCATGGAGCATATGAGATGTTCTAGGAGTTGAAGTTCATCTTTGAAAAGAATGCTAAGATCGAGAGGTATGAGACCACCGATAAATTCTTTGCTTGCAAGATGGAGGAGAATTCGTCTGTCAGTGAGCACTTACTGAAGATGTCTGGGTACTATACCCGCATAGCTGATCTGGGACTTGTGTTCCCGGAGGAGGCTATCATTGACAGAATTCTCCAGTCACTCCCACCTAGCTACAAGAGCTTCGTGCAGCAGTATAACATGCAAGGGATGAACAAATCCATCGCCGAGCTGTTTTCAATGCTGAAAGTCGCTGAGGCAGACATCCAGAAGGAGTATCAAGTGTTGATGGTCAATAAAACTACCAGTTTCAAGAAAAATGGCAAGGGCAAGAAGGGTAACTCTAAGAAGGGTGGCAAGGCAGTTGCTCATCCAGTGAAGAAACCCAAGGCTGGGCCCAAGCCAGAGACTGAGTGTTTCTATTGCAAGGGGAACGGCCACTAGAAGCGGAACTGCCCCAAGTATCTAGCAGACAAGAAGGGGGCCAACAACAACAACAAGCAAGGTATATGTGATATACATGTTATTGATGTGTACCTTACCAACTCTCGTTGTAGTGCCTGGGTATTTGATACCGGTTCGGTTGCTCACATTTGCAACTCTAAACAGGAACTACGGAATAAACGGAGGCTGGCGAAGGACGAAGTGACGATGCGCGTGGGGAATGGTTCCAAGGTTGATGTGATCGCCGTCGGCACGCTCGCTCTTCGATTACCATCGGGATTAGTTATGAACCTGATGTTGGGGAACGTTGCATGGGAAACAAAAAATTTTCCTACGTTCACCAAGATCAATCTAGGAGATGCATCTACGAGGGGAGAGTTGGATCCACATACCCTTGTAGATCGCTAAGCGGAAGCGTTCAAGAACGCGGTTGATGGAGTCGTACTCGCCGCGATTCAGATCGCTGAAGATCCAAGCACCGAAGCAACGGTGCCTCCGCGTTCTTCACACGTACAGCTCGGGGACGTCTCCTCCTTCTTGATCCAGCAAGGGGGAAGGAGAGGTTGATGGAGACACCGGCAGCACGACGGCGTGGTGGAGATGGTGGTGGAGGATTCCTGCAGGGCTTCGCCAAGCACCGCGGGAAAACGAAGATTGTTGTGGGAGAGGGAGGGCAGCACCGAGGCACGAACGTGTGTGGCTGCCCTCCCTCTGCCTCTCTTTATATAGGGG
>LR738715.1:55971467-56034448 GCA_902687465.1 Secale cereale
AACGTTGCATGGGAAACAAAAAATTTTCCTACGTTCACCAAGATCAATCTAGGAGATGCATCTACGAGGGGAGAGTTGGATCCACATACCCTTGTAGATCGCTAAGCGGAAGCGTTCAAGAACGCGGTTGATGGAGTCGTACTCGCCGCGATTCAGATCGCTGAAGATCCAAGCACCGAAGCAACGGTGCCTCCGCGTTCTTCACACGTACAGCTCGGGGACGTCTCCTCCTTCTTGATCCAGCAAGGGGGAAGGAGAGGTTGATGGAGACACCGGCAGCACGACGGCGTGGTGGAGATGGTGGTGGAGGATTCCTGCAGGGCTTCGCCAAGCACCGCGGGAAAACGAAGATTGTTGTGGGAGAGGGAGGGCAGCACCGAGGCACGAACGTGTGTGGCTGCCCTCCCTCTGCCTCTCTTTATATAGGGGAAGTAGAGGGGAGGGGGCGCCCTAGGGTTTATCCCTAGGGGCGGCGGCCAAGTGGAGATGGGGGGGGGGGGCGGCGGCCAGGGCTGCGGCCAGGGTTAGGGCTCCCCCCCCAGGCGCCTTGCCCCCCAAGCTAGGGGGTGCGGCAGCCCTAGGAGGGGCCAGCCCCCCTTGCGCATGAGGAGAGGGCCCAGGGGGGGGCGCACAGCCCTATGAGGGCTGTTGTGTTCCCCCTTTGTGGCCCATTAGGCCCGAAACTCCTTCCGGGACCCCGAAACCCCTTTCGGTCATCCGCCGTCTTCCCGATACTCCCCGGAACACTTCCGGACTCCGAAACCTTTCATCCTATATATCAATCTTCGTCCCCGGACCATTCCGGAGACCCTCGTCACGTCCGGGATCTCATCCGGGACTCCGAACAACCTTCGGTAGCCATGCACTGTTCTCACTAACAACCCTAGCGTCACCGAACCTTAAGTGTGTAGACCCTGCGGGTTCGGAAACTATGCAGACATGACCGAGACACTCCCAGGTCAATAACCAATAGCGGGATCTGGATACCCATATTGGTTCCCACACGTTCCTCGATGATCTCATCGGATGAACCACGATGTCAAGGATTCAGGCAATCCCGTATACAGTTCCCTTTGTCTCGTCGGTATGTTACTTGCCCGAGGTTCGATCGTCGGTATCTCTATACCTAGTTCAATCTCGTTACCGGCAAGTCTCTTTACTCGTTCCGTAATACATAATCCCGTGACTAACTACTTAGTCACTTTGAGCTCATTGAGATGACGTATTACCGAGTGGGCCCGGAGATACCTCTCCGTCACACGGAGTGACAAATCCCAGTCTCGATCCATGTCAACTCAACAGACACCTTCGGAGATACCTGTAGAGTACCTTTATAGTCACCCAGTTACGTTGCGACGTTTGGCACACACAAAGCACTCCTACGGTGTCAGTGAGTTACATGATCTCATGGTCATAGGAACTTATACTTGACATGCAGAAAACTATAGCGATAACTGACACGATCAAAAGCTATGTTAACGTTTGGGTCTCGTCCATCACATCATTCTCCTAATGATGTGATCCCGTTATCAAATGACAACTCATGTCTATGACCTGGAAACCGTGGTCATCTTTGATCAACGAGCTAGTCCTGTAGAGGCTCACTAGGGACACAAAGTCTGTCTATTCATCCACACGTGTATTTGAGTTTCCAATCAATACAGTTATAGCATGGATAATAAACGATTATCATGAACAAGGAAATATAATAATAACTCTTTTATTATTGCCTCTAGGGCATATTTCCAACATGACCTGCGTGTCAATCATTAAGCGCTATGTAATGCTTTACTTTATCGCTAAACGGTAGCAATAGTAGTAAGAGCATGGTGGGCGCGCGACAACCCCGATGGCGACACGATGATGGAGATCATGATGATGGGGATCATGGTGTTACGCCGGTGACGATGGAGATCATGCCGGTGCTTTGGAGATGGAGATCAAAAGCACGAGTTGATGGCCATATCATGTCACTTATGATTTGCATGTGATGTTAATCCTTTTATGCATCTTATTTTGCTTAGGACGACGGTAGCATTATAAGATGATCCCTCACTAAAATTTCAAGATAAAATTGTGTTCCCCCCGAGTGTGCGCCGTTGCGAAGGTTCGTCGTTTCGAAGCACCACGTGATGATCGGGTGTGATAGACTCTACGTTCGCATACAACGGGTGCAAGCCAGTTTTGCACATGCAGAACACTCGGGTTAGACTTGACGAGCCTAGCATGTACAGACATGGCCTCGGAACACGGAAGACCGAAAGGTCGAGCATGAGTCATATAGTAGATATGATCAACATGAAGATGTTCACCATTGACACCACCTCATCTCACGTGATGATCGGACTTGGGTTGGTGGATTTGGATCATGCCACGCTCGAATGAACAGAGGGATGTCAATTTGAGTGGGAGTTATAAGTAATTTGATTAGTTAAAACTCACTTATCATGAACAATAGTCTAAGATGTCTTTGCAAATCTTTTGTTGTAGATGGCTCGCGCAGTAGCTCCCCTGAATTTTAATGCATTCCTAGAGAAAACTAAGCTGAAAGATGATGGGAGCAACTTTGTGGACTGGCTCCGCAATCTGAGGATCATCCTCACAGCTGCCCAAAAGGTTTATGTCCTAAGTGCACCGCTAGGTGAACCCCCCGCTCCGGCCTCTGTGGACGTTATGAACGCCTGGCAGTCACGTTCGGATGACTACTCAGTAGTGCAGTGTGCCATGTTGTATAGCTTGGAAGGAGGACTTCAAAGGCGTTTTGAACGTCATGGAGCATATGAGATGTTCCAGGAGTTGAAGTTCATCTTTGAAAAGAATGCCAAGATCGAGAGGTATGAGACCACCGATAAATTCTTTGCTTGCAAGATGGAGGAGAATTCGTCTGTCAGTGAGCACTTACTGAAGATGTCTGGGTACTATACCCGCATAGCTGATCTGGGACTTGTGTTCCCGGAGGAGGCTATCATTGACAGAATTCTCCAGTCACTCCCACCTAGCTACAAGAGCTTCGTGCAGCAGTATAACATGCAAGGGATGAACAAATCCATCGCCGAGCTGTTTGCAATGCTGAAAGTCGCTGAGGCAGACATCCAGAAGGAGTATCAAGTGTTGATGGTCAATAAAACTACCAGTTTCAAGAAAAATGGCAAGGGCAAGAAGGGTAACTCTAAGAAGGGTGGCAAGGCAGTTGCTCATCCAGTGAAGAAACCCAAGGCTGGGCCCAAGCCAGAGACTGAGTGTTTCTATTGCAAGGGGAACGGCCACTGGAAGCGGAACTGCCCCAAGTATCTGGCAGACAAGAAGGGGGCCAACAACAACAACAAGCAAGGAACTACGGAATAAACGGAGGCTGGCGAAGGACGAAGTGACGATGCGCGTGGGGAATGGTTCCAAGGTTGATGTGATCGCCGTCGGCACGCTCGCTCTTCGATTACCATCGGGATTAGTTATGAACCTGAATAATTGTTATTTAGTGCCTGCGTTGAGCATGAACATTATATCTGGATCTTGTTTAATGCGAGACGGTTACTCATTTAAATCAGAGAATAAAGGTTGTTCTATTTATATGGGTAATATCTTTTATGGTCATGCACCCGAAGTAGGGGGTTTATTCTTATTGAATCTCGATAGTGATGATACACATGTTCATAACATTGATGCCAAAAGATGTAGAGTTGATAACAATAGTACCACTTTCTTGTGGCACTGCCGTCTGGGTCATATCGGCGTGAAACGCATGAGGAAGCTCCATGCTGATGGACTTTTGGAGTCTCTTGATTTTGAATCACTTGACACATGCGAGCCGTGCCTCATGGGCAAGATGACTAAGACCCCGTTTTCAGGAACAATGGAACGGGCTAGTGACTTATTGGAAATCATACATACTGATGTGTGTGGACCGATGAGTGTCACGGCGCGCGGTGGATATCGTTATTTTCTCACCTTCACTGACGACTTAAGTAGATATGGGTATATTTACTTGATGAAGCATAAGTCTGAAACGTTTGAAAAGTTCAAGCAATTTCAGAGTGAAGTTGAGAATCATCGTAAAAAGAAGATCAAGTTCCTACGATCTGATCGAGGGGGAGAGTATCTGAGTTATGAGTTTGGCAATCACTTAAGAAAATGTGGAATTGTTTCACAGTTGACGCCACCTGGAACACCACAGCGTAATGGTGTGTCCGAACGTCGTAATCGAACCCTATTAGATATGGTGCGTTCTATGATGTCTCTTGCCGATTTGCCACTATCGTTTTGGGGATATGCGTTAGAGACAGCTGCATTCACTTTAAATAGGGCTCCATCTAAGTCCGTTGAGACAACACCGTATGAACTATGGTTTGGTAAGAAACCTAAGTTGTCTTTTCTCAAAGTTTGGGGTTGCGATGCTTATGTCAAAAGGCTTCAGCCAGAAAAGCTCGAACCCAAAGCGGACAAATGTGTCTTCATAGGATACCCAAAAGAAACTGTTGGGTACACCTTCTATCTCAGATCCGAGGGCAAAGTGTTTGTCGCTAAGAATGGGTCCTTTCTCGAGAAAGAGTTTCTCTCGAAAGAATTGAGTGGGAGGAAGGTAGAACTTGATGAGGTTATTGAACCTCTGCTTCAACCAGAAAGTAGCGCAACACAGAAAGATGTTTTTGTGGAGCCTGCAGCGGTTGAAGAAGAAGCCAATGATGATGATCAAGAAGCTTCTGATCAAGTTACTACCGAACCTCGTAGGTCGACAAGGGTACGCACTGCACCTGAGTGGTATGGTAACCCTGTCTTGGAGGTCATGTTGTTGGACAACAATGAACCTACGAGCTATGGAGAAGCGATGGTGGGCCCGGATTCCGACAAATGGTTAGAGGCCATGAAATCCGAGATGGGATCCATGTATGAAAACAAAGTATGGACTTTGGAAGTATTACCTGAAGGGCGGAAGGCCATTCAGAATAAATGGATTTTTAAGAGGAAGACGGACGCTGACGGAAATGTCACCGTGTATAAAGCTCGACTTGTGGCAAAGGGTTTTTCGCAAGTTCAAGGAGTTGACTACGATGAGACTTTCTCACCCGTAGCGATGCTTAAATCCGTCCGAATCATGTTAGCAATAGCTGCGTATTTCGATTATGAAATTTGGCAGATGGATGTCAAAACGGCGTTCCTTAACGGTTTTCTTAAGGAAGAATTGTATATGATACAACCGGAAGGTTTTGTCGATCCAGAGAATGCTGACAAAGTTTGCAAACTCCAGCGTTCCATTTATGGGCTGGTGCAAGCATCTCGGAGTTGGAATCTTCGCTTTGATGAGGTGATCAAAGCGTTTGGGTTTGTACAAGTTTACGGAGAAGCTTGTATTTACAAGAAAGTAAGTGGGAGCTCTATAGCGTTTCTAATATTATATGTGGATGACATATTGCTAATTGGAAACAATATAGAATTTTTGGATAGCGTGAAGGGGTATTTGAACAAGAGTTTTTCGATGAAGGACCTCGGTGAAGCTGCTTTCATATTGGGCATCAAGATCTATAGAGATAGATCGAGACGCTTGATAGGACTTTCACAAAGTACATACCTTGATAAAGTTTTGAAGAAGTTCAAAATGGATCAATCCAAGAAGGGGTTCTTGCCGGTATTGCAAGGTACAAAGTTGAGTAAGACTCAATGCCCAGTGACTGCGGAAGATAGAGAAAAGATGAGTGTCGTCCCCTATGCTTCAGCCATAGGCTCTATCCTGTATGCAATGCTGTGCACAAGACCAGATGTCAGCCTTGCCATAAGTATGGCCGGAAGGTTTCAAAGTAATCCTGGTATGGATCACTGGACAGCGGTCAAGAATATCCTAAAGTACCTGAAAAGGACTAAGGAGATGTTTCTCGTTTATGGAGGTGATCAAGAGCTCGTCGTAAAGGGTTACGTCGATGCAAGCTTTGACACTGATCCGGATGACTCTAAGTCTCAAACCGGATACGTATATATTCTCAACGGGGGAGCGGTAAGCTGGTGCAGTTCCAAGCAAAGCGTGGTAGCCGATTCTACATGCGAAGCGGAGTACATAGCTGCCTCGGAGGCGGCAAAGGAAGGTGTCTGGATGAAGGAGTTCATGACAGATCTTGGAGTTGTGCCTAGTGCATTGAACCCAATGACTCTGTTTTGTGACAACACTGGTGCCATTGCTCTAGCCAAGGAACCAAGGTTTCACAAGAGGACCAGACACATAAAGCGACGCTTCAATTCCATCCGCGATTCAGTCAAGGAGGAGGACATAAGCATTTGCAAAGTACACACGGATTTGAATGTTGCAGATCCGTTGACTAAACCTCTTCCACGAGCTAAGCATGATCAACACCAAGACTCTATGGGTGTTAGATTCATTACCTTCTAATGCTAGATTATTGACTCTAGTGCAAGTGGGAGACTGTTGGAAATATGCCCTAGAGGCAATAATAAAAGAGTTATTATTATATTTCCTTGTTCATGATAATCGTTTATTATCCATGCTATAATTGTATTGATTGGAAACTCAAATACATGTGTGGATGAATAGACAAACTTTGTGTCCCTAGTAAGCCTCTTCAGGACTAGTTCGTTGATCAAAGATGACCGCGGTTTCCAGGTCATAGACATGAGTTGTCATTTGATAACGGGATCACATCATTAGGAGAATGATGTGATGGACGAGACCCAAACGTTAAACATAGCTTTTGATCGTATCAGTTATCGCTATAGTTTTCTGCATGTCAAGTATAAGTTCCTATGACCATGAGATCATGTAACTCACTGACACCGTAGGAGTGCTTTGTGTGTGCCAAACGTCGCAACGTAACTGGGTGACTATAAAGGTACTCTACAGGTATCTCCGAAGGTGTCTGTTGAGTTGACATGGATCGAGACTGGGATTTGTCACTCCGTGTGACGGAGAGGTATCTCCGGGCCCACTCGGTAATACGTCATCTCAATGAGCTCAAAGTGACTAAGTAGTTAGTCACGGGATTATGTATTGCGGAACGAGTAAAGAGACTTGCCGGTAATGAGATTGAACTAGGTATAGAGATACCGACGATCGAATCTCGGGCAAGTAACATACCGACGAGACAAAGGGAACTGTATACGGGATTGCCTGAATCCTTGACATCGTGGTTCATCCGATGAGATCATCGAGGAACGTGTGGGAACCAATATGGGTATCCAGATCCCGCTATTGGTTATTGACCTGGGAGTGTCTCGGTCATGTCTGCATAGTTTCCGAACCCGCAGGGTCTACACACTTAAGGTTCGGTGACGCTAGGGTTGTTAGTGAGAACAGTGCATGGTTACCGAAGGTTGTTCGGAGTCCCGGATGAGATCCCGGACGTGACGAGGGTCTCCGGAATGGTCCGGGGACGAAGATTGATATATAGGATGAGAGTGATCGGAGTCCGGAAGTGTTCCGGGGAGTACCGGGGGAGTCGTCG
Source organism: Secale cereale (assembly GCA_902687465.1). Lineage (NCBI taxonomy): Eukaryota > Viridiplantae > Streptophyta > Magnoliopsida > Poales > Poaceae > Secale > Secale cereale. The sequence continues at coordinate 55,978,910 of LR738715.1, forward strand.
GATGACCAAAAGAGGTTTCGGGGGTCCCGGCAAGTGTTGCGGGCCCTATGGGCCACAAGTGGGAGACGCAACAGCCCTCATGGGGCTGTGCGCCCCCCTTGGGCCCTCTCCACCTGCGCCAAGGGGGCTGGGCCCCCCTAGGGCTGCCGCACCCCCTAGTCTTGGGGGGCAAGGCGCCTGGGGGGGGGGAACCCTAGCCCTGGCCGCAGCCCTGGCCGCCGCCCCCCCCCCCATCTCCCCTTGGCCGCCGCCCCTAGGGGGTAACCCTAGGGCGCCCCCTCCCCTCTCTCCCCCCTATATAAAGAGAGGCAGAGGGAGGGCAGCCACACACGTTCGTGCCTCGGCGCTGCCCTCCCTCTCCCACGAATATCTTCATCCAGTCCGCAGTGCTTGGCGAAGCCCTGCTGGAATTCCTCCACCACCATCTCCACCACGCCGTCGTGCTGCTGGGTTTCTCCGTCAACTTCTCCTTCCCCCTTGCTGGATCAAGAAGGAGGAGACGTCCCCGAGCTGTACGTGTGAAGAACGCGGAGGCACCGTCCGTTCGGTGCTAGGATCTTCGGCGATCTGAATCGCGGCGAGTACGACTCCATCAATCGCGTTCTTGAACGCTTCCGCTTAGCGATCTACAAGGGTATGTGGATCCAACTCTCCCCTCGTAGATGCATCTCCTAGATTGATCTTGGTGAGCGTAGGAAAAATTTTTGTTTCCCATGCAACGTTCTCCAACACGCAGCTCCTCCAGCCGCCGCCTTCCCTCTTCTTCGCAAGCGCCATGGCCGCTGGCCCTTCCCGCGTCGAGGGCCCCTGCCTCCTCTTCGCCGGCTGTTCGTCAAGGCCTCGCCTCCGGGACCTCGTCGCCGGCCTCCTTCGGTGCCGTGCTGCTGCCGTGGCCTCGTGGCCCTTCACGCCAAGACCGTGCTGTAGTTTTTGTTTTGTTTTGGTTGCTCGTGTTCCTTGACAGAGAACGTGTACAACTACGACTCGAGACCGAAGATTCAAGTACCTCTACGACCCGAGTACCACTACCGTCGCCCCGTGTTCGACTACCAATGCGCCAAGTACATCTACGAACGAGTTCGTCTACCGTCGCCGTGTACCCCTACCGTCGCCGAGACCGCAAGTACCTCTCCGAACGGGATGTGAACGACTACACGTGTACCTCTACGGAACGACTTCTTCCTCTTCGGAAACGTGAACAACTACCGTCTCGGAGACGCACCAAGTACCCCTACCGTCGCCCGAACGTCTACCGTCGACATGTACATCTACGAGAACGTCTACTTCCACTACCGCTATGTGAACGACTTCTTCCTCTTCGGAGACGTGAACCACTACTTCCTCTACGACCCGCGAGAACGACTACTTCCGCTACTCCACTACGACCTCGAACCCCTCCGAGAACGATGGTTCCGAAGGTATAACCCCGTGGATGACCCGTGGATGCTTGCTTGTGTTGTATGAAATGTTTCCCGTGTGTGCTTCGTGCCGTTTCGTCCGTTTGTCATGTTCCTCGGTTGCCTCGTCACCGACTCGTGGGAACCCGGTAACGGGATCGCCCACCTTTCATCTCGTTTGACTCGCTCACGCCATCTTACCTTTTGCACCGGTCTCGCAACGAGTTACCGGAACCGATATGTTGCGTGGCATCATTTTCGGATCGTTGCCGTGGCACCCTTTTCTTTCCACCACGGTGACAAATACCTCATATCATCTCTCTTGTCAACCTTTTAATAAAACTTGCATAAAACTTAATCATGTCATCCGCATCATGATAACAACATGAGAATGTGTGAATTGTTGTTGCTTTATAATTATTAAACATGCTCATGGGGATTTTCCGGACATGTTGTTGTTATTCTCCGGCCTCATTTAAAATGCCTAAATAGTGTAGTTTTATTAAGCTTCACCTCTTGCCATGTTAAAAACATTTAATCTTGTCTTGTAAATAACGAGAGTCAACTAAATAATAGATGTGGTGTTTCGTCAATATGCAACTCGTTGCATATTGAGCTCCACTTAACTTGTAGTATTGTTTGTGCACTTTGCCATGCCATGCATATTAAACCGGACATGCATCATACTTGTTTGTGCATTGTATGCCATGTTTATGATATGTGTGTTTACCGTGTTGTTTCTTTCTTTCCGGTTTGCTTCTCTTGTTAGCTTCGGTTTCGTTCCGGAGTTGTGAGGATTCGCTCGACTGTTGCTCCTTCTGCTTCATGGATCCGTTCTTCTCCCTTGTGGAATCCCAGGCAAGATGATCATACCCTTGGATACCTTTACTACCATTGCCATGCTTAGTTGTCTCGATGCTATCGTTACATGTCGCGATACCCATCTTTTATGTCAGCCTCTCCTTGTTGCCATGAAACCTCTGACATTTGAAACCTTCCTAGCAAAACCACTGTTTGGCTATGTTACCCGCTTGCTCAGCCTCGCTTGCTCAGTCCCTCTTATAGCGTTGTTAGTTGCAGGTGAAGATGAAGATCGTTCCTGGAGGGAACTTGTTGTTGGATATATCACAATATCTATAATTATTATTAACACACCTATATACTGGGCATGGGTGGAAGGCTTGGCCTTTTGCTCGGTGTTTTGTTCCACTCATGCCACCTTAGGCGCCGATAAACCGGCATTATGTTCCTTGATTTTGCGTTCCTTACACGATGGGTGAAATGGGGACCCCTTGACAGTTCGACTTTGAATAAAACTCCTCCAGCAAGGCCCAACATTGGTTTTATTTGCTCATAATAACAACTTAATTAATTAATTAAATTGCATAGGGAGTTAGCGCTACCCGAGGATTCTTAATTCTACATAGCAGGGGGGGCCAGTGCTGATGGTGTTGGTCCCAAACTAGAGCCACTTGCGGATACCACCCAGTTCGCTGGGATCTTCGGTATCTGTACGTACTGCTCATCCGGACGTGGCCTGAGACGAGATACGCGCGGCTACTATCAGGGTGTCGGCACGCCGGGAGGTCTTGCTGGACTTGTTTTACCATTGTCGAAATGACTTGTGCTACCGGGATGCCGAGCCTGATCGGATTTTCCCTAAGATAAGGAGTGATGATATTATATTTATCACTTCAGCTAATCGTGAGAGCTTGTGATGGGCTAAGTTGGAACACCCCTGCAGGGTTATGATCTTTCGAAAGCCGTGCCCGCGGTTATGTGGCAGATTGGAATTTGTTAATGTCCGGTTGTAGAAAACTTGACAGAGGATCCGAAGTAAAACACACAACTGTGTGAGTAACCGTGACTGTCTCTTTTCACTTTGAGAAGAGAACACGGTGGGGTTATGTTTGACCGTATGTAGTTAGGATCTTTAGCGATCACCTTTTGCGACCGTTTGCGTAGCTTCTCATCTTATTCTGGTACTCGTAAGTTAGCCACCATATTATGCTTAGTCGCTGCTGCAGCCTCACCACCTTACCTCTTCCTACCCTTAAAGCTTTGCTAGTCTTGTTACCCATGGTTATGGGATTGCTGAGTCCTCGTGGCTCACAGATACTACAACACCAGATGCAGGTTCCACCGAGTTTGATGCAGGAGCTGGTTCAAGTACTTCACTGGGAGCTCGATGAAGTTTGTGGCCGTTTGCTTGTGACGTTTCGACGTTCAGTAGTGGCTTCTACTAGGATTCGATCCTGACCTGTGGCTTTATGTTGTTTTGGTATCTTTCTTTTGGATCTTCACCCGTAGTCGGGTTGTGATGTTTTGAATGATGTCTTGCTTATGTAATGTTTTGAGTGAAGTGGCGAGTGTAAGCCAACTATCTTCTTTTGCAATTTAATCCCTCTTTTACATGAGTCGTGCAAAGATACCAAACTTGAGATCATTCTAGGATGGGCTTATACCTTTAAGTCGTGCCTCGACACGTAGGAGGTATAGTCCCATCCTGGGCATTACAATATCCAAGGTAAAACCTACGATCTGTCCTTTCCTACTTGGACCAGGCAACTACAAACATGTGTTGTCTTCTTGTTGAAGGTGTTGTCTTTGTGCTGATGCTCTGGCCTTGATTGGTTGGACCTTGCACCTAAAGTGAAAAATCCTTGTCCTAGCCTTTTAGGCTAGACTCGATAATGTAACTCGATTATGTACTCTGTTCTTGTAGGTGTTTTCTTGCAGAGCATGGCAACTTAGTCGTAGTTTTTCTTTGACGCATCCTATAATGGATTGACATTTGCATACAATCTCATTTACTATGGTTATAAGGTGTTTTGGCCTCGTGGTCTTTCTTTTATTTAACAAAATGTGGTCATGTGAATCCTAGGATGTGGAGGCCGAGAGTATAACCTTCCTTTTGAAGAATTCACTAGTCCAATTTCTACCCATCTTAGGTTGCCCTGGGCAACATTTCTTCTTGTCTGGAACTCGGCATCATTAACTAAATACATACCCCTCATATAGATCATGAAACATGATTTGGCCCAAAGAAACTCGGTTTACAAAACTGAATTAAACTTAGAGTCTAAAATAAACTCCTTGACATTTAAACGACGTCCAAACTGGCACTAACTATGATTTTATGTCCAAATGCAAGGTTTTGAGTTACTAAAATAAAAACATTAACTACAACAATAAGCTTATTAATGGCTCGATTGTTGTAATACAAATATGAAGACTTCAATAAGATGATTGTTTTAGTTAATGTTTTATTACACTACTTTTCAACCCAAATATAAGCAACAAAAAAAACATGCCTCCCATTAGTAATACTTTTGTCTAGGTAATATATAATATCTTGTTCATTTGTGTGTGTTCATATCCATATTTCCCAAAATATGTAAATATATTGTAGGAGTGTTTTAGAAAAAAACGTGCCTAACAAGTAACTTGTGGTGAAGCATTTCTAGAGTACAAAACTCTTAAGCTTGGGTGTAACAAAGAGTTTCGTAGAATTGTGTGAGGTGTTAAAAAGTTGCCCCTCCTGCAACTCTAGGTTGTTACTAGCTCTTGTATCTTGGTTCTTCTTGCATAATATCTTACCTTTTTTGTATGTTTATAGGGGTTTACTTGTCATCGATGCTCCTGATTGCTTCAACTGGGTCACTCTAGTATTGAATTCGAGCATCATGTTTCACCATGACAATCTTGTTATTCAAACTTGAGCGAGGTCGTTGCAATTGATGACATTGTTAATATGATGTCCAAGGTTTGGAGAGATGAGCAATGGGTTTAGCCATGCAAAGATGGAAAAATAAATTCCATAAACTTTATAAACTGTTGCAGGGGTAGGAGAAAAATACTAGCGGGATAAATAAAAAAGGGGAAAGAAATGCTTGATTGATATTATTGATGATCTTTGATAAGAAATCAGAAACATCTAGGTCAGATGATAGTAAAATTCCCTTAAAAGAGAGTGGAGTGGATCACTATCCAAACTCGTGGGAGAGAAGGAAATCGATTGGCGAAGACAGCTCATGGTCTGGCATTTGTGTAAGGGTGATAACAACACAAGATCAATTCACATGATTGCCAGTGGCTGCCTAGAGATGAGTTGGAGGCTACAAAATACATTAGCCAACATTAAAAGATTCTTTTGTGAGATTTGAAGGCAGTAGCTTTTCTCTAGAGATATAAAATCGATGATGTACCGCTTATGTCTCCCGCAGAGAATGATAGTCGTACTACATTTTCAGTGAAAAGGACGTTAGAGTATGAAACATAACAAACGCACAACTCCGGATGAAATCACACATTTCCTCTGAGATGGTCACATAGAGAATATGTAAATTTTGTTCTTGACTTATTATATAGCATGATGTATCTCCACAAAAATAATACTCCCTCCGTTCCTAAATATAAGTCTTTTTTGATATTCCAATGCGGATTACATACGGAGCAAAATAAGTGAATCTGCACTCTAAAATATGTCTATCTACATCTGTATGTAGTCCTTATTGAAATCTCTAAAAAGATTTATATTTAGGAACAGAGGGAGTAAATAGTTTTCACAATTTTTTTGAATCAAATATGCTTTGTATTGGATCAAGAGAATGTCGGACACAACCAGATAATGGGTAACTAAAAAAATAATCATAAAAATTAGCCTAAGAAAAAGAGAGATTACAAGCAAGACCATATGTCTCCAAATTCTTGTTGAATTCACAATCGAGCATGTCATCATTGCGCAACCATAGCTCTCATTAGCAATGGATAACATCGAGCAATTCAGCCACATAAGTACCTGCAAAGACATGTGGACAATGAAATTTTGTTCGATCCACAATAGTAAACCGCCCTGTACGATGAAGATTAGCAATCACGACAAACATATCGGTGGGGGAACCACCCCGGTCTAGCCAGACAGTCACGCCAATATGTCCGATCAAGCCAACTACTTTACTCACAAAGGCTTGAAAGAAGGGGTTGTTGAAGAAGACGAGGTTGTCGCAGACAATGCTTATGGAGCCATGCCGACGGACAATGCAAAGAACCAAACGGTCATCCATAAAGAACAACAGGGGCAAAAAAACTCACAAGCCCCTCGAGACGTGATTGGAGCCAAGAGACTTCTATTCAAGAAATGTGCATATATTAAAAGAAGGACCATCGTATGTGAATTTACTATGAACACAAGCTGTATTAACCCTGTATCCATGTTCTCGTATATGCTTAACAGTCAAATATTATTTTAGCTGGAAAGTTAAGCAAGAGTTTATGTGTGATAGTTTAGTTAGTTCCATCGATCCCACGCAAGGTTGATTCAATGGTATGATAGAAACTTAACCAGAGAAGCATTAGAAGCTGCTCCCAGCTGAGTGTAAATATACACCAACTAGTGGAATGTGCTTTGCCCCTACTAGGGAGCAATCACATATTCACAGCTAGTGGGATGGCTTTTTCCGATACTCTTGTAATACTATGAAAAAAGGATCTTCAATACTCCATGTCACAATTCGTAAGATATGAACCTCGCAAAAATAAAATAAAATTATAAGATATGAAATAGCATTAAGTCAGGGTATTTCAACTGTAATTAGTAGTTTTCAAATTGAGAGCTTGGAGATGCTAGCAGGAAGGAGCCTTGCCTGCATACTTGGAGAGTGGTTTGTCTATCGTGCACAGGATATCATGTGTCTGGATCCTTCATCCTTGGTTACTTTGATATTTGTGTCACATTTTTGGTTGTTGTAAAAAAAGGATGCACTTGTTTTGGATCAGTTTTGCTGATACACGACGATGCAAAATGAAACATTAAGATACACTTTGAAAATTGAAAAAAACACAAATGCAACGTTTTGAAACAAGACAAATTCTGCAAAGTCAAAAATTGTAGTACGAATCTCAAAACAACCACGGACGATGAATGCATGCACACGGTAGAATTGCTTTTCTCTGCATACTTGGTCAAAATCACAAGGTGTAGCCCGGCACACCCACACACACCAGGTCTTGTTATATACGCAAGCAGTCCAAATTGGAATTTTCAAAGCAACACATCAGTGATGATGTGTACGTACTATTATTATATTTTGCGCAAGAGGATACTTCAGTCTGAAGCAGCTCCACGTCCATCCGTGTTGCACAGCATACGTACAGCTAGGGCAGTCATCGACGAATAGCGCGGTTTAGCTGCCGGCCGGCCGTGGCACAATCTTTTATTCCCAAAGCTGCTGTCAAAAATAATAGTAATCCTTCCCGCCAATCCCAGTCTCTCTGTCGCTGTCCTCCCAAGCTCTGATATAGCCGGCCCGGTCTTGCACACAACCTCGAAGATCTTCGATCGTCAAACCCTTCCATCGATCGAATTTGCCATCGGAGACTCGGTAGATCGTCGTAGCTGGCTTGCAACATGGAGAGTGGCAACAGCAAAGCGGCGTCGAGCGAGGAGGAGGCGGCCGTGAGATCCCACAGTCCGGCGGTGGCTGCAGCTCGGCACGGGGACGTCGACGCGGCAGCCGTGTCGGCCTCGGCGGCCCCTAGCGCCCGGCCGTACTACGGGTGCGTGTTCTGCAAGCGCGGGTTCACCACGGCGCAGGCGCTGGGCGGGCACATGAACGTCCACCGCCGCGACCGCGCCAAGCCCGTCCGCCTCCCGACAGAGTGCAACTTGGCGTATCCCCCAGCGCCGCCGGTGAGCAGCGGCGGCTTCGCCATGTTGTACTACGCCCGGCACGTCGGCACCGGAGTGAACGCGGAGGCCGTGGCCGTGAGCCCTGGTAGCCCTATCCCGAGGGAGCTGAGCCTGTTTGCTGCGGACGACGGCACTCACGATCATGACTTGCAACTGGGCCTTCGGTGCCATGGGAGCAGCGGCGGCGACCCGTCGCACGCACCGGAAGGGCCGTCAGAGCGGCGGCAGGACGGTGAGCTACCGGAGAGGAAGCTGGATTTGGAGCTCAGGCTAGGCCCTCGTCCCAGGAACTGATCACTCGCACGGTACCGCTAGTGCAACTCATACACACAAACGCATAAGCAAGCACTCATCTATATACATGATTTATCGATGATATATATGTGGGCTTCCTAGCTAGTATTACTTCAGTTATTTTGCTGCTTATTAATGTCATTATTGCTGTTCTCATCTTCTGCTGCTTGTTCGTAACTGAATGTATACATATTTCACCGTAACAACAAGAGTAGATTGATGATTCGATGTATATCAAATGTTTACACAGATATGCTATATACTTATATCTTGTTTGATTCGCATAATATCGGAAAATGTAGGAAGAATAAAAATGTAGGACTGCGGTGTTATGTCTTCTTGAATTGCATATGATCCAATACCGGGTGAATTTGAACCAAAGCAGAGCATGATTACATAATAATATAGGATAAACATAACAATCCTTTCCAAGAGATCAGTGTCGAGGATAATTTTCTAGTACTAAATACTACAAATGAATTCTTCGTGAAAAAATCACATGCCCATTCTAAAAATGCAAACTAACGCATACAAATACTTTCTGATGATTACAACCCAAAAAGGACGCTGTGTCAAAGATAACAAAGGTAGGAAGCTATATATTCTAGCTCCATATGCATGGAACTTGACCTACGAACCTGTGTGCTATTTAGCTCCTTCAGCACGTTCTCAATGTGGAATCCGCGCTGTTAACGTGGAACTTGATTTCAAATTATTTGGAATTTGCTAACAGAAAGCTAGGAAATATGAAGAGTGTAACATGCCATATCTGAATACAAAGTAGAAAATAATGACTTTTCAACCTACGTAAGAATCCCATATAACAAACTCGTGCACGAACTTTTGTCGTTCACTAGATTGCTTGAAAAAGATAGGGAATTATCAAGCTCAGAGTTTAATTTATGACTCTTTCCTTTCTATAGATATGCCAGGTATACAAAATAGTGCATTTTTGCTACTGCTGCCAGTGCAGCCACAATAAAGTGTATCTTCCGTGTCCAACATATAGTTGTATCAGATTTACTAATTCTCATCTAGATGAGAATTAGCAAATCTATATGAATTCTCCTTTTCAAAACGAACTTGTATATGATTCTAATACGTATAATTCAGGGTTCACCTCAATCCTACTCAACGGAGCCCCTACCTATCTGTTCCTCTGCACCTGAGGTGTGCATCAAGATGAACCACTGTCACCACTTCTCTTTGTGCCAACAGTAAATCTTCTTCACTGTCACCTAAATTTAGCTTGCCAAGATGGAATGATTTGCTTGCACATCCCTCAGCCAGACGTGGAAGAAGTATTTCCTATCATTCAATACACCAATAATAGTAGCTCCCGTCAGAACAAACTGAATATCTTCCTGGATAAGACAATTTTTTTTGAATTTTTGGATAAGACAATAGAACTTGCATCAACCTTAAGGTACTGTGTGCAATATTCCTCCGGAACAACTCGGGGTTCAATAACTGAATTTATGGCCCTCGTAGACATCACTGGACACAGTTTGTCAAGTTTTGCAGCCTGGTTATCATATGGAAAAGATCACGGTCATTAACTCAGCTCTCACATATATGACCACTTACTTGTAGTGTGCACTCTCCAACTAACTGATAGTAATATTATGGAGCGTATTCTATCGGGCATGCATGCGGGCACTAGTTCTAGTTTGAAGCTGGGCACCAATACTTTCTCTTTGTTTTTATTTCTATTTTTTTTTCCAGCATTGTTTCCTTCTTTTTGTACTTTATTTTTCCTTTATATGTATTTTTTCGTTTAGAAATGTTCTTTCTCCATGAAACTACAATTGTACATCTTCTCGTTCGTTAGGGCATTACTAACCAAGTTGTAGTCTCTTTAAGCATACACTGGGTCTAAACAGGACAATTGCTAACACCAAGGGGCGTCGGATTGGGTGTGGTAATTTTGTTAGTGTCTGCCATCTCTCTTGTGTGTTGGGTAGGCTTCTAAGCCCAATGTGTTGTTGCTGTAGTCCTTCCCCGGGCTTCTTTATTGAAATATAATATCTCATGTGGGCTTTTTCTCTATGTTTTTTTGCACTCACGCATAATTGTTATCAGCATTTTTTTCTTAAACTAGATTTATATGTGTTATTTTTTGCGAGGAGATTTATGTGTATTCTCGTTGGTTTAGACATTGAGAACCATGTTGTAATACCACGCGTGGGCCTTTTCTCTATGTTTTCTTTTGTAGATATAGTTGTTGTTTGGCGATGTCCAAGTTTTTGTGCATGTTTTTTTTACAGTTTTGGGTTTTTCCCCACATGTTAAGCTACGAGATAGATTATGCATTTGTTTATTGATGTTTTCATTTGTTCTTGATATGTTTTTCGCCCCAACACACATGGGGGGAGAGAGCGAGAGAGAGTGCGGTTTTTTTTTTTGCAATCCTTCTTTGTTGCTCTTTTTATTTTATTTTTTCATGAAAATTGTGTTTTAGAATACCAGAATCATACAAATAATATATGTGCAACTCTTGTAATATGAATGTGCAACAATGGTAATTTGCACATTCAAAAAATTAAGATTGCACAAAAGCTTATTGTGTTCTTTGTTGCTTCTTTTTTTCATGTCAATTGCACATTTTGAATACAATAGTTTTGCAATACCAAGTGAGTTACACATTTTGAAAAGCACAATTGGACAACTAACATGTATGCAAGTCTAGTGATAGGGGTGTGCGACTATTTTTTTGGCATTCCTCGAGACAAGATTGCAAAAAAAAAATCTTATGCTTTTTATTTTTAGTTTTGCCAATATGTTGCACAATTTAAGGGCCATAAATGCACAAATAATATATGTGCAAATCTACTGACATGACTATGAAACTGGGGTTATTTTTTCATCTTCATATAAAGATTGTACAAAATATTTTTTTGCATTTTTCTGCTGCAACTTTTTCTGTGTGAGTTGCACAATTTAAGATCACGGTTGCACACAGAATATATGTGCAACTCTATTGATATCAATGTACAATTGGAATTGTTTCCCTTTCATAAATTTAAAAGTACAAAAAAATTGTTTTTTGTGTCTTAGTTGCACAAACAATATATGGACAAGTCTATTAAGAGCAACTCTAGCAGATCCCGCAAAACGCGTTCGCGGTTCCGCGAAGATCGCGTTTGCGGGTCGAAAACTACCGCGGCCGAATAGAACCCGTTTCTAAACCTGCATAATTTGAAAAAAAGACTTTCGCGGGAGAAATTGCGCGACGAAGTCTTCCGGCCCGATGACTCCGCGATGGGCAAGCGGAGCGGGCTCGTCGGTCTCCTCCTTCACGGGGACGAAGGCGAACGCGCCGGGCGCCTCCGGCTCCTCCTCGTCCTCCGACCACTCCCTCTTCACGGGGAGATGGCCCGCGGCGGAGGAGGAGGAGCTCTCGGCGTACGAGGACCTCGCGGAGGAGAACGACGCGCGCCGACGGTCGTACTCCGCTGTCTTGCTCCGCTGGAAGCTCGCCGGCGGTGACATCCCGCGGTTGGTCCACCTCCGGGCCCCGCGCTTCCGCGCGCCGTCGGACCAGATGCGCCGCTCGCGCTCTGGGTCCCTCTCGCCGCCAGATCTACTGCCAGAGCCGCATCCGGAGCTCCACATTCGGCCCAACAATGGTCGTCGGCGGCGAGAAATGTGGAGAGGGGGAAGGGGAATCGCGCGGCTCGGTGGCGGCGAGGGATAGGGTTTGGACCCGCAAACGCGTCACGGAACCGCAGTTATAGTGGTCGGGGCGTGCGGTTTGCGGGCTGCAGAAAAAATATTTGCGGGCCGGGCGAGTATGCGGGCTCTGTTCTGACCAGAAAAATGGGTCGAGCCCGCATACTTGCCGGAATTTTTCGGGTTTGCGAGTTATGCGGGGTCTGCTAGAGTTGCTTTAACAAGACTATGCAACATGGGCTATTTTACTGTTTCTAAAATGCACAACATGATGTTATGCTCTATTATTATTATTTCACGTGAGTTGCACACTTTTAGACTACTCCCTCCATTCCCGAATATTTGTCTTTCTAGACATTTCAAATGGACTACAATATACAGATGTATGTAGATATATTTTAGAGTGTAGATTCACTCATTTCGCTTCGTATATAGTCACTTGTTGAAATCTCTAGAAAGACAAATATTTGGGAACGGAGGTAATACATTTTTTTGTACTTTATGATCTTTTTAGTTTTATTTTTGTTGTCTGTAGCACATTTCGAAGACAATGGTTGCACCAATATTTGTGTACAACCCTAGTATTAGTAATGTGAAACTAGGGCTATGTTGCCATTTGTAAGATTCTAAATGCATACAATTTATTTTTCTTTTCTTCTTTCTCTCATCTGTTACTTTCATTTTCTCATGTCAGTTCCACATTGTTAAGACCACTCTTGGGATGTGCAACTCGGACTATTTTTACAAAAAAATGCAAAATTTGTTTGTTATATTTTTATTTCATGATCTTTCTTTTTATTTTATTGTTGCATCTCATATGCACATTTTGAATACAAAAGTTGCACAAACAATATATATGCAACTCTAATGATGACAATATCAACGAGAGTTATTTTCCATTTCAAAAATTAAATTGCACAAAATAATCTTCTATGTTTTTATGGTCGATCGTGTTTGTTGCACCTTAATAAGACTACGTGCAAGTCTAGTGATGGCCATGTGCAACTGGGGTAGTTTGCACATTCTTATAAATAAGATTGCATACTATTATGCTTTAACATTTATGTTATTTTAATTTTCATATTTTCCATCAGTTCCATATGTCAATGACTAAAATTGCAAAACTAATAATATGCAACTATAGTGCTAGTAATGTGCACTTAGGTTTAGTTAGCCATTTTTTAAAATTAAGATTGCTTTTCTCCTCTGCTCTTTTTCTATTTTGATATTCCCGGTAGTTGCATATTTTTAGGATGGCGGTTGCATAATCAAAATACTATAGTTGCACATTTTGTTTTGTGCACCTTTTGGTTATGAGAAATGAGCAAATTTATCATTTTTTAATTTTACCAAAAATAGTGATTGTATATCATCTTATGGTAATGCATGTGTTAACATATTTCCCTTTTTATAGAGGGTTGGTTCTAATGTAAACATGTTTTCTATTTTTCCTATTCATATGCATTATGCAGTAGTAGGGCTAGTGGTTTTCAGGGAATGGGCGGGTGTGTTCTTGAGTGGGCCTAGATCAAGAGTGGTAGTCTTTTTTACGTTTCGTCTTTCCATTTACATTATCTATTATCATCCATTTTATGTTTCGTCTTTCAGGGAATGGGCGGGTGTGTATCTCGCGATTGCTTGGGCCTCCTTGTTGTTGGGCAGTGATAGTCTTGACTTCCTCCCTCACGGAGCGCTCCATCTCCGCTTGTCTTGCGGCAATCTCTTCTTCGGTAGCCCAGTCAACGTGCTTCCCTTGATTAAGATCCTTCTGGACTTGACGTAGACGCCATCCCAAGAAGTCCTCTCCGCTCGAGCCACAAGAAGACATCTCTAACAATAACTTTTTACCCTGGCAGAAACAGATCGAAAATAAAACACACGAAATCGCGAGATACGTTGCCGGAACAATCCGGGCAAATATATAGCAAAAATTTCTGCACAGAAAGGAAGGTAACAAGCTAAAGTGGGGTCGGAGACGGACTCCTGGGTGCCCAGGCGGCCTCCCGGCGCAGCCAGGAGGTAGGCCGCGCCAGGGGGGCGCCTGGGCCCCCTGGAGCTTGTCTCCGGCTCCACTTAGGCTTAGAATTTTCCTAATTTTGCAAAAACTCATAATATGGAACTTTTATGGCGGTTCGCGATGTTTCCTTACCGTAATACATACCTTTTCTTATTCTGCTTCTGCTGGTGTCTGAAACAGGGCTGCAACATGTTCTTCGTGATTTGTTGTGTATATCATATTTACATCAACATTGACAGGGTCTCCTGCTATGTAATGCTTAAGTCTTTGCCCATTCACAACTTGAGGTTTGGTGCCTTCAAAAATGTTAATCTTGATTGCACCAGACCGATAGACTTCTTCAATATGAAATGGCCCTTCCCACCTGGAAAGTAGTTTGCCTGGACAAAACCTGAAACGGGATCTAAACAACAAAACTTTATCACCAACATTAAATTCACGTTTCAGAATCCTCCTATCATGCCACTTCTTTACCTTTTCCTTGAACATTTTAGCGCTCTCGTAAGCTTCACTTCTCCACTCATCTAGAGAAGTCAAGTTCATGAGACGCTTCTCACCAGCTAACTTTGGGTCAGCATTAAGCTCTCTAACAGCCCAGAAAGCTTTGTGCTCTAATTCTAATGGCAAAGGGCAAGCCTTGCCATAAACCATCTTATAGGGGGAATAGCAATAGAAGCAATACTTTCAATAATTTTATCATCACTAGGTAAATCGGTACCACGAGGCTGCTTCGAGAACTTAGAAAAGTTAAATTCATATGGCTCACCATTGAATTCAACAGAAACTTTACCTTTCTTGCAATCTATTATAGCTCCACAAGTTCTGAGAAAAGGTCTACCAAAAATAATAGGACAAAAATTGTCCCTCACTGAACCAAGTACTAGAAAGTCGGTAGGGTATTTTACCTTTCCACATAGGACTCCAACGTCTCTCACAATTCCGATAGGAGAGATAGTTGCTCTGTTTGCAAGATGAACGGTAACATCAACTTCTTCAAGTTCACAAGGTGAAATCTCACCGATGATCTCTTGATAAAGTGAATAGGGGATAGCACTAGCACTCGATCCCAAATCGCATAGCCCATAATAATTGTGATCTCCTATTTTAACAGATACTACTGGAATACCTGAAATTGGGCCTTTATTCTTGGCTGTGACAAGGTTAGTGGAAACAACACAAAAATTTACATTGGAATCCAAAACATCATTAGTAACAAGGTCTTTAACCAATGCAACTTGAGGATCGACCTGATCTGGTCCTCAGGCTCATCAATTCTTCTCTCACTTTTATTTATTATGCCTGTCACAAGAGAGTGCTCCCTTATCCTTGCGGGAAAAGGAGACTTTTCATATATAACTGCAGGCAAAATAGGGTCAGCAACATGAATATCAACAGGTAACTCTTTGAAAGGTTCATGATGCCGATCTCTCTTCTTTTTAAAAGAATCAACGTGAGAGGCAAAATCCTTACATAAATCAATCATTAGATGGGAATCAAGACCAATCTTAGAGCAAAAGGTATTGAAGTAATCAGTTTTCACATAGCTCTCAATATAATCATGCTCATAATTTATAGCGGGTTCAATACCTTTATCGATTTCCCAATCTTCGATATTCCTCTAGATCCTTTCAATGAGATCCCACCTTTCTTCAACACTCTTCGTCTGAAATACCCCACTAGAGGAGGCATCCAGCATCTCCTTATCCTGACGAGAAAGCCTGGCATAAAAATTTGTAAGTATAATTTTCTTGGGGAGCTCATGAATAGGACATTTGAGCATTAGGGACTTCAATCTCCCCCAAGCTTGAGCAATGCTTTCTCCGTCACGAGACCTAAAGTTATAGATATAGTTCCTGTCTCGATGAATTTCATGAAGAGGATAAAACTTGGTATAAAAGAGAGACATAAGCTCTTGCCAATCAAGCAAGTGTGAGTTATCGAGAAGCTTATACCAATCTGAAGCTTTATCTATAAGAGATACGGAGAACAATTTCCTCATGACAAACTCCATTGATACACCTGCAAGCTTAAATAATGAACATAGTTGTGACAGATATAGCAAGTGTTCACCGGGATGTCTGTCTCCTGCATAACGATTAGCCAAAGCATAATCGATAATACCAGCTGGTATTTTATAGGGCACAATTTCAGTAGGGGGAGGAGCAACCACCACAGATGTGGGGCGTCTTCCCACAAGCAACGATCCAATAGCAAGGTTGTCCATAAGGACAAAGAGCAGCAACATCAAAATAAAAACAGAAATATAAAAACTTCCTTACCAGCTTCACTTACCAATAGCGCTAGACTCCCCGGCAACGGCGCCAGAAAACGGTACTTGATGACCCACAACCGTAAGGGATCTATTGCAGCGTTTTCGATAAGTAAGAGTGTCGAACCCAACAAGGAGCAGAAGGTATTGATAAGTGATTCTGAGCAAGGAATAACTGCAAGCACTGAAAGATAACTTTTTAGGGGTTTTCTTGATATAAGCAACAGGAAAGTAAAAGCGAGCAAAGTAAAAGGCACTGGAGAGTAACAAGTGGCCCAATCCTTTCTGAGCAAAGAAGAGGCCTAGCAACTGAACTTATAAAGGCTAAAGTGTTCTTGAGGACACACGGGAGAGGTAGTCATGTGCTTTCGCCATATTCCGTATCGGTACTATGTGATGTGTTGATAAGTGTTGAGTGGGTGGATCTATGCTAGTACACCCTCTAGACTAAGATGAGTGCACTCTTATGATTAAACACTTTGCAAGCATCCGCAAATACAAGATAGTATTTAAGTCAAAAGCCTAACCATAGCAATACGATCGATGATCCATTGTTCCCTTGTGCAAAAGCGTGCGAACTGGGGTTCAGGTTTCTGTCACTCCGGCAACCCACCGTAAGCATTCTTTGTACACAATGTATTCCCCTAGGTCCTTAATAAGGCAAAGTGTTGAGTGTTCGACTCACACAACACCACTAGGAAAATAACAACACAACTTAAGTATCAAACAACACATATTACTTCAACATCATATGACTACTAACAACAAGACTTCTCCCATGTCCTCAAGAACTAAAGTAACTACTCACAAGACATAAAAGAGATCATGATCAGTGGAGATAGATGGATGATAAACAATCTGGACACAATGATATTTCTCCAACAAAACTCAATAGCATTCATCACAAAGTAGTAATCAACACCGATAGAGTAGAGAGGATAGATAGTACGGATTACAACACCAGTTGCAATTGTGAGATGAGATTGGATGAAGATGGAGATGGTGCTGATGTTGGGGATGATGTTGATGATGATCTCGATGATGCCTGTGACGATGGTGATGACGATGGCGATGATCTCCCCTTCCGGGAGGTGATCTCCCCGGCGGAATCTGCCCGCCGGAGATGGCTTTTCTTCTCTGTAGGTTTCCGCCACGAAGCGGCGGCGGAACTCCGTAAACTCTCCCCCTTTTAGGGTTTCTGGATGACGAGGAGTATATAGGCCAGAGGGGAGAGCCTGGAGTGGGCCAGGGGCTCCAGGCGCCCTCCCGGCGCGGCCAGGGTGGGGGCCGCGCCAGGTGGCCGCCTGGGCACCCTGTGGCCCCCCTCTGGTTGCTCTTTTGCGTATCTTCGTGATCCTTCTGGAAAATACCCTCCGTCGATTTTCAGGTAATTTGGAGGTATTCTTCTTCAGCAACTCAGCGTCCACTTTTTACCGCTGAATCCTGCGTCTGCTGCTTCGGCACCGGAAAGTTGCAAACTGTGTAAAATAGGCCAAAACAACATAAGAACATCATTGTAATGTGAAATATATCAATGAATAAGGATGAATTACGATATAAAATAGTGATGCATTTTGGACGTATCAACACCCCCAAGCTTAGACCTCGCTTGTCCCCAAGCGAATACTGAGCTCGGTAAACATGTCCACAAGTTTAGAGAGTGAAGTGTCAATAAATAGAATACGGACAAGAAGCATCACAGTTTCTTCACCAAACTCAAATATCCTCAACAACAATCTTCAACTCATAAGGCCCTTATAAAAGAGTGGTAACACTTATAATCGAAAGTAGGGCTAAGGAAACTCATCAAATCATGGCAAACATGTCCTTTGGTCAAAGAACAACTAATAGCTTTTACTTTTGCTCTTTCTCTTTATGTTTTGATGAGATTAATTGAAGCTTTTGAAAGAACATGTTATTAGGCAAGAAGTGAAAGTGTTAACACAAAGGAAGATGTTTGCTTTAGCTGGGCTTGACAAACAACTTACTTATCAAATGATAATGTCAACAAGGATATAATATGACAAATCTTAATGCAACTTTATATGAATGAATCCTCGTCAACATCAAATGTCTGCTCTCTTTAAGAATAGAAGGAAGTAGGAATAACTGACTCAACCTAAAACTAAGAGATAGGCCCTGCTCTAGGGAAGTAGGGAAAACTCATGTGCTATCCTTAAATCAAACAGAATGAAAACAAGTTTTGAGAGGTGCATGATTTGTCAACGAATGCTAATAGATAACTCAATTACTTCTCAAACTGGACAAGTTTCGAGGAACGGCTCCCGCACGGGGACGATCACATCCCCTTAATCTCCTTTGTTTATCACTGCCAAAAGTTTTCTGATTTCTCATGAACAAAGCGTGAAAGAGGGTTTGTTTGTTGTATTATCTTTTATGAGCCGGGCGCACTCATGCCAGTTCCTCCTTGTATTAGGGGTTTGCAGATTAGACATGCAATCCCGGGGTAAAACTTGTCCAACTTAAAAAGATCATGAATTAACTACTACTTCCTCATGAGCTAAAACAGGGGCACAGAATAGAAGATTTTGAACATTTAAGGATAACACATAAATTCTATACTTTAGGAGGTGGTAGTGGAATACCACGAATAGGAAGGTATGGTGGACTCATATGGAAGGTATTGGTTTAAGGGTATGGATGCACAAGCAGAATTCCGCTTAGTACAGAGTTTAGGCTAGCAAAGGCTTTGAGAGAACAGACAATTGATGATGACTAAGATGCAAAGCAATATAAAGCATAAACATTAAAATAAGCATAACACATCAAGTTGTCTTCCTTGTCAGCATAACACTTCAAGCATAATAACATAAAGGTTTTGGCTATGTCGCTACTTTAAGAAAATCATGCTTGTTGTTATGACCAAAGCTATGTTTGCCAAGATTAAATAAAGTTTTCAAAGCTATACCTGATATAAGGTCAATACTCCCCATAAGAATCATCATATAAGGTCGATTGCGTGAAGAGAATACCGAGTGCAGCAAAGGAACCAATAGACTTCTCATTAATATTCCATCATAGATGACTCCACACTCACGGATACAATCTCTCCACAGAAGGAGTGATAGACCTCAATGCACACACCTATTTCATATAATAACCTCCCTAGACATGATACGACTCTACTTGACTCTAAAAGACAAAAGATAAAGATAAAGATACCGGGCACTCCCCCAAGCTTGGAACAAGCCAAGGGGATGCCATTACCCAAGGAGATTTCACTCCTCATTCTTGTTGACGTTGATTCTTCAAATCTCTAATGACACGGCGAAGGGTTTGGTTTTCCTTCTCCAAGATCTCCACTTGTACCTTTAGTACACGAAAATCTTCGCACAGCTGATTGGTGATGCGATAAGCCTCGGAGATGGTGGAGAGCGTACGTTGATCTTCAAGTGAAGTAGAGGGCCCTGAAAGGTTAAGAGAAAGATCATAATGAGGTTGGACAGATCCCACCATGATGGGATTGCTTGGGCCTCCTTGTTGTTGGGCAGTGATAGTCTTGACTTCCTCCCTCACGGAGCGCTCCATCTCCGCTTGTCTTGCGGCAATCTCTTCTTCGGTAGCCCAGTCAACGTGCTTCCCTTGATTAAGATCCTTCTGGACTTGACGTAGACGCCATCCCAAGAAAACCTCTCCGCTCGAGCCACAAGAAGACATCTCTAACAATAACTTTTTACCCTGGCAGAAACAGATCGAAAAGAAAACACACGAAATCGCGAGATACGTTGCCGGAACAATCCGGGCAAATATATAGCAAAAATTTTGCACAGAAAGGAAGGTAACAAGCTAAAGTGGGGTCGGAGACGGACTCCTGGGTGCCCAGGCGGCCTCCCGGCGCGGCCAGGAGGTAGGCCGCGCCAGGGGGGCGCCTGGGCCCCCTGGAGCTTGTCTCCGGCTCCACTTAGGCTTAGAATTTTCCTAATTTTGCAAAAACTCATAATATGGAACTTTTATGGCGGTTCGCGATGTTTCCTTATCGTAATACATACCTTTTCTTATTCTGCTTCTGCTGGTGTCTGAAACAGGGCTGCAACATGTTCTTCGTGAGTTGTTGTGTATATCATATTCACATCAACATTGACAGGGTCTCCTGCTATGTAATGCTTAAGTCTTTGCACATTCACAACTTGAGGTTTGGTGCCTTCAAAATTGTTAATCTTGATTGCACCAGACCGATAGACTTCTTCAATATGAAATGGCCCTTCCCACCTGGAAAGTAGTTTGCCTGGAGAAAACCTGAAACGGGATCTAAACAACAAAACTTTATCACCAACATTAAATTCGCGTTTCAGAATCCTCCTATCATGCCACTTCTTTACCTTTTCCTTGAACATTTTAGCGCTCTCGTAAGCTTCACTTCTCCACTCATCTAGAGAAGTCAAGTTCATGAGACGCTTCTCACCAGCTAACTTTGGGTCAGCATTAAGCTCTCTAACAGCCCAGAAAGTTTTGTGCTCTAATTTTAATGGCAAATGGCAAGCCTTGCCATAAACCATCTTATAGGGGGAATAGCAATAGAAGCAATACTTTCAATAATTTTATCATCACTAGGTAAATCGGTACCACGAGGCTGCTTAGAGAACTTAGAAAAGTTAAATTCATATGGCTCACCATTGAATTCAACAGAAACTTTACCTTTCTTGCAATCTATTATAGCTCCACAAGTTCTGAGAAAAGGTCTACCAAAAATAATAGGACAAAAAATGTCCCTCACTGAACCAAGTACTAGAAAGTCGGTAGGGTATTTTACCTTTCCACATAGGACTTCAACGTCTCTCACAATTCCGATAGGAGAGATAGTTGCTCTGTTTGCAAGATGAATGGTAACATCAACTTCTTCAAGTTCACAAGGTGAAATCTCACCGATGATCTCTTGATAAAGTGAATAGGGGATAGCACTAGCACTCGATCCCAAATCGCATAGCCCATAATAATTGTGATCTCCTATTTTAACAGATACTACTGGAGTACCTGAAATTGGGCCTTTATTCTTGGCTGTGACAAGGTTAGTGGAAACAGCACAAAAATTTACATTGGAATCCAAAACATCATTAGTAACAAGGTCTTTAACCAATGCAACTTGAGGATCGACCTTGATCTGGTCCTCAGGCTCATCAATTCTTCTCTCACTTTTATTTATTATGCCTGTCACAAAAGAGTGCTCCCTTATCCTTGCGGGAAAAGGAGGCTTTTCATATATAACTGCAGGCAAAATAGGGTCAGCAACATGAATATCAACAGGTAACTCTTTGAAAGGTTCATGATGCTGATCTCTCTTCTTTTTAAAAGAATCAACGTGAGAGGCAAAATCCTTACAGAAATCAATCATTAGATGAGAATCAAGACCAATCTTAGAGCAAAAGGTATTGAAGTAATCAGTTTTCACATAGCTCTCAATATAATCATGCTCATAATTTATAGCGGGTTCAATACCTTTATCGATTTCCCAATCTTCGGTATTCCTCTGGATCCTTTCAATGAGATCCCACCTTTCTTCAACACTCTTCGTCTGAAATACCCCACTAGAGGAGGCATCCAACATCTCCTTATCCTGACGAGAAAGCCTGGCATTAAAATGTGTAAGTATAATTTTCTTGGGGAGCTCATGAATAGGACATTTGAGCATTAGGGACTTCAATCTCCCCCAAGCTTGAGCAATGCTTTCTCCGTCACGAGACCTAATGTTATAGATATAGTTCCTGTCTCGATGAATTTCATGAAGAGGATAAAACTTGGTATAAAAGAGAGACATAAGCTCTTGCCAATCAAGCAAGTGTGAGTTATCGAGAAGCTTATACCAATCTGAAGCTTTATCTATAAGCGATACGGAGAACAATTTCCTCATGACAAACTCCATTGATACACCTGCAAGCTTAAATAATGAACATAGTTGTGACAGATATAGCAAGTGTTCACCGGGATGTCTGTCTCCTGCATAACGATTAGCCAAAACATAATCGATAATACCAGCTGGTATTTTATAGGGCACAATTTCAGTAGGGGGAGGAGCAACCACCACAGATGTGGGGCATCTTCCCACAAGCAACGATCCAATAGCAAGGTTGTCCATAAGGACAAAGAGCAGCAACAGCAAAATAAAAACAGAAATATAAAAACTACCTTACCAGCTTCACTTGCTATAAGTGTTTTCTTGAGGACCCAACGCGCTAGACTCCCCGGCAATGGCGCCAGAAAATGGTACTTGATGACCCACAACCGTAAGGGATCTATTGCAGCGTTTTCGATAAGTAAGAGTGTCGAACCCAACGAGGAGCAGAAGGTATTGATAAGTGATTCTGAGCAAGGAATAACTGCAAGCACTGAAAGATAACTTTTTAGGGGTTTTCTTGATATAAGCAACAGGAAAGTAAAAGCGAGCAAAGTAAAAGGCACTGGAGAGTAACAAGTGGCCCTATCCTTTCTGAGCAAAGGAGAGGCCTAGCAACTGAACTTATAAAGGCTAAAGTGTTCTTGCGGACACACGGGAGAGGTAGTCATGTGCTTTCGCCATATTCCGTATCGGTACTATGTGATGTGTTGATAAGTGTTGAGTGGGTGGATCTATGCTAGTACACCCTCTAGACTAAGATGAGTGCACTCTTATGATTAAACACCTTGCAAGCATCTGATGGGCCTCGAACCCCTCGTTGGTTACCCCAAGTGGAAGGTGTAAGATGCAGTAAGTAGAAGTGTTTTCCCCTAGCAAAGATGCCAAGGATCAAATCCCCAGAGACTCCTAGGTTAAACAAGTAGGTGTCAACTGCTAACGGCGCAATTAGCAATCAACGTGGACCTGCACACAGATACAAATAACTTTGCTCCCAACGAGTACAGAGAGGTTGTCAATCTCTCCGGCCTTGTAGTTCACAAAGGGTTAAAAGCAATGATAGTAGTGATAGATAGTTTTTGTGATAGTAAGTAAATAGCGAAAAGTAAATAGTGAATGTGATCAATGATGGTAATATGGACCGGAGTCTCATGATGTTCACTAGTGATGTCTCTCTCCCAAATGACGATAAAACAGCTATGTGAGGTAAACAAATTACAGCTGGGCAATTGACAGGACCACGAACGCAAACCAATGCTGACTACATTGCAAGAAAGGTTGAGGTTCAAAGCATGGGCGGTACGCCAAAGTAAGTAGACCGAAATCCATCAATATCTACTACTAATCATCCACCTTGAGATATCTATCCAGAACATCTCGCTGGTATTAAGTTGCGAGTCCCACCCATAGTGTAAACTCAATGCAACAGACAACTGCATTAAAAGAACTTTGCGTAAAGTAAACAATCCTTGCACCCGCGGGCACAAGCACCGTTGTTTTCCCCCTTGTGGCAACAAAACATCCCCTAGACTCATGTTTCTGTCACTCAAGCTAGTCATCGAGGGGCATGAACCCACAATCGAGCATAACGTTCCCTCTTGGAGTCACTACTTACTACTCGGCCAAAGCAATAAATAACAACGGAGAACATGCAAGAATTACTTATGAACTAAAATATAAAAGAGGTGAATCAAATATATTACTCAAGATCAATCTGAACATAATCTCATAATCCATCGGATCCCAGCAAACTCAACATAGCAACAGCATAAGGATTACATAGGTGCCTCGATCATGTAGGGCAGCTCACGAGGACTAATTAGTGAAGCACAAGAACGGGAGGAGAACATCACATAGCTACTGGTCATGGACTCATGGTCCAAGGGAGACTACTCACGAGTCATCCGGGAGGCGTCCATGGTGGTGGAGAAGCTCCCGGTGGTGATCCTCCCCTCCGGCAGGGTGCCGGGAAGAGTTCTCCTGGTGCTCCCGATCTTGGAAGCGGCGGCGGCGGCAGAACAGAGATGGGATCGCGAAAAGAAGTCCTCTTCTGAGGGTTACGGAGGACCCTTTAAATATATGCCAAAGTAGGGCACCGGGGGACCCTCGGGGGGCCGAGGCGCCCCCCCGGCGCGGCCCAGGGGGGGGGCGCCCACAGGGCGCCTGGAGCCCCTGTGGCCCCCCCCAAGGTTGCCCTTCAGACGCAGTGTTGTTTCCGGTTCGCTGATTTTTTATATAATTTTTCTGGATTTTTCTGGGCAGTTCTCGAAACGTGAAAACCTGAAATACAAAAACAGCCGAAAACAGAAACTGGCACTGGGGTGCACTGGATTAGTAAGTTAGTCCAAATATGATCAAAAGTGTATGGAAGTGTATGAATATCATAGCAATATCACCCAAAAGTGGCATGGAGCAAGCAGAAATTATAGATACGTTTTGGACATATCAACATCCCCAAGCTTAATTCCTGCTCGTTCTCGAGTAGGTAAATGATAACAAGAATAATTTCTGTGGTGACATGCTATTAACCATATAGGACTTTCTCATAGTCATATGACAAAAGCTTACTGAGACAATGATTCTAAAGTAATTAAGTTGCCTCAAGAGAAAATCACAAATGACTGAAAGTTTTACAACATGAAACTGAAACATCAAAAAGATTTGTAATGAACATGATGTGCAAATATGATAAAGTGATATCTAGCTTGCCCCTTTTAGTGATGCAAAACATAAATGCAAGGGCACCTTCAAGGTTTAAGTGATGACTAGATACAATCATTTCAGAATAAACGATATCACAATCATGCAAAAGACAATGCTACTTTGGGACAATGCACATTACACTCAGAATGACAATCATGCTCTCAGTAGTTGGTGCTTCAATCACAAAGGTAAAAAGAAAGGTTAAGTGCTAGAGCTTTTTATTTGAAAACATGGAAGCAATTGTGTCAACGGTAGTAGTACTTCATATGTGTCATGCATAAAACATCCTATAAGTTGCAAGCCTCATGCATCGAATACCAATAGTGCTCGCTCCTTGTCCTAATTAGCTCGGATTCCCATGGGTTATCATTGCATTGCATATGTTTTAACCAAGTGTCACAAAGGGGTACCTCTATGCCACCTGTACAAAGGTCCAAGGAGATAGATCGCATTTGATTTCTCGTTTTTGATAGATCTTAACTTGAGGACATCCATACCGGGACAACATAGAAAATAGATGATGGACTCCTCTTTAATGCATAAGCATATTCTCATGAGAGATTGAGGATTAAGGTCCAAGCTAAAACTTCCACCATGATGCATGGCTTTGGTTGGCGGCCCAATGTTCTTCTCTAACAATATGCATAGTTATTCAACCCACGGTAAATCACCCTTACTTCAGACAAGACGAACATGCATAGCAACTCACATGATATTCAACAAAAGTGTGACAGTTGATGGCGTCCCCAGAAACATGGTTACCGCTCAGCAAGCAACTCATAAGAAATAAGATACATAAGCAACATATTCTTTACCACAATAGTTTTTAGGCTACTTTCCCATGAGCTATGTATTGCATGGTTAATTTGCTTAGTACAGGTGGAGGTTAGCAAAAAGACTGGGAGCGACCAACTAAGAGAGCAATGACGGTCATAATCATGCAGAGCGACAAAGCAATATTGAATCAGGCATGGTAGTTATATCGCTACTTAGAAACAAAAGATCATCAAGGCTTGACAGACTTTCTTTACAGTCTTGAATATGCGTGAGCATACGCCAAGTCAATCAAAATAAATTCTCTAAGGAAGATATTACTAAACCATACCACATCATAGGCAAACAAACCAAGTTGGTACTCCAATAACATATTGGGAACCCCCCAGCTATTTGAGATTAACCAAAAGAAAACCCGAACTACTAAGCACCATCATGCAAGTAGCATCTTTATCATAGACACATTAACCCATGCAACGGAAGCAAACTCTCTTAATAAGGTGAGCATGGTAATTAAAGAGAGTTCAAGCAACCAACTAAATAAAAGCTCTTGAAAAGATAAGCATGAATACTAAGAGCAGAATATGATAGTAGCTATTAAAAGACAAAGAACACACACAACATAGATAGACATGAAAGTTCTATGTAATGTTCTAGGTAGAGGTCGAGCGTGTTTCTCTCCCACATAAAGGAATGCTGGGTTCCGACTCGTTATGAAAAACTAAAAAGAAAACTAAAAGCAAGACGCTCCAAGCATAGCACATAACACATGAAGTGATAAAAATATAGCGGAACGAAAGACGAACTGATAATGTTGATGGAGAAGGGGATGCACGGGGGCATCCCCAAGCTTAGACGCTTGAGTCTCCTTGAATATTTCTTGGGGGTGCACGGGGGCATCCCCAAGCTTGAGCGCTTGACACTCCTGAATATTTTTATCATCTTCCCTCGCACACTTGAAAACTCCCTTCATACATAACTCATCATAATTTGATTAGCGAGGTTAGTACCCTTAATAAAATAATTATACCTTGCTGGAAATAAGGGTATTCTTGAAGTTCTACTATTTCTCAAGATTGCCAAAAGGTTTTTGCAAAGAAAAAACAAGTTCTTAATTTGCAAAGTGAAGGTAAGGCAAAACAGGACAGAATCTGTGAAAAACAGAACAGCAGGCAGTAATTGACCTGTTCGGGATACTTCTGCAACTCAAATAAAAAAACTCAGAACTGACGCACGAAAGACAATTATATAGAGAACGCTGTCGAAAAAATTCAGACAAAAAAGATGATCTGGTGATTTTATACGAAATTTTCTATCCAAGGACAGAATCTGTTTCCTGGACAGCACCTCACAACTTTTGAACTTTCTAGCAATCAGAGGCTATACTTGGCACAAATATGAAAAGCAAAGATACAATGATGATGCTACAGCAGTAAACAACATCAAGACACAACAAAAGTAAAAAATTTATTCATGTGGGCTGCCTCCCAAAAGCGCTTTCTTTTATGCCTTTAAGCTAGGCATAAGACTTTAATGATGCTCTCGTAGGAATAAGAGTTGAAGAACAAAAGAGAGCATCAAGAAGCAAATACCAAACACATTTAAGCCTAACATGCTTCCTATGCATAGGAATATTGCAATAGAATAATTCATTGAAGCACAAAGCAATAAGCATAGGAAGACAAAACAAGTGCAGCTTCAAAACCTTCAACATAAAGAGAGGGAACTTGATATTATTGAAATATCTATAAGCATATGTTCCCTTCTCATAATAATTTTCAGTGGGATCACGAATAAACTCAACAATATAAGCATCACATAAAGCATTGTTACCATGATCCACATGCAAAAAGGTACTCTTACTCCCCACATAAGCATCATGAAGAGGATAAAACTTAGTATAAAAGAGAGACATAAGCTCTTGCCAATCAAGCAAGTGCGAGTTATCGAGAAGCTTATACCAGTCTGAAGCCTTATCTATAAGTGATACGGCGAACAATTTCCTCATGACAAACTCCCTTGATACACCTGCAAGCTTAAATAATGAACATAGTTGTGACAGATATAGCAAGTGTTCACCGGGATGTCTGTCTCCTGCATAACGATTAGCCAAAACATAATCGATAATACCAGCTGGTATTTTATAGGGCACAATTTCAGTAGGGGGAGGAGCAACCACCACAGGTGTGGGGCGTCTTCCCGCAAGCAACGATCCAATAGCAAGATTGTCCATAAGCATAACTAGTGAAATACATAAGGAAAACTGAAAGGTAAACTAACAAGACTAAAAAGCAAAGGTAAAAGATAGCATGCAACTCCCCTATCCTGAAGAGTGGAGTCCCCGGCAACGGCGCGAGAAAATACTCCTTGATGGGCCTCGAACCCCTCGTTGGTTACCCCAAGTGGAAGGTGTAAGATGCAGTAAGTAGAAGTGTTTTCCCCTAGCAAAGATGCCAAGGATCGAATCCCCAGAGACTCCTAGGTTCAACAAGTAGGTGTCAACTGCTAACGGCGCAATTAGCAATCAAAGTGGACCTGCACACAGATACAAATAACTTTGCTCCCAACGAGTACAGAGAGGTTGTCAATCTCTCCGGCCTTGTAGTTCACAAAGGGTTAAAAGCAATGATAGTAGTGATAGATAGTTTTTGCGATAGTAAGTAAATAGCGAAAAGTAAATAGTGGATGTGATCAATGATGGTAATATGGACCGGAGTCTCATGATGTTCACTAGTGATGTCTCTCTCCCAAAAGACGATAAAACAGCTATGTGAGGTAAACAAATTACAGCTGGGCAATTGACAGGACCACGAACGCAAACCAATGCTGACTACATTGCAAGAAAGGTTGAGGTTCAAAGCATGGGCGGTACGCCAAAGTAAGTAGACCGAAATCCATCAATATCTACTACTAATCATCCACCTTGAGATATCTATCCAGAACATCTCGCTGGTATTAAGTTGCGAGTCCCACCCATAGTGTAAACCCAATGCAACAGACAACTACATTAAAAGAACTTTGCGTAAAGTAAACAATCCTTGCACCCGCGGGCACAAGCACCGTTGTTTTCCCCCTTGTGGCAACAGCACATCCCCTAGACTCATGTTTCTGTCACTCAAGCTACTCATCGAGGGGCATGAACCCACAATCGAGCATAACGTTCCCTCTTGGAGTCACTACTTACTACTCGGCCAAAGCAATAAATAACAACGGAGAACATGCAAGAATTACTTATGAACTAAAATATAAAAGAGGTGAATCAAATATATTACTCAAGATCAATCTGAACATAATCTCATAATCCATCGGATCCCAGCAAACTCAACATAGCAACAGCATAAGGATTACATAGGTGCCTCGATCATGTAGGGCAGCTCACGAGGACTAATTAGTGAAGCACAAGAACGGGAGGAGAACATCACATAGCTACTGGTCATGGACTCATGGTCCAAGGGAGACTACTCACGAGTCATCCGGGAGGCGTCCATGGTGGTGGAGAAGCTCCCGGTGGTGATCCTCCCCTCCGGCAGGGTGCCGGGAAGAGTTCTCCTGGTGCTCCCGATCTTGGAAGCGGCGGCGGCGGCGGAACAGAGATGGGATCGCTAAAAGAAGTCCTCTTCTGAGGGTTACGGAGGACCCTTTAAATATATGCCAAAGTAGGGCACCGGGGGACCCTCGGGGGGCCGAGGCGCCCCCCGGCGCGGCCCAGGGGGGGGGGGCGCCCACAGGGCGCCTGGAGCCCCTGTGCCCCCCCAGGTTGCCCTTCAGACGCAGTGTTGTTTCCGGTTCGCTGATTTTTTATATAATTTTTCTGGATTTTTCTGGGCAGTTCTCGAAACGTGAAAACCTGAAATACGAAAACAGCCGAAAACAGAAACTGGCACTGGGGTGCACTGGATTAGTAAGTTAGTCCAAATATGATCAAAAGTGTATGGAAGTGTATGAATATCATAGCAATATCACCCAAAAGTGGCATGGAGCAAGCAGAAATTATAGATATGTTTTGGACGTATCAGCATCCGCAAATACAAGATAGTATTTAAGGCAAAAGCCTAACCATAGCAATACGATCGATGATCCATTGTTCCCTTGTGCAAAAGCGTGCGAACTGGGGTTCAGGTTTCTGTCACTCCGGCAACCCACCGTAAGCATTCTTTATACACAATGTATTCCCCTAGGTCCTTAATAAGGCGAAGTGTTGAGTGTTCGACTCACACAACACCACTAGGAAAATAACAACACAACTTAAGTATCAAACAATACATATTACTTCAACATCATATGACTACTAACAAGAAGACTTCTCCCATGTCCTCAAGAACTAAAGTAACTACTCACAAGACATAAAAGAGATCATGATCAGTGGAGATAGATGGATGATAAACAATCTGGACACAATGATATTTCTCCAACAAAACTCAATAGCATTCATCACAAAGTAGTAATCAACACCGATAGAGTAGAGAGGATAGATAGTACGGATTACAACACAAGTTGCAATTGTGAGATGAGATTGGATGAAGATGGAGATGGTGCTGATGTTGGGGATGATGTTGATGATGATCTCGATGATGCCCGTGACGATGGTGATGACGATGGCGATGATCTCCCCTTCCGGGAGGTGATCTCCCCGGCGGAATCTGCCCGCCGGAGATGGCTTTTCTTCTCTGTAGGTTTCCGCCATGGAGCGGGGGCGGAACTCCGTAAACTCTCCCCCTTTTAGGGTTTCTGGATGACGAGGAGTATAAAGGCCAGAGGGGAGAGCCTGGAGTGGGCCAGGGGCTCCAGGCGCCCTCCCGGCGCGGCCAGGGTAGGGGCCGCGCCAGGTGGCCGCCTGGGCACCATGTGGCCCCCCTCTGGTTGCTCTTTTGCGTATCTTCGTGATCCTTCTGGAAAATACCCTCCGTCGATTTTCAGGAAATTTGGGGGTATTCTTCTTCAGCAACTCAGCGTCCACTTTTTACCGCTGAATCCTGCGTCTGCTGCTTCGACACCGAAAAGTTGCAAACTATGTAAAATAGGCCAAAACAACATAAGAACATCATCGTAATGTGAAATATATCAATGAATAAGGATGCATTAAGATATAAAATAGTGATGCATTTTGGACGTATCACCGGGTTTTCAGGGTATTAAATCCCCAAAAGTGGCCCTTGTGCTCACCAGCCCCAGGATTACTGTTAGCTGTTGAGGCACCACTTGATACAGAAATTCCAAGCAAAAATACGAAATATGTAGTACAAGACCATTCTGGCCTGTGAGTACAACACAAGGTTTCTAGTGGCTGATGGCGGAAGCGGTTTATAGAACATCGGTGTCTGTGGGACTCCATTTCCCACGGGAAGAGCTGACCAGGTTAACTCCTATCTTCGCGAGGCTGCTATCACTGTTGCGTAGGTTCCGGGCGGTCATCGCAACGCTCCTCTTCATGCTAGGAAATCTGGCCAAGACAATAGCCAGGGACAAGCTTGTGAGTACTTTGAATGTACTCGCAAACATTATGAACACAGGTACAATATAACAAAAGAAAATTGTGCTCGGAAACATTTGATGATCACAATGTCAGTTACGAAATGTTAATCCATGATGCAAGCAGGTTGTTTATATAAAATATGAATATGCAATCAGAGAGTGAAGATAAAAATAAAGTATGCCACAGTCGGGCGTCTCAGCGACACCTCATAAAGGGCTTATAAAGTGAATAAATGACAAACATGCCACAGTCGGGCGTCTGAGCGACACCACATAAAGGGCTTATAAGAAAAAATAAATGACGAGAATGCCATAGTCGGGCGTCTGAGCGACACCACATAAAGGGCTTATAACGAAAAATAAATGACGAGCATGCCACAGTCGGGCGTCTGAGCGACACCATATAAAGGGCTTATAATTAAAAGAAATAACAGTGAATATCCAGGAGGTAGAACCATCCCAGGGATACTCAATAACTCAAATAATATAAGGGTTAGTCCATAATAATAATAATAGTAACAGTCATCATAGGTCACAAGTCATGATCCATGTTTTGGTTTGGTAGTCCTTCCTCCGAAGACCGACACTAAGACCGACACTTGACCCATCCTAGACTGTTGTCCTAACCTATGGACACGGCTATTCGAATAGATTTAATCTCTGCAGAGGGTGTACTCTTTACCCACGAGTAACGGATTCCTTTAGTCCATCGGGACTAATTCCGTCTACGATCTTTTAATTTGAAAACACACCTGACCGCACACACCAGCCTAACTTACCGGCGTCTGGAATCAGCCACGACACCTGTTAAGCGAAACTCTAAGTGGGGAGGCTACAACCTCGACTAGCATGGGATCGCAAAATTTATAACGCGCGTAAACCGGGGAAGCTACCCCCTTCGGCCCCAACCGAAAACACCCATGCCCTCGGACCAGGTGGCATGCCTACCGGATGCAGCCGGTATCTTCCACCATGGCCTCTCTGTACGGTGTGTGCTAGAAAGGGGTTGACAACTTACTGAACCGTACCCTACCCATGGCAGGGACAAGCGGTATCACGAAACAAGCATGGGGGTTGCCGGAACAAGACTCGATCTATGGTCGACTCAGGAGGTTAAAGCATTACTTGTATGAATAGCATAACCAATATATTCCACATCAACAGACGGAACCACCACTCATCATACCTCACCATGCCATACCGGACACCACCGTCTCGACGAGGGACTAGGGACGAGCTCGTGTCTACACAAGACAGCGACTCTCCCGGCTTTCTTTCGATAGGCATGAAAGACATACGAGGGGGATTTCCATCACAAACATTTTAATTTCCAACAGCAAGGAGTCTACATCATGCACTCATGGGTATGATCATATCATCAGATAGGGAAAATGAATGCATCCATGTCAAGGTGGTGTTGTAATCGTATCCAACAATGCACCACAAGTATTGGGCCATGGTTCAGAGTGCTTGCCTTCAAGTTGTGGAGAGGCAGAGTGCATTCCAAACTTTTGAAATTTTTCTTCAAAAATCCTATTTAAGAAGATATGAATTAACACATAGTTTCAAAACTGCACAAAAAAGTTGTTTGGAAAATTTTCAAATAAAGATGAAAATAAACTAGACAGAATTTGAGAAGCAACAGAAAAAGAATCAACTCAATTGGACTTATATTTAAAAAGTTGTAGCCAGTCAAAGTTTAGTCAACATTCTGTTTTTTAAATAAAACCAGAAAAGAAAACGTTTCGGGGGAGAATACGCTTTCGAAGCGAGGAAAACGTACTTCGGTGGTTACGCTTCCACTTAAGCCAGCGTGGGCCGGCTCTGGGTCACTGACAGTGGGTCCCTTGGGTCCACTGGTCAGGTTTGACCAGTCGCCCGCGTCTTCTTCCACCTCTATCCGAGCGGAGGCGGAGCTCCAGCGATCAACGCCGGCGATTGGCAGCTCCCCACGGCAGTCTGAGGGCAGGGATGGATCCGCCAATCTGGGGCGGTCCTCCCGGTAGTCGCTAGGTCGGCGGGGACGAAGGGTGTTGCTCGCGGTGAGGTCCACGGCGGACGGTGGCTGTGGGAATTGGGGGTCTTGGCTATGGTGGCCCCTGGTCATAGTTGAGACCATGGGCAGCTCCGCACGATCAAGGTGAGTCAGATGGTGGTGCTGGATGGACGGGGGAGGGCCTCCTCGCGGTGAACGGAGCAGAGGTGCGGTGGTGGCCGAACTGGCCGGAGGCGAGGAAGACAGCCTCCCTGCCGTCGATTGCTCGGTGTTGGGGCACAAGGGGAATGGCTTGAGGTCTCCTGAGTCCTCGGACAAGCTCGGGGCTCCTATTTATAGCATTCTATGTCGGTTCCACGGCGGCCGGGGATAAGCTCGTCGGCGAACCGCCGTTCCGTTGCAGCAGGGCGACGTGGAGGCGGCGAGCACTAGCAGACGACTCGTGCATAAGCTTGGACTCCTCTAGGGGCAGCTGGCGCGCTGGAGTGGCTTGGGCGGCGCCGTCCGTGGCAGGGGCGCACTGTGGTCGCCGGCGTGCCGCCAAGGCCGACCTGACGGTGATGCTGTAGGGCTTCAGGGTGGCCTTGTGTTGTGGGAGGGACCAGTGCGTGTTGGCTGCGAGTGGAAGGAACCAGAACGAGCTCAGGGGAGACGGCAGTGGGACGCGGCGACGCGTGTGCACGCACGTGCAAAACTCACGCTCTGCTCGCGCTCGGGGCACGCACGTCACCTGTTCGGCAGAATGCCAAGGCATGCTAGGAGGCTTGGTTGGGCTGGGGTTTAACATGCCTAGGTTAAAGGCATCTAGGAGCTTAGTGGACAAGGCTGTTGGGTCAGTGGATCAAATTTGTAATGCAAACAAAAAAATCATGCCAAAGCTGGCTATGCATATAAGGTGTTCGACAGAATGCCAAGGGCATCTAGGCAACTCTTGGGGTGGCCAAAATCTCCAGACCAGTGTCTCTCTAGGTGTAGAAGATGGTGACAAGGTTAGTTGGGCAAAACTAGAAACTTGCAAGTGTAAGTTTTTGAGAAAATCAATTCTGGACAGAAACTAGAAGGCATTATTGCATGGACCAAAAATGCTCCAAATGGTCCAATCTCCTGGACTTAAGGGTTTTGTAGGGAGGACTACAAGCAGGAGAAAACTCAGGGTTAAAAGAGTAGGTTAACACATGGCTGCAGTAGAAAGTGCCAATCTGGACCAGAGAGCAAAAGAGTATTTTTTACTCAACTTTTTCAAAGAACACCAAAGGGTTTTTGCATAAATGTGATGTAGGAACTTCACATGACATCCCCAAATTTTGGTGGATTTTTTTAATAAATCTATCAAAGGGTTGTAGTGCAAATAGAGCCTTAAAACTAATGAAAAATCACTTTAAGTGATAAAGCTCAGGGGAAAGTAATTATGCAAATAAATCTATTTATAAAAGAAATGTTTTTCCTTGGTAGGGCAAACAAGTCAATAATATATTTGAGAAGTTTTCACCTGGGGTAAAAACTCCACAATAGCAAAAGAAAGAGTGGTTCTGAAACCAAAGAAAACCTAGAGAGTGAAAAGTTTAATTTCCTGGTAAAATTTTGATTAATAAATCAAGGTCAAAATTTTGGGGTGTTACAATTTATTGCCAAAACTTTGGAATCCTTATTCTCAAATGGACAGGTTGCACATTCAAAAACCACAGTTGCACATATCCAATTCTAATGTAACCAACCAAAAACCATTATCTCTAACTAGTCGATCGGTAACCCATCAGTGATGACTACACTAGCACAACCGGTTGATCAATCCATTAGTGTTGACACACATCACTGATAGGATAATAGGTCAATGGTGACTATCGACTGGCTGTTACGAGTAGGTCACTACTTACCGGTTGCCCCACTTTGGCCCGCCAGTGGTGACTGCTTCTGGCTTTGACTAGTGGGAATATACCGCCTCATACATAGATACATACACATCAAACTATGCGAGGGTGCCAGTCCCAACGATACAGTCAAGTGGTGGAAGATCAAACGACATGATGCATTTGTATGAAGGCATGTTTAGCACATGTAACAGGACAACCGATTATCGGGTTTAGGGGTAAGAAGAATCATTCACTCTGTACCAGAAGAGTAGCATCATCGAGTTCAACATGGTCATGAGATCATAAAAGCTAACCCTTCCCAGACGCAAGATAACATCCAGTTCAGCACTAGCATATGATTACAAAAGCTAATTATTAGCTAACTTTAAGTTCAGTAATACGAGCAGGAACATAAGAGAGCAAAACCCAGCAGTGGCAATGAAGCCGATAAAACTATAAAGCCATAGTTAAGCATACAACAGATAGCCTGGTTCAATTGCCTCCAAGAGTGTCATTCCATTGGAGATGTGATGCCAAAAATGACCAACAAAATGTCAGTGATGTTTGTCCTGCTTCCAAATGCCTCTATTTTCTGCCCGTCAAATTTGAAATTTTTTCTCATAATTCTTAAATACATGACTTTAAATATGAAAATTGATACATGCACACATATGTAATGAAATTAAACTTGACTAATGCAACAACAGAGTGACAGTCTCATGAATATGAGAAGAAGTGTTACAAATGTTATGTATCCTTTTGACACTACCAATCCAAAGTGATTATTTTTATGGGCACTTTTTTCACAAGCTCTATTTAAATTAAGTGTTTGATTTATATCGGTGGCTCGAGCATCCCTCTATCCCGCGGCTCCTCGACCAGCCAATTAAGATCCCACGCATGGGATCCAAATAGTCATGGCCATGGTAAAAGATCGTGGATGCCGCCTAGAGGGGGGGGGGGTTAACAGGCGCTTTAAAATAATTACGTTTAGGCTTTAACAAATGCGGAATAAACCTAACGGTTAAATTGTCAAGCACAAAACCTACAACAACTAGGCTCACTTATGTGCACCAACAACTTATGCTAAGCAAGATAAACTACTAGGTGATAGCAAGATATATGACAAGAAACAATATGGCTATCACAAAGTAAAGTGCATAAGTAAAGGGCTCGGGTAAGAGATAATCGAGGCACGCGGAGACGACGATGTATCCCGAAGTTCACACACTTGCGGATGCTAATCTCCGTTTGGAGCGGTGTAGAGGCACAATGCTCCCCAAGATGCCTGTGAGTACAACACAAGGTTTCTAATGGGTGATGGCGGAAGCGGTTTATTGAACATTGGTGTCTGTGGGACTCCATTTCCCACGGGAACAGCTGACCAGGTTAACTCCTATCTTTGCGAGGCTGCTATCACCGTTGTGTAGGTTCCGGGGCGGTCATCGCAACGCTCCTCTTCATGCTAGGAAATCTGGCCAAGACAATAGCCAGGGACAAGCCTGTGAGTACTTTGAATTTACTCGCAAACATTATGAACACAGGTACAATATAACAAAAGAAAATTGTGCTTCGAAACATTTGATGATCACAATGTCAGTTACGAAATGTTAATCCATGATGCAAGCAGGTTGGTTATATAAAATATGAATATGCAATCAGAGAGTGAAGATAAAAATAAAGTATGCCACAGTCGGGCGTCTCAGCGACACCTCATAAAGGGCTTACAAAGTGAATAAATGACAAACATGCAACAGTCGAGCGTCTGAGCGACACCACATCAAGGGCTTATAAGGAAAAATAAATGACGAGCATGCCACAGTTGGGCGTCTGAGCGACACCACATAAAGGGCTTATAAGGAAAAATAAATGACGAGCATGCCACAGTCGGGCGTCTGAGCGACACCACATAAAGGGCTTATAATTAAAAGAAATAACAGTGAATATCCAGGAGGTAGAACCATCCCAGGGATACTCAATAACTCAAATAATATAAGGGTTAGTCCATAATAATAATAAAAATAGTAACAGTCATCATAGGTCACAAGTCATGATCCATGTTTTGGTTTGGTAGTCATTCCTCCGAAGACCGACACTAGACCCATCCCAGACTGTTGTCCTAACCAATGGACACGGCTATTCGAATAGATTTAATCTCTGCAGAGGGTGTACTCTTTACCCACGAGTAACGGATTCCTTTAGTCCATCGGGACTAATCCGTCTACGGTCTTTTATTTTGAAAACACACCTGACCGCACACAGCAGCCTAACTTACCGGCGTCTGGAATCACCCACGACACCCATTAAGCAAAACTCTAAGTGGGGGGGGGGGGCTACAACCTCGACTAGCATGGGATCGCAAAATTGATAACGCGCGTAAACCGGGGAAGCTACCCCCTTCGGGCCCAACCGAAAACACCCATGCCCCCGGACCAGGTGGCATGCCTACCGGATGCAGCCGGTATCTTCCACCATGGCCTCTCTGTACGGTGTGTGCTAGAAAGGGGTTGACAACTTACTGAACCGTACCCTACCTATGGCAGGGACAAGCGGAAGCACGAAACAAGCATGGGGGTTGCCGGAACAAGACTCGATCTATGCTCGACTCAGGAGGTTAAAGCATTACTTGTATGAATACATAACCAATATATTCCACATCAACAGACGGAACCACCACTCATCATACCTCACCATGCCATACCGGACACCACCGTCTCGACGAGGTACTAGGGACGAGCTCGTGTCTACACAAGACAGCGACTCTCCCGGCTTTCTTCCGATAGGCATGAAAGACATACGAGGGGGATTTCCATCACAAACATTTTAATTTCCAACAGCAAGGAGTCTACATCATGCACTCATGGGTATGATAATATCATCACATAGGGAAAATGAATGCATACATGTCAAGGTGGTGTTGTAATCGTATCCAACAACACACCACAAGTATTAGGCCAGGGTTCAGAGTGCTTGCCTTCAAGTTGTGGAGAGGCAGAGTGCATTCCAAACTTTTGAAAGTTTTCATCAAAAATCCTATTTAAGAAGATTTGAATTAACACATAGTTTCAAAACTGCACAAAAAAATTGTTTGGAAAATTTTCAAATAAATATGAAAATAAACTAGACAGAATTTGAGAAGCAACAGAAAAAGAATCAACTCAATTGGACTTATATTTAAAAAGTTGTAGCCAATCAAAGTTTAGTCAACATTCTGTTTTTTTAATAAAACCAGAAAAGAAAACGTTTCGGGGGAGAATACGCTTTCGAAGCGAGGAAAACGTACTTCGGTGGTTACGCTTCCACTTAAGCCAGCGCAGGCCGGCTCTGGGTCACTGACAGTGGGTCCCTTGGGTCCACTGGTCAGGTTTGACCAGTCGCCCGCGTCTTCTTCCACCTTTGTCCGAGTGGAGGCGGAGCTCCGGCGATTGGCGGCTCCCCATGGCAGTCTGAGGGCAGGGATGGATCCGCCAGTCTGGGGCGGTCCTCCCGGTAGTCGCTAGGTCGGCGAGGACGAAGGGAGTCGCCGGCGGCGAGCTCCGCGGCGGACGGTGGCTGCGGGAGAATTGGGGGTCTTGGCTATGGTGGCCCCTGGTCGCAGTTGAGAGCATGGGCAGCTCCGCACGATCAAGGTGAGTCAGATGGTGGTGTTGGATGGACGGGGGAGGGCTTGCTCGCGGTGAACGGAGCAGAGGTGCGGTGGCGGCCGAACTGGCCGGAGGCGAGGAAGACAGCCTCCCTGCCGTCGATTGCTCGGTGTTGGGGCACAAGGGGAATGGCTTGAGGTCGCCTGAGTCCTCGGATGAGCTCGGGGCTCCTATTTATAGTGTTCTATGTCGGTTCCGCGGCGCCGGAGATAAGCTCATCGGCGAACCACCGTTCTGTTGCAGCAGGGCGATGTGGAGGCGGCGAGCGCTAGCGGACGGCTTTTGGATGAGCTTGGACTGCTCCAGGGGGCAGCTGGCGCGCTGGAGTGGCTTGGGCGGCACCGTCTGTGGCAGGGGCGCACTGTGGTCGCTGGCGTGCTGCCAAGGCCGACCTGACGGTGACGCTGTAGGGCGTCAGGGTGGTCCTGTGCTGTGGGAGGGACCAGTGCGTGTTGGCTGCAAGTGGAAGGAACCAGAACGAGCTCAGGGGAGACGGCAGTGGGACGCGGCGACGCGTGCGCACGCACGTGCAAAACGCGCGCTCTGCTCGCGCTCCGGGCACGCACGTCACCTGTTCGGCAGAATGCCAAGGCATGCTAGGAGGCTTGGTTGGGGCTGGGGTTTAACAAGCCTAGGTTAAAGGCATCTAGGAGCTTAGTGGACAAGGCCGCTGGGTTAGTGGATCAAATTTGTAATGCAAACAAAAAAATCATGCCAAAGCTGGCTACGCATATAAGGTGTTCGACAGAATGCCAAGGGCATCTAGGCAACTCTTGGGGTGGCCAAAATCTCCAGACCAGTGTCTCTCTAGGTGTAAAAGATGGTGACAAGGTAAGTTTGGCAAAACTACAAACTTGCAAGTGTAAGTTTTTGAGAAAATCAATTCTGGACAAAAACTAGAAGGCATTATTGCATGGACCAAAAATGCTCCAAATGGTCAAATCTCCTGGACTTAAGGGTTTTGTAGGGAGTACTACAAGCAGGAGAAAACTCAGGGTTAAAAGAGCAGGTTAACACATGGCTGCAGTAGAAAGTGCCAATCTGGACCAGAGAGCAAAAGAGGATGTTTTACTCAACTTTTTCAAAGAACACCAAAGGTTTTTTTGCATAAAAGTGATGTAGGAACTTCACATGACATCCCCAAATTTTGGTGGAATTTTTTTAATAAATCTATCAAAGGGTTGTAGTGCAAATAGAGCCTTAAAACTAATGAAAATTCACTTTAAGTGATAAAGCTGAGGGGAAAGTAATTATGCAAATAAATCTACTAATAAAAGAAATGTTTTTCCTTGCTAGGGCAAACAAGTCAATAATATATTTGAGAAGTTTTCACCTGGGGTAAAAACTCCACAATAGCAAAAGAAAGAGTGGTTCTGAAACCAAAGAAAACCTAGAGAGTGAAAAGTTTAATTTCCTGGTAAATTTTTGATTAATAAATCAAGGTCAAAATTTTGGGGTGTTACAACACTACCCCCCTTAAGGAAAAAAATCTTGTCCTCGAGATTTGCTAAAAGTTGCTTTGAAAAGAATTACTTCTACTGTCACAAAGTAATATCACCAAAAATGACCATCCTACTCATGCAATAAAATGCGGCTACAGTGAATGGGCAATAAATGGTGTAAGCTGTCGTGTGAAATACTAGTGCTGCGTGGAAAAATCTACGGTCGGGGAAAACGAGATATTTCTACTCTTGGCTATAGTGAATTTAGAAACAAATTTTCTGAATTCTAAAATACGCTGGTCGCACCCGAGAGCACAGTGCTCTCCCTAGCTGATAGGTGGGCCCGGGGCCCACTGTCAGTCTCTTCTCCTACCTCTGGCTCTCTCTTCTCCCTCTCTCTCGCGCGCTTTCCCACGCTTTCTCCACCGGCGACGTCTAGCGCGTAGGGCATCTAGGCCGTACTGCGGTAGTGCGTGGCATGCTAGCTGCCGGCGCAGCGTGCACTCACCTCGCGGGCCAGTGCGCTCTCGGCACTACTCGCGGATTCGCCTCCGAACACCGGCTGTCGAGCGACGAGCGGCGCTGGTGGACTCCACCCACCGTACACCGATCTCGAGCTATAAAATGACCTAGGTGTTCCTTCTTCTTCCTCACACCTGGCCTCGCTCCTCCTTCCCCTTTCCTCTCCTCCATTTCTGTTTGCAGGAGCTCGGGACGAGGCTCTAATGGCGGAGGTGATGCCAGACTGGTGCATGATCCTAGTGTGCGGAGGTTTAGCGGTTTTGCTAGGGTTATCCGTGCTTTTGTGCGCGATGATCCTCGACGATCGTCGTGATGCTGCTGCTCGAGTGTTAGCTCTTCGCGGCGGTGGCGATCATGAGGATTAGGCGCGGGTGTCGGGTGCTAGCGGCTGTCAGTGTGCGGAAGGCAACTTGTGCCTAAATAAACTCCCACAAATTTCTCCTCAAGAGACTATGGTGTGTTATAGGGGTAAACAATTAGATGCAACAAGTGTGCGTGGATTTGCAATTAGTGTACTGGGTTGAGTGGTTGGGGTTGTGAGCCTGCTGTTGCGGTGATGTGCGAAAAAAAATCTATGTCATGCAGGGATATATGTTGCAACAACTCAGGGAAAACAATATCTCACTCGAGGTTTTACCGAGAGCGAAAATTAGTTAATCAAAAATTATCAGCAGTAAAAACTACTCCCATTAATTGAAATCCAATATTTTATTTGACACACAACTTTAGGATAACACGCATAAGTTGCAACTCATAAATAAACGCTGGGACAGTCAACATAGTAGTGACGTCTAAAATGAAAATGGTAAATAGACAAGGTCCTGGGAAAACGTCTCTGGTACAGGGGCACATTCTTCTTCTATCGGAGGAAGCGGATTGACTAGTCGATGAATGCGCCTCTCTTGTCCGGGCCTCAGTGGTCTGCCGATGGCAATTCGAGGATTAAAATCGGCGAGGCTCTGGAGATAACCCATTATTCGCTGGGTCAAACGCTCTTGTGCGATGACATATTGTGTAAGGTTGGCCAGCACTGGGTCTCTCTCAATTCGCCCACCAGGAAAAGAGGCTACTTCTCCGGGTGCTGCACGGATTGGATAGTAATAATACCCTCGTTCGCTGGCATAGGGCACCGCGAATCGAAGGCGAGTAAGCGCTTCATACGCAGCAACTTCTATGGCCATCTGAGGAGTTGGCATAGATTTCCCCATGAAAGAGACTTCTGTAGGGTCTTGGTTTGGGTTTGCGGGAGGGATGTGCACTACTGCCCAGTATTTCGAGGTGGATGGTGTGATCCTCGATTTGAGCAACTCGTACTGGGGTGGACGGGTAGTACTCATGGTACTGCAGGTAAAATCCCACAATATCCTAACGAAACTACCTGGGGTGGCATCTGGAGTCCTTAGGATAAATACTAGGGATTGGCATGGCAAAAGAAATGGCTGTGATAGCGGTGCACGAGGTG
The DNA here is from genome assembly GCA_902687465.1 of Secale cereale. Classification (NCBI taxonomy): domain Eukaryota; kingdom Viridiplantae; phylum Streptophyta; class Magnoliopsida; order Poales; family Poaceae; genus Secale; species Secale cereale. Next base: position 56,020,963 of record LR738715.1, read on the forward strand.
AGGGATGCTCGGCAAGGTCACGAGGTGGCCTTTTATATAGCAACTGGGCTGGTTAATAAATCGCGGTGAGGGGCAGCTATTTTTTTCGGTTCTGCTTTATGGGGTCGGGGTCAATGCTACAGATATACACGTCTCGCAAAAGTGACGTATTTACTGTAGGAGTCGTCGGTGTAGTTCCTTGGAAGTTACTCCCGGAATTAAAATGCATTCGTACACCAACATATTCATGCATGGCTACTATAAAGATAAGGACGCACAAGCAAACAGTATTTACACATGGCAATACAGGGTCACACAACAACAGGGTGTGGACATATTAAGGCTTGGTACTACTCGAGTGATTTAATCTACCTCGTTTATATCCAAGCGGCCTTGCCTCGTGGACGCTGAGGCTTCTCCACGGGTTTCACTTTCAGTGTTAGCTGGAGGGGGCTGAGGAACTGTAGGGTCAGGGCAGTGATGATGACCATCGCGGGGATTGTTGGCCACAATCCCGTTGGAGCGCGTTCCAAACAGACGACGCATCACTTCTGGGGACACCAAAGCATTTTGGTCGATGGCTGGGGCAGATCTCAATGACTCGATCGGTTGTCCGAACAACAAGACTGGGTTGTCGGTGCCGGGCTCATCTCCTCCTCTTGCCGGGGCTCGGCGAACCAGTTCTCCACGAGCTGCGATCAGATCAAGAGTGATTTGATCGAACAGTTCTTCTAGTGCACTTACATAGCGTACCAGATGCAATAATGCAGGATCTGTCTCGTGGTCTCCATTGGCAACCCGGGGTGGCCTACCATACCCGTCATGGCTGGGGTAGTAGTAGAATGAGCGACAGTTAACTCTGGGCGACAGGTGCCGGAGTTGAACTATAGCCTCTCGAGCAGCTAGTTGGATGGCTTGTGGCTCAAAGGAAGTTGTCCTTCCGGTGAACCTGTAGGGGCGTTCTGGCGACAGACCCCTACCGTAGACGTGCACAGTGGCCCAGAATTGACGGCTTTCACCGCTCATGGATCCTTGGTACTCAACATATTCTGGGGGCTCCTCTAATGCAAAGGCACGACAAGTGAGATTTGCTAGCACGGTCACAAAACCTCCAAGGTTGGTTGTTGTGGTTTCATTGTGAATAATGGGTCCTGGCATTTTAGCTCGGTTTGGGGTAGAGGCTGTGCTGTGCTGGGTTGAGGCTAGCATGCCCTTTTTATAGAAAAAGGGGATGGAGTCTTCCTTCGCACGCTTGCGGAGGATACTATTTAGGTGTCGGTCACTGGCGCGTGATCGACGGGCTAGGCTGATAGGTTCGGCACCGACTGCCAAAGTTGTCGGTTTACTGTGTGGCTATCTTACACGATAAGCTTGGCCGGGGTTAAGATAAGGTCTGGTGGGGTGGTTAACCTAGGTTTTTCGACCTAGCTAAGATAGGATTAGCCAATGGTCAGCCTGGCTCTGATACCAAGGTTGTCAGTACCGGGTTTTCCGGGTATTAAATCCCCAAAAGTGGCCCTTGTGCTCACCAGCCCCAGGATTACAGTTAGCTGATGAGGCACTACTTGATACAGAAATTCCAAGAAAAAATACGAAATATGTAGTACAAGACCATTCTGGCCTGTGAGTACAACACAAGGTTTCTACTGGCTGATGGCGGAAGCGGTTTATAGAACATTGGTGTCTGTGGGACTCCATTTCCCACGGGAACAGCTGACCAGGTTAACTCCTATCTTTGCGAGGCTGCTATCACCGTTGTGTAGGTTCCGGGGCGGTCATCGCAACGCTCCTCTTCATGCTAGGAAATCTGGCCAAGACAATAGCCAGGGACAAGCCTGTGAGTACTTTGAATGTACTCGCAAACATTATGAACACAGGTACAATATAACAAAAGAAAATTGTGCTTGGAAACATTTGATGATCACAATGTCAGTTACGAAATGTTAATCCATGATGCAAGCAGGTTGGTTATATAAAATATGAATATGCAATTAGAGAGTGAAGATAAAAATAAAGTATGCCACAGTCGGGCGTCTCAGCGACACCTCATAAAGGGCTTACAAAGTGAATAAATGACAAACATGCCACAGTCGAGCGTCTGAGCGACACCACATCAAGGGCTTATAATGAAAAATAAATGACGAGCATGCCACAGTTGGGCGTCTGAGCGACACCACATAAAGGGCTTATAAGGAAAAATAAATGACGAGCATGCCACAGTCGGGCGTCTGAGCGACACCACATAAAGGGCTTATAATTAAAAGAAATAACAGTGAATATCCAGGAGGTAGAACCATCCCAGGGATACTCAATAACTCAAATAATATAAGGGTTGGTCCATAATAATAATAAAAATAGTAACAGTCATCATAGGTCACAAGTCATGATCCATGTTTTGGTTTGGTAGTCATTCCTCCGAAGACCGACACTAGACCCATTCCAGACTGTTGTCCTAACCAATGGACACGGCTATTTGAATAGATTTAATCTCTGTAGAGGGTGTACTCTTTACCCACGAGTAACGGATTCCCTTAGTCCATCGGGACTAATCCGTCTACGGTCTTTTATTTTGAAAACACACCTGACCGCACACAGCAGCCTAACTTACCGGCGTCTGGAATCACCCACGACACCCGTTAAGAAAAACTCTAAGTGGGGAGGCTACAACCTCGACTAGCATGGGATCGCAAAATTGATAACGCGCGTAAACCGGGGAAGCTACCCCCTTCGGCCCCAACCGAAAACACCCATGCCCCCGGACCAGGTGGCATGCCTACCGGATGCAGCCGGTATCTTCCACCATGGCCTCTCTGTACGGTGTGTGCTAGAAAGGGGTTGACAACTTACTGAACCGTATCCTACCCATGGTAGGGACAAGCGGAAGCACGAAACAAGCATGGGGGTTGCCGGAACAAGACTCGATCTATGGTCGGCTCAGGAGGTTAAAGCATTACTTGTATGAATACATAACCAATATATTCCACATCAACAGACGGAACCACGACTCATCATACCTCACCATGCCATACCGGACACCACCGTCTCGACGACGTACTAGGGACGAGCTCGTGTCTACACAAGACAGTGACTCTCCCGGCTTTCTTCCGATAGGCATGAAAGACATACGAGGGGGATTTCCATCACAAACATTTTAATTTCCAACAGCAAGGAGTCTACATCATGCACTCATGGGTATGATAATATCATCACATAGGGAAAATGAATGCATCCATGTCAAGGTGGTGTTGTAATCGTATCCAACAACACACCACAAGTATTAGGCCAGGGTTCAGAGTGCTTGCCTTCAAGTTGTGGAGAGGTAGAGTGCATTCCAAACTTTTGAAAGTTTTCTTCAAAAATCCTATTTAAGAAGATTTGAATTAACACATAGTTTCAAAACTGCACAAAAAAGTTGTTTGGAAAATTTTCAAATAAATATGAAAATAAACTAGACAGAATTTGCGAAGCAATAGAAAAAGAATCAACTCAATTGGACTTATATTTAAAAAGTTGTAGCCAATCAAAGTTTAGTCAACATTCTGTTTTTTTAATAAAACCAGAAAAGAAAACGTTTCGGGGGAGAATACGCTTTCGAAGCGAGGAAAACGTACTTCGGTGCTTACGCTTCCACTTCAGCCAGCGCGGGCCGGCTCTGGGTCACTGACAGTGGGTCCCTTGGGTCCACTGGTCAGGTTTGACCAGTCGCCCGCGTCCTCTTCCACCTCTATCCGAGCGGAGGCGGAGCTCCGGCGATCAACGCCGGCGATTGGCAGCTCCCCACGGCAGTCTGAGGGCAGGGATGGATCCGCCAGTCTGGGGCGGTCCTCCCGGTAGTCGCTAGGTCGGCGGGGACGAAGGGTGTCGCTGGCGGCGAGCTCCACGGCGGACGGTGGCTATGGGAATTGGGGGTCTTGGCTATGGTGGCCCCTGGTCGCAGTTGAGAGCATGGGCAGCTCCGCACGATCAAGGTGAGTCAGATGGTGGTGCTGTATGGACGGGGGAGGGCCTCCTCGCGGTGAACGGAGCAGAGGTGCGGTGGCGGCCGAACTGGCCGGAGGCGAGGAAGACAGCCTCCCTGCCGTCGATTGCTTGGTGTTGGGGCACAAGGGGAATGGCTTGAGGTCGCCTGAGTCCTCGGACAAGCTCGGGGCTCCTATTTATAGCATTCTATGTCGGTTCCACGGCGGCCGGGGATAAGCTCGTCGGCGAACTGCCGTTCCGTTGCAGCAGGGCGACGTGGAGGCGGCGAGCACTAGCAGACGACTCGTGGATAAGCTTGGACTCCTCTAGGGGCAGCTGGCGCGCTGGAGTGGCTTGGGCGGCGCCGTCCGTGGCAGGGGCGCACTGTGGTCGCCGGCGTGCCGCCAAGGCCGACCTGACGGTGATGCTGTAGGGCTTCAGGGTGGCCCTGTGTTGTGGGAGGTACCAGTGCGTGTTGGCTGCGAGTGGAAGGAACCAGAACGAGCTCATGGGCGACGGCAGTGGGACGCGGCGACGCGTGCGCACGCACGTGCAAAACTCACGCTCTGCTCGCGCTCGGGGCACGCACGTCACCTGTTCGGCAGAATGCCAAGGCATGCTAGGAGGCTTGGTTGGGCTGGGGTTTAACATGCCTAGGTTAAAGGCATCTAGGAGCTTAGTGGACAAGGCTGCTGGGTCATTGGATCAAATTTGTAATGCAAACAAAAAATCATGCCAAAGCTGGCTATGCATATAAGGTGTTCGACAGAATGCCAAGGGCATCTAGGCAACTCTTGGGGTGGCCAAAATCTCCAGACCAGTGTATCTCTAGGTGTAGAAGATGGTGACAAGGTTAGTTGGGCAAAACTAGAAACTTGCAAGTGTATGTTTTTGAGAAAATCAATTCTGGACAGAAACTAGAAGGCATTATTGCATGGACCAAAAATGCTCCAAATGGTCCAATCTCCTGGACTTAAGGGTTTTGTAGGGAGGACTACAAGTAGGAGAAAACTCAGGGTTAAAAGAGTAGGTTAACACATGGCTGCAGTAGAAAGTGCCAATCTGGACCAGAGAGCAAAAGAGGATTTTTTACTCAACTTTTTCAAAGAACACCAAAGGGTTTTTGCATAAAAGTGATGTAGGAACTTCACATGACATCCCCAAATTTTGGTGGATTTTTTTAATAAATCTATCAAAGGGTTGTAGTGCAAATAGAGCCTTAAAACTAATGAAAAATCACTTTAAGTGATAAAGCTCAGGGGAAAGTAATTATGCAAATAAATCTATTTATAAAAGAAATGTTTTTCCTTGGTAGGGCAAACAAGTCAATAATATATTTGAGAAGTTTTCACCTGGGGTAAAAACTCCACAATAGCAAAAGAAAGAGTGGTTCTGAAACCAAAGAAAACCTAGAGAGTGATAAGTTTAATTTCCTGGTAAAATTTTGATTAATAAATCAAGGTCAAAATTTTGGGGTGTTACAATTTATTGCCAAAACTTTGGAATATTATTATTTCCCCCTAGATCCTTATTCTCAAATGGACAGGTTGCACATTCAAAAACCACAGTTGCACATATCCAATTCTAATGTAACCAACCAAAAACCATTATCTCTAACTAGTCGATCGGTAACCCATCAGTGATGACTACACTAGCACAACCGGTTGATCAATCCATTAGTGTTGACACACATCACTGATAGGATAATAGGTCAATGGTGACTATCGACTGGCTGTTACGAGTAGGTCACTACTTACCGGTTGCCCCACTTTGGCCCGCCAGTGGTGACTGCTTCTGGCTTTGACTAGTGGGAATATACCGCCTCATACATAGATACATACACATCAAACTATGCGAGGGTGCCAGCCCCAACGATACAGTCAAGTGGTGGAAGATCAAACGACATGATGCATTTGTATGAAGGCATGTTTAGCACATGTAACAGGACAACCGATTATCGGGTTTAGGGGTAAGAAGAATCATTCACTCTGTACCAGAAGAGTAGCATCATCGAGTTCAACATGGTCATGAGATCATAAAAGCTAACCCTTCCCAGACGCAAGATAACATCCAGTTCAGCACTGGCATATGATTACAAAAGCTAATTATTAGCTAACTTTAAGTTCAGTAATACGAGCAGGAACATAAGAGAGCAAAACCCAGCAGTGGCAATGAAGCCGATAAAACTATAAAGCCATAGTTAAGCATACAACAGATAGCCTGGTTCAATTGCCTCCAAGAGTGTCATTCCATTGGAGATGTGATGCCAAAAATGACCAACAAAATGTCAGTGATGTTTGTCCTGCTTCCAAATGGCTCTATTTTCTGCCCGTCAAATTTGAAAAAATTTCTCATAATTCTTAAATACATGACTTTAAATATGAAAATTGATACATGCACTCATATGTAATGAAATTAAACTTGACTAATGCAACAACAGAGTGACAGTCTCATGAATATGAGAAGAAGTGTTACAAATGTTATGTATCCTTTTGACACTACCAATCCAAAGTGATTATTTTTATGGGCACTTTTTTCACAAGCTCTATTTAAATTAAGTGTTTGATTTATATCGGTGGCTCGTGCATCCCTCTATCCCGCGGCTCCTCGACCAGCCAATTAAGAGCCCACGCATGGGATCCAAATAGTCATGGCCATGGTAAAAGATCGTGGATGTCGCCTAGAGGGGGGGGGGGTTAACAGGCGCTTTAAAATAATTACGTTTAGGCTTTAACAAATGCGGAATAAACCTAACGGTTAATTTGTTAAGCACAAAACCTACAACAACTAGGCTCACTTATGTGCACCAACAACTTATGCTAAGCAAGATAAACTACTAGGTGATAGCAAGATATATGACAAGAAACAATATGGCTATCACAAAATAAAGTGCATAAGTAAAGGGCTCGGGTAAGAGATAATCGAGGCACGCGGAGACGACGATGTATCCCGAAGTTCACACCCTTGCGGATGCTAATCTCCGTTTGGAGCGGTGTAGAGGCACAATGCTCCCCAAGAAGCCACTAGGGCCACCGTAATCTCCTCACGCACTCGCACAATGCAAGATGTCGTGATTCCACTAAGGGACCCTTGAGGGCGGTCACCGAACCCGTACAAATGGCAACCCTTGGGGCGGTCACCGAACCTGTACAGATTGCTCGGGGCGATCTCCACAACCTAATTGGAGACTCCGGCGCTTGCCCGGAGCTTTACACCACAATGATTGAGCTCCAAACACCACCAAAGTTGGGGCTACCTCCTCAACTTAATTGGAGGCTCACAACGACACCACGAAGCTTCACCACAATGGAATATGGCTCCACGGTGACCTCAACCGTCTAGGGCGCCCAAGCACCCAAGAGGAACAAGCTCAAGGGTACCAAGCACCCAAGAGTAATAAGCTTCTCAACTTCACTTCCACGTATCACCGTGGAGAACTCAAACCGATGCACCAAATGCAATGGCAAGGGCACACGGTGTGCCCAAGTCCTTCTCTCTCAAATCCCACCAAAGCAACTAATGCTAGGGAGGGAAAAGAGAGGCAGGACAAGTAGGAGAACACCAAGAACTCCAAGATCTAGATCCAAGGGGTTCTCGTCACCTAGAGGAGAAAGTGATTGGTGGAAATGTGGATCTAGATCTCCTCTCTCTTTTCCTCGAAAAACTAGCAATAATCCATGGAGGGATTGAGAGATAGCAAGCTCGAAGAAGGTCAACAATGGGGGAAGAACACGAGCTCAAAGAATAAGGTTCATTGGGGAAGAAGACCCCCTTTTATAGGGCCTCCCGAATCCAACCGTTATGTGCTCAGCCGCACATGAGCGGTTGTCGTGGTGGGCGCACGGCAGATGCCAAGGGATGGCTAAAGATAGGAGGCAGCTCGAGGGCACTGGTGGACTCCAGAAGCGGGGTTGGTATGAGCGAGCGTGGGACACAAGACATACCCAGGTTTGGGGCTCTCCGGGGAGATAATACCCTTAATCCTGTCGAAGGTGGTTGATGTTTTACCAGTACAGAGTTGCTCCTTGAGCTGTGTGGTGGAAGGAGGAAGACGGGCCAGGGCTTAGGCCGCTTCTCCTGAGGTGTGTCTATCCTGTTCTCTAGTTCTTCTTCTGCGTCGCCCCGTGCATGAGGGTTCTGGGGGGTTTTATATAGGCCAACCCACCAGGGATACAATGGTAAAGTTACATGACCATGTGGCCGGATTGTCATTGTTCGGGAAGCCAGCGCTGGGACCCACCGGGTACGGGGCTCGCCGGGTTCTCCGGGCACGGGGCCTGCCGGGTATGGGGGGCACTGTGTGCCGTCTCGTCGGTTGCCAAGGATTGGCCGGACTGAGTCGGGTACGGTGTGCTCCGTCACGTCACCGTCTGCGGGCGTCATGGGCTGTGATGATTGCACTGTAGCCACGCCCCGGCTGACTAGGGGCATGGGCGGGGCACAGTTGCCTAGGTCATCAGTAGGTGCGTCTCGTCCCATCGTACGGTTGGGATGGGATGGGAGCCGACCCATGGCCGGATTGGGAAACACGCCACGGGTCGGTCCGGCTTGTTGAGGAAGTCTTGGCGTGCCGGGTCCGGATCCCTCGAGCGGGCTATTGGGGCCGGATCGCGGGAGCCGGCCGGACTAGAGAGTCTTGCCGGATCGTGGGTCCTGGCCGGGTCGAGCGACCCGGCCAAGTCAGAGGCGGATTGTGGGGCGATGCTGGCCCCGTTGTTTTTGAAAAGGATCCGGCTTCCATTGCCTGCCTGGGGTTCATCCCCCCGACAGTAGTCCTCGAAGGTGTGAAGGTCCATCGTCTTCGGGTGATCGGGCCTTTGGAGTTTCCTTCCCTCGAAGGCGGGTCTCAGGCCGAGCTTGGGAACACCCGCTGTGTGCCAGTTTCTGGAAGCCAGATCGCGGCGTTTCGATGACGGCGGGGATCGAGGAGTCCGCCGAATCTTGGATGATCTTTCGGGTTCCGTGCGGGCCCCACGTGGTGACCAGAAGCCGGGGAGGCCTGACAGGCCACGTGCGCGATGGGACGGGACGATGGGCCGGGGCCCGCAGCCGCGCTGCCTTGGCCCGTGCGGGCGGATTTATTGTGGCGTCCGCGAACCGGTTGCGCTTCCAGGGACAATTATTGCGCATGTACGTGCACATTTATTGCGGGAAGTGGGAGAGGCGGGCGCAGTCGATCCCACTCCCCCACGTTCGAACCGCGGGTTATAAATTGGGTCGAAGGGCTGGCGGAGATCGTTCTCGCCCGCGCCTTCCTGTCTTTCCCTGCATCCTCTGCCTCTCGCGACCGCCGCATACCGCGTCGCCCGTCGTTCTTGAGCTGAGGCCATCTTCTCCTTCTTCTTTCTCTTCCATGCTTCTCGTTGATGGCGCTGCCGTCGAGCTCGTGGATGGGCTTGACCATCTCCGAGGACGACATCAACTACCTCCGCACCACCAGGCGCCTGCCACCGGAGACGGAGGTCGTCGTGCGCTTGCCCGGAGAAGAGCGGGAGCCGTGCCCTGAGGGCTCGGAGCGCGTGGTCTTCTTCACGCACTTCAAGCGCGGGTTTGGGCTGCCCGCGAGTGATTTCTTCTGCGAATTCCTGGAGTTCTACGGGCTCTAGCCCCATCATCTCGGAGCTGGGGCCATGATGCAGCTCTCTGGCTTTGTGACGCTCTGCGAGGCGAACCTCGGAGTCGAGCCCTCCATCGACCTCTTTGCGCGCCTCTTCTCCCTGAAGCAGCAGGGGCCGAAGGCCGGGGAGATGTCGGAGTGCGGAGCCGCCGTCATCCGCCGGCGGCCAGGGGACGAGCGCCCCAAGGTGCCACTGGAGGATTCTGCCAAGAAGTGGCAACATTCTTTCTTCTACGTCCGCAACTTGGGCGCGGACCGCATCAATCTGCCGCCGTTCGCCGACGTGCTACCGTAGGAGAAGCGGAACTTGTCCTACTACCCCAAGCGGCCGTCGCAGGCGGTGCTCAACTTGTCCGAGCGGGTGGTGGTGATGAAGGAGCGGGAAGGCCTCGAAGGCAGGGACCTCATCACTGCCTTCATCGTGCGGCGGGTGCTGCCGCTCCAGTAGCGCGTTCATCTTATTGGCGAGATGAAGGGCCTCAACGACCCCAACCGCATGTCCAAGCTGCGGCTGAGGGTGGAGAAGGTCGCGCGCCGGGTCAACGACATTTCCAAGGCCAACCTGCCGGATAACTGGCAATATAAAAAGGTTCCGTATGGTCATGCGAACCCGGCACTGATGGTGAGTCCCTTCTCCCCATATTTTGCCGCCGCTCATCTTCTTATCCGACCGGACGCGGTGCGGGAGGTGCTTCTGAACGCCATCTGGCATCCTTACGACCGGACGAGGACGCAGGTGGTGCGCGCCAGCTCGAAGGAGCCCGAGGCCCACGGTGGAGGGGAGGGAGCGGTTGCCGAGCGGTTGCACCTATCTTTTCTTCTTCGTGTTTCGGTTTCGGGGCAGCGTCGAAGGCTCTAACGCGAGTTGCTGATGTAGCGGCGTCGGGCGGACGGGGCAGCGGCGCAGCCGGGGCCGGGTGGTCCCGAGCGGTGACGACGCCGGCGGGAGGCCGAGGTGGCGGCGCGGCTGGAGCCGGGTCGTCTCAGGTGGGGCCGGCCTCATGGGAAGGAAAGCACCGCTCCGACGGCTCCACCAGCGAAGTGCGCCACGGGCGTGGTTGGGGGCACGAAGCCGGCCGCCAAGAGGAGGCGCGTCACCTAGTCATTGAGGCACCCTGTGCTGCTGCTGCCGAGGTAAGTTTTTCTTTTTTGGCTCCGAGCCGGGCGGCTCCGTTGAGCCCTCATTTGTGCTAATTTGTCCTGATTTTTCAGATTGCCAATCTCGCTGGCATTGGCGGCGGCGGAGGCCGCATCCCCCGCTGGTGCTGGGTTCCGGACGAGCCGGTCCAGCACCGTCGATCCGGGCGAGGAGGAGGAGCGGGCGGATCTGGGCCTTGGTCTGGATCCGTCCGCCACGGAGGGCCGGGCCTGGCGAGACCGGGATCAGGCCGAGGCCGCGCTAAAGGTGGCGTGGACCCAGGCTTGGACCATAGCCGCGGAGGCGTGGGCGTGAGCCGGCGTGGCCGGAGATGCCGGCCGGAACGACGGTGGCGATGACAGTTTTCGTCCCGCCGTTGGAGGAGGGGCATGGTCGCGGCGGCCGTGCCGACGCGATGGACCTCGACCAGGAGGTCGTGGTCATCAAGGACGGGACCCCGCCGCGGGCTGATGCGGCCGAGCGGGCGGGGGCCGGTGGAGGCGGCGGTGACGCCGTCTCGGGAACGCCGACGATGGCATCGCCGGGGAGGACGCTGGCCACGGGTGAGGCGGCCAACGGTGAGCACGCCTTGGTGCTTCAGCCCGGGGGTCGGCGGGCCGTTGAGCCGCCGCCGCCGCGACGCATAGCCGGCGAGGTCTTCTTTGGGCCGCCAACCCGGGAGGAGGCGGCCATGGCCGTCGTCACTCGGCGCCTGCAGGGGCGGAAAGACCGGGTCGATGCCTACGCCCGGGCCGAGCTAGAGCAGGCGTGGGAGCTGGAGGATGCCGTGCTCGTAAGTCTTCTCTTACTATCACTCGTTTCTTTTTAGTGGGGACGCGCCAGCGCACCCACTAGGTGTAGTCCCCGAGATTTGGGCCAACTGCGTAGCAGTTGGGCCGAATCTTTTAATTGCTATCTTCTTTGCTGATTGCTATTTTGTTACGCAGCAACTGGACTCCTATCGGGTCGGTGTCTTCAACCAGCTCCTTGATGCGCATGAGCGGCTCAAGGAGCAGCTGGACGCCGAGGAGGAGGAGCTCCGCGTCGTGACGGGTACATTCTCTTTTCTTTTCCCCCTTCTCTCTTGTGAGTCTTCTGGGTGCTTTGTATCTGAGTCATTCTACTGCAGCCACGTTGGAGCGGACGAGGCAGGAGGCGACGGGAGCCCGGCAGGCGCTCGATGAAGCCGACTAGCTCCAGAAGCAGTTGGCGGGCGACAAGAGCCGCCTTGAGGCTGAGGTGGAGCGGCTCCGGGCAGAAACCGCCAAGGTTGAGGAGATGCGGCGGGCCCTTGCCAAGGTGGACCAGCAACGTGGCAAGCTGGCAGACGACAAGGGCCAGCTCCTGGCCGAGGTGGAGCGCCTGATGGGGCTCGTGGCCTTGGCAGAGGAGGCCAAGCAGGGGGAGACCCAGCGCCGTGAGGGGGCCGAGAAGGAGGTCGCAGACAAGGACGCCAAGCTGAAGGCGGCCCTTTCCAAGGTCGTCCAGCTGGAGGAGGCGGTCAAACACCGTGACCATACTCTCGACTGGGAGTGGCGCAGTATGTTGCTTGAAGCGCAGCACCTGGAAGAGTCCTTCTCCAGTGAGTGCTTTTCTTGACTCTTTTGCTGGACTGAGGTTCCGGCTTCTTTTTCATTGCGAACTTCTTCTCATCCTTTTCTTTGACAGGGGTCTTCCCGGAGACGCAGGATTTGGTGGAGGAGGCGGTCCGCTTCCGGCGTGATCCAGGGGGCGTGGTTGGCTCCGGGACTGACCCGCGCGTGGCCTGGACCTTCCCGGAGATAATGACCGCCGCCGAGGCTCGTCTGCAAGCCTCGGGCGTGCAGATGGCGTGGCTCTCCGAGGCCGGCACGGCGATGATGGCGGCCCTTTGGCCGGGCTCCGCCGCGCCAACCAGCTTCTCGCTGCTTGTGCGGTGGCTTGAGGTGGGGCCGGATCGTCTCCATGACTGGCGCCTTTCCACCGCTCGTGCCGGCGCTGAGATGGCGCTCAGGTTCGCAATGTCTTGGCATCCGGACTTGTCACTAAAGGCGCTGATGGGCCAGCGAGCCGGCTCGGAGAGCCAGCTGCAGGCGCAGGCCGACGAGATTGCCGCACGGGCCAGCTACATCGCCGGGTTTTCCTACCACGATGAGTTCCGGCCGGAGCGGATGGAAGACGGCGTGGTCATGCATGATGACGACTTCGACTTGCTCCTAGATGATCCGTTCGGCAGCTCCGAGGAGACGGGAGTCTACCGCGACACGGGTGTCCACGATGAAGACACCGGCACCTCGGCGGGCCCAGCGGGTGCGGATGCGGACGCCCGAAGCTCCTGTTTTCAATCTTTGTAGATATCTCTGTTAGGTAGCAGGTCCACCCCACCCACTTGGTGCACTGGGTGTAATGAATTATGGCCTTGGGCCAATTATGAATTTAAAAGTTTGTATGAATGTCGTGGGTGTTTGAGCTCTTGCTTATTTGTTCGTCGAGCCGTTTTCCAGTGCCTCCCCTTGGGCCCCCTCCCCCCGCGAGTCTGAAGGCCGAGGCTCCGGTCTGTGACAAGGGGTTTGGCCTTTGGGAGAGGACGCACAGTAGTTAGGCATTCTAAACATTGAGCGTGAGCGAAACACCCACTGGGCCGGCTTGTGGCAATCTGACGTGGCCGGATGACAGGCAGCTGGTCGTGTTGTGAGGTTTACGATTGGCGGGGCCGGGTCTACCAATCCAGCGCCGTGTTGCGGTGTTCGTGGATGTCTGCGCCTTTGCTTTTCATTTGTCGAGTCGTTTTCCCGTGCCTCTCCCCCTCGGGC
>LR738715.1:56034544-56091596 GCA_902687465.1 Secale cereale
CCCCCCCCCCCGCGAGTCTGACGGCCGAGGCTCCGGCCCGTGACAAGGGGTTTGGCCTTTGGGAGAGAACGCGCAGTTAGTTAGGCGTCCGAAACATTGAGCGTGAGCGAAACACCCACTGGGCCGGCTCGCGATGATCTGGCGTGGCCGGATGACCGGCAGCCGGCCGTGCGGTGGCTTGACTGCTCGTGGCGTGGCCGGGTTGGGTGACTCGGCGGTCCATGACTTAGTTCTTGTGGCGTGTTGGTACTTTGTCCTTTGCATGCTCGCGGACCAACAGCCAAAGCCGGATCTGTCGCTTAGGGCATAGCCGGAGAACGCGGCGATCTCAACGCGCCGAGAGGCGCTAAGCGAGGTGACGGGTGGGGACCGAACCGGCTAGCCCCGAGTCCCCGGGTCGAACGAGTCGAACCGGTGGCCGGGTTTGGACGAAGAGGTAGGTGAAGCATAAAACGCTAGAGACACAAATAACTTGGTCGGAAAAGGGTGGCTCCGAGCATCGTTCGGGGACCCCATAGTTTTCAATTGAGCGTAAAAGGCAGCGATACATACACATACATGGCTAGCTGTAAAACGGACGGAGGTGTTCCGCGTTCCAGGGCCGAGTTGTTTCTTCTTCGGCCGTGTCCCTCTTGCGCTTGTTTGACTTGCATGCGTCAATGAGGTAGTAGGCGTTGCGGTCGCACAGAGCCTTGCTGATGATGAAGGGGCCCTCCCATGGGGAGGATAGCTTGCACTACAAAAAAAGACACATCCGTGACATTTTGGGCCAAACGAAATTTTTCTCTGTCATACTTATGACACTTCTATGACAATAATTGTGACAAAACACGGTATCATCATAGATGTGGTGGGGTCCTACTTCTATGACAAAAAATCTTGACAGAAAATGGGCTTTTCATCCTGGCGGGCCGGAGACGCAGCTGCGTGACATTCTTTGGGCCGTCCATGATGGAAAAAACCATGGTAGAAGCAAGGGCGAGGAAAATATCGTGGTGTTCCCGGTTACGGTGGGTGGTCTCGGCCAAGCGATGCGCGTTTCTCTCATACACGCACGCGCGTGGGTGCGAGGCGTTGGGCTCTAACTGAACCCGAGCGAGGCGTTGGGCTCTAACTGAACTCGAGCGATTGCAGTGTAGGCTACGCGTTACTGAACCCGAGCAATCGATCGATGTCTATTAATTGAACCCGATCGAGCGATTCCTTCGCTACTGCTGCTAACTGAAGCCGATCGATGCTGCCTCTGCATGAACAGTGAGCGTTGCTAGCTGGGTTTGGATGAACAGTTCCCGGTGGGGGTGGCTGAACAGGACCCCCGTGGTGTTGCCTCTGGATGAACAGGACCCCGATCGATCGAGCCGGTTGGGGCTGGATGAACAGGAGCCCGTGGAGGGCTGGATGAACAGGACCACCCCGTGGAGGGCAGGATGAACAGTAGACAGTGAAGGGCTGGATGAACAGTAGCCCGTGGAGGGGTGGTTGAACAGGAGCCCGTGGAGAGGGCTGGTTGAACAGTAGCCGGTGGAGTAGCGTGCGGTGGAGGCTGAACAGTCGCAGCAGGTGGTCGACGGTGGATGAACAGTAGCCCGTGGAGGCTTGAGGGGGTCGACGGTGGAGATGAACAGTATCCCGTGGTGTCCCATTTTGCGGTACGCCACACCCCTCCCGATGAACAGGACCCCCGTTTCGACCATAGCGCTCCAATACAAGTCTGTTTCCTCCGTTTTGCGGTACGCCACACCCCTCCCGATCAACAGAACCCCTGTTTCGACCGTAGGAGGTTCGTTTCCTCCGTTTTGCAGTACGCCGGACCCCTCCCGATGAACAGGATCCCGTTTCGACCTTGGCCGGTCGAACACAAGGCTGTTTCCTCCGTTCTGCGGTACGCCAGGCCTCGTTTCCATCAGTTGTTCCATCCAAGCCCTCCCGATGAACATGATGATGCATTCCGTTCTGACCCAGCCGGTTGGCTCCCATGAACACGACGACGACGATGTATCTCCATTCCGACCCAGCCATGTACAAGAGCCCTGGCCGTACGTACGCGCGAGTAGGCGTTTGAGACCCCGCCTGAGTGTACGTACATGGCCGTATTTACTTTCTTGCACCACGGCCGCTGTATGTATGTGGACATGCTACGTGCGCACCTCTGCTATGACACGTGCGCGCCTCTCCATCGACCATTATGTACGTACACGTTCGCGACCAGAATGACAATGCTACGTACACTTCGACCAGGTGGGTCCCGAATGTCAGGCACTTCCTTGCATGCGAAGATGTAGCTGGTGGGTCCCAGCAGTCAGGGGGGCGAATAGTTTTTTTGTTGCCCGGACGCACTTCCTTGCGTGCGAAGATGTAGCTGGTGGGTCCCAGCAGTCAAGGGGAAACATTTTTTTTGCGAAATACGGTGGCCCATCCGGCGGGTCCCCGCTGTCAGGTGGAGGAATAATTATTTTGCGCGTAATAAGGAGGCACTTCCTTGCTGTGGCCGTGGACCCAGCTATCAGCCTCTCCACGTACAGTACTCTTCCGATGGAAGTCGTTCCTTGACCACGTTGACCACGCCGCGCCGAGAGCACCAGGGCAGTGGACGATAGCGAGGCCTAGGAAGGGGACGACACGAAGCTGGGGAAGACGTGGCAGTGGAAGCCCGCGCGGAGAGGAGTACGAGGGTTCACTGGTTCGGCTGTGGTGTGAGGCTGCCGTCGCCGCAGGTCCTGGCCAGCGGTGGGAATAGTAGGGGCGGTGAGGCCTCCGCAGCATCACAGCCGGCCACGGGAGGCAGGAGCATGCGGCACGACTGGCGCTGCTTTGGGCGGCTGGAGCAAGAAGACCAGAGGTTGAAGAAGCACTACGGCCGTTGGATGGACATCGTACGGTCACTGGAGCTAGAATCGTTCATATTGACTAAGTTGACAAAGCACTCCGTCCCCGTCAACTTAGTAGGCCCACAAGTCAGCCACCCACCAAAGTGGGTCCCAACTAGCTGGGGGAGTATTCATCTTTTTGTGCGTAATAAGGCGGCACTTCCGGTGGGTCCGAGCTTACAGCGGGGGGGGGGGGGACATTTTTTTTGAAAAATACGGTGGCCCTTCCGGTGGGTCCCAGCAGTCAGGGGGGAAACGTTCTTTTCGCCAAATATGGTGGCCCATCCAGTGGGTCCCTGCTGCAGGTGGAGGAATAATTATTTTCCGCGCAATAAGGAGGCACTTCCTGGTGGCTGCCGTGGACCCAGCTGTCAGCCTCTCCATGTACAGTACTCTTCCGATGGAAGTCCTTCCTTGACCACGTTGACCACGCCGCATCGAGAGCACCAGGGCGGTGGTCGACGGCCAGGCCTAGGAAGGGGACGACGCGGAGCCGTGGAAGACGCGTCAGTGGATGCCCACGCGTAGAGGACTATGAGGGTTCACTGTTTCACTGCGGTGTGAGGCTGCCATCGCCGCAGAATAACAGGGGGTGTGTGTGAGTAGAGTGATGGCCTGGCCAGCGATGGGAGTAGTAGGGGCAGTGAGGCCTCCGCCGCATCGCAGCCGGCCATGGGAGGCAGGAGCACGAGGCACGACCGACGCTGGTTTGGGCGGCTGGAGCAAGAAGACCAGAGATTGAAGAAGCACTACGGCCGTTGGATGGATATCGTACAATCACTGGAGCTAGAATCGTGCATATTGACTAAGTTGACAAAGCCCTCCGCTCCTATCAACTTAGTAGGCCCACAAGTCAGCCTGCCACTATACTGGGTCCCACCTAGTAGGGGGAGTATTCATTTTTTTGTGCGTAATAAGGAGGCACTTCCTTGCGTGCGAAGATATAGCTGGTGGGTCCAAGCTGTCAGCGGCGGTAACGTTTTTTGTGAAATACAGAGGCCCTTTCGGTGGGTCCCAGATGTCAGGTGGAGGAATCATTATTTTCCGCGTAATAAGGAGGCATTTCCTTGCGTGCTGCCGCGGACCCAGCTGTCAGCCTCTCCACGTACAGTCCACTTCTGATGCATGTTGGTCGTTGGCCATGTTGACTAGGCTGCGCCGAGAGCACCAGGGTGGTGGACAACGGCGAGGCCTAGGAATGGAACGACACAGAGGCAGGGAAGACTCGACAGTTGTTTCTCACGCGGAGGGGAGTACGACTGTACGAGGGTTTACTGGTTAATCTGCCGTCGCCGGAGAATAACAACAGGTGTGGGTGAGTAGAGGGATGGCTAGGCCAGCGATGGGAGTACGGTGGGGCGGTGAGGCCAGCGCGGCAGCACAGCCGACCACGGGGAGGAGGGAGCAGGCAGTCCCGCCGGCGCTTGTTTGAGTGGCTGGAGCTAGAAGAGCGGAGATTGAAGAAGCACGACGGCCGCTGGATGGAAATCCAACAGTCACTGCTTGTGCGTCAACCTTTTTTTAGGAAAGCCTCAAATCCGTGGAAAACAACGTACAGCCCATCTGTCATTATTTGTAATAATTTACAGCCCATTTGCTAATTCTTAAGGTTTTTTTGGAACCCATATTCTTTTTGTTAGCATTGCAACCCATATTGTGGCCACGGTTAAAAAATTATACGAAATTTTGCATATTTCGGTGCGGTCCGAACTGTTTTTAGTCTCGAAATTTCGAGTCACATTCAAACTGATTTTAAAAATAAATGTATATCAATATAAAATCCAACAAATTGTCCATGCATAAAAATCAATGCAATTTAAAATCTTGAAATGAAAAAAAGAAATTTGAAACTAATTGCCGGTTTGATCTGTTTTAAAAATGTACAACCCATTTCTCATTACTGATAGGCCATTTTCTCGGCGAGCCGAATGAAGCTGTCATCGTCTTGAAAGATTTGCAGCCCAACAGGCCTGACAAAGCGACTTATTTGGCAAATCACAAAAAACTGGGCTGTGATCGTGGACCCAGCTGCGGCCGTGGACCCAGCTGTCAGCCTCTCCACGTACAGTACTCTTCCGATGGAAGTCGTTCATTGACCACATTGACCACGCCGCGCCGAGAGCACCAAGGCGGTGGACGACGACGAGGCCTAGGAAGGGGACGACGCGGAGCCAAGGAAGACGCTGTAGTGGATGCCCACGCGGAGAGGAGTACGAGGGTTCACTGGTTCGGCTGCGGCGTGAGGCTGCCGTCGCCGCATAATAACAGGGAGTGTGGGTGAGTAGAGGGATGCCCTGGCCAGCGGTGGGAGTAGTAGGGGCGGTGAGGTCTCCGCGGCATCACAACTGGCCACGGGAGGCAGGAGTACGCAGCATGATCGGCGCTGCTTTGGGTGGCTGGAGCAAGAAGACCAGAGGTTGAAGAAGCACTATGGCCGTTGGATGGACATTGTACGGTCACTGGAGCCAGAACCGTTCATATTGACTAAGTTGACAAAGCCCTCCGTCCCCGTCAAATTAGTAGGCCCACAAGTCAGCCACCCACTATGGTGGGTCCCAGCTAGCAGGGGGTATTCATTTTTTGTGCGTAATAAGGAGGCACTTTCTTGCGTGCGAAGAAATAGCTGGTCGGTCCGACCTGTCAGCAGGGGGAACATTTTTTTCGCGAAATACAGAAGCCCTTCCCACGTACAGTCCACGTACAGTGCGTACTAATGAGGAACTTTCCTTGCATGCAACCATGGACCTCGTGGGTCCCAGCCGTCAGGCTCTCCACGTACAGTCCTCTTCCGATGACTCTCGTATGTTGACCACGCCGCGCCGAGCGCACCGAGGCGGTGGACGATGGCAAGGCCCCAGACTGGAATGACCCGGAGATGGGGAAGCCGCGACAGTGGAGTCGCAGACGGAGAGGAGTGGGAAACTTGACTGGTTCGGGTGCGGGTTGGGCCTACACTCGGCGTAGAATAACATGAGGTGTGGAGTGGAGGGATGGCTGGCCATCGGTGGGGTAGCGTTTCACTGAGGAGCGCAAAGCAACGCCGCTGGACGCCGAAGGCTGGAGCATGCGGTCCCGGCAGCGCTGGGGGAACAAGACGAGAGATTGAAGAAGAATGCCGGCCGTTGGATGTAAATCCAACGCCTTCTTAGGCTACGACCTACTGGCCCACATGTCAGCCAGTCCATTTGTTTTTTTAGTCCATTTGGTGGGCTGGGTGAAACAATGATGTAGCATCTATGCAGCCCATTTATATATATGGTAGAATTTCAAGCCCATTTGCATTTTTCTCGAAATCCGCGGACTTGCTGGGCTGGGTGAAAATATCATGTTGGGCTAGACGGAGAAATGTTATAAAAACATAAACACATGATTGCACGTCTATTACTGCATTGGTCAGTAAAATCTTTGCAAGCTTATGTATGCAGTCACTAGGAGTTAACTTGCCAAGTTATATATAAACAATTATTATTATTATTTTGTAATAACTTTCAACTTACAAAATAAAATATCATTTAAATTTGATGAGTTAATAGTACGTGGGATATTATTATTTTTTAGGCAAGATGTGGGACATTTGAGTTGGTTCGAGGGAAAAGTACTGGGAGAAAACTCAGTTTACATCAAAAAAGAAAGTGGGAGAAAATTCAGATATAGGATTAATGAAAACGAAAAATAGAACTGAGATGTGCGTCATCTTGAAAAAACAAACATAACTTGGGCTACTGATGTTATAGACAAGCTAGGTTGGGAGGCCCAGAGGCCGCTTGATACCTGCTGGATCCAAAAAATGTGGAAACATGTCGTGGGCTGCCCATGTTAAACAACAAAACCTAGACCATGGACCTGGTGGGCCCGGGACTGTCAGCCTCTCGACGAACAGTTGTCTCCCGGTTCCTCTTGTTTTGCTGACCATGTTGGGAACGACAGACGGCGGCGCCGCGGCTAGAGCACCAAGGCGGAGGACCAGTGGCGGAGACAGGGGTGCCAGCACGGGCCTTGGCCCCCCTAACATCATGAATTTACTACTAAAGTACAGATGAATAGTGCTAAATTAGAGATTTTTATTACTAAACATCAATTTTCCTATGGATTGGCCCTCCCTGGCCTATTTTAGTGGCACATGGCCCCCCTAATCCAAATTTTATGCCTCCGCCACTGCGGAGGACGACGTCGAGACCTCGGACCGAACGAACCGGAGCGGGGGAAGATGCAGGCGGAGGGGAGTACGAGGGTTGACTTGTTCGGGTGCAGGGTGGATTCAGAGGTACCTCCCGTTCCCTCCTAGCTTGTAGGTTATGTAGGCTAGATTCAGAGGTACCTCCCACGTGTTCAGGTCATTGGTATCGTTGTCTTCTTTCATGTTGGCGTATCAGGGGTCGATGATGGTCTCGGTGAGGTCAACCATGGAGTCCTTCTCCTACCCGTTGCTGATGATCTTGTATTGCTTTTGGATGTCGACAAGCTTGTTGCACCAGATGGCCCAATCATCATGTTCTTCCTTCTCTCCACCATCGCCAAGGTGCAGTCGGCGCTGCCGATGAAACGGGCGAATGCTCGAGAACCTCTGATGGCCCTACATAAGTGGTAGATGAGAACCTCGTCCCGCACACATACCTGGGCCACGGCGATCCGCTAGTCCCTGTCAGGAGACGAATGGATGGGCACAAGGTGAAGTCATGCAACCTTGTGCTTTCTCGTCCTGTAGGTACTGCTTGAACTCGGCGAGGCAGAGCTTCACCGAGTCTGGATCGTTGGTGTACATCACATTCAACTTGGTGCAGCCATAGGACTAAACGGCGAACTCAAAGGGGAACTTGTCAGGGATATTACTACCAGGTATAAACCGGCCAGGAGGGTCCGGTTTACGTTATCAAGACTGTGTTATCAAAGGCCCAGCGGGGTATGAAATAGAAGATTGTAGCCCAAGAGGTTTAGAGCCCATGTGTTAGGGCCCATGATTTGCAAACCGTCATACTATGTAACTTGGGATGTAAGATAGAAAGAATAGAGACCGAGGCGGACACGTTTATAAGCCAGCCTCGGGACTTTGTAAACCGGACCGGGCGTCGCCTCTATATAAAGGGACGACCCGACGATGGTTCAGGACAGACAACAACAGCTCGAGACACAGGCAAAGCGGATTCGCTCCCTGGTCATCGAAGCCCAAGCAATACCACACCAAACTAGACGTAGGCTTTTACCTTCATCAAAGGGGCCGAACTAGTATAAAATCCCTGCGTCCTTCGTCCACTTTAACCTCTTTAAGCTAACCCGTAGCGATGGCCTCACGACTAAGTCCTTTTGCTAGGACATCTGCCGTGCTAAATCCACGACAGTTGGTGCCCACCATGGGGCTATCGCACGATGGTTTCGAGTTCTTGAAGGGCAGCTTTGAAGGACTCAAGGGCTACGCAGTGGGCCGGATGACTAAGAGTCGTCGCGGCCGGATCTACATCGACGATGCAGGCTGGGGCCCCGAGGCCGATTCAATTGAATACGGGTACCGGGTCCCCTTCGGCGGCATCCACGTCTTCATCGGCAAGATCGGCGAACCGAGCCCTGAGCCGGACATCTTCCCCAATATCGTCGAGTCGGCTCAGTGTGCGAGACCTGTCCGGATTCAGCCCGCCGTGAAACACGTCTTCGTTGGAGCAGTGCATGGAGTGCAAGCCGAGGACGGATCGGATTCTGGTGGCGAGACTGTTGTTTATTCCAGCGATGAATCTTCTTCCGGAGAGACAGAATCTTTGTATCTGCTACAGGATGGCCGGTCTGAGGGCTGTTCCGATGGGGACAGTATTTTGGACCCCCTCGATCCGCCAAACAGGGTTGCAGTCTTCATGGCCGGATCACAACCCCTACAGCATCCTCGACAACAGGAGCGTTGACATCAGAGGCAATGGGGGCTAGACCTGGAGATCCTCCGCCATCGCCGTCTGCCACTTTATCCATCTTGGTCGATACTTTGTCAGCGCTAGTAACAGCGGAGGTAGCACAGGCCAACAAGGAGCAGCATGACGCGGAGGTCGCTCAGGTGAAGAGCCGGATTGAACAGGTCAAGTTGGACCTGGATGCTGAGAAGGCTAGGATGGCTACAAAGCAGGCGGAGTTGGATGCTCAGGCCTATCGACTCATGTTGGATCAGACCGCTTCACAAGAGGTAATGATGAGAAGGCAACGATCTCGCCTGCCGCCGGTTTATGGGGCAAGAAATCTCTTTAGCACGCCAGGAGCAGGGACCAGTAACCAGCCGGAGGTGAACCGGGGAGGAGCACCGAGAACGGGCGTGTCGGATCAGCCACCGATCGCGGAGCCAAACCGTCAAGTTGTGCCGGCTCGACATGCACCCACCCCTCCCGGTCACTATTCTAATCCATTGGACAACATAGTGGCTGCCGCTTCGTGACTAGCCGCCCTTCCCATTGAAGGAACGTCCCCCATAGCAGTGGAAGCGCGACGGGCCAGGGAGTTGTTGGACATGGCACTAACTCAACAACAAGCCTATTCCTATAGCCGGGAGAGGATTCATTCGACTCCACGTCCAAGCCGGAGTTACACAAGGCGTCTAGATAAACCGGCCGTATCAAGCAGCGCACGGAGACGTAATCCGCCAAGGCGGGATAATCCGGCAGGAGAAGAGGCACACGCTCAAGAGGTGGTGGATCAGGCCAGGCAGCGCCGGGAGGCTGAGGTAACAGCACAATACGAAGCCTGTCAGGCGACGCCGGTTCGTCCCACCACCACAGTCGAACCGGGGGTGATGTCCAGTTCCCTGGGTGTTCCGTGCATCATCCCCGCTTTACGGAACATAAAACTACCCAAGGATTTCAAAGGGTCGCGCAAGGTGCCCAACTACACGGCGGATCTAGCTCCGGAGGCATGGGTTGAAAGTTATGAGATGGCAATGGAGATGCTCGATGTAGATGAGGCAGCGTGCGCTAAGTATTTCACAATGATGCTCGAGGGCACGGCCCGTACATGGCTGAAGGGTTTGCCACCTAATTCCATCGGATCATGGGCTGAATTGCGGCGCCGGTTTATCAACAATTTCAAGGACACGTGCAAGCAGCCAATGTCTGTCGTCGACTTAGCTACCTGCTTTCAAGGGGAGTAGGAGTCTACAAGCAGTTGGGTGTGTCGAGTGTCAGAAATCTTGCACTCCTCCAATAGCATCAACCCAAGTACAGCAATAGTGACCTTGGAAGGTAATTGCCGGTTTGAACCTTTGAGGCGGAAATTGGGACGGCTTAAACGTGATTGCAATGACATGGGAACGCTCATGGGCGCTTTAGTGAAATACGGAGATTCTGATAACACCAAGTATCCAGACACAGATGGAGACAAGTCAGGGAAGGCAAGCAAGAACGGTAAACCGCCGCAGGCCAATCCGACGAATCAAGGATACAACGGTAAGCGTAAAGCGGATGGCAGTTCAGATTTTGTGGCCAACACCAACGCTCAGGAAGATGGGCAACGCCGCACGGGCAGACCGCCCCCACGCAATGGGAGGCCGCCTATTAATCTGGAGCGCCAGTTGAACATACCTTGCCCAAAGCACGGTACGCCGGAAAAACCAGCTACGCATCTCTGGAAGGATTGTTTCATCATGCAGGAGTTCATGAACCAGAATAAATATGATCACGGGCCCCCCGGCGGATCAGGCCCTGGCTTCCAAGGTTCGGGTTATCAAGGTGGTGGGTCCGGTTCAGGATATCAAGGCAATAACAATAACCACAACGGGCACAATCAGCATAACCAACAGCATGGTCAGGGTGAATACAATAACCAAGGGAATCAACAGCGTCAACAGCAGCAGCAATCCGGATATCAGAATAATCCGAAGGAGCTGAGCAGTGGGCAATATCACGTCTTCACCACGAGCTTGTGCGAACGAGACCAGAAAGTTCTGAAGAGGGCTGTGCATTCTGTTGAACCGGCGATACCACGTTTTTTGCGTTGGTCTGAGCAACCCATTGTGTGGAGCAGAGAGGATCATCCACCCCTGGTTGATAATCCGGGTCAGTTAGCTCTGGTGGTGGCACCACAAGTGGGAGGTTACAAGTTCACCAAAGTACTCATGGATGGAGGTAGTAGCATCGACATATTGTATTATGAGACCTTTCGGTGAATGGGGCTGACAGATAAGAAGCTTCGACAATCCAACACAGTGTTCCATGGGGTGGTACCCGATAAATTGGCCTATCCAGTTGGCAAGATCGATCTGGAGGTCACCTTCGGAGATGAGCATGATTCTAGGTCAGAGACTGTGACCTTTGAGGTGGTAAAGATCAGAAGCCCATACCATGCTTTGTTTGGGCAGCTGGTTTATGCCAAGTTCATGGCTAGACCGTGTTATGTTTATCTACAACTCAAGATGCCAGGCCACAAGGGAACTATTATGGTTCATGGGAGCCGCAAAATTGCATTGGAGTGCGAGGAAGGAGACGCAGCTTATGCTGAAGCAGTTTGCGCAACTGAGGAGCTGAAGTTCTATAAGGACAATGTTGATCCGGCAGATATGTCTCTGCTGAAGAAACCAACCACAGAGCATGATCCGGCGTTGAAGTTCGAATCAGCTGAAGAGACCAAGCAGGTGGACTTTGTTCCTGGCGATTCATCCAAGCAGTTCACTATCAGCGCTAACCTAGATCCGAAATAGGAAAGCGCGCTCATCGAGTTCATCCGTGAGAACCGGGACATCTTTGCATGGAAGCCTTCTGACATGCCAGGTATACCGAGGGAACTCGCTGAGCACAATCTTAATATCGATCCTAAGTTTAAACCGGTCAAGCAGTATCTACGCCGCTTCAATGAGGAGAGGCGCAAGGCTATTGGAGAAGAAGTGGCTAGGCTCTTGGCCGCAGGTTTTATAATTGAGGTGTTTCATCCGGAGTGGTTGGCTAATCTGGTGCTAGTACTTAAGAAAAACGACACTTGGAGAATGTGTGTTGATTACACAGATCTGAACAAGGCTTGCTTGACCGATCCTTTTGCTCTCCCCCATATTGATCAAATTATTGATGCTACGGCAGGATGTGAGCGGCTAAGTTTTTTGGATGCATATTCAGGTTATCATCAGATCAAGATGGCAGTTAAGGACCAGGAGAAGACAGCCTTTATAACTCCTTTTGGAGCCTTCTGCTATGTATCTATGCCATTTGGGCTCAAGAGTGCCCAGGCGACCTACCAGCGTTGTGTGCAGAACTGCCTTCAAGGGCAGATTGGACAGAATGTTCATGCATATGTCGATGACATTGAGGTAAAATCTAGGAAGGAGGAGACACTGATAGATGATCTGAAGGAAACTTTTGATAATCTCCGAGTCTATAAAATGATGCTTAATCCAGAGAAGTGCATTTTTGGTGTTCCGTCAGGCAAGCTCCTGGGGTTCTTGGTGTCAAACAGAGGAATTGAGGCTAATCCGGAGAAGATCAAGGAGATTACGTCCCTGGCTAAACCGGCGTGCATCAACGATGTCCAATGTGTGGTGGGCCGTATTGCAGCACTCAGCCGGTTTATCAGCCGTTTGGGGCAGAAGGCAATCCCGCTTTATCAGATGATGAAGAAGACAAACCGTTTCGTCTGGAGTGATGCTGCTGATGCTGCATTTGAGGATTTGATGAGGCAATTGGCAGAGCCGCCGGTCCTTGCTACCCCAATTGACAATGAGCCGCTGTTGTTATACGTGGCTGCTAATGCCCGTGCAGTAAGTGTTGCCATTGTGGTAGAGCGCAAGGAAGCAGGCAAAGAATATCCTGTTCAACGTCCGGTTTACTACATCAGTGAGGTGCTCATCGAGTCAAAGCAGAGATATCCGCATTGGCAGAAGCTGGTGTATGGAGTTTTCATGGCAAACCGGAAGCTCAAGCACTATTTTCAGGGCCACCCAATCACCGTTGTCAGTTCAGCTCCGTTAGGGGATATAATCCAGAATAGAGAGGCTACTGGTCGAGTTGCAAAGTGGGCCATTGAGCTTAGCCCGCACAGATTAAAATATGTGCCCCGTACTGCGATAAAGTCCCAAGCTCTGGTGGATTTCATCAACGATTGGACAGAGTTGCACGCACCTGAGGAGAAGCCGGATCATACATACTGGACTATTCACTTTGACGGTTCAAGGCAATTGGAGGGCTCGGGGGTTGGAGTCGTGTTAACTTCCCTACGAGGAGATAAGTTCTGCTGTGTCCTCCATTTAATGTTCCCTTGTACTAATAATGCTGCTGAGTATGAAGCTCTCCTCCATGGTCTACGGATGGCCAAGGAGATGAACTTGAGCCGGGTTAAGTGCTTTGGCGATTTAGATCTGGTGGCACAGCAAGTATCCGGCAAGTGGGACTCTAAGGATCCGCTCATGGCAACATATCGACGAGAGGTGGACGCTGTCGCTGGACACTTCAAAGGATATCAGGTGGATCATATAGACCGGCGAAAGAATGAAGCAGCCGATGCGTTAAGCCGGCAGGGTTCCCAACGTAAACTGGTTCCACCTAATACCTTCTTGGATGAGTTGCATAATCCATCGGGGCAGTTACCTTCAGAGGAGGACTTGGCTGTTCCTGATCCGGAAGCGCAATTGGTCGCAGCACTTCATGTCATTCCGGATTGGACGCTCCCTTACCTGGCATATATTAACCGAGGTGAGTTACCAGAGGACGAAGTCGAAGCCCGACAGATAATCCGGCGGTCTAAATCAATGACTATTGTCAATGGAGAACTTCATCATCGCAATGTTACTGGAGCTTTTCAACGATGTGTGTCACCAGAAGAAGGCTGTGATATCCTTAGAGAGATTCATGAAGGGGATTGCGGTCATCACGCCGGTTCAAAATCGTTGGTGGCTAAAGCTTTCCGACATGGGTTCTACTGGTTGACGGCTCACGCCGACGCAGAGGACTTGGTCAGGAAATGGGATGCTTGCCAGAAATTCTCACGGCGTGCTCATATACCGGTGTAGGAGCTGAGGATGATCCCAATTACTTGGCCGTTTGCGACTTGGGGGCTTGATATGGTTGGACCCTTCAAGAGATCCCAAGACAAGAAAACCCACCTGTTAGTGGGAGTGGACAAGTTTACGAAATGGGTTGAAGCGGAGCCTGTCAGTAAGTGTGATGGAGCAACAGTGGTTCAGTTCATCAATAAGGTGATTTTCTGGTTTGGCTTTCCACACAGCATTATAACTGATAATGGCACCAATCTATCGAAGGGGGCTATGGAGGAGTTCTGTCAACGAGAGCATATTCGTCTTGATGTATCATCAGTAGCTCACCCTCAGTCTAATGGCCAAGCTGAAAGAGCCAATCAAGAGATCTTGAGAGGTATCAAACCCCGACTTATGGTTCCTTTGCAAAGAACACCCGGTTGTTGGGTGGAGGAGTTGCCTTCTGTACTTTGGAGCATCAACACTACGCCTAACAGATCCACAGGGTACACGCCTTTCTTCATGGTATATGGAGCTGAAGCGGTCCTCCCTAGTGATATCCGTCATGACTCGCCGCGGGTGGCGGCTTATGTTGAAGCGGATAATGAAAAAGCAAGACAAGACGCATTGGACCGGCTGGACGAGGAACGGGACACGGCAGCAGCTCGATCAGCGATTTACCAACAAGACCTGCGCCGATACCACAGTCGCCGGGTTAAGACCAGGACGTTTCAAGAAGGGGATCTGGTGCTTTGGCTCATCCAAGACTAGACATACATGCACAAGTTATCCCCACCTTGGGAAGGACCCTTTGTGGTCAGCAAGAACCTGCACAATGGATCATACTACCTTGTTGACGTTCGAGAACATAAGGACTCACGCACGGCGGAGGAGGAGACCAAGCGGCCATGGAACATCTCTCTTCTTCGACCTTACTATACTTGAGCCATAGGCTCTGCTTTATGTACAATGTATATATTATGATTAATATAATAAACCGGCGCCCCCGGTAAACCGGAGTATCAGCCATCTTTTCATAAGATTATCACATGGGGGCTTCCGTGGGCAAGGGAGTTTTCTATGGCCTCTTAAACCGGCGCCCTTGATAAATCGAGGTACCAGCCGTCTTTTCTGTTCATAAAGAGTGTCACATGGGGGCTTCCGCGGGCAAGGAAGTTTCCTATGGCCTCTTAAACCGGCGACCACATCAAGACCATCATAAGAGCACATCTCTGGTTGCTTCGGCAATTTCCACATGATGATGAGGGGCAAAAGAGAGTATGATGCCTAGCACAACTCAAACATAGGCCTCGACGAGCAATGCTCAAACGCTACATGGGGGCTCCTGATGCAATTTCATCAGCGAGTTGAAAACTCTTGTAGTGAACATGGCTTGGAAGCTTGGTGTATACACCTAAAACCCCGGATTAACCTGCCTGCATCAAGTAAATCACGCCGTCCAGGTAAACCTGGTATGACACGTCGAACGTACACACAAGTCAATACTTCTGGACCCTAAACTTGGTAACATTAAATTGACGATCATCAAGTGATTACACAAGTCAAATCTTTATAAGATATTGAACATTGGTAGCATTTGACATGTAACATCCCCAGATTCATACCACAGTGATCACCCTCTGATCATGCCATGTCAGCAGGTTTAACAGTACTTAATCATCATTTGCACCAAGCCTCATTTCAAAATCAATTCATATAGGAATTCAAACTTAAGGTAAAATTAAAAGTTGTCCCAATTTGAAAACTAAAATGTTCATCATGTTGCAAATATTCTTAGGGCAATTGTAAAATTGGAACCAATCTCACCAAAATTCCAAGAATGCCCCTGGAAATTATTTCAGAGGTCCAGCAGCATTTATTTTAGTCTTTCCTTTTTCTAAAAATGCTTAGACATTCCCAAGTACCCTGAAACTTTTTGAGCAGCCTCACAATATTGCCCACTATTTTTGTTTCAAGTTTCAGTTGAAACAAAATTCTATTGGTGCCAATATAAAATGCAACAGGGGCTATTCTTATCTTGCAGTAGAACAGAAGGAGATTTACACTGTGCATATTGGCCCATATAGCTAACCGTCACGGCCCAGCCCAAATGTCGCTTCGTCCACCTGCTCCTGCCCCGCTGTCGCGCTCGCCATGGCTGTGGGCGCGTCGCTCCGTTCGTCGGCCGCCACGGCGGCAGGGTAGTTGGCCGGAGGGGATAAGGGCAACCCGATGCCACCTCGCTCTCCCTGAACCCCCTGGCTCCCCTCTATCCTCTCCCTCGCTCGCCCTTCTCCTTTTTCCCCCCCTCCCCGAACACAGTCGCCGCCGCGCCTCGTCGTTGCCATGGCCACCGGCCACCCCGCGCCGCCTCGCCGTGTCCAGAGGGACCGCGGCGCTCGTCCACGTCGACCTCGACCACAGGATCAAGCCGGGAAGCGCCCCATTGCCGGATCGTCTTCGTCTTCTACCTCGAACCACCGAGATCGCCGCAGTCGATTCTTCGTCTCCGGCGCTTCCCCGAGCCCGCTAGCCTACTCTGCTACTCCTTGGTGAGCTTCCGCTCATTTCCCCTCTCCCCTGAGCTCGCCCCGTCGTCTCCTGCTGCCGCTACCATCGCCACTATAGTTCGTCGCCGCCGCTACGCTTGCTGCCGTCGCCTCCGTTGTTTTCATGGCCGGCCAAGCATGTGGGCGTGCTCAGGACCTCGCGGCGATGCCGTCCGGGTCCTTAGACCTCTGCGCCGTGCCCCGCAGCCATGAGCCCGAGCATGGCGGAGCTCCGGCCACCGCTCGACCCGATGCCGTCGTCGTTGTAGATGCTTTCGAGCACAACTGAGCACACCAGCATGATCAGTGTGCTGCCAGGAAGCGAACGCGAGTAGCCGCGTCTCTCCCCGTTGCCGTTTCGACCAGGCCCGAGCGGATCCCGATTTCGGCGTCCGCCACAGTGGCCGCCGTCGACGCTGTGGCCTTCCCCGCAATGAACCAACTTCACTATCGGACGCGCGGCGGAGTACTCGTTCATTAGAGCCAAAGAACGGCCAAAACGGACCACCGCAGAAGGTTTCCGAGCTCGCCGGAGTTCGTTGCCATCGCGCGAGCTCGCCGGCGTGCTCCGGTTGTCGGCGTCCAGCGTGGCGCCGACGTGGCTGGCTCTGTGCCGCTCACTGCTGGGCCCGGCTGGCCCCATTGACTGGGTCAACCCGCTGACTGGCTGCCCGTGTCGCTGACATGTGGGGCCCCGCCTTTTAAAATGTTTTATAAATAAATAGAAATGTTAATCAAAAGATTAATTAAACTGTTAGTTATTTAACTAGCTAATTAGTCACTGACTAACCGGACCCACTGATCTAATTGGTTAATTAGTTAAATATAACTCTGTTTAGCACTAACAGAGGCTGACATGTGGGTCCCAGTGACCCCACATGTCGGGTTTGACTCTGGTCAGCCAGAGTAGACTTGCTGACTTCATGTTGAGGTCATGCTGACGACACCTTTCACTATTCTGGATAATTCGAATTTAATTAATTAAAATGATTTCAGAAAATCATTTAAACTTAGAAAAATCATATCTTTTAATCCGTAACTCCGATGAAAATAATTTATATATGAAAATTGATCAGAATTTCGATACGAATCTAGATACGCCCTCTGTATTCCCATCAGATGCCCCTAGCTAGATGAACATGAAACTTTTGACCTGTTTTCGATAAATGAATAGTGCTCAACTTTAATAAAATAAATCCAAACAATTTCTTAAAATACCTAATATAACCTAGACATGTTTTTAGGCAACCCTGCACTGCACGTTAGCTTAGCATGCTCTGTGTTGCCTATGCCTGTGTATTTATCTGTTTCTTCCCCCTCTTCTCTCTCGGTAGAGCCCGGCACTGACGCAGATCCCGAGACCGACGCTGTCCCGGTGATTGGTTCCCCCTCCGACGATCTTGCTTTTGCCGCCGAGCAACCAGGCAAGCAACCCCCCCTTGAGCATATCCGATATCGCCTATGTCTATTCTCTCTTATTCTTGCATTAGAATTGCTGCTACTGCTACTGCTCCTATTACTGTTGCATAGCCTGTCTTTGCTAAATTGTTGATACCTGCATTTATTCATAAACTGCTTAGTATAGGTTGGGTAGCACTGCTTGGACCCGCACTCTCGTAGTTGCCTCGCATAGTACCCTTGCCTCGATCAACCGATCGAGCCCCTTCCCCAGACCTTCTTCACCTCACCGCACAACCCCCCCCTAATGTGCTCGACTCCGCAGAGTTAACATCGGGTGACGAGGGTGATACCTCCGAACTCACTTCTGATGTTGTCCCTGTATAGCTAGTCCGTTGTGGGTTACCGAGGGTGATTCCTCTTCCCACTTCCGACTTAGCTGCTGTCGTGCATCCGCTATGGTGAATACCGCCGAGGGTGATTCCTCCGGTACCACCTTATCGGGACTTGTCGTTTAGGAATCCAACGAGGGTGATTCCTCGGATTTCTCATCGGCATGAAAACCACACGGATGCCCTGGTTCACTGTGCCGTGTTTAAAGACGTATCGATCCCCGAGGCCGGACGTCGCCAGGAACAAAGGCGTGCGGCCAGAGGTATCGTGCGTCTGATGACACTTTATGGTGACTACTACACTTGTTGGATAGAGACGGGTTGACCCTGAGGGGTACCCGCGAGTGCCTTTGAGGCGTGAGCTGTGGAGTCGGGTGACCAGAGAGGGTACCCGCGAGATAACTACGAGGCGTGGCCGGTCTTTTCCAGTCCTTGTCACAAGTCCTCGAGACGGGACGACGGGGCCAACAGTATCGTAGGCTCTGCTCGTTACCGCGCGCTCCCAACACACTAAGCGATTTGGATATTTGATCCGAGGGGCCTCCGGGTCCGATAGCACTAACCACCACGTGGGTGTGAGTGGGTGCTCTGCGTCGTATACATCAGCCGGAGTCGTCACGACGTCAGCGATTGAGCGGACCGTTCGGATTGGACTTAGGATGCAACTGCGCTTGTATAAGGGGTTGCTAGGTCTGCTACCGAACGAACTCGCAACGTGCGCAGTGTCCGGGGCGACGGCCATGACCCCCGGGGGCATAGGATTAGTCCGGCGTGCTTGATCCTCTCTGTCGGTATCCGGTCGGGTTGCGGCGTATGGTTTAGCCGAGGGCGGGCACGACCTGATGGTGTGTCCGGCCGGAGTTAAGCGAGCGTGGTGGGTAACTTGGTGCACCCCTGCAGGGAAGAAACAATCTATCGATAGCCTGTCCTACGGTAACGGACACTCGGAGTTGTATCCACTTCGGTACAACTAGAACTGGTGACTTGTGATATGAGATATGAGTTGATGTTGCTGAGAACATTATATATTATTATTATGAAATTATTCTGCTCCCTTCTTATTGCTGCAAGACGCTGAAGATGCTAGTCTTCGATAGGACTAGGCCTTTCCCCCTCTACTCTGGCCTTCTGCAGTCTAGTCCACCCACATATAGCCTCCTTTGATAATAATGCATTGCTAGTATAGATCTGATGTAAGTCTTGCTGAGTACTTTGGATGAGTACTCACGGTTGCTTTGCTTCCTCTTTTGTTCTACCCACATGATAAACCAGACGACGGAGCCATGGTGCCCGCAGCCCCTGTCGACGACTACTACTACCAGCCCGAGGCTGGCTACTACTACTACCCGGCCGGCGAGTACTACTGCGAGGAGCCGGCGGACGACGACCAGGAGTAGGATCGGAGGTCCCAGGCAGGAGGCCTGCGCCTTTCGATCGTAGCTTTTCTTTTGCCCCGCCTGTGTAACAGGCCTATCTTCTTCTGTGTTGTATCTGTACCCAGATACCTAACGCTTCCGCTGACTATGTGTATGACATCAAGTTATGTATTCGAGCCCTCGAGGCCCTGGCTTGTAATATATGACTTGTATGTATTTATTTATGTTTTAGAGTTGTGTTGTGATTCCTTCACGTGAGTCCTTAGGCTTGATCGTGTGCATTTGCGTGTATGATTAGTGCACGATTAAGCCGGGGTCGTCACAGGTTGGTATCAGAGCCGACTGCCTGTAGGAACCCCCTTTCCAACTCCTTGGCCGAAGTCGAGTCTAGAGGTCCAAAAATGTTTTACTAACTTGGCTGTGTGGCTTATGGCCCCACGTCGCCACTTGGGTGGTGTAGCCCTTTTATTCCTCGTCTTTACTCTGGGACTCTGAACCTCTCTTCCATTCGGGTCAAATGATTTTACTAACACCGGCCTTAGGTTCTCGTAACCGCTTCTCCCGGTGCACCCCCTCGATCCAGAAGATGGCGTGTCATCATCAGAAGACTCCGAAAATACTCCTAAAAGTTTCCCGAGACCATTATGACACTGCTTTGCAGTCCCTGACCACCGTTAAACCCCAAAGGATAACTACCTACACCTGTCGTTCCTATATTCGTCTCAGTACCCTCGGGTTCTATCCGACATCTCGAAAATTCTCGGAACCTACTGCCTTACAGTTTCTTGCCGCAAAAATACACTTGCAAACAATTCCTTACATTACCGGGGATACCTTCATCCCCAGTTGATCTGGTGTTTCAAGCAATACCTCGTAATGCCATCTGATCTCCCGAGAATTCTCTGCATCCTACTGCTATTAAAATTCTTTTTACCTGCTTGCATTATGGTTAGTTCCATATGTCAAGTAATCATCGTTGATATCCCTTGTCCTTATCATTCTGAATCCTTTGATTCAACATGGGTGCGAATGCTCGCAATCATGAGTCGTTTCCTACTAATCTATCCTTCCGGCTCAGACGTCACTCTGGATATGAGCTGGTTCTCGATAAATCAATCCTTGATTGATTAACCATCAAATTCTATTCAGCCTATCCTTCTTTTGATCAGAGCCTTCGCTTCTGGTCCTTCGTCTTGGAATTATAATTCCCCTGTACCCAAGCGTCGAATTATTTCGATGTTTCTATAATCCGATGCTTTTTGCATCCTTTCTTCTTCTGGTTGAGTACCGATACTCACATCAGATCCTAAGCCGACCACCTGATTTTCGTTGGGTTAATATCCGACAAAGTCCTTTATATTCAACAAATCTTGAGCGCTTTTCCTCTGATACATATTGCCTTCGGTACATTGTATCTCTTGACTTCGTCAACCATGCACTGCTTCCGAGCTTGAGTTCATTACTCCTTCAAGTATGCGGTATATGTTCCTAAGATGCCCCGATGGGTTGAACATATGCCTTCAGTAATCCGTGTGAACTCGAAAGTTATGCGAGTCACACTCATCTGGTGTTTTACCAGATAAATTTTAACTCTACCATTTCTTCGAAGACGGGAAGTGAATGAAAGGTAATGCATTGAAGAAGTGGGAGTCGACCTTGAACCTTCGTGTTCATGCCCATAGAACCGATGTAGAACTTATCATGGACGCTGCTCGTGAAAATAATTACTTCCTTGGTATAAGTTCATCTTGTATCAGGGATTTGATCATTTGCAATCGCGGTTCCGACCACGATTGTTCTCCTTTGATTCCATTTCTCGGGCAAGCTAAGGCATTTGTCTTTTGCTAATCATTATGCCTGATCAACCTCTACCTTGAACTTACCTTCGAATATTACCCCCTGATATCTCGAGTATATCTCAGGAACTACAATACTTCGAATGAGTTTTTCCTCAACTTCTATTAATCCCCAATTCCAATTTTTCTCGGGTTCTGAGTTGTTTGTCGCTCAAGAACACCGATAAGTCAATCGATTCTACACTCCGATTCAACAACTCTAAGTAAATTCATTGCTTACGAGTTTAATAATCCTTCAAGTCATCCCTAGCCTGATCGGCTATATCATTATCAAGCTCAAATTTTAGCTGTGTTGCCTGGTCCTTATACCCAGAACACAATTCCCGACGATGAGATAACCTTACATCGATCTTTATCGACTGGCCATTTCACCCCGAATAACAAGCTTGATTTAGAGCTTGTATCATATCCGAGGTTCCGTTGACCTTGAACTTTATTCCATCTGTCTTGATCATCTTATGGATCAACTTCGTTTTCTTTATAACCCCTCAACAATTGTGCCGAGATCACCGCCAATATTTTGACTTCCTCGGAGATGTCCATTAAATTCATGGTGAGAACTACCATCCCTACCCCCCGATGAATTGTGATATCATCGATGACATCATTGACTACCTGCCAACACAGACCTGGCTGTGATTGGTTAAACATTACGTTCCGAGATAATCATGGAAACGTTCCTTTGTATCTTTTGTGATCTTCAGATTCAAACCTTGCTTGGAACACCATGTTAATGCTATCTCGAAGCATGACTGTGGTATCCCTAATAACGACAATAACATTGTAAGCACATGGCCAAATATTTCTTGATCTATTATCCAAACACCATGGTGTGGGTAATATCATGATTCTTCCCTCGCCCCTTTATCTAAATACTTTTGAGCTTACTGTCCTATCATGTATATCATGCTCCGCTTGTCCTTAGGAAATGATATACCCCTAAAACTTGTGTGTAAACACATAATTCTTTCCATTGGCGTGATTAATCAATTAATCACATTTTCCTTTCCATTTGTTTGTTTAACCTTTTCTAAGATCATTATGACATAAGCAGGAACAACTCCCTGCTTGTGAAAACGTCTTGGTCAACCACTCTGTCAGTTAGACCCTGTTACTTTGTTGATGACATTCCGGTAACCACCGATGAACGAGAACTTTGCCTATTGGTCCGCCTCGTTTAACGAGCAGGAAAATGGTTCTCTTCGTTCCTCGCCCTTGGTACCGACGATGTTACCGACATAACTGACAGACTGCCGACATACCTTGTTGTCGAGACTGATAAAATGTCACCGTTCTCCCTACTTTCGATCGTCCCTCGCCACGGTTCTACACCATCGGAACCTGACTCTCCTGTACCTCCTTGATTTCCGAAGTATTCTTTGCACTTGGTTTTGTGTGTTACCACGAGCCACCCTTCGAGAGTTGATCCCTTCCCGAAGCTCTGGACCCTTTTCATACTATGTTCAGGCATCGATCGAATGTCCATTAGATTGAAACTCCTTATGGTACTTTCACACTTTACTCTCGATGTTTTCCTAAGTTTCAACTCGAGAGATTATTTCTGCCACCTCCTTTGAACTATCTGCCGAATAATCGACCTTGTAAAAGGTCCATTCTTCCGAAGTTACCCTTTTCTTCCCCACTTAAATCTCGGGACGAGATTTCTTGTAGTGGAGGAGATTTGTAACATCCCCAGATTCATACCACAGTGATCACCCTCTGATCATGCCATGTCAGCAGGTTTAACAGTACTTAATCATCATTTGCACCAAGCCTCATTTCAAAATCAATTCATATAGGAATTCAAACTTAAGGTAAAATTAAAAGTTGTCCCAATTTGAAAACTAAAATGTTCATCATGTTGCAAATATTCTTAGGGCAATTGTAAAATTGGAACCAATCTCACCAAAATTCCAAGAATGCCCCTGGAAATTATTTCAGAGGTCCAGCAGCATTTATTTTAGTCTTTCCTTTTTCTAAAAATGCTTAGACATTCCCAAGTACCCTGAAACTTTTTGAGCAGCCTCACAATATTGCCCACTATTTTTGTTTCAAGTTTCAGTTGAAACAAAATTCTATTGGTGCCAATATAAAATGCAACAGGGGCTATTCTTATCTTGCAGTAGAACAGAAGGAGATTTACACTGTGCATATTGGCCCATATAGCTAACCGTCACGGCCCAGCCCAAATGTCGCTTCGTCCACCTGCTCCTGCCCCGCTGTCGCGCTCGCCATGGCTGTGGGCGCGTCGCTCCGTTCGTCGGCCGCCACGGCGGCAGGGTAGTTGGCCGGAGGGGATAAGGGCAACCCGATGCCACCTCGCTCTCCCTGAACCCCCTGGCTCCCCTCTATCCTCTCCCTCGCTCGCCCTTCTCCTTTTTCCCCCCCTCCCCGAACACAGTCGCCGCCGCGCCTCGTCGTTGCCATGGCCACCGGCCACCCCGCGCCGCCTCGCCGTGTCCAGAGGGACCGCGGCGCTCGTCCACGTCGACCTCGACCACAGGATCAAGCCGGGAAGCGCCCCATTGCCGGATCGTCTTCGTCTTCTACCTCGAACCACCGAGATCGCCGCAGTCGATTCTTCGTCTCCGGCGCTTCCCCGAGCCCGCTAGCCTACTCTGCTACTCCTTGGTGAGCTTCCGCTCATTTCCCCTCTCCCCTGAGCTCGCCCCGTCGTCTCCTGCTGCCGCTACCATCGCCACTATAGTTCGTCGCCACCGCTACGCTTGCTGCCGTCGCCTCCGTTGTTTTCATGGCCGGCCAAGCATGTGGGCGTGCTCAGGACCTCGCGGCGATGCCGTCCGGGTCCTTAGACCTCTGCGCCGTGCCCCGCAGCCATGAGCCCGAGCATGGCGGAGCTCCGGCCACCGCTCGACCCGATGCCGTCGTCGTTGTAGATGCTTTCGAGCACAACTGAGCACACCAGCATGATCAGTGTGCTGCCAGGAAGCGAACGCGAGTAGCCGCGTCTCTCCCCGTTGCCGTTTCGACCAGGCCCGAGCGGATCCCGATTTCGGCGTCCGCCACAGTGGCCGCCGTCGACGCTGTGGCCTTCCCCGCAATGAACCAACTTCACTATCGGACGCGCGGCGGAGTACTCGTTCATTAGAGCCAAAGAACGGCCAAAACGGACCACCGCAGAAGGTTTCCGAGCTCGCCGGAGTTCGTTGCCATCGCGCGAGCTCGCCGGCGTGCTCCGGTTGTCGGCGTCCAGCGTGGCGCCGACGTGGCTGGCTCTGTGCCGCTCACTGCTGGGCCCGGCTGGCCCCATTGACTGGGTCAACCCGCTGACTGGCTGCCCGTGTCGCTGACATGTGGGGCCCCGCCTTTTAAAATGTTTTATAAATAAATAGAAATGTTAATCAAAAGATTAATTAAACTGTTAGTTATTTAACTAGCTAATTAGTCACTGACTAACCGGACCCACTGATCTAATTGGTTAATTAGTTAAATATAACTCTGTTTAGCACTAACAGAGGCTGACATGTGGGTCCCAGTGACCCCACATGTCGGGTTTGACTCTGGTCAGCCAGAGTAGACTTGCTGACTTCATGTTGAGGTCATGCTGACGACACCTTTCACTATTCTGGATAATTCGAATTTAATTAATTAAAATGATTTCAGAAAATCATTTAAACTTAGAAAAATCATATCTTTTAATCCGTAACTCCGATGAAAATAATTTATATATGAAAATTGATCAGAATTTCGATACGAATCTAGATACGCCCTCTGTATTCCCATCAGATGCCCCTAGCTAGATGAACATGAAACTTTTGACCTGTTTTCGATAAATGAATAGTGCTCAACTTTAATAAAATAAATCCAAACAATTTCTTAAAATACCTAATATAACCTAGACATGTTTTTAGGCAACCCTGCACTGCACGTTAGCTTAGCATGCTCTGTGTTGCCTATGCCTGTGTATTTATCTGTTTCTTCCCCCTCTTCTCTCTCGGTAGAGCCCGGCACTGACGCAGATCCCGAGACCGACGCTGTCCCGGTGATTGGTTCCCCCTCCGACGATCTTGCTTTTGCCGCCGAGCAACCAGGCAAGCAACCCCCCCCTTGAGCATATCCGATATCGCCTATGTCTATTCTCTCTTATTCTTGCATTAGAATTGCTGCTACTGCTACTGCTCCTATTACTGTTGCATAGCCTGTCTTTGCTAAATTGTTGATACCTGCATTTATTCATAAACTGCTTAGTATAGGTTGGGTAGCACTGCTTGGACCCGCACTCTCGTAGTTGCCTCGCATAGTACCCTTGCCTCGATCAACCGATCGAGCCCCTTCCCCAGACCTTCTTCACCTCACCGCACAACCCCCCCCTAATGTGCTCGACTCCGCAGAGTTAACATCGGGTGACGAGGGTGATACCTCCGAACTCACTTCTGATGTTGTCCCTGTATAGCTAGTCCGTTGTGGGTTACCGAGGGTGATTCCTCTTCCCACTTCCGACTTAGCTGCTGTCGTGCATCCGCTATGGTGAATACCGCCGAGGGTGATTCCTCCGGTACCACCTTATCGGGACTTGTCGTTTAGGAATCCAACGAGGGTGATTCCTCGGATTTCTCATCGGCATGAAAACCACACGGATGCCCTGGTTCACTGTGCCGTGTTTAAAGACGTATCGATCCCCGAGGCCGGACGTCGCCAGGAACAAAGGCGTGCGGCCAGAGGTATCGTGCGTCTGATGACACTTTATGGTGACTACTACACTTGTTGGATAGAGACGGGTTGACCCTGAGGGGTACCCGCGAGTGCCTTTGAGGCGTGAGCTGTAGAGTCGGGTGACCAGAGAGGGTACCCGCGAGATAACTACGAGGCGTGGCCGGTCTTTTCCAGTCCTTGTCACAAGTCCTCGAGACGGGACGACGGGGCCAACAGTATCGTAGGCTCTGCTCGTTACCGCGCGCTCCCAACACACTAAGCGATTTGGATATTTGATCCGAGGGGCCTCCGGGTCCGATAGCACTAACCACCACGTGGGTGTGAGTGGGTGCTCTGCGTCGTATACATCAGCCGGAGTCGTCACGACGTCAGCGATTGAGCGGACCGTTCGGATTGGACTTAGGATGCAACTGCGCTTGTATAAGGGGTTGCTAGGTCTGCTACCGAACGAACTCGCAACGTGCGGAGTGTCCGGGGCGACGGCCATGACCCCCGGGGGCATAGGATTAGTCCGGCGTGCTTGATCCTCTCTGTCGGTATCCGGTCGGGTTGCGGCGTATGGTTTAGCCGAGGGCGGGCACGACCTGATGGTGTGTCCGGCCGGAGTTAAGCGAGCGTGGTGGGTAACTTGGTGCACCCCTGCAGGGAAGAAACAATCTATCGATAGCCTGTCCTACGGTAACGGACACTCGGAGTTGTATCCACTTCGGTACAACTAGAACTGGTGACTTGTGATATGAGATATGAGTTGATGTTGCTGAGAACATTATATATTATTATTATGAAATTATTCTGCTCCCTTCTTATTGCTGCAAGACGCTGAAGATGCTAGTCTTCGATAGGACTAGGCCTTTCCCCCTCTACTCTGGCCTTCTGCAGTCTAGTCCACCCACATATAGCCTCCTTTGATAATAATGCATTGCTAGTATAGATCTGATGTAAGTCTTGCTGAGTACTTTGGATGAGTACTCACGGTTGCTTTGCTTCCTCTTTTGTTCTACCCACATGATAAACCAGACGACGGAGCCATGGTGCCCGCAGCCCCTGTCGACGACTACTACTACCAGCCCGAGGCTGGCTACTACTACTACCCGGCCGGCGAGTACTACTGCGAGGAGCCGGCGGACGACGACCAGGAGTAGGATCGGAGGTCCCAGGCAGGAGGCCTGCGCCTTTCGATCGTAGCTTTTCTTTTGCCCCGCCTGTGTAACAGGCCTATCTTCTTCTGTGTTGTATCTGTACCCAGATACCTAACGCTTCCGCTGACTATGTGTATGACATCATGTTATGTATTCGAGCCCTCGAGGCCCTGGCTTGTAATATATGACTTGTATGTATTTATTTATGTTTTAGAGTTGTGTTGTGATTCCTTCACGTGAGTCCTTAGGCTTGATCGTGTGCATTTGCGTGTATGATTAGTGCACGATTAAGCCGGGGTCGTCACATGACATTGATGATTTGGTTAAGGATTGCGGATCATCTTAACAGGCTTTGCTAAAATGGTTAATGAC
This sequence comes from Secale cereale, assembly GCA_902687465.1. Classification (NCBI taxonomy): domain Eukaryota; kingdom Viridiplantae; phylum Streptophyta; class Magnoliopsida; order Poales; family Poaceae; genus Secale; species Secale cereale. The sequence goes on from LR738715.1 coordinate 56,062,086, forward strand.
ATTAGCCTGGCAGCTCATAAAAAGCCTCGAATTTGGAGCCTAGCAGCTCGTAAAAATCCTCGACTACATGGTCTTATTTGCCCAAAAACCTTATTTTTCATTTTTTATGTTTTCTCAAATCTTTATCTTCAAGGTCATTGGTTTTTCAACCAAGTCCATTGATTCAAGACTGGATAACTACAAAGTTGTCACTACATTTGTATTTACAAAGTTATAGTCTGGGTTATAAACACCAGTACTAGTTGATAGTTAAACCGGCATTCATTGTAACCCGGATCAGCCTTCAGGATGAGCCGACAAACGAACTAAGGGAGGCATCAGCATCTACACCTTGGATTTCTCCTACCGGGTTAAGGTTTAAAAATACACTTAATCACAGGTATGGTACATGCTTATATTTTATACACAGTTCAAGCTATTTACTTAGATCATGTGTTTGGGCAATATGACCCGTCCGGCGATAAACCGCCAGGACACTATGAGCATTGTTTATGCAGAAACATGTAATATAAACTGTCAAAGCATTGCAAGCAGGATATATTTTCGAAGCTGCCAAACAAAGTAATGCCATGAAAGATAATGTGGGGCAAAGACAGTATCTCAGCTATTCTATTACAAGGCACTGGCGGGCCCAAAAGAATATCAGTTTTCTCACAAAGTGTTCAACACATAAAGGTAAACCGAAGCCGGTTTAGGATTCTGCTTCAGCTCGCCGTGAAGACTGAGGGTCAGCTTGTTCCGGGTCTTCGACGACTTCTGGCAGCTATTGGAAATCAGGGGTGCTCCAGTCAATCTTGGCAAGGGCGCGGAAATATACTTCATCATTTATAAGTTCTGACGGTTCAATGTCAGGGGCGAAGGTATGCTTACGAACGGGTGGAATAAGATTTTCAATGTCATAGGACGGACGCTCCACCCGCACGTTCTCCAGATCATAACCCAGGTGGTACCTTGACAAGTCTGCTTCGTCAGCAAGCTTACTAGCAAGAGGCCGCATATCTTTGGTTAAGGCGCGAAGATCCTCAGTGGAGAAAGCTGATCCGTCCTCTTTCATACTTGGATAACCATTCATGGCTTCCGCCGGATCAAAGTCAGGAACCCATGCCTTGGCCCGGGTCAAAGCCATTAGAGAGCCAGCCCTGGCAGAGGACTTCTTCACTTCAACAATGCGAGCAGGCAAGATTGATAGTTTCTCCAGAGTACCTTGGATGGTGGTGGGAGCCGGTTTATTGTGGGAGATAGCACTAATGGCCCTTTGTGCGCCGGAATATAACTGCTCCACCAAAGTGTATGCAGCCTTCAGTTTCTTCCGCATATCATCCCCAAGATGAGTAATGCGCCTCCCTGTGTACACATGATGAGTTAAACCGGAGCAGCACAAGATAGCAAGGATAAGCTTGTGTTAACAAAAACTTACCAAAGATAGCAGATGTCATATCATTTATATGCTTCCTTAACCCGGACAGCTCTTCCGTCACCGGGTTAAGAGCTGCTTCAGCATCACTGGCCCTTTTTTCCAAGGCAGCCTTTTCCACCTCCCAAGTGGACCGCTCCGCTTCAAAGTCTTTCTTGAGCTTCTCCATATTAGCTAAAGCAAGGGTAAGTTCCTCTTGGCTTTAGTCGAAGCAGTCTCTTGGAAGGATAGGCTATTCCGGAGCTCAGTTATTTCAGAAGCCCTCCGGTTCAAGTCAGTCTGCCAAGGATAAAACATATCAGATATCTATAGAGAAAGCAAGTTTTCAGACAAGTCCCAAACACATTACAAGTTATGCACTTGACACTTGGGGGCTAATGTACGTTTGTAGTGAACAGGCAAAAAAATTCAGTCAAAGTCCCAAGCATATAACAAGTTATACACTTGGCACTTGGGGGCTAATGCGACATCATTCTAAGCATAAGGAAAAGTCCTGGTCCACCCGCAATGGAGTAAACCGGCCCTTGGGGGCTACACGTGCAAATCAAAATATTCCAGTTGATCTATCAAAGTCCCGGTTCACCCTAAAGGCTAAACCGGCACTTGGGGGCTACAATGGACTAAAGGTACAACTACAAGACACGAGCAGAAATGAAAGGCAAAGGAAAATAAGTTACCTCATATCGTTCTTTCATTAAATTCACCAAGCCGGCCTCGTAGTCACGGCTGGTGTATAGCCGGTTTAAAAACCCGGAGTGGAGTTCCTGAGCATTAAGTTGTGCACAGCTGGACATATCGGTGTTCCATTTGCCCTTATCTTTATTGAGAAACTCCTCCTTGGTAGTGTGCTTGGCCAAAGCGGCAGGCTCTCCTGGCTTCGTAAAGCCAGTCCCAGTAATCTCAACATCGTCTGTTAAAGTAGCGGTTGGCCTGGAAGGATCAGCGGCAGTGGGATTGGCGTGTACCGGGATAGCAGGGGCCGGATTAACCTGAGCAGGACTAGTCCGGACAGGGCTGACCGGATCAGCAATATATTCCATGGGGTTATCCTCCAGAGCAGCAAGATTTTCTCAATCCATAGGAGAAGGATCATCGTGTGGGACTTCAACATTCTCCTCCAAGGGGTTGGCAATTTCAGGATCTTCTGTCGGTTCAGAAGTGTTGTTTTCAACCACCGGTTTACTCAATTTCGCCTTTTTGCTAGTCTTGGGCATACTGAGGAAAGATTAAAAGGACAATGAAAATCACAAGACAAAAGTGAAAAAGATAAACCGGATGAAGTGAAAGACAATTTACCCGTGGACAGTCTTGAGCACAGGGACTTGGGTGGCGGTTGACTCGCCAGAAGGTGATAGAGGAGTTTCCTGATAATTTGGATCAGACGGTTTAAGAGGTTTACGAATAAGACCCGCTTTGGGATGAAGAATAGTTGGAGTAAGTAAAACCTCTGAGCGGCGTCTTCGAGCCGGAGTATGGGTCAATCCAGTCGACTCGACCACATGACCACTGTGGCGTGTGGTGCGGCGAGCCTCATGTTGTTGTTTCTTCAAAAGAAAAAATGGGGATCCAGTTGAGCATAAGGATGAGAAAACGGATATTTCCGGGCTACCCGACGAACTTTGGGTGGCAATGGTTCTGAGTCAGAGGAAAGAGAGATTACCTCAACTTCATCTGCTTTACTACCTTCAGCCGGATCCTGGGAAAAATCATTGTTAATAGAAATACAGACAAAGGAAAGGTTACAAGTCATAAGAAACAAGCGGTACCTCAGAGGCCGGATCATCTTCTTCTGCGTTTGAACCGGACGCAGCGGCCGGCTTCTTCTTATGTTTCTTTACAGCCAGGCTCATCCTGCGAGATGGCTTCGCCGGTTTGTCATGGGCTTTCCTCTTCCAGAAAGGGTCGTTAGCCTGTTTAAAAGAATAAAAGCATGTTAATGCCAAGAAATATGGACGGATTAAAACAAAGAGAACGGACAGAAGAATCTCTTACTGATGGCGGTTTGTTATTCACACAGAAGGGTGCTAACTCGGTCCGACTGCACTCTTCCAAAGGTATGTTCAGCATCTTTTTGGCAGATTCGGTGACTTCATTATCTGGAAGCACATTCTCCGTGTGACGTAGAGGGTCCTTCGGGTTACCAGTATACTCGCACATTAAACCGAAGCGCCGGCTTAACGGGAGAATACTCCAAGAGAGCCAGCAGCGGACAAAGTCAACTCCGGTTAACCCGTTGGCTACAAAAGCCCCGAGCTTGGAAAGCTGGGGGCATATCGAGCCCGGTCTTGGGCACTCAAACGCCGCGGGAAAGGATGATCCGCTGTCAGACAGTGAGAGCGATAACCCGACAGTGGATTCTCTCCTTCTGGTGAAGTGTCGGCGCAGTAGAACCAAGTCTGATTCCATTCTTTGGGATGGCTATGAAGAGTGGCATGAGGAAAGCTGACATCTTTTCTCTTCTGGATGCTCATTCCGCCAAGTTCAGTATTTGGGCCATCGTGAAACTCAGTCTGACGGTTCAAATGGAAGAAGTCCCGGAATAACTCTACAGATGACTCCTCTTGCAGATAGGCTTCTGAGAAGACTTGGAAGTTGCAGATGTTTGATATGGAGTTGGGACCTATGTCTTGGGGGTGGAGCTGAAAGTCTGCTAATACGTCACGGAAAAACTTTGACCCTGGAGGGTTAAAGCACCGGGCCAGGTGATCATAAAAGACAATAACTTCTCCTTCTTTAGGCTTGGGAGGACACTCTTTCCCAAGAGCCCTCCAGTGAAGAACCTCCTTGGGACCTAAAGCGCCAATTGAGGCCATCTTTTCCAAGTCGTCCTCGGTAATCCGGGATGGGACCCAGTTGCAAGCGACAAACTGCTTAGCCACGGAAGTCATCTTTTTTCAAGGGGGAACACTGAAAAATACAATAAAAGATCCGGTTTACGGTCCACGCAGATATAAACCGGCATGTTCTAAGAAGGCATTGATCTAATTGGCGGTTTAAGCAGGGGACTAATGGTATCTACTGATCCGGAACAACTATGAACGTGACAGTTACCGGATTATGAAGTTTGGATGAAACAAAAAGTTAAGGGACAATTACATTTGAGCCCCTAGTTGTGTCACACCCGTGTGTTTTGCCCCTAAATTCAAAAAACCCTCGTTTCTGCCCAAGTTTGTTTGGTCTTCTTATGCTTTTGCCCTTTGACCGTTTGACTTTAACTTTGAAAACATCATAACGAATTCTTACTAACTCAGAAAAATGCATATAAGATATCAAAATGTTCGGAAAAACATCACCTATATGTGCACGTCATTTGCATTCATGACAAAAGTGTTGAAAATCCAAAAAAAATCATATGATCTCAAACTGAGGTATAGACTTTTCAGCATTGTTGTCATGAATGCAAATGACATGTACTTATGGGTGATGTTATTTCGAGCATTTTGATATCTTATTTGCATTTTTCTGAGTTAGTATGAATTCGTAATGAAGTTTTCAAAGTTGCGGTCAAACGGTCAAAGGGCAAAAGGATAAGCGGAGCAAAAGAGCTTGGACAGAAACGAGGGTTTTTCAAATTTAGGGGCAAAACACACGGGTGTGACACAACTAGGGGCTCAAATGTAATTGTCCCAAAAGTTAAACCGCCAAACACAGGCAGGTGAGGTGCAGATCTAATGCTAAACCGTCGACACAGGCAGGTGAGGTGCAGATCTAAATCTAAACCGTCGACATAGGCAAATGAGATGCATATCTAAAGTGTGGGAAACAACTTTCACACAAGCAGCAGTAAAATATGGATCTATAGCATATGGAAAATTCAAGATAATTCAAGTTATATTCAATGAAAACAGCAAAGGTTTTTGCAGATTCAGTCTAAGCCAGTATTGTTGGGGGAAATAAGATTATGAAGACAAAGCGGAGTCATGCGTACAGGGGTTGACCTAAAAAGTTTAACATCTACGGCTAGGAACTACCGATGGTGACGAACCGCGAAGAACAGGGGTTCATCTGCGAGCTCCCGTGAAACCCTAGAACTGAGATCTATGGGGAGGAATGAGTAAACGTACCTGAGGCAATGGAAGCGGAAGGACGACGGCGAATTTCTGGACACGCTCAGGTTGATGCAGCGGCCGGGCTTGATGAAGACGACGAACTCGACGGACGGCGGCGGAGCTTGAGCGTTGGAGGTCAGAGGAAGAAGAAAGCGAGGGGGAAAAAGGAGATGGCCCTTGGCCCTATTTATAAGCCGAAGGAATAAAAACAGCAGGCGCGGGAATCGAGGAGACCAAAAATCAGATATGGATGGTGCTGTCGCCTCGATCTTCGGAGTTTTAATAAGTAAAGGTAAAAAGCACGTACAAGTATTAAATGCGCGGATGGCGTCACGACGGTTTAAAGCGACCTGAGGAGATGACGTCATGTCGGTTTACAGAGCGCACTGAAGCCGTAGAAAGGAAAATTTTGTACAAGACTTTGAAGATTGACATGAACAGGTTCAAATCAATCTGAGGCCTAATGTCAGGGATATTACTACCAGGTATAAACCGGCCAGGAGGGTCCGGTTTACGTTATCAAGACTGTGTTATCAAAGGCCCAGCGGGGTATGAAATAGAAGATTATAGCCCAAGAGGTTTAGAGCCCATGTGTTAGGGCCCATGATTTGCAAACCGTCATACTATGTAACTTGGGATGTAAGATAGAAAGAATAGAGACCGAGGCGGACACGTTTATAAGCCGGCCTCGGGACTCTGTAAACCAGACCGGGCGTCGCCTCTATATAAAGGGACGACCCGGCGACGGTTCAGGACAGACAACAACAGCTCGAGACACAGGCAAAGCGGATTCGCTCCCTGGTCATCGAAGCCCTAGCAATACCACACCAAACTAGACGTAGGCTTTTACCTTCATCGAAGGGGCCAAACTAGTATAAAATCCCTGCGTCCTTCGTCCGCTTTAACCTCTTTAAGATAACCCGTAGCGATGGCCTCACGACTAAGTCCTTTTGCTAGGACATCTGTCGTGCTAAATCCATGACAAAACTCCTTGCTGAAGTCCATATCCAGCAGGCTCACCCCTTGGATCGCCATTGGAGTCTCTTCAAGTGAACGAGTGTGTAGGCGGCGGCAGCAGTTTGTTTTTCAGCTCTTGGGGAACTGGATTCAACAGTAAACTAAGTGTGTACAGGCGACAACAGTTACTACCCCTCCCTCGTCCGCTGCACGCCCGGCAGAAGATGCACCGTCGGCGCATTCAAACGCCTCCATTAAGAAACCTACTCCGGCCACACGTCGGTTCACGAGCGGGTCTGTATTGGTACTGTAATAACAGGAGTTAGTGGTCACTTTACTTAAATTTAATTAGCTTTAATAGAAATTTATACTTAAAACAAGCAATGCATTGGCTCGTTCAATCAGTGCCACAGGATCAACATGCACAATAATTAGAATTATTATTCTCAGGACGCACACGATCAACACATTTGTCGCACTTTCACAAAGATAATACTACCAAGTTTGAACTGTTTGTTATGGTTATTGTCCTCTGCATCATCATGTCGTGTTTCCCAGCTTGCAAGATTCAGAACCAACAAATAAGATCCAAATAATAAGTACAACAAAGATGCCTACACATCTCATTGATTCCCAGCTTGCAAGATTCAGAACCAACAAATAAGATTCAAATAATGAGTACAACAAAGATGCCTACACATCTCATTGATTCCCAGCTTGCAAGATTCAGAACCAACCCATTAGAGCCTTTTGATAAAGTGAATATCGAGATTAAATCCATCTTGGCTAGCCGTGTCCTACAACCCAAGAACTTGGCGAATGCTCTTGACCATCACAACATCTGTAATTGAGTATCCTGTTTGCACAGATAAGAAAGAGCATGATTACTATAATAGTGGCACTAGTTGAAGCAAACTTTATTTCCAAAACGAGAAAAGATTGCGATAGAATAGCTTTACTTAAAAAAAATAGAACATTAACACAGTATGACAAAGCACAATCATATTGATAAAGGACAGTACTGACCGGTGTGAGGGGCCCAATGCTGCCACGACTCGATGTGGTGAACCTGCAAATCCACTCGGATGAGGCCAACCTGGAGATCTATGACCCAATTCATGCGCCTTTTTCTGCAGTTCGCCTGAAATGAAGCAAAGATTGCATCATTGAGCTAGCAAGAAGTACTTGCTCTTGTGAGATGGCAGGTTCTTCTTTAGTAGTTACACAAAAATTGAGCAACATTAAGGTTAGTTGTCCTGCTCATGTAAGCTGCAACAATAATTTGCTTATCCTTTTGTGCAGTTCCACTAAAATAAAGTGCCATTGTGGTGACAGTGATCTTGCAAAGACTAATAAAATGTTGCACGAGATTACCAACAGAATTTCACGGAGATTTTGGAAACTCCAATCACCATTTTGTGCAGTTCCACCAAAATTGAGAGATGTTGCCCACGAGACATTTTAGTTGAACTGCACAAGACACTCATTCCAAAAATAGTGTTTTGTGCAGTTCACCCAAAGGTCACAATAGCAACAAGGTGAAATGGATATCACTATCTACACAAAAAGATAGAAAGTAAACAGTTGCTGGTCAATAAGAATATAAGAAACATATACGAAATGAAAAGAAGCATCTTAATTATGTTCATGGCAATCACGCAAGGATAGTAGAAATTTTAAAACATCAGCAATGCTTCATGTTACCACAAGCATTACGATCAACAATGAGATTCCTCAAATATGGAATTACTTTAATGGTGGCATTGCTTGTTTACCAGATACAGTAAATCAACAACAACTAAAGAGTTGGTTTAAGGGCATGGGATCGTGGGGACACCAGGACACTCAGCAGCGTAAAGGAGCAACTTACTTATCATACTGGGGAAAACAGCAGGAGTGCCATTTGTAACACAGTTTAATTGCATCTTATCACTGGAGGCATTAGATTAACAATAACACTAGTTAGACATGTCCCTAAGGTAACAGTGTGATCGCTTCATTTTACATGCGCCCTGACATTAACAACAACAAAAGGTTGGTATAAGGACATGCGACAGTGGACGCATCAGCACAATGTACCAACAAGGAGGCATAAAGTGGTGATGCCGAGTTTGTTCATGCTATGTGAGGGCGGCAAATCTAATCCTGGAGACCTTTCACTATGTGAGGGCAGCAAACCTAATCCTGGAGACCTTGTACAATGTGAGGGCAGCAAATCTAATCCTGGAGACCTTTTACTATGTGAGGGTAGCAAACCTAATCTTGGAGACCTTGTACTATGTGAGGGCAGCAAATCTAATCCTGGAGACCTTTTACTATGTGAGGGCAGCAAATCTAATCCTGGAGACCTTTTACTATGTGAGGGCAGCAAATCTAATCCTGAGACCTTTTACTATGCGCGGGCAGCAATTCTAATCCTAGAGACCTTTTACTATGTGAGGGCAACAAATCTAATCCTGGACATTGATAACCCACAAGTGTAGGGGATCGCAACAGTTTTCAAGGGTAAAGTATTAAACCCAAATTTGTTGATTCGACACAAGGGGAGCCAAAGAATACTCTTAAGTATTAGCAGCTGAGTTGTCAATTCAACCACACCTGGAAACTTAGTATCTGCAGCAAGGTAGTTTAGTAGCAAAGTAATATGATAGTGGCGGTAGCAGCAATAAAAGTAACGATAGTGTTTTTGTAGTTTTGTGATAATAGCAACGGAAAAGTAAATAAGCGACTAGCAATATAGGTAAAGCTCGTAGGCATTGGATCGGTGATGGGATTACGTCGGATGCAATTCATCATGTAGAAGTTATAACCTAGGGTGACACAGACTAGCTCCAGTTCATCAATGCAGTGTAGGCATGTATTCCGAATATAGTCATACGTGCTTATGGAAAAGAACTTGCATGACATCTTTTGTCTTACCCTCCCGTGGCAGCGGGGTCCTATTGGAAACTAAGGGATATTAAGGCCTCCTTTTAATAGAGTACCAGACCAAAGCATTAACACATAGTGAATACATGAACTCCTCAAACTATGGTCATCACCGGGAGTGGTCCCGATTATTGTCACTTCGGGGTTGTCGGATCATAACACATAGTAGGTGACTATAGACTTGCAAGATAGGATCAATAACACACATATATTCATGAAAATATAATAGGTTCAGATCTGAAATCATGGCACTCGGGCCCTAGTGACAAGCATTAAGCATAGCAAAGTCGTAGCAACATCAATCTCAAAACATAGTGGATACTAGGGATCAAACCCTAACAAAACTAACTCGATTACATGATAGATCCATCCAACCCATCATCGTCCAGCAAGCCTACGATGGAATTACTCACACACGGCGGTGAACATCATGGAATTGGTGATGGAGGAAGGTTGATGATGACGATGGCGATGATCTCCACTCTCCGGAGCCCCGAACGGACTCCAGATCAGCCCTCCCGAGAGAGATTAGCGCTTGGCGGCGGCTCCGTCTCGTGAAACGCGATAATTCTTCCTCGCTGATTTTTTTCTCCACGAATTCGGGGGGGCCTCGAGGCAGGGGGGCGCGCCCTGAGAAGGGGGGCACGCCCCCCACCCTCGTGGACAGGGTGTGGGCCCCCCGGTGCAGATCTTCTTGCAGATATTTTTTATATTTTCTGAAATAATTCTCCGTTGATTTTCAGGCGATTCCGAGAACTTTTTATTCTGCACAAAAACAACACCATGGCAGTTCTGTTGAAAACAGCGTCAGTCCGGGTTAGTTCCATTCAAATCATGCAAGTTAGAGTCCAAAACAAGGGCAAAAGGGTTTGGAAAAGTAGATACGTTGGAGACGTATCAACTCTCCCAAGCTTAAACCTTTGCTTGCCCTCAAGCAATTCAGTTGATAAACTGAAAGTGATCAAGAAAAACTTTGACAAACTCTGTTTGCTCTTGTTGTTGTAAATATGTAAGCTAGCATTCAGGTTTTCAACAAGATCATGAACTAACCACATTCACAATAACTTTCAGGTCTCAAGACTACTCACATCAATGGCATAATCAACTAGCGAGCAATAATAATAAACCTCGAATGACAACACTTCTCAAAACAATCATGATATGATATAACAGGATGGTATCTCGCTAGCCCTTTCTGAGACCGCAAAACATAAATGCAGAGCACCTTTAAAGATCAAGGACTGACTAGACATTGTAATTCATGGTAAAAGAGATCCAGTCATGATCACACTCAATGCAAATTATTAGTAATACATGCAACGACAGAGGTGCTCTCCTATTGGTGCTTTTTGATAAGAGGATGATGACTCTGCATAAAAGTAAATAGATAGGCCCTTCGCAGAGGGAAGCAGGGATTTGTAGAGGCGCCAGAGCTCGATTTTTAAATAGAGATTGAATAACATTTTGAGCGGTATGCTTTCATTGTCAACATAACAACCAAGAATCTCGATATCTCCCATGCTACGCACATTATAGGCGGTTCCCAAACAGAATGGTAAAGTTTATACTCCCCCAACCACCAACAAGCACACTCCACGGCCAGCCAAATCCACGAGTTACCGTCCAAACAAGCAACAGCCCTGGGGGAGTTTTGTTTAATTATTATGATTTTAAGCATGGGACTGGGCATCCCGGTTACCAGCCATTTTCTCGTGAATGATGAGCGGAGTCCACTCATTGTGAGAATAACCCACCTAGCATGGAAGATATAGACACACCTAGTTGATACATGAGCTGTTCGAGCATACAAAATAGAATTTCATTTGAAGGTTTAGAGTTTGTCACATACAAATTTACTTGGAACGGCAGGTAAATACCGCATATAGGAAGGTATGGTGGACTCATAAGGAACAACTTTGGGGTTTATGGAAGTGGATGCACAAGCAGTATTCCCGCTTAGTACAGGTGAAGGCTAGAAGGAGACTAGGAAGCGGCCAGCTAGAGAGCAACAACGTTCATGAACATGCATTAAAATTAATCAACAATGAATGCAAGCATGAGTAGGATATAAATCACCATGAACATAAATATCGTGAAGGCTATGTTGATTTGTTTCAATTACATGCGTGAACATGTGCCAAGTCAAGTCACTTAAATCGTTCAGAGGAGGATACCACCCATCATACCACATCACAACCATTTTAATATCATGTTGGCACGCAAGATAGACCATTATAAACTCAGCTAATTAAGCATGGCATAAGCAGCTATGATCTCTAATTGTCATTGCAAACCTGTTTCATTCGTAACAAGCTGAATCAAGAACGACGAGCAATCATATTTACAAAAACAGAGGTCGAGTTCATACCTGCTCTTCTCATCTCAATTAGTTCATCATATATCATCCTTATTGCCTTTCACTCGCCCGACAGAATGGTGTGGAAAATAATAATAGTGCACGTGCATTGGACTAAGCTGGAATCTGCAGGCATCTAATACGAGAGAGAAGACAAGGTAATATGGCTCAAGATTAAATCACCAACAAAGCAAATGAGAGCCACTAAGCATTTTAATCATGATCTTCTACTCTTAATCCCTAAAGAAAAGAAAAGAAACTCTTTACACGGGAAAGCTCCCAACAAGCAAAAGAAGAACGGGAAATCTTTTTGGGTTTTAATTTTTAGTTACTACTACAAGCAAAGAAAGTAAACTAGCTGGAAGCTACAACTAATATTTTTTGTTTTTCTGGGTTTTTCTAGCACACAAGAAAAAGACTAAGAAAAAGAAATTTAAACTAAGCATGGATGGTACAGTGAAAGAGTGTGAGTACCGACAACTAGAATGAGTGCAAACAAGAATGTAAGTCGGTGAGAAACACGTACTCCCCCAAACATAGGCTTTTGGCCTAAGTTGGTCTATGGCTAGTACTGGCCAGACGGATATCCAAAGTTGTAGTTGGGGTCGTACTGAGATGCAGCAGATGCTGCCTGCTGAGCTGCAGCTCGAAGGCGGGCTGCCTTTGTCATGTTATAATGGGCATTTGCCTCCTCCATAGTTATAGTGTATCTTCCCTTTTCCTGAAAGTTAAACAAAGTAGGGGCAGGAAGAACAATAGGGATGGCATGCTGTCGGTTAAAGATTAGTCGATATTTGAGAGTTTGATTATCCCACTCTATAAACCAGTGACTAGCCATAGCATTATAGTCTAAATAAGCAGCAGGTAAAGGTTCATCATAAGGGTGCACAGACACACCAAGATAGCGGGCTATGCGAGTAGCATAGATCCCACCAAATAAATCTCCATACAAACCATTATGGTATAGTCTATGTGCAACAATTGCTCCTAAATTATATTGCCTATCACCTAGTACAGCAGTCCTGAGAATGCTAAGATCAGGGACACACATGTGACAGGCTTCATCTTTACCATTTATGCATCTACCAATAAAGAGAGCAAAGTAATGAATGGCAGGAAAATGTATGCTCCCCGTGGTGGCTTGTGTGATGTCCCTGGATTCTCCCACTGTAATACTAGCAAGGAATTCTCTAAATTCAGATTTACGAGGATCACTCATACTGCCCCATTGGGGGAGCTTGTAGGCTACATTAAAATCCTCTAAGTCCATGGTATAAAATTTATCATAAAGATCAAACATGACAGTGTGAGAATTACGTGAAGATGAAAATTTAAACCTTCTCACAAAGCTATTAGTTAAGCCATGGTATTGGAGGCACTTATCTTGCATGAAGTCCTCGAGGTCAGCGTTACACACATATGCGTAAAATTCATCTTTGATGCCCGCTTGGCTCATAAATTCATCTGACGGCCATTCACAAGGTCGTACATTAGCATCCCTCGGTGGTTCATCGTCCGACTCATGGAACGCGAGCCCCGGTTCTTGCTTCCTTGAAGGACCACCTTGGAAGTTTCTCCTAGACATTTTTCTGAAATTTTTAGTAACTCACAATAAAAGTTAACCAAACTCAACAAGATTGATAGCAACAACTCCTATAAGTGCCTAGAAGCTATATCATGCATTAGAACTACTTGGGACCAAGAAAATTTGACATGCAAGCTCAAGAACAAGGTCACCACAGTAGCACAAATTTGCAACAAATAAAGCACTAGAACAAAAACTAATTGAGCCAATGGAGGAGTCACATACCAAGGAACAATCTCCCCAAACAGTTTGGTGAATGGTGCTTTGTGCAAGGAGATAAAAAATGGCAGGAAAATGAGCTAGAACTCGGGTTTGAGCTGGTTGGGGATTTTTTTGGGAGGAAGAAGAGCATGGGTGAAAGGATAAGTGGAGGGGTGCCACGTGGGGCCCCCGAGGTAGGGGGCGCGCCCTGTGCCCTCGAGGCCACGTGCTGGCCCCCCTCGCTATGTGTTCAGTGCCATATTTTCTTAAATATTCTAGAAAAAATCATATTTCATTTTCATGGCATTTGGAGAACTTTTATTTTCGGGATATTTTTTATTGCACGGATAAGTCTGGAATCAGACAGACAATGCTATTTTTGTTTTATTTAACCTAATTAACAGAAAGTAAAAGAGCATATAGAAGGTTTGTGTTGTCTAGATTCACCTATCCCATGTTCATCAAAAGGAATCCATTAACAAGGTTGATCGGGTCTTGTTAATAAACTCTTTCCGAGTAACATGAAACCGGAGAATTTTCGAATAACACTAGGTTACCTCAATGGGGATATGTATGTCCCCAACAATAAGTATGTCATATGCCTTCTTGATAGTAGGAATAGGAAACTCAAAACCTCCAATAGTGATAGTTGAAGTTTTTCCAATATAATTGATACTATGAACCTGAGGTTGTTTCCTCGGAAAGTGTACCGTATGCTCATTACCATTCACATGAAAAGTGACATTGCCTTTGTTGCAATCAATAACAGCCCCTGCAGTATTCAGAAAAGGTCTTCCAAGAATAATAGACATACTATCGTCCTCGGGAATATCAAGGATAACAAAGTCCGTTAGAATAGTAACATTTGCAACTGCAACAGGCACATCCTCACAAATACCGACAGGTATAGCAGTTGATTTATCAGCCATTCGCAAAGATATTTCAGTAGGTGTCAACTTACTCAAGTCAAGTCTACGGTATAAAGAGAGAGGCATAACACTAACACCGGCTCCAAGATCACACAAAGCAATTTTAACATAGTTTCTCTTAATGGAGCAAGGTATAGTAGGTACTCCTGGATCTCCTAATTTCTTAGGCATTCCACCCTCAAACATGTAATTAGCAAGCATGGTGGAAATTTCTACTTCACGTATCTTTCTTTTGTTGGTAATGATATCTTTCATATATTTGGCATAAGGATTTGTTTTAAGCACATCAGTCAAACGCATACGCAAAAAGATAGGTCTAATCATTTCAGCAAAGCGCTCAAAATCCTCATCATCCTTTTTCTTGGATGGTTTCGGAGGAAAAGGCATGGGTTTCTAAACCCATGGTTCTCTTTCCCTACCGTGCTTCCTAGCAACAAAGTCTCTCTTATCATAACGTTGATTCTTTGATTGTGGGTTATCAAGATCAACAGGAGGTTCAATCTCTACATCATTATCACTGCTAGGTTGAGCATCATCATGAACATCATTATTCATATTATCACTAGGTTCATGTTCATTACTAGATTGTGTCTCAGCATCAGAAACAGATATATCATTGGGATTCTAAGGTGGGTGAGCTACAGGTTCACTAGAAGCATGCAAAGTCCTATCATTTTTCTTTTTATTCTTCTTAGAAGAACTAGGTGCATCTAAATTAGCTCTCTGAGAATCTTGCTCAATTCTCTTAGGGTGGCCTTCAGGATATAGAGGTTCTTGAGTCATTTTACCACCTCTAGTTGCAACTCTAACAGCATAGTCATTATTCTTACTATTTAATTCATTGAGCAAATCATTCTGAGCCTTAAGTACTTGTTCTACTTGAGTGGTAACCATAGAAGCATGTTTACTAATAAGTTTCAGTTCACTCTTAGCACTAGACAAATAATCACTCAAGCGTTCAATCATATAAGCATTGTGTTGTAGTTGTCTACCAACATAAGCATTGAAGTTTTCTTGTTTCACAATGAAATTGTCAAACTCATCTAAGAATTGGCTAGCAGACTTATAACGAGGAATATCACCTTCATCAAATCTATAAAGAGAATTTACCTTTACTACCTGTGTCGGGTTATCAAGACCATGTATTTTTTCAATATGCGGTAAATTCTTAACATCTTCAGCTTTAATACCTTTTTCTTTCATAGATTTCTTTGCCTCTTACATATCTTCAGGACTGAGAAATAGAACACCTCTTTTCTTCAGAGTTGGCTTAGGGGCTGGTTCAGGAAGTGTCCAATTTTCATTGCCCAGCATATTATACAATAGTAATTCAGCTTGTTCAACTGTTCTTTCCCTGAAAACACAACCAACACAACTATCCAGGTGGTCTCTGGAAGCATCGGTTAGTCCATTATAAAAGACATCAAGTATATCATGCATCTCAAGAGGATGATCAGGCAAAGCATTAAGTAACTGGAGAAGCCTCCCCCAAGCTTGTGGGAGACTCTCTTCTTCAGTTTGAGCAAAGTTATATATTTCCTGTAAGGCAGCTTGTTTCTTATGAGCGGGAAAATATTTAGCAGAAAAGTAATACATAATATCCTGGGGACTACGCACACAACCAGGATCAAGAGAATTAAACCAAGTCTTAGCATCACCCTTTAACGAGAACAGAAACAACTTAAGGATATAGTAGTAGCGAATCTTTTCATCATTGGTAAACAGGGTGGCTATATCATTCAACTTAGTAAGATGTGCCACAACAGTTTCATACTCATAGCCATGGAAAGGATTAGATTCAACCAAAGTAATTAACTCAGGATCAACAGAGAATTCATAATCCTTATCAATGACACAAATAGGTGAAGTAGCAAAAGCAGGGTCATGTTTCATTCTAGCATTTAAGGATTTTTCTTTCAGCTTAGCTAATAACTTCTTAAGATCATATATATCATTGCAAGCAAGAAAGTCTTTAGCAGTTTCTTCATCCATAACATAACCCTCAGGCACAACAGGCAATTCATATCTATTGGGAGTAGTTTCATCATCACTTTCATAAATATCATCAACATTTGCACTCTCCCTAACCTTAGCAATTTGTTCATCTAGAAATTCACCTAGTGGCACAGTATCAGGCATAGAGGTAGTCTCATCATACATAGCAGAAGTAGCATCATCAAGAGCATACGACATATCAGATTCAATAGCAGGAGTAGGTGTCGCAAGTTTACTCATAACAGAAGGAGAATCAAGTGCAGAGCTAGATGGCAGTTCCTTACCTCCCCTCGTAGTTGAGGGTAAGATCTTGGTTTTTGAGTCCTTCAAATTCTTCATAGTCATAAGCAGATATAATCCCAAGTGACTTTAAGAATAGAGTTATGCTCCCCGGCAACGGCGCCAGAAAAGAGTCTTGATAACCCACAAGTGTAGGGGATCGCAACAGTTTTCGAGGGTAAAGTATTAAACCCAAATTTGTTGATTCGACACAAGGGGAGCCCAAGAATACTCTTAAGTATTAGCAGCTGAGTTGTCAATTCAACCACACCTAGAAACTTAGTATCCGCAACAAGGTAGTTTAGTAGCAAAGTAATATGATAGTGGCGGTAGCAGCAATAAAAGTAACGATAGTGTTTTTGTAGTTTTTGTGATAATAGCAACGGAAAAGTAAATAAGCGACTAGCAATATAGGTAAAGCTCGTAGGAATTGGATCGGTGATGGGAAATTACGTCAGATGCAAGTCATCATGTAGAAGTTATAACCTATGGTGACACAGAACTAGCTCCAGTTCATCAATGCAATGTAGGCATGTATTCCGAATATAGTCATATGTGCTTATGGGAAAGAACTTGCATGACATCTTTTATCCTACCCTCCCGTGGTTGCGGGGTCCTATTGGAAACTAAGGGATATTAATGCCTCCTTTTAATACAGTACCAGACCAAAGCATTAACACATAGTGAATACATGAACTCCTCGAACTATGGTCATCACCGGGAGTGGTCCCGATTATTGTCACTTCGGGGTTGCCGGATCATAACACATAGTAGGTGACTATAGACTTGCAAGATAGGATCAAGATCACACATATATTCATGAAAACATAATAGGTTCAGATCTGAAATCATGGCACTCGGGCCCTAGTGACAACCATTAAGCATAGCAAAGTCATAGCAACATCGATCTCAGAACATAGTGGATACTAGGGATCAAACCCTAACAAAACTAACTCGATTACATGATAGATCCCATCCAACCCATCACCGTCCAGCAAGCCTACGATGGAATTACTCACACACGGCGGTGAGCATCATGGAATTGGTGATGGAGGAAGGTTGATGATGACGATGGCGACGATCTCCACTCTCCGGAGCCCCGAACGGACTCCAGATCAGCCCTCCCGAGAGAGATTAGGGCTTGGTGGCGGCTCCGTCTCGTGAAATGCG
Source organism: Secale cereale (assembly GCA_902687465.1). Lineage (NCBI taxonomy): Eukaryota > Viridiplantae > Streptophyta > Magnoliopsida > Poales > Poaceae > Secale > Secale cereale. The sequence goes on from LR738715.1 coordinate 56,079,949, forward strand.
ATAATTCTTTCTCCCTGATTTTTTTCTCCATGAAACGGAATATATAGGACCTAGGGATACGTTGGTGGAGCATCGGGGGGCCCTCGAGGAAGGGGGGCGCCCTGGGAAGGGGGGCGTGCCCCCCACCCTCGAGGACAGGGTGTGGGCCCCCCGGTGCAGATCTTCTTGCAGATATATTATATATTTTCTGAAATAATTCTCCGTTGATTTTCAGGCGATTCCGAGAACTTTTTATTCTGCACAAAAACAATACCATGGCAGTTCTTCTGAAAACAGCGTCAGTCCGGGTTAGTTCCATTCAAGTCATGCAAGTTAGAGTCCAAAACAAGGGCAAAAGGGTTTGGAAAAGTAGATATCTTGGAGACGTATCAGACATACTCTGTTGACTTGTCCACCAGCCGCCACTTTCTATCCTTTTTTCAACCAATAATAGATCTGTTCCTTATCCAGTTTGTATTGTGTTTTCCTATTATTTCCTTTTTCAACCAAGAGATCGTTTGGGTATCCGGTCTCTACTACTTTCACCATATTATTTCCTCTTTGAATCAAGTCCTAGATTCATGCTACAACTTTCCCCCCTTTCTTCATTGTTTGAACAAAGCCCTAGATTCGAATGCATGAAGTAGCTTTACCTCTAATAATACTAAAAATTTAGGTGGCTTTGGAAGAGCTGATGGGAGTAGAAAATGATGCACATGTAGACACGTGGGGAGCTGGGGAAGTAGAGCAAGGCCGCTTTTGAAGAACTTGTACGGGAGGGTCGTCGGAATGTCGGCGGCGGCAGGTCGGATCTGCGGACAATACGGTAGGGAGGAAGAAGGGTCGGAGGACCTCCCGAGCCGGCGCTGTGTCGGAGAGAACGGCACGGGCAGAGGATCGGGCCCCTCCGGCGGCTGTGGGTTTCCTCCCTCGTCGGCGATGACTGCGTGAACGATGCACCTTTTAGTCCTCTACACACACCGGCCAAAGGGATCTAGCTGGATCTATGACCAGTGGGAGCAGAGAGAAAATGTCGCTACCGCTGTCTTGTTTAGATCTAGAGAGGATGAGAGAATGAAGAGAGCAACGCTAGTAAAGCAAGCGCTCAGGCCCCTGCGTACATATATAGCGGAGTGATTATCTTTTTCTCTCCACAACAAGCATTTTAATTTGTGTACGTGGCATTAAAGAAAAGAAACTCTCTATTTAAGGTGACTACTTGTACGACTCCTACTTACTACTACTAGTAGTAGTATTGTTCACTTGTGCTCCCTGGCCCTCCATTCATTGAACCCCACGGGTTAATAAACATACAGTACTAGTATTTATATAGAACGAACAAGCTCGAACTATTTTCGCGTAGTTAAAAGTTGAGGGCGGGGCTTTTCCCGGGCAGTACGTGTCGTGGAATTAACACGGCAGATGTCCGGTTTAAGGGACTTGATGATGGAACCATCGCACGGGTTAGCTTGAAGGGGTTAAAAGCACACAAAGGACACAAAGGTTTATACTAGTTCGGCCCCTTCGATGAAGGTAAAAGCGTACGTCTAGTTTGGTTTGGTATTGCTTGGGCGTCGATGAACAGGGAGCGGATCACTTGTCTGTGTTTCGACGGGTTGTTTCCTGCCCTGAACCGTCGCCGGGTCGTCCCTTTATATAGAGGCGACGCCCGGTCCGGTCTACAGAGTCCCGAGGCCGGCTCATACTTGTGTCCGCCTCGGTCTCTGTTCTTTCTTCCTTATCTCTGAAGTTACATGATCAGGCGGTTTACAAATCGTAACTCTATACATGGGCCCTAAGCTCTCATGGGCCGTAACCTCTACTAGGTATTACAATGATACGACTATATTATCATAATCCGGTTTACACTAGCCGGTTCATACCTGCTAGTAATATCCCTGACAGTACGCGCGGCAGTTTTCGCGTAGGCGGTCTGACAGAGAGGCGAGGAGGGTGAGGGAGTAGCGGATTCAACTTACTTACTGCGGGAAAGGTCGGGCTGTGTGATTTGACGGCGCATTACTGTTTGGATCCATGTGTTAGAGTTAGTTTGGGTTAGTTTGAACTCAACTAACCCAAAAATATCCAAACAGAAGGGTTAGTTTGGGTTACTGTTTGGATCCATGTGTTAGAGTTAGTTTGGGTTAGTTTGAACTCAACTAACCCAAAAAAATCTAACCCACCCAAGAGGTGCTTATTTGGGTTAGTTCTTCTCGGGACACTAAAGAACACATTTTTCTCTTGCTCTCCCCACAGCAGATCCCTCCCCACTTCCTAGAAGCTTCTCGTCCTCTCCCTCCCTCCCTCTCGCACCACACATGAAGGCACCTCGTCGTATCCGCGCTCCATCTAACCCTGTCATCCAAACATCTCTTTCGCTAGAGTTACTTCAGGGTTAGTTCAGGATTAGAATCTAACTCTAACCTTTAACTGAGTTAGAGTATCCAAACAAGGCCATGCGGTATGACCGGGGTGATGCCCCCCTTCCGTTCCGCACTCTAATCTGGTGCATGACACGTATTACGTCGACCCGGATGCTGCTGGTTGTCCAACATGTCGGCGAAGTAGTACGTAGTAGTAAGAAGAAGCAAAGAATCATGCGGTATAAGTCTTTCTAGAGATTCCAACAAGTGACTACACCGCGTGCAGTATCTCAAATCTCAAACCTCAAATCTCCCTTCTGGTTTATAGGGCTCAAATCTCAAATCTCATCAACCAAGGCATTTTGCGATTGGAGGAATGTATCTCGTACTTTACAAAACTACCCTAATTAAACTCATGCATTAATTACATAGTTCTCTCGTTTTCCTCTCCACCTTGGTTGCGGTGCACAATATTGACCACTCCTATATGACTAGCCGCTCTATCTACATGCGGGACATCAAAGCATCCGGGCCCGCGTGCCATCCACCAAATCGCAGCGAGGTGCTACAGTCGAAACTCACTGGTCACCCCGGTGCGGCCGTCATGACCCGTCATATCACAAAACCCACACCTTTACTAGCAGTGGTAAAGTGGCCTCGAAGTTGGACTGGACGAAGCAACCATCATTTCCCTGGAACGCTCATTGAAGCCCTTTCTCACATGGCCCACCTCACATTATCACCACATATTTCTTGCAGTCCGTGCACGGCGGGCGAGTGATCTCTTCTCCCTCCCCCGTCTTTCTCCTCTTAGCCGACGCCCGCCGAGCGATTAGATTTCGGCTATCGACGGTTTATTCAATTGCAGTCCCACATGTCAGTGAAAATGCAAGACAACGCGTGTCCCCTCTGGTGAGCGGCGTGCGAGCCGGACTGTCGGGGGTGCGACGTGAACGCGACGCGTATGAGTTGTAAGTGTGCCGCCTTTTCCATTTGAACTTGCAAAGCGTAACATTTTCGTGCGATCGATTGATAGAAATCCAGAACAAAATGACGAGGGCGGTGCTTTCCTGCGCGTTAGGCGGGCTAGTTTGAGTGATATGACGTGCTACAGTGCCGTCCACTTGCTCCATTTTTATGTAAGCAAGAGTCTACACTCTTACGTGGGAGGACTGCGAAACACGGCGGGTCTGATTTTGATCGAGGGATAATTGTTCGCTGCGAAATAATAGAGCAATGTTAGCGATTATAGCATGATAGTTAGGGCATCTCCAGCGCTGGCCCTCAAATTTACACCGGCATCTGTCCTAGGACACTGATGGATGCCATCCAATGCTGCCCGCATACCTTTCGACAACTATATGAACTAACCGGATGAAATTCGTGCAAACAAAGCAAATTTCAAATTGATCAGACGAAATACATTACATTTCGAGAACTTTTCCTATAAACTAGATGAAATTCATTATATTTTGCACAAACCGTACTAAAACCTACTGTAAACCTAATCTAAATGATCATCGGGCCCCGACCACCATGTCCGGCCATGAACCCGAGAAAGCCGGCCATTGCCTTTGCCTCCTCCTTATCCACCTCGATTACCTCCTCGTCCAGAGCACAAGGTTATGAAGATTTCCGCCTCCACGTCGCCGTCAAGCGGCTAATCGGCCGCCGATTTTTATCCCACCAAGCTTGGCGTCGACTGAGTGGAGGAGTAGTGATGACCTACCGTGTACTACTCTTCCTCGCTGCCGGCTGCGCCCGAGCACGCGCGCCGGCTTCGTGGTCGTGGCGGCGGAGGGCGGCCGGGGGCAGCCGGCGATCTCCTTCGTCTGCTCCTGCGAGAGTACGTCCAAGAGAGCTTTGGAGCGCGCCCGGAGCGGAGCCACCGATGTCCTTCGTCTGCTCCTGCGACAGTACGTCCAAGAGAGCTTTGGAGTGCCCGGAGGCCATGGTTGGAGTGGTGCCAACAGAAGGAAGGGACCGAAGGAGAATGAGTGTGGGTCTTTGGCTATGGCTGGGAGCTGGGGCTCAAGTTAATATAGCGGGCGAATGGCAATGAGCCATGGCAGACGGATGGACGGCTGGCACCGGAGTAGGTTCGTCGGCAGCCGTGGTGTCATTAACGCGGGGCAGTCGCTTGCACCGGGATGCCGCGCGGGTGGCGCTCTCTCGGCCGTCGCGCTGCTGCAATACCGGCGCTAGTGAGAGGTCACGTCGGGCGTGAATGCGAACGCTGCTTCAGTGACTTAACCATAGGTGCGTTGTCTCACTGACATGTGGGCCCAATGGGCATCAGGCCCGCATGTCAGTGACACACCAACTACACCTGCTGTTAAGGCCGGTGAATGTGGCATTGACGTTCTGGAGAGACGGTGATCGTTTCAGGCGGGAAGCGCGTGCTAGCGATGGAAGGGGTTTCGGTAGGCTAGGGCGGTCAGACGCTGGCGTGGTGGTAAAATGTGAACTCATAGATGGCGAGCCTTTGAAGCGTATGCGACACATATTGACAACCAGGCGTCCATGCAACCGCTCTTGTCGCCAGCTAGCATTCTCGACCAGCATTAGAAACCACACAACCATACATAACTTACGAATAATGGACGAATCGATCAGACACACACTCGTGTGCAGTGGCACTATGATCGGTTGCTCACGGTAGTACATGGAGTAGTGCGCACCATAGTACCCTCTCTAGCTAGGCTGTTTTATAGATTGTCGTTGTGATGGACAATATACATGAGCAAGGCGCCGAGTCACGAGTATGACCGTTGGTATTGAGCCAGGTGAATACATGCTCGGTGTTCGCGGAGGCGTCCAGCAAACGTCTAAACAGTAATGTCACATACGCATAATTTTGGTTTTTATTTCTTTCTCCACTGACAGGTAGACCCGCATAGATAGATAGATAGATAGATAAAGAACACGAGTTGATGAGGCGCATGCGGACTGTTTGACTGGTCAACCAGACAAATACGGAGCTATACGCTGAGCCAGTGACCGTGTGATCACCATATCTCGTATACAATGATCAAAGTGAGCTATCAAGACAAGTTCAATGACCGCCAATGCATTTTACTCGGTAATAAATGAGCAGGATTGAAGGGGAATCCAAATTTCCTTCGTCTTCTATCCTTGAGCTCTTACAAACCAATGCACTTTACGGTTCTCCGGCCACTCCACCCCAGAGCTGTCACCAAGCGTCGTTCCACCGTGCCGCACACTAACCGGTAAGGAAGCGATGGCATCCCGCTGCGCCGAGTTCCTCGCCGCCCACGACCGCACACAGAATGGTAGGCAAGAGGTGGCATCCCGCCGTGCCAAGTTCATTGCCGCTCGCGACCTCACACCTATGTGGGCGGAATTCGAAGCTGCCAAGGCTGAATGGGCGGTAGAGCAAGAGGCGGACAAAGCCGCGCAGAGGGAGCGGAAAAGTCAGAAAAATCTCAAGAAAAGAGAGGCCCGCTGTCGCAAGAAATAAGAGGACACACGCGCTGCTACGGAGAGGTCGGCAGAGATCCAAGAATGGTGGGGTGTCACCGACAAAGCCGGGAAGGAGAACGACGGCGTCTGGCCAGCATGTGAGAAGTAGTAGTACTAGTAGTTAGTGTGTGTGTCTGTGTCGCCCATACGTTTGTTTAATTAATTACGAGCATGTAACAGTACAACTAGTTACTACTGTGGTTCTTAGAGCAAATTATCAGTACATTAGCCTAGACTCAATGGAAAATTTCCTATCATATGCATCAAATGGCATCTCTTTCTCTATAGGAATTGAGATGCATGTCATCTCACTTCCTATGATTTTCATATTCCCATAAAATTCCTATCCTATATGAACCAAAGGAGGCCTCTGCTGGAGTAACTACTGTAGCTAGCAGTTTTGCTGGTACAGTAGTTTTCTTCAAGAAGCAGAATTCAACGAAGTCATGATGGTTCCTTCGTCCGAGCAACTTCACAGTGGGTAAGGTTGGGCCTGTGATTTGACGGCTCATTAGTAATTACTGCGGCGCGACGACCGGGGACCGGGGTGACTCTCCCTTGGAGTTCTGTGGGCATGGAAAGTGGACCAGGATGGTCGACGTCCCACATGTCGGCGAGCGGAAGTGTTCTTTCCGATATCGAGTAGCAAGGAAACCGCATGGTATAGTATCACTGGTGATTTATATTTATTTTTTATTTCTAATGAATGCTAGCGTTTCAACTCTTACGACGAAGGAGTGCCAAACACACGGCACGTGCTGGATGTCGCACACGTCAGCTAAAGGAGTGGGACATGAATAGCGTGGTAGAGTGTCTCCACTTCTGGGTCGGAGACCACATGTAGTAGTACTACTGTACTAGTGGTATGAACGATACAAAGTGCGACCCGGAGAGAAAGACACGTCTAGTTGGAAGGTCTCGGGGCATACACGTAAACAAATATAAAACCTAATATGTGCCTCCAATTAATATAGTAGTAGTAGAGTACTTAGTCACGTACTCCATAACATCACCGAGCATTGTACATACAACATTTAGTGGTAGTAAGAGACAAATGCCTATAAGCAACACATGTTCATACTATTTGTGTCTTTCTACTTCACTTACTGCGCTACGTTACACAGGTTCGCATGTCCACTCATGGGTACATGTCCGTCTCGTAGTTCCAGTCCCACGTGTTCTTCATATAGATGGAATGATCCTTGCATGACACGTGCACCTTGATGCTAAATGTGTCGCGTGTTGGCAAAAGGATGAACAAAGCTCATGTAAAAAATAGAGTACAAGAATATAGATTCCTGACGACCGAGAAGGAGCAAGGAACCTCGGGGTGGAGCGTTTGCACTCATAATATTTTATATTATTCAGCGATATAAAATCAACCAATCATCTCCACAGTGTACTGGAAGAGTATGAAACACGGCAGCCCAGTGTAGTTACATCATACTAGTACATGGCTAACCCACGCTATCACCATATTTATTGGCTTCCGTGCGACACCTATGTCTAGTAATCCAGCAGCCCGTATCGCTTCTCCCTCGTCGTCTCTCTCAAAGTGCGGTGGGCTGGCGTTTTTGCCGTCTATTGAGGTCGGTTAACTCATCACATGTTAGCGACATGCCAAGAGCATTCTAAAAAAAATTACTTTCACGTTCCATTTTCAAAAAGAAAAAAATCCTTTCACGTATGAATTTGATTGTATGCTTTGAGCAACTTGCATGTCCTATACTGCTCCTATTTGGATACTCTAACTTAGCTAGAGGTTAGACTAATTCATGACTAACCCTGAACTAACTGTAGCCAAAGAGGTGTTTGGATGACCGGGTTAGATTGACAATAAATGCACTTGATGGAAAGAGAGAGAAGTAATTTTTGAGTGGTCCCATGAGAACTATCTCCAGTTAGCACCTCTTGGGTGGGATAGTTTTTTTTGGTGGGTTCGGTGCAACTTGCTCCAATTTGAACCCTCATGCTTGGATACTTTAGGGCTATTTGAGCCCCAACTAGTTCAAACTAACTCTAACCCATGGATCCAAACAGGGACTATGGCCAGCCTCGACGCGGAAGAGTCGGTGCACCGGGAAGCGGCGCTCTCTCGGCCGTCGCGCCGCTTAGCCGGCGCCTGTGAGAGGTCGCCTCCACTCTGGCCGGGCATTAATGCAGCACTGACGCTCCAGGGCGATGCTGACCGTTTCATGCGGGAAGCGCGCGCTGGCAAGGGAGTATATGTTTTGAACCGTTTCATGTGTAGTACTGATAGTTTGCAAAACTACTCAATTATTGCACTCAGTTTCCTAAGAAATTGTGGTAAAAAACGTTACTCCACAGCCCGCTTCCCTTCTCCTTCCTTTTCCACCGCTCGCGCACGTCCGCGGGAAGCGACCGGTCAACCCTTATATAGGAGTGCTAGCACAAAAAGATGCTTGCATGGCCACTAAAATTTCCAGATTAAAGAGCCGCTCCGGCGGTTGTATGGCGTATGTTGTTACCTTCGGCCGGGCCATGGCTACCGGGCGACAGCGACCAGAGAAGAGGCGGCGAGAGGGGAATGAATCCAGCTACTGTTTGGGTTCGCCATCCGGCTTAAATAAATGCGCAGCATCACGTGTACCCGGGGGTGCACAAATTGTAACATACGTGTCTGCTTAAGTGGGCGTCACATAACTGGTGTGTGTGTGTGTGTGTGTGAGAGATTCTGAGAGACAGAGTGCATGTGTGTGACTCTACTCTTCGGACATGTACTCAACCTTTTGCATCGGGATATAAGTATAATGGTATTTACTTTAGCTAGTGATTTACGTGGCCATGTTAACGTAGTTGTGTAAAAAAATGTCACTTCCTGCTCGTGATTTGCGTTATTTTATTACAAGCAAGATGCTCGTGCATTGCACGAAACATCAATATGCATTTTTTACAAAACACATGTTGTGATTTACCCATGCAGGAATAATCCCATGTGTAAAAAACTAATGATATTTCGAGAATTTTATCGGAAAACTGGTATCTCAAGAATGTCATCGAAAAAATGAAAGATGAGAGATAAGGTGAGGAGGAGTGGAGCGTGGTGGTGACTTGTGACGCCCGAAGACCAACGTCCCAGAAGATTCCAGATGTTCTGGGTTCTCCCGTGTGTTTCTTTTGTGCTTCTGTTATTTATTTTTGCATTGCATCATGTCATCATGCCATCATGTCATTCATCTTTGCGTCTCAACCTAAATAAATTGTGTGGACCTTCGGTCCATTTAAATCGAGGGAAGAGTGTCTTCTCTTTATAACATATAAAAGCCTCTCAATATTATTAGGGAGCTATATAATTATTCCATTTGTTGGAATTCACCGCAACACACTTGCATATTTTTTTTTCCATGCCCCTTTTGCTTCAAGTTTCCCTCCTACCTTGCCAACTTTTCCTTTCCCTTTTATCGAGGCTCCTCCTAAAGTCTAGACTCCTTTCAAACTCCTTTAAGGCAAGCTAAATATTTTTGGTTTGCACTTCCCTATTTTGTTGGAACCACTTTTGTTGGGTTGGTTATATTCCTTAAAGCCTTACAAAAATGTTCCATCATTTATTTCTTGTTCACGGCCTTTTTTCTCAATTATTTTGAACTCTCCCTACTTATTGTATATTAAAGAAATAAATAGGAGGGGCAAGAGGCCCAGCCGCCTGCGGCCTCCCCCCCAGCCGGCCCAAGGCCCAGTCCTCCAGCGCAGCCTGTTTCCCTCTCTCCCCGAACCCTAGCCCGACCTCCCACCGATCTCCCTCTCCCCTCGCTCTCTCCCTCCGCCGCTAGGACATCCCGCAGCTCTCTCCCTCGCACCCGAACCCCTCCTCCCATCGAGCCATCGAGCCAGGGTCGATCCCTTCTCTCTCGCGGCCGAACCCCATCTCCCTGCTCGATCCCCTCGCTTCCCCGTCGCGCCCAAGAGACCGAGGCCACCCATCGATCCGGTCCTCCGCCCCTGCTCCCTCCGGCCTCCTCCGCACCTCATCGCCGTCTCCCTCCAGCGCCAAGGCTGAGCCCCGACGCATCCCTCCTCCTACCGCGCGCCTGGCGCCCCGCGGGCCGGCCAGGAGCAGCCGCCGACCCAAGCTCTCCAGCGCCGCGCCTGTGAGCGCCCGCGCCCCGTCCTTCCAGCCTCGCTGCCGGGAGGCCTCGTCCAGCCTCCTCCACCTCGTCCGTGCGCCGCCCGCGCCCGCCACCTCAAGCAGCGCCCTGCGCCTCTTCCCGACAGTGCCGGCGCCGCCCCGAGCACCTCTAGCACACCGGCCGCCTCTTCCTCCCTGGTACCTGGACTCGTCACCCCCGTGCTGCTGGCCCCTCCTCCTCGCTGCTCCGAGACCGACAAGTTCAGCCGCCGATGCCAGAGGCGCGCCAAGTTCTCCCAGTTCGCCAAGATGCTCCCATGGGTAGTTTTTTCGCCAAGTTCAAGTTTTCGCCAAGTTCAACCACCACGATCCTGACAAGTACCACGACGGCCCCGAACCTCTACGAAACGAGTACAAGTACCGTCGTCGGAAACACCAAGTACCCCTTCGTTTAACAAGAACGACAAGTTCGGAGACCTCAAGTACCATGACGATCGTTTTGAAGCGCCAAGTACCGCGACGCCCGAAGCACTCGAAACCGTCAAGTACATCTACGTAACGAGAACGCCTACTTCCTCTACGAATCGCGAGAACGGCTACATAACGAGTACCTCTACGGAACGACTACTTCCTCTATGACCCGTGTACCACTACTTCCACTACGTCCCTCGACGACTTGAATCCCTCCGAGAACGAGCGTTCCGAAGGTATAACCCCGAGACGATGACCCGTGGAATGCATGTGTTGTATGAGATGTTTCCCTTGTTTGCATCGTGTCCGTTGTGACCCTCGTTTGCCCTATCGTTGTCAAGTGGGAACCGGGCAACCGGGTTCACCCCATCTCTTTTGCAAGTCTCGCTCTCCGTCATCTTTTGCACTGGTCTCCCAACGAGTTACCGGAACCGAGATGTTGCCGTTGCATCATTTTCGGATCGTTGCCGTGGCACCCTTTCTTTCCACCACGGTGACTAACACTCCGTATCATCTTCATGTCAACTTTTAATAAAAATTGCATAAACTTGATCATGTCATCCGCATCATGTTAACAACATTAATATGTGTGAATTGTTGTTTGCTTAAAATTGCTAAACATGCACATGGGGATTTTTCCCGGAATTGTTGTTGTTATTTCCGGCCTCATTTAAATTGCCTAAATAGGTAGTTTGCTCTTGCTTCACCTCTTGCCATGTTAACAAACATTTAACCTTGTCTTGTAAATAAACGAGAGTCAACTAAATAAATAACATGTGGTGTTTCGTCAATATGCAACTCGTTGCATATTGAGCTCCACTTAACTTGTAGTACTTGTTTGTGCACTTTGCCATGCCATGCATAATTAAACCGGACATGCATCATACTTGGATGTGCATCGTATGCCATGTTTATGCTTGTGTGTTTACCGTGTTGTTTGTTTCTTTCCGGTTTGCTTCTCTTGTTAGCTTCGGTTTCGTTCCGGAGTTGTGAGGATTCGCTCGACTATGTTGCTCCGTCTACTTGCTGGACCCGTTCTTCTCCCTTGCGGAATCCCAGGCAAGATGATCATACCCTTGGATACCTTTACTACCATTGCCATGCTTAGTTGTCTCGATGCTATCGTTACATGTCGCGCTACCCATCTTTTATGTCAGCCTCTCCTTGTTGCCATGAAACCTCTAACCTTTTGACACCTTCCTAGCAAAACCACTGTTTGGCTATGTTACCCGCTTGCTCAGCCCCTCTTATAGCGTTGTTAGTTG
>LR738715.1:56096817-56109820 GCA_902687465.1 Secale cereale
CTTATCATTTAACCGGAGTGTTGTCTGAATTTTTCTTACCCCTTGTGCCATTCTTTTAATTGTTCCGGAGGCAGTGTGTTGTTGATTTCATCAAGTATCATCCCATCTTCTCAAGTTCATGTTCAATTCCTTACATTTTCAGTCGGAGTGTTGTCCGAATTATGTCATTCTTATTCCTTGGCTATATCGTTGCGGTTTCATATTCTTTTGGTTCGTAAGCTCTTAATTCATGTCGTTCAACCTACAAGGTTATCATAAGGCTCCTTGTTCCTCTTTTCCAACGGAGTGTTTCATCTTCGTTCATCTCCATTCTATTCTTTCTTTCAAGATTGTTTAACCTCTCAAGGTTCCTTGGTTTCACTCGTCTGTCAAAGAAGCAACTTTGTTTTACCTCTTCCTCTTCCGTTTCTATCCGGTGCCATCTCTAGGATCTCGGGTCGAGATCCTCTGTTAGTGTGGGAGAGTTGTGACGCCCGAAGACCGACATCCCAGAAGATTCCAGAAGATTCCAGATGTTCCGGGTTCTCCCGTGTGTTTCTTTTGTGCTTCTGTTATTTATTTTTGCATTGCATCATGTCATCATGCCATCATGTCATTCATCTTTGCATCTCAACCTAAATAAATTGTGTGGACCTTCGGTCCATTTAAATCGAGGGAAGAGTGTCTTCTCTTTATAACATATAAAAGCCTCTCAATATTATTAGGGAGCTATATAATTATTCCATTTGTTGGAATTCACCGCAACACACTTGCATATTTTTTCCCATGCCCCTTTTGCTTCAAGTTTCCCTCCTACCTTGCCAACTTTTCCTTTCCCTTTTATCGAGGCTCCTCCTAAAGTCTAGACTCCTTTCAAACTCCTTTAAGGCAAGCTAAATATTTTTGGTTTGCACTTCCCTATTTTGTTGGAACCACTTTTGTTGGGTTGGTTATATTCCTTAAAGCCTTACAAAAATGTTCCATCATTTATGTCTTGTTCACGGCCTTTTTTCTCAATTATTTTGAACTCTCCCTATTTATTTTCTGTTAAAGAAATAAATAGGAGGGACAAGAGGCCCTTCCCCCCCCCCAGCCGGCCCAAGGCCCAGTCCTCCAGCGCAGCCCGTTTCCCTCTCTCCCCGAACCCTAGCCCGACCTCCCACCGATCTCCCTCTCCCCTCGCTCTCTCCCTCCACCGCCAGGACGTCTCGCAGCTCTCTCCCTCGCACCCGAACCCCTCCACCCATCGAGCCATCGAGCCAGGGTCGATCCCTTCTCTCTCGCGGCCGAACCCCATCTCCCTGCTCGATCCCCTCGCTTCCCCGTCGCGCCCAAGAGACCGAGGCCACCCATCGATCCCGTCCTCCGCCCCTGCTCCCTCCGGCCTCCTCCGCACCTCATCGCCGTCTCCCTCCAGCGCCAAGGCCGAGCGCCGACGCGCCCCTCCTCCTACCGCGCGCCTGGCGTCCCGCGGGCCAGCCAGGAGCAGCCGCCGACCCAAGCTCTCCAGCGCCGCGTCTGTGAGCGCCCGCGCCCCGTCCTTCCAGCCTCACCGCCGGGAGGCCTCGTCCAGCCTCCTCCACCTCGTCCGTGCGCCGCCCGCGCCCGCCACCTAAAGCAGCGCCCCGCGCCTCTTCCCGACAGCGCCGGCGCCGCCCCGAGCACCTCCAGCACACCGGCCGCCTCTTCCTCCCTGGTACCTGGCCTCGTCGCCCCCGTGCTGCTGGCCCCTCCTCCTCGCTGCTCCGAGACCGACAAGTTCAGCCGCCGATGCCAGAGGCGCGCCAAGTTCTCCCAGTTCGCCAAGATGCTCCCATGGGAAGTTTTTTCGCCAAGTTCAAGTTTTCGCCAAGTTTAACCACCACGATCCTGACAAGTACCACGACGGCCCCGAACCTCTACGAAACGAGTACAAGTACCGTCGCCGGAAACACCGAGTACCCCTTCGTTTAACAAGAACGACAAGTTCGGAGACCTCAAGTACCATGACGATCGTTTTGAAGCGCCAAGTACCGCGACGCCCGAAGCACTCGAAACCGTCAAGTACATCTACGTAACGAGAACGCCTACTTCCTCTACGAATCGCGAGAACGGCTACATAACGAGTACCTCTACGGAACGACTACTTCCTCAACGACCCGTGTGCCACTACTTCCACTACGTCCCTCGACGACTTGAATCCCTCCGAGAACGAGCGTTCCGAAGGTATAACCCCGAGACGATGACCCGTGGAATGCATGTGTTGTATGAGATGTTTCCCTTGTTTGCATCGTGTCCGTTGTGACCCTCGTTTGCCCTATCGTTGTCAAGTGGGAACCGGGCAACCGGGTTCACCCCATCTCTTTTGCAAGTCTCGCTCTCCGTCATCTTTTGCACCGGTCTCCCAACGAGTTACCGGAATCGAGATGTTGCCGTTGCATCATTTTCGGATCGTTGCCGTGGCACCCTTTCTTTCCACCACGGTGACTAACACTCCGTATCATCTTCATGTCAACTTTTAATAAAAATTGCATAAACTTGATCATGTCATCCGCATCATGTTAACAACATTAATATGTGTGAATTGTTGTTTGCTTAAAATTGCTAAACATGCACATGGTGATTTTTCCCGGAATTGTTGTTGTTATTTCCGGCCTCATTTAAATTGCCTAAATAGGTAGTTTGCTCTTGCTTCACCTCTTGCCATGTGAACAAACATTTAACCTTGTCTTGTAAATAAACGAGAGTCAACTAAATAAATAACATGTGGTATTTCGTCAATATGCAACTCGTTGCATATTGAGCTCCACTTAACTTGTAGTACTTGTTTGTGCACTTTGCCATGCCATGCATAATTAAACCGGACATGCATCATACTTGGATGTGCATCGTATGCCATGTTTATGCTTGTGTGTTTACCGTGTTGTTTGTTTCTTTCCGGTTTGCTTCTCTTGTTAGCTTCGGTTTCGTTCCGGAGTTGTGAGGATTCGCTCGACTATGTTGCTCCGTCTACTTGCTGGACCCGTTCTTCTCCCTTGCGGAATCCCAGGCAAGATGATCATACCCTTGGATACCTTTACTACCATTGCCATGCTTAGTTGTCTCGATGCTATCGTTACATGTCGCGCTACCCATCTTTTATGTCAGCCTCTCCTTGTTGCCATGAAACCTCTAACCTTTTGACACCTTCCTAGCAAAACCACTGTTTGGCTATGTTACCCGCTTGCTCAGCCCCTCTTATAGCGTTGTTAGTTGCAGGTGAAGATGAAGATCGTTCCAGGAGGGAACTTGTTGTTGGAATATCACAATATCTATTATTATTAATAACACACCTATATACTGGGCATGGGTGGAAGGCTTGGCCTTTTGCTCGGTGTTTTGTTCCACTCATGCCACCTTAGGCGCCGATAAACCGGCATTATGTTCCTTGATTTTGCATTCCTTACACGATGGGTGGATGGGGACCCCTTGACAGTTCGACTTTGAATAAAACTCCTCCAGCAAGGCCCAACATTGGTTTTATTTTGCTCATAATAACAACTTAATTAATTAATTAAATTTGCATAGGGGGTCGCGTCCCCGGGTTCTTAATTCTACATAGCAGGGGGGGCAGTGCTGATGGTGTTGGTCCCAAACGGGGGTCCTGCAGGGCCGCCTTGGGGAAACCCGAGGTATCTGGTATAACCTGTAGCATCACCCATCCGGACGTGGCCTGAGATGAGATACGCGCGGCTACTATCAGGGTGTCGGCACGCCGGGAGGTCTTGCTGGACTTGTTTTACCATTGTCGAAATGTCTTGTGCACCGGGATACCGAGCCTGATCGGATTTTCCCTAAGATAAGGGGTGATGATATTATATTTATCACTTCAGCTAATCGTGAGAGCTTGTGATGGGCTAAGTTGGGACACCCCTGCAGGGTTATAATCTTTCGAAAGCCGTGCCCGCGGTTAGGTGGCAGATTGGAATTTGTTAATGTCCGGTTGTAGATAACTTGTCAGAGGATTCGAAGTAAAACACACAACTGTGTGAGTAACTGTGACTGTCTCTTTTCACTTTGAGAAGAGAACACGGTGGGGTTATGTTTGACTCGTATGTAGTTCAGGATCTTTAGCGATCACTACTAGTTTGCGACCATTTGCGTAGATGCTCATCTTATCTCTTGTACTCGTAAGTTAGCCACCATATTATGCTTAGTCGCCGCTGCAACCTCACCACTTTACCTCTTCCTACCCTTTAAGCTTTGCTAGTCTTGATACCCATGGTTATGGGATTGCTGAGTCCTCGTGGCTCACAGTTACTACAACACCAGATGCAGGTTCAGCCGAGAAAGATACAGGAGCTGGTTCAAGTACTTCTCTGGAAGCTCGATAAAGAGAGTGGCCGTATGCTTGTTACGTTTTCAACGATCAGTAGTGGTTTCTACTAGGGGCGATTCGGACCTATGGCTTTATGTTTTGGTATCTTTCTTTTGGACCTTCGCCGTAGTCGGGTTGTGATGTTTTGAATGATGTTTTGCTTATGTAATGTATTGTGTGAAGTGGCGAGTGTAAGCCAACTATCTCCTTTTGCATTTTCGTCCCTATTTTTACATGAGTCGTGCAAAGATACCAAACTTGCAATCATTCCAGATTGGGCTTATACCTTTAAGTCGTGCCTCGACACGTAGGAGGTATAGTCCCATCCTGGGCATTATAAGTTGGTATCAGAGCCTTCTCCGACCTAGAAGCCCCCACTGTTTGATCGAATCGTTGACGGTTGAGTCTACGCACACACATGAAAATGTTTTGAGTCCTATATATATCGGAGAGTAGGATTTCTATTATTCCTCATCTATTTTCACTCTGGTGAGGACTCCTGACGATTACTTTTGTCTCTTCTACTCTCAAAAATTCACCAATTTTTTTTAGGATCTCGCGAGTATTGTTCGGATTGTTTCGATGTCTTTGTGACGAGAACATTGTTCTCGATGCCTCCTGTCATTTAGGGGTTGTGGCAGTGTCTCGGGGAGTTGAGCTCCGAGGTGTTGTCGTCACAAATATATCGCATCAGTTCTGGAATACTTAAGACGGCCGACATCGAAAACTCTCCTATGCGGTTAGTGGCAAGATAACCCCGACATCACCCAGTACTGGGGAGGTAGTTCGGGAGGATTGCCATAGCTTGTATAGTGGATGCGTTTCGAAGGTACAAGGTAAACGGTTTCCGGAAACAATTGGTTATGTGTTGAAGGATGGATACAGCTGGATGTAGGATTAGAGTTGAGTGCGCGGTGCTTCCCCTGTATCCCCAACACCTGATTGCATAACTGGAAACTTTCGGAAATTAATAGGTGGGTTCATCCAGTAGTTCGTAGGCATTCTTCCAACGAGTGCATGATATGAAGTTCGGGGTTCTACATTGAGTGAAGTGGTTTTATGGGCTTGTTCCGATCGGGAGTTGCATCTTAAAGGGTCCTTGGCTATGCTGATCCGGGGATTGCAAAACCCTTTTGTAACACGTTCCATGAGCTTTCAGCACGAATATGTCGAACGAAGCTTCTATCTTGTATTTGTTCTATCTGCTCCTTGTTGCTTTTATTTACCTTTTGTTCTCCCAAGTGGCTTCTCGACAAGCTGATGTACCTGCGGAATTCATTCTTCGTTCGAATGATATTGTGAAGATTATGTTGCAACATATCTATCCTTGCTTTTGTTTTGATTCCGGTATTCGAGTTGCTTCGATGTCAAATGTTGATTCCATACCTTTCCTAATCGGCGTTCTCATATTTCTATGGGAGTGCTAATTCTTCTTGACCATCGAGATTTTCATGTTAATCCTTTTCAACCAGTGTGCCTTCTCTTCCAGTTATTCCATACGGACGCCGTTCAGAAATCTGACGATTTGTCTATTTCAATCATCTCAAGTTGTCTTTGTTTTACCCGCCCTCACTCCCTTCTTCTTCTTGGAGCCAGAAATTCTCAAATGAAATATCCATTTTATTCTTGTGATGTTTCTTCATTCTTTTCTTTCAATGTTCTTATCCGGTGATTTATCGTGAAGATGCTCAAGAGCTTCAAGCCCATCATTCTTTTGTTCTCGAATTCTGTCGGTGGATGTAATTCAAGCTTCGGTCATGATCATATCTCTTCCTTGTTGTTTCACATGTTTTCCCATGTTGAAATTATTATCCAAAGGCTCTCTTATTCATTCAACTCTCCTATCCATATCCGGTGTGTACAAGGTATCTCAGAAGATTCGTGTTTCAATTCTTAATCCATTCAAGCTATTTTGAGATTGTCATCTTATTCAAGCCATTTAATTCAACCGGTGCAATATCTCTTAAGCAATCTTTCTCAACGGTGATTTCTTTTGAGTGGGCCCTAACCCACAGGTCTTTTCCCAGGATCTTACCTGACTCTTCTAATTTTTTTCCGGAGTTATACTCAAATTCTTTTAAAGTGTGACGTAAGAATGATTTCCATCGGTCACATGCCTTCTCCAAGCTTGTTTTCAATTATTTCCATCTTTAGCTCCACCTTCCTCTTGTCATTCGTCCGGAGTATCTCGAAATTCTTCATGACATTTCTCGTCTTCATTCTCAACATTTGAAGACCGGAGAAGAGTTTCTCTTAAATCCTGGCCCGTTCTCTTCAAGATTCGTGGTTCTAGCTTCATGCCATCCTCATTATTGTTCAGATTGTGGGGAATTCTTTTATAACCATCCGAAGCATTTCATGAATTCTTTTCTTTGTGATCCTCCGAAGGCCATCATTTCAGAAGAGTTCTTCGTTCTCAGTTTTCAACTTCGCCCTCCAACTATTCTTCATTGATGCCTCTTCGTTCGTCTCCATATTCTTACGGTGGTTCTTTCAAGATTACCCTTCCGTTGTTATCGTTTTAATTCATTTGTTCTTTTCTTAATCCTACAGGTGCTTTGTTGAAGATTTACCCAAGCTTGTGCGAGATCTCTCTTAATCCTTTCCAACGAGAATAAGTAGTATGCCAAATCCTTTGGTTGTCATCAATTTAAATTGGTGAAGGATATGCATAACATAAATTTTATTCTAGTTTCTTCCAAGAGGTTAATCCCTTCCTTCGGAGCTTGTTCATCATATCATATCCTTGGTGTTTAGTTCTTCATCTTGTTTTCCAGAGCTCCAAGTTATTTCAATTATATCATTTCAAGCTCCATCTAATTCATCGCAGGCCTTGAATCTTATTATTTTCATCTTTCAGTTCTCACGCTTTCATTACCGGAGTTTTCATGGTGGTTCATCAAGATTTAATTCATCCTCGAAGTCTTCATCAAGATTCTTGTTGGAGCTCAAGCATTCTTCATCATGCTTTCCAAGTGCAATTCTTTCTCCCTTATCTTTTGAGATGGTGTTATGTCATTCTTGACAATTCCTTCATGTTTCATGATTCACAAGTTATCAAGTATGAGATATTTAAACCCATCATTTTCTTTGTTCAGGAGATCTTTTCAACCCTTTAATTATTCGTTGGAGTTATCTTGGGTTGTATTTCACCTAAAAGCTTTCCCTAAGGATTGTTGCTAATTATGGTGCTTATAAATGACCCAAGTTCTTCATTTATCATTCCGGTGAAATACGTTTTTCATCTCCTTGTTGATCTCAATCCAATCAAATGTTTTCGTAAGTGGCTGGTTGTCACCGTATAATTTTGAGTTGTTTTCCATAAGCCCACATGAAGCTTATTCTTTTCGTTGTTGAATTTCCAACAACTCTATTCAATCTATCGTTGTAAGGATGCTCTTTCAAATTCAATTTTGGGAGAAGTTGTCATTTTTCTTCTCCGTTCTTTCTTCCCAACGATCTAGCATCTATTCTTTCATTCCGGAGGCATTGTGATGTTGCTCTCTCCAAACCATCATATCGTTTTATCGAGATCATGTTCTTTCCCTTCCTTATCATTTAACCGGAGTGTTGTCTGAATTTTTCTTACCCCTTGTGCCATTCTTTTAATTGTTCCGGAGGCAGTGTGTTGTTGATTTCATCAAGTATCATCCCATCTTCTCAAGTTCATGTTCAATTCCTTACATTTTCAGTCGGAGTGTTGTCCGAATTATGTCATTCTTATTCCTTGGCTATATCGTTGCGGTTTCATATTCTTTTGGTTCGTAAGCTCTTAATTCATGTCGTTCAACCTACAAGGTTATCATAAGGCTCCTTGTTCCTCTTTTCCAACGGAGTGTTTCATCTTCGTTCATCTCCATTCTATTCTTTCTTTCAAGATTGTTTAACCTCTCAAGGTTCCTTGGTTTCACTCGTCTGTCAAAGAAGCAACTTTGTTTTACCTCTTCCTCTTCCGTTTCTATCCGGTGCCATCTCTAGGATCTCGGGTCGAGATCCTCTGTTAGTGTGGGAGAGTTGTGACGCCCGAAGACCGACATCCCAGAAGATTCCAGAAGATTCCAGATGTTCCGGGTTCTCCCGTGTGTTTCTTTTGTGCTTCTGTTATTTATTTTTGCATTGCATCATGTCATCATGCCATCATGTCATTCATCTTTGCATCTCAACCTAAATAAATTGTGTGGACCTTCGGTCCATTTAAATCGAGGGAAGAGTGTCTTCTCTTTATAACATATAAAAGCCTCTCAATATTATTAGGGAGCTATATAATTATTCCATTTGTTGGAATTCACCGCAACACACTTGCATATTTTTTCCCATGCCCCTTTTGCTTCAAGTTTCCCTCCTACCTTGCCAACTTTTCCTTTCCCTTTTATCGAGGCTCCTCCTAAAGTCTAGACTCCTTTCAAACTCCTTTAAGGCAAGCTAAATATTTTTGGTTTGCACTTCCCTATTTTGTTGGAACCACTTTTGTTGGGTTGGTTATATTCCTTAAAGCCTTACAAAAATGTTCCATCATTTATGTCTTGTTCACGGCCTTTTTTCTCAATTATTTTGAACTCTCCCTATTTATTTTCTGTTAAAGAAATAAATAGGAGGGACAAGAGGCCCTTCCCCCCCCCCCAGCCGGCCCAAGGCCCAGTCCTCCAGCGCAGCCCGTTTCCCTCTCTCCCCGAACCCTAGCCCGACCTCCCACCGATCTCCCTCTCCCCTCGCTCTCTCCCTCCACCGCCAGGACGTCCCGCAGCTCTCTCCCTCGCACCCGAACCCCTCCACCCATCGAGCCATCGAGCCAGGGTCGATCCCTTCTCTCTCGCGGCCGAACCCCATCTCCCTGCTCGATCCCCTCGCTTCCCCGTCGCGCCCAAGAGACCGAGGCCACCCATCGATCCCGTCCTCCGCCCCTGCTCCCTCCGGCCTCCTCCGCACCTCATCGCCGTCTCCCTCCAGCGCCAAGGCCGAGCGCCGACGCGCCCCTCCTCCTACCGCGCGCCTGGCGTCCCGCGGGCCGGCCAGGAGCAGCCGCCGACCCAAGCTCTCCAGCGCCGCGTCTGTGAGCGCCCGCGCCCCGTCCTTCCAGCCTCACCGCCGGGAGGCCTCGTCCAGCCTCCTCCACCTCGTCCGTGCGCCGCCCGCGCCCGCCACCTCAAGTAGCGCCCCGCGCCTCTTCCCGACAGCGCCGGCGCCGCCCCGAGCACCTCCAGCACACCGGCCGCCTCTTCCTCCCTGGTACCTGGCCTCGTCGCCCCCGTGCTGCTGGCCCCTCCTCCTCGCTGCTCTGAGACCGACAAGTTCAGCCGCCGATGCCAGAGGCGCGCCAAGTTCTCCCAGTTCGCCAAGATGCTCCCATGGGCAGTTTTTTCGCCAAGTTCAAGTTTTCGCCAAGTTCAACCACCACGATCCTGACAAGTACCACGACGGCCCCGAACCTCTACGAAACGAGTACAACTACCGTCGCCGGAAACACCGAGTACCCCTTCGTTTAACAAGAACGACAAGTTCGGAGACCTCAAGTACCACGACGATCGTTTTGAAGCGCCAAGTACCGCGACGCCCGAAGCACTCGAAACCGTCAAGTACATCTACGTAACGAGAACGCCTACTTCCTCTACGAATCGCGAGAACGGCTACATAACGAGTACCTCTACGGAACGACTACTTCCTCAACGACCCGTGTGCCACTACTTCCACTACGTCCCTCGACGACTTGAATCCCTCCGAGAACGAGCGTTCCGAAGGTATAACCCCGAGACGATGACCCGTGGAATGCATGTGTTGTATGAGATGTTTCCCTTGTTTGCATCGTGTCCGTTGTGACCCTCGTTTGCCCTATCGTTGTCAAGTGGGAACCGGGCAACCGGGTTCACCCCATCTCTTTTGCAAGTCTCGCTCTCCGTCATCTTTTGCACCGGTCTCCCAACGAGTTACCGGAACCGAGATGTTGCCGTTGCATCATTTTCGGATCGTTGCCGTGGCACCCTTTCTTTCCACCACGGTGAATAACACTCCGTATCATCTTCATGTCAACTTTTAATAAAAATTGCATAAACTTGATCATGTCATCCGCATCATGTTAACAACATTAATATGTGTGAATTGTTGTTTGCTTAAAATTGCTAAACATGCACATGGTGATTTTTCCCGGAATTGTTGTTGTTATTTCCGGCCTCATTTAAATTGCCTAAATAGGTAGTTTGCTCTTGCTTCACCTCTTGCCATGTGAACAAACATTTAACCTTGTCTTGTAAATAAACGAGAGTCAACTAAATAAATAACATGTGGTATTTCGTCAATATGCAACTCGTTGCATATTGAGCTCCACTTAACTTGTAGTACTTGTTTGTGCACTTTGCCATGCCATGCATAATTAAACCGGACATGCATCATACTTGGATGTGCATCGTATGCCATGTTTATGCTTGTGTGTTTACCGTGTTGTTTGTTTCTTTCCGGTTTGCTTCTCTTGTTAGCTTCGGTTTCGTTCCGGAGTTGTGAGGATTCGCTCGACTATGTTGCTCCGTCTACTTGCTGGACCCGTTCTTCTCCCTTGCGGAATCCCAGGCAAGATGATCATACCCTTGGATACCTTTACTACCATTGACATGCTTAGTTGTCTCGATGCTATTGTTACATGTCGCGCTACCCATCTTTTATGTCAGCCTCTCCTTGTTGCCATGAAACCTCTAACCTTTTGACACCTTCCTAGCAAAACCACTGTTTGGCTATGTTACCCGCTTGCTCAGCGCCTCTTATAGCGTTGTTAGTTGCAGGTGAAGATGAAGATCGTTCCAGGAGGGAACTTGTTGTTGGAATATCACAATATCTATTATTATTAATAACACACCTATATACTGGGCATGGGTGGAAGGCTTGGCCTTTTGCTCGGTGTTTTGTTCCACTCATGCCACCTTAGGCGCCGATAAACCGGCATTATGTTCCTTGATTTTGCGTTCCTTACACGATGGGTGGATGGGGACCCCTTGGCAGTTCGACTTTGAATAAAACTCCTCCAGCAAGGCCCAACATTGGTTTTATTTTGCTCATAATAACAACTTAATTAATTAATTAAATTTGCATAGGGGGTCGCGTCCCCGGGTTCTTAATTCTACATAGCAGGGGGGCCAGTGCTGATGGTGTTGGCCCCAAACGGGGGTCCTGCAGGGCCGCCTTGGGGAAACCCGAGGTATCTGGTATAACCTGTAGCATCACCCATCCGGACGTGGCCTGAGACGAGATACGCGCGGCTACTATCAGGGTGTCGGCATGCCGGGAGGTCTTGCTGGACTTGTTTTACCATTGTCGAAATGTCTTGTGCACCGGGATACCGAGCCTGATCGGATTTTCCCTAAGATAAGGGGTGATGATATTATATTTATCACTTCAGCTAATCGTGAGAGCTTGTGATGGGCTAAGTTGGGACACCCCTGCAGGGTTATAATCTTTCGAAAGCCGTGCCCGCGGTTATGTGGCAGATTGGAATTTGTTAATGTCCGGTTGTAGATAACTTGTCAGAGGATTCGAAGTAAAACACACAACTATGTGAGTAACCGTGACTGTCTCTTTTCACTTTGAGAAGAGAACATGGTGGGGTTATGTTTGACTCGTATGTAGTTCAGGATCTTTAGCGATCACTACTAGTTTGCGACCGTTTGCGTAGATGCTCATCTTATTCTTGTACTCGTAAGTTAGCCACCATATTATGCTTAGTCGCAGCTGCAACCTCACCACTTTACCTCTTCCTACCCTTTAAGCTTTGCTAGTCTTGATACCCATGGTTATGGGATTGCTGAGTCCTCGTGGCTCGCAGTTACTATAACACCAGATGCAGGTTCAGCCGAGAAAGATGCAGGAGCTGGTTCAAGTACTTCTCTGGAAGCTCGATGAAGAGAGTGGCCGTATGCTTGTGACGTTTTCGACGATCTGTAGTGGTTTCTACTAGGGGCGAGTCGGACCTGTGGCTTTATGTTTTGGTATCTTTCTTTTGGACCTTCGCCCGTAGTCGGGTTGTGATGTTTTGAATGATGTTTTGCTTATGTAATGTATTGTGTGAAGTGGCGAGTGTAAGCCAACTATCTCCTTTTGCATTTTCATCCCTATTTTTACATGAGTCGTGCAAAGATACCAAACTTGCGGTCATTCCAGAATGGGCTTATACCTTTAAGTCGTGCCTCGACACGTAGGAGGTATAGTCCCATCCTGGGCATTATATGACTGGTGGTCGGAATGGGCGGAGGCATGGGGATGGACGGCGCCAGCAGGCGGCAGCGGCCACCATGCTAGATTGTTTCGGAGACTTTCTTTTTTAATTGCTCAGCAATGAGGTGTGGGAGATAAGGATGTGGACAGAGGTGCGGCTATCTTTTGTAAAATTATCATAGTTTTCTTTCTATCCGTCAGATATAGATCAGACGGACTATATTACAAGATGGCAGGCACACCATCATCGCCAACTCGGTTTTTTATATGTGTACAGATGATAAGTTTGCTAACTACTAAAGTAAAGTGGAATGTGTCCATGTTATACAACTAAATTAAGGTGATTGTTTATCATACGGGTAAGGGTGGATGAAGGGTGGTAGGAACAAATGCTCCGCCTAGAGCATGTGTGTGTGAGATGGAGTCCCAGTGTGTGTGTGGGGGGAGAGAGAGAGAGAGATGGAGTCTTAGTGTGTGTGTGTGTGATGGAGTCTT
>LR738715.1:56109982-56155903 GCA_902687465.1 Secale cereale
TGTGTGTGTGTCGTGGGGTCCTCGGTGGCGGATGTAATTTAAGTGTGCATGGCTTCATCATAGAGAGGTGATGTGTATGGCAGAGGCCACCAACGATGGGGTGCGGGAGAGAAAATGCCCGTAGAGAGGGAAGAGAAGGTGTGTGCGCGTGAGAGTAGTCGACATCGAGAGAACGTGTTTGTTCGAGGGACACCAAGGAAGACTACTATATATCGATGGTGCATGTAGGCGGGAATTAAACGAAGGGATGGTCTTATTGGTTTCGGGGATATAGGGGAAGAGTGAGAGGGGAGTAGCAACAAGGAGATAAGTGTGAGTGTGTGTTTTACCCATCCAGGTGAAAGATATGTGCACACAAGAAGAGAACGATTCGATGTGGCGTTAGGGTTGAGGGTAATTAACTACGTATGGAGACATAGAGACCTTCAACGTGCATATGTGAGAGGTATACATGTATACGTGGGATGTGTGTGTGTGTGTGTGCACGCGCATGATCGAGATAAAAGAAAGAAGACATAAGTCATAAGTTAAGATCAACGACATGGGAGAGACGGATCGGTATGACAATATGCATGCATGCGAGAATGCAGGGAAGAAGGCCCGACAATTGAGCATGTGTTTTTGTCTTTAAGAGATAGTGGCATTGGCTGGAGCATGCATCTATGGTGAGCAAAGGGAGTGAGGCACAACCTATAAATGAAAGAAGGTTGATGGAGAAACAGATAAATAGAAAGATAAAGATGCTAGCTAGTGTATGTTAGAGATAGGAGTCGAGTGGATCAGAAGTCTGAGTTATGGGTGTGCGTGTGAGAGAGATGAAGAAAGGGTGCATGTGACTCACATACAAACAAATATCGGAGAGAAATGAGATCCCGAGAGACGGAGTTTTGTGTCTGCGAGAGAGAAAGATATTTCAAAATGAGAGTGATAGCTAGAGAAACATATGAGGGAACGCAAGATATCTCTAGGGAGAGAGAGTGTGTGTGAGCGACATACAAGAGAACAGTGGAGAAATATGAGACCCTGGGAGACAGAGTTTGTATTTGTGTGAGAGAAAGAGATATTTAAGAGGAAGAGTCGTAGGTTCTCATACCTAAGGAGCGAAAGACATCTCTGTATGAGGGGTGTGCGAGTGGCACACAGGGGAATAGTAGAGAAAAATGAGACCCCGGAAGACAAAGTTTTGTGTTTGTGTGAGAGAAAGAGATTCCACATGGAGAATCATAATTAGAGACACATAGCAGGGAGCGAGATATACTTAGAGAGAGATAGAGTGATGAAGGTCGAGGGAGAGAGTACCGTCAGTGTGTTACGAACATAAAAGATCACTATCGACATACATGTAGCACGAGAGATACCCAAGAACAATAAACACGTATAGGTTAGAGAGATAGTCCTATATAAGCATGAGTGATAGTTATATGAGACGAATATCTGGATTAAATGGGATTCAAATATTTAAACTGGAGATCACGACATCGATAATATCATAACTCAAATTGGTGTATCAAACATGCATATTCATTTGAATTTGGGGACACGTGTAATGTTATATAGTTTATCAATATTGGTGATCCGTAGATTCTTTAATTAGAAACAATGCATGGTTTATATGCAATTAATGTCTAAACGGGGTTACACTATATGTTGCGTGTGTGAAACACATTATACATGTTTGAGAAGTAAAAAAACTGCATGAAACACACATTAATTGGAGACAGTTAGCGAGGAAGGCATACATTGGATTTCAACATAAAGTGGTTTCAAATATTTGAAAATCCAAATTGATGGATACAACCTTATGAATGTGAGATCATGCCATTTGTAAACCATATTTATGTATAAAGGGTGTTGTGCTTTTGAAAGTATATATTAAAAAAATGATGTATATAGAATTTTATTCCAATCGAAAATGGACCCCGTCCGGAAAAAAATAGAATACAAACGG
This sequence comes from Secale cereale, assembly GCA_902687465.1. Taxonomy (NCBI): domain Eukaryota; kingdom Viridiplantae; phylum Streptophyta; class Magnoliopsida; order Poales; family Poaceae; genus Secale; species Secale cereale. The sequence continues at coordinate 56,111,931 of LR738715.1, forward strand.
GATTCGAATTGAGTTGGCATGATAAACGCGCACTCTGCAAAATTTGAACGGAGCGGGGAAAGTCGCAGTAACCGCCCGAAACCAAAATCTGCGAGATGGAAATTACTACTGCCTATCTCTGCCACGCAAAGCCTATCTGCTCGATTTCTATAGGTTTCGATAGGGGTAGGTTTGTAATTTCACTCAAATGTGACATAACCGCCTCTCACCCGGATTCATACACGGTGGGCGCCAAAACACAGTGTGTCCACGGCCGAAATCGACTCCCTCCCCGATTCATACACGGTGGGCGCCAAAAACAAACTCTCGTCAGCAAATATTCGGTGTATGCGAGATTACCGTCCTATCCCCAACCGACTAATATTGCTGTGATATAGGAAATTTGAAACGGGGGCTAAGTTTGTAAATTCCCTCACATTTGAGACAAGCGCGCCCTGCAAACATGGTTCCCCCCTTCCTCTCCACCTCCATTTCCCCATTCGTACTCCGTGGGCGCCAAAACACCCTCTCCACCCCAGCCTCCTCCGTCCGCCACGCCATCCACCGCCATCCTCCTCCACCATGCTAGAGCTGATACCCCGACGCCGCCATCCACTACAAGAGATCGACCTCTCTCATCCATGGCTTCGGACCGGGATCCTTGCATCCGTCCTCTCGCTTCATCCCCGCCGCCGTCCACCTTGTCGGCGCCGCTCCTACGACCGTCTCGTCCATCGTGCCCCGCCGCCACCGTCTACCCTCCTAGATCTGCTTCCACGCCGCCGACAGCCATCGCTACCGCAGCACGGTCAAATTCTCAACAGATGCATACACCGTGCCGCACCAGAGGCGGTACTGTTTCGTATCTGCTCAACTTATTTATCGCAGCAAGAAAATAGATCGCCACTGCTTTACTCTAATTTCTTGTCCATCACTTAGTTTTAGTTGAGAGCAAACATTGGTTGTGAAGTTGCCTTTGTTTGGTTTGCACCTTCAGATCCGCCATGGCACACTCAAGACTATACTCCCAATGTTTATGGTTTTCCCCTTTTATATTCCACACTAGTTAAATCACAGTAGACTAAATTTCAAAATTGGGTCAGTCGATTTTCCAGAACTCGCCGGAGTTTGCCGGTGCGAACGAAGGGGCTCGGGTGGGGACTTTGGTTGTGGGGGCGGTGGTGGGGACTCGCCGAACGAAGAAAACTCGACGCGGGTGGGGGCGGGGGTGGGGGTGGGAGTGGCGGAGGAATACAGGCGGTGGGGGCCAGTGGTCCGGTCGGCGGCCTGTGCGGTGTTCTGTATGGGAAGAATCAGAGACGAGGAAGAAGAAGGGTTAGGAGACGTAGGATCTTCATCCAACCGCCTGAAATGGTTGACTGACCCAAATGACAAAAGTCACGGGACTTGCATGCAGACATGCCTTTATATTCAGTACCATCATCGTACCTGCTTAGCACTGCTCCTGAATCCATCAAGCTAAACAACGTGCCACTCATAATTCCAAACTTGTTGCTCAAGTACGAATCTGATATGATTCTGATATTACTAAAATAGATAACATTTAATTGGTCAGCTAATGTTCCTACTTTACTTTCGAAAAAGCATGTGCACCACATATAGAGAGACATAAGGGAGTTGCTTTCTTAATGCGCTCTGGTTCATCATGTGTGGGCACTGCGCAACGAACATTTTATTATCCAAAATCTGCTTGCTCTTCTTTAGCATGTTCCTATTCCGTTCTTCTTTAATAAGTACTCTCTCCGTTCCTAAATACAAGTCTTTGTATAGATTCCACCATGGACTACATATGGAGGAAAATGAGTGAATCTACACTCTAAAATGTATCTGGATACATCTGTATGTGATCCATAGTGGAAATCTCTACCAAGACTTATATTTTGGAACGGAGGGACTATGATAGTAGTACAGTATGTTCCTTGTAGTGAAGATGAGCAGGGACATTTGCAGTGTAGAGGTCTATACGGTCGGTTGGTATGGACACTTTGAACTCTTCGGGCCTCTTTGACTCGTAGGATTTTGTAAACATGGGAATAGGATTTGTAGTGGCCTACCCACTTGAATCCTATAAGAATAGCAAGGAAATGTGGGGAGCTGTGTCGCCTTTGAGAGTTACACTGATATTAACAGTACCGCACCTTCAGTTGAAGAGAGCTGGTATCCGATGCCTTTCTAGCCGTACCGGCAATACTAGCACATATATTCCAACAAGTTCCACTTTGCTGATTTTACTCTGATGCTTATAGTTTTCCTATTATATCTACACTATGATCTGTGTAGCTGCTTTGTGTCGCACTAGCAGCAGTCCACTCTTGAAGCTAAACACCGCAATGACTTACAAAATTGGCACCAAGGCATTGAGCGCCATTCTGGATGCAATGAAACTCATACGCTCCCCACGTGTTGACTCTTGTTCAGAATATGATCCTAATGACTCTTGTTCAAAATTGCCACATATAGAGAGACAACATGGAATTGCATTTCTTTGGGCGCTGTGATTCATCATGAGTGGGCAACCAACATTGTATGCAATTAAGCGGAACCTCAAGAATATGCTTCCTCTTCTATTGTTTAGCATGTTCCTTTTTGTTATTCTGTATTTAGTACATACAGTATGTTCCTTGTCAGGAAGGGGCGCAGGGACATCTGCAGTCAATAGCTGATAGAGCTGGCATGTACTTGATCGATAGGCTTTCAATTACTAGCGGCAATACAACACTGTATTTTCAAGCCAGTTCCACTTTCCCGATTTATATATCGTGGTTATGGTGTACCCCTGTTATGTACACTATGATCTGCCTAGTTGATGTGTGCTCTTGTTATCATGGTTTGTGTCATGGAATTAGCACGGCAGATGTCCGGTTTAGCGGACTTAGGTGTGAGGCCATCGCGCGGGTTAGCTTGAAGAGGTTAAAGCGGACGAAGGACACAGGGAGTTTATACTAGTTCGGTCCCTTCGATGAAGGTAAAAGCCTACGTCTAGTTTGGTGTGGTATTGCTTGTGCGTCGATGACCAGGGAGCGAATCCGCTTGCCTGTGTCTCGAGTTGTTGTTTTCTTCTCCTTGAACCGTCGTCGGGTCGTCCCTTTATATAGGAGGCGACGCCCGGTCCGGTTTACAGAGTCCCGAGGCCGGCTCATAAACGTGTCCGCCTCGGTCTCTACTCTTTCTACCTTACCTCCCAAGCTACATGGTACGACGGTTTACATACCGTGGGCTTTGTACATAGGCCCTAAACCTCTATGGGCTACATCCTCTTTGTTACATATTCTACTGGGATTGTAATGATACAATCTTGTCAGTGTAATCCGGACCCTCCTGACCGGTTTATACCTGCTAGTAATATCCCTGACATTAGGCCCCAGATTGATTTGAACTTGTTCATGTCAGTCTTCGAAGTCTTGTACAAACTTCCTTTCTGCAACTTATTTGCTTCATAAACCGGCCATAACGTCATCTCCTGGAATCACGTTAATCCGTCGTGACATCATCTCCACATTTAATGACCGCATCCGTGTGTTACCTTTCTTTAACGCCGCACCGAAGATCGAGGCGACAGCTCAATCTTTATCCGATCTCTGGCCTCCTCGATTCCCGCGCTTACCGTTTTTACCTCTTTGGCCTATAAATACCGCTGAGGCTCATCTCTTTTCCCCTTCTGCCTTCTTCTTCCTCTGTCTCCAATGCTTGAAGCTCCGCCGCTGCTCTTCGAGCTCACCGTCGTCCTCGAGCCAGGCCGCTGCATCGACCTGAACGCCTCCAGAGAACTGCGCCGCCTTCCTCTATTTCCTCAGGTACTCCATCTTCTTCCCCGTAGATCTCACTCTAGGGTTTCTCCTATAGCTCGTCATGAACCCTCGAGGCCTTGTAGTTCATCCCCGTAGGTCAGTCTTGCTGTAGATTTAAATTTATTTAGGCTCGACCTTCATCCATGCGCTTCTGCTCCGTCATTATATCCTTAGTTCATCTAGCTTTACCAGTTTAGATCAAATCTGTAGAGAACCTCCGCGGCCTTCCCTGAATATAACTCGTATTATTCCATCTTTTTCTTGCGCCTTAGATCCATATTTACCTCAGCTTTCTGTGGAAATTGTTTATTCATACTTTAGATCTATAGCTCATCTCACCGGTTTAGCCATAACTTGCACTTCATATGTCTTCTTTGACGGTTTAGATGTAAGCATGTATCCCGTAATTCACGGTTTAGCTTCTTCTTTTCCTATCAACATGAACCGGCAGCTGTTTCACTCATAACTGCTTCCGGATTAGTAATACCATTAGTCCCTTGTTTAAACCGACAATTAGGTCCATAACTTCATAGAATGCACCGGCTTATATTTAGTAGTTGGTAAACCGGATCTTTGCACTGTATTTTTCAGCACTTCCTCGTCAAAAATGATGGCCAAGCAATTTGTCGCTTGCAATTGGGTTCCTTCCCGGATCACGAAAAATGATTTGGCTGAAGCGGCCTCAATTGGCGTCCTGGGCCCTAAGGAAGTTCTGCACTGGCGGGCTCCTGAAAAGGAATGCCCTCCTGAGCCTAAGGAGGGAGAAATCATAGTTTTGTATGATCATCTGGCCCTGGGTTTCAGTCCTCACGGTTCAAAATTCTTCCGGGATGTATTAGCCGCTTTTCAACTCCACCCACAAGATGTAGGCCCGAATTCTGTTTCAAACATCTGCAACTTTCAAGTTTTCTCGGAGGCATATCTTCAAGAAGAGCCATCAGTGGACCTATTCGGGGACTTCTTCCATCTGAACCGGATCTTTACTGGCCGCGACTATGAAGTCGGCTTAGTTAATATGATGAAGGACAAGTATGAGGTGACTTTCTTTCCTTTCACTTCTGTCTCTGCTTTGTAATTTTGCAATCCTATCTTTAGGCCATAGTAGCCCCCAAGTGCCGGTTTAGCTTCATTGTAGGTGAACCGGGACTTCCATTATGCCTGAGAATGAGCTTACATTAGCCCCCAAGTACCAAGGGCATAACTTGTTTATGCGCTTGGGACTTGTCTGAAAAAATTTCTTTCTTTACTTCAATTGCACATTAGCCCCCACGTGTCAAGTGTATAACTTGTTATGCACTTGAGACTTGATTGATCTGTCCTTCTAATCCGTTTGAATTCCTCGCAGGCTGACTTAACCCGGCTGGCTTCGGAGGTAGCTGAACTCCGGAACGGCTTGGCCTTCCATGAGACCGCTTCAGCCAAAGCTAAGGAAGAACTTGTCCTTGCTTTGACTAATATGGAAAATTGAAGAAAGATTTTGAAGCGGAGCGGTCTACATGGGAAGTGTAGAGGGATGCTCTTGAAAAAAGAGCAAAGGATGCCGAAGCTGCTCTTAATCCGGTGACGCAGGAGTTATCCGGTTTGAAACAACAAATAGAGCTCATGACCTCTTCTATCTTCGGTGAGTACCCATCTTTTTATGTTTTTCATCCTTGCAATCTTTTGTTCCGCTCCGGTTTAACTCGCTAATTGTATATAGGGAGGCGCATAACTCACCTTGGAGATGATGTCCGGAAGAAGCTCAAGGCAGCCTATACCCTGGTAGAGCAGCTCTACTCCGGCACTCAAAGGGCTATCAGTGCCATGTCCCATAATAAACCGGCACCGACTACCATCCAAGCCACTTTGGAGAAACTATCTGTCCTGCCTGTGCGTCTGGTGGAGGTGAAGAAGTCTGCTGCACGGGCTGGCTCTCTTATGGCGCTGACCCGGGCCAAAGCATGGGTCCCTGATTTTGACCCGGCTGAAGCTATGAACGGCTATCCCAGCAACAAAGAGGACGGGTCAGTCTTCTCTGCCGAAGATCTCCGTGCTTTGACTAAGGACATGCGCCCGCTTGCCAATAAGCTTGCCGATGAGGCGGATTTGACAAGGTATCATCCGGCCTATGACTTAGAAAATTTGCGGGTGGAGCGGCCGATTTACGACACTGAAAATCTGATCCCACCAGTTCGTGGCCATACTTTCGCTCTAGATATTGACCCTTCAGATCTTATTGATGACGAAATGTATTTCCGTGCACTCTCCAAGATTGATTGGTGCGCTCCTGGTTTCCAGCCATTGCCTGAAGTTGATGAAGACCCGGAACAAGTTGACCCTCTGCCTTCGCAGCGTGAAGAGGAGTCATAAACCGTCCGGTTTAATTTGTAGTTGCTGAATATTTTGCCAAAAACTTTGATCTATTCGGGCCTGCAGGTGCCTTGTAATAGGATAGTTGAAACACTGCCTTTGTCCCAATGTTTATGGCACTGCTCGACTTGGCATCTATCAATTTAAGCTTCTATTTGCAATGCGTGATCCGTTTATATTATCTGTGCCTGCATGAACGAGGCTAAAAGGTGTCCTGGCGGTTTACCATCGGACCGATTATACCGCTCCAATGTATATATATCAAAGGAATAACTACTGATCATACCTCTGATTAAGTGTGCCTGTCGACCTTAATCCAGCAGGAATAATTGAAAGCGCACGCGCTGATGAGGCTCTTGGCTCTCTAGTTTGGCTTTACCTGATGGCCGATCCGGGTTATAATGAACGCCGGTTTAACTCACGCTGGTGTTCATGACCCGGACTTTTAACTTTGTAGATATATAGTCAACCTTGTAGTTGTCCAGTCCCACATCAGTAGACTTGGTTAAAAAGCCAATGATTAGGACGGCCAAAATTTGTGAAAACATGGAAATAAAGTCTTTGGCAAACAAAACCATGTAGTCGAGGCTTTTTACGAGCTGCCAGGCTCCAAACTTGAGGCTTTTTGTGAGCTGCCAGGCTCTAAATTCGAGGCTTTTTGTGAGCTGCCAGGCTCTAAATTCGAGGCTTTTTGTGAGCTGCCGGGCTCTAGGCTTTTTGTGAGCTGCCAGGCTCTAGGCTTTTTGTGAGCTGCCAGGCTCTAGGCTTTTTGTGAGCTGCCGGGCTCTAGGCTTTTTGTGAGCTGGCGGGCTCTAGATTCGACGTTTTTTCATCGATGACATGCCACCCAATGTTTGAAAACCTCTGAAGGATCTTGTCTTTAGGTGATCAACTCGATGATTGTCAATGGCTGATTCCTTGATGTATCAAGGGCGCCAGTTTAGGAGGCCATGGTGAGTTTTCAGAGAAACTCCCATGTGATACTCCTTTGAAGAAAAACATGGCTGATTCCTTGATGCTATCAGGGGCGCCGGTTTAAGAGGTCATGGTGAGTTTTCGGCGACACGCCCATGTGATACTCCTTTGCGAAGATGGCTGATTCCCCGGTTTACTGGGGGCGCCGGTTTATTTCTTAATCATAATATATACATGGTACATAAAGTAGAGCCAATGGCTCAAGTGTAGTAAGGTCGCAGAAGAGCGATGTTCCACGGCCGCTTCGTCTCCTCCTCTGCCGTACGTGAGTCTTTATGCTCTCGAACGTCGACCAGGTAGTATGAACCGTTGTGTAGGTTCTTGCTGACCACAAAGGGTCCTTCCCATGGTGGGGATAACTTGTGCATATCTGTCTGGTCTTGGACGAGCCGGAGCACCAAATCTCCCTCCTGAAACGTTCTGGTCTTAACCCGGTGGCTGTGGTACCGGCGCAGGTCTTGTTGATAGATCGCCGATCGTGCTACTACCGTGTCCCGTTCCTCATCCAGCCGGTCCAAGCTGTCTTGTCTTGCTTGCTCATTATCCGCTTCAACGTAAGCTACCACCCATGGTGAGTCGTGCCGGATGTCACTAGGGAGAACCGCTTCAGCACCATATACCATGAAGAAAGGCGTATAACCTGTAGACATGTTAGGTGTAGTGTTGATGCTCCAGTGGACAGAAGGTAACTCCTCTACCCAGCAACCTGGTGTTCTTTGCAAAGGAACCATAAGCCGGGGCCTGATGCCTCTCAAGATTTCTTGGTTGGCCCTCTCAGCTTGGCCATTGGACTGAGGGTGAGCTACTGATGATACATCCATGTGAATATGTTCTCTTTGACAGAACTCTTCCATCTCTCCTTTAGATAGGTTGGTGCCATTATCAGTAATGATGCTGTGTGGAAAGCCAAACCGGAAAATTATCTTTTTGATGAACTTAACCGCTGTTGCCGCATCACACTTACTGACAGGCTCTGCCTCAATTCACTTTGTAAACTTGTCCACTGCTACCAACAGGTGGGTTTTCAGATCTTGGGATCTTTTAAAGGGTCCAACCATATCAAGCCCCCAAGTCGCAAACGGCCAAGTAATTGGAATCATCCGTAGCTCCTGCGCCGGAACATGAGCACGCCGTGAAAATTTCTAGCAAGCATCACATTTTCTGACCAAGTCCTCTGCATCGGCATGAGCCGTTAGCCAGTAGAACCCATGACGGAAAGCTTTAGCTACCAAAGACTTTGAACCGGCGTGATGACCGCAATCTCCTTCCTGAATCTCTCGAATAATATCGCAGCCTTCCTCTATTGATACGCTCCACTGAAACGCCCCGGAGACGCTGCGATGATGAAGTTCTCCATTGACGATAGTCATAGACTTGGACCGCCGGATTATCTGCCGGGCCTCAACTTCATCCTCTGGCAACTCACCTCGGCTCAGATACGCCAAGTAAGGGAGTGTCCAATCCGGAATAACGTGAAGTGCTGCAACTAGCTATGCTTCCGGATCAGGAACAGCTAAATCCTCCTCTGAAGGTATCTGTACTGACGGACTATGCAATTCATCCAAGAAGGTATTAGGTGGAACCGGTTTACGCTGAGAGCCCAGCCGGCTTAATGCATCGGTTGCTTCATTTTTCCGCCGGTCTATGTGGTCCACCTGATATCCTTTGAAGTATCATGCGACTGCCTCAACTTCCCGCCGATAAGCCGCCATGAGTGGATCTTTAGAGTCCCACTTACCAGATACCTGTTGTGCCACTAGATCCGAATCACCAAAGCACTTGACCCAGCTCAAGTTCATCTCCTTGGCCATCCGTAAACCGTGAAGGTGAGCTTCATACTCAGCAGCATTGTTAGTGCAAGGGAACATTAATCGAAGGACATAACAGAACTTGTCACCTCGTGGGGATGTTAACACGACTCCAGCCCCCGAGCCCTCCAATTGCCTTGAACCGTCAAAGTGAATAGTCCAGTATGTATGATCCGGCTTCTCCTCAGGTGCTTGCAACTCTGTCCAATCATTGATGAAATCCGCCAGTGCTTGGGATTTTATAGCAGTACGGGGTACATACTTCAATCCGTGCGGGCTAAGCTCAATGGCCCATTTCGCCACTCTGCCAGTGGCTTCTCTGTTCTGGATTATATCCCCCAATGGAGCTGAGCTGATGACAGTGATTGGGTGGCCCTGAAAATAGTGCTTCAGCTTCCGGTTTGCCATGAATACCCCGTACACTAACTTCTGCCAGTGTGGATATCTTTGCTTTGACTCAATAAGGACCTCACTGATGTAGTAAACCGGGCGCTGAACCGGATATTCCTTGCCTGCTTCCTTGCGTTCCACCACAATTGCCACGCTAACTGCACGGGCATTGGCGGCCACGTATAACAGCAGCGGCTCTTTCTCCACAGGGGCAGCAAGAACTGGTGGTTCTACTAATTGCCACTTCAAATCCTCAAACGCAGCGTTTGCAGCATCGCTCCATACAAACCGATCCATCTTTTTCAGCATGTGATAAAGCGGGATCGCCTTCTCTCCCAAACGGCTGATGAACCGGCTCAACGCTGCAATACAGCCTGCTATGCACTGGACATCATTGATACAAGCTGGTTTAGCCAAGGATGTGATTGCCTTGATCTTTTCCGTATTAGCCTCAATCCCTCTGTTTGATACTAAGAATCCAAGGAGCTTGCCTGCTGGACCACCAAAAACACACTTCTCCGGATTAAGCATCATCTTGTAAACCCGGAGGTTGTCAAAGGTTTCTTTCAAGTCTTCTATCAGCGTCTCCTCCTTCCTGGATTTCACCACAATGTCATCAACATAAGCATGGGCATTTTTTCCAATCTGCCCCTTGAAGCAGTTCTGCACACAACGTTGATAAGTTGCTTGGGCACTCTTGAGCCCAAAAGGCATGGACACATAGCAGAAGGCTCCGAAGGGAGTTATGAAACTGGTCTTCTCCTGGTCCTTAACTGCCATCTTGATCTGATGATAACCTGAATATGCATCCAAAAAAATTAGCCGCTCACATCCTGCCGTAGCATCAATAATCTGATCAATACGGGGGAGAGCAAAAGGATCAGTTGGGCAAGCCTTGTTCAAGTCTGTGTAATCAACACACATCCTCCAGGTTCCATTTTTCTTTAGCACCAGCACCGGATTAGCCAACCACTCTGGATGAAACACCTCAACTATGAATCATGTGGCCAAAAGCCTGGCCACTTCTTCACCTATGGCTTTGCGCCTCTCCTCATTGAAGCGACGCAAATACTGCTTGACCGGTTTAAACTTCGGATCAATATTAAGACTGTGCTCAGCGAGTTCCCTCGGTATACCTGGCATGTCAGAAGGCTTCCATGCAAAGATATCCCGGTTCTCTCGGATGAACTCGATGAGCGCGCTTTCCTATTTGGGGTCTAGGTTAGCGCTGATAGTGAACTGTTTAGATGAATCGCCCGGAGCAAAGTCAACCTGCTTGGTTTCCTCCGCCGACTTAAACTTTAACGCCGGATCATGCTCTGTAGTTGGCTTCTTCAACGGGGACATATCCGCCGGATCAACATTGTCTTTGTAGAATTTCAGCTCCTCCGTAGCACAAACTGCCTCAGCGTATGATGCGTCTCCTTCCTCTCATTCCAATGCTATCTTGCGGCTTCCGTGAACCGTGATGGTTCCCTTGTGACCCGGCATCTTAAGCTGCAGATAAACATAACACGGTCTAGCCATGAACTTGGCGTAAACCGGTCTCCCAAACAGAGCATGATATGGGCTCCTGATCTTTACGACCTCAAAGGTCACTGTCTCTGATCTAGAATCCTGCTCATCCCCAAAGGTAACTTCCAGATCAATTTTCCCAACTGGGTAAGCCGATTTACCTGGCACCACTCCATGGAATACTGTGTTGGACTGTCGAAGCTTCTTATCTGTTAACCCCATACGTCGGAAAGTCTCATAGTATAGGACGTTGATGTTGCTGCCACCGTCCATAAGTACTTTTGTGAACTTGTAACCTCCCACCTGTGGTGCTACCACTAAGGCCAACTGGCCCGGATTATCAACCCGTGCCGGGTGATCCTCTCTGCTCCACACAATGGGTTGCTCAGACCAACGTAAAAAACATGGTATCGCCGGTTCGACTGTGTGTACTGCCTGCTTCAGAACCTTTTGATCTCGTTTGCACAAACTTGTGGTGAAAACATGATACTGCCCGCTGCTTAGCTCCTTCGGATTATTCTGATATCCGGATTGCTGCTGCTGCTGACGCTCCTGATTGCCTTGGTTGTTGTAACCACCTTGACCATGATGATGGTTCTGTTGATGCCGACTGTTGCCGTTGTGGTTATTGTTACCACCGTGATATCCTGATCCGGATCAGTTACTTTGGTAACCCGGACCCTGAAAGCCGGAACTTGATCCGCCACCGGGGGGTCCGTGGTTATACCTGGCCTGTTTTATAACCTCCTGCATGATACGGCAGTCCTTCCAGAGATGTGCAGCCGGGTTTTCCTCTGTACCGTGTCTTGGGCAAGGCACACTTAGTTGTTGATATAGACTGAAGGGTGGCCTCTCGTTGCGCGGGGGCGGTTTACCCTTGCGGCGCTACCCGTTGCCCTGAACGTTGGTATTGGCCACAAAGTCTGAGCCGCCCTCCGCTTTTCGCTTGCCATTGTAACCTGTACCTGCCGGATTGGCTTGCGCCGGTTTACCAGTTTTGTTCGCCTTCCCAGACTTGTCTCCGTCTGCATCTGGGTACTTGGTGTTATCAGAGTCCCCATACTTCACCAAAGCGCTCATGAGCGTTCCCATGTCATTGCAATCGCGATTGAGCCGTCCTAACTTCAGCTTCAAAGACTCGAACCGGCAATTGTTCTCCAACGTTACTATCGCTGTGCTGGGGTTGATACTATTGGAAGAGTGCAGGATTTCTGATACTCGCCGCACCCTTGCTTGTGGTCTCCTGCTCTCCTTGAACACATGCTGCTAAGTCCACCACAGACATCGGCTGTTTGCATGTGTCTTTGAAATTACTAATAAACCGGCGACGCAACTCACCCCATGATCCGATGGAGTTAGGTGGCAGACCCTTTAACCATGTCCGGGCTGTACCCTCAAGCATCATTGTGAAATATTTGGCAGATGCCGCTTCGTCCACATCAAGCATCTCCATAGCCATCTCATAACTTTCGACCCATGCCTCTGGAGCCAGATCCGCCGTGTAGTTGGGTACCTTGCGCGGGCCTTTGAAGTCTTTGGGTAATTTCATGCTTCGTAAAGCGGGGATGAGACATTGTACCCCAAAGGAACTGGCCGTGACTCCCGTTTCTGCGGTGGTGGGGTGAACCAGCGTCACTTGACGGGTGTCCTCGCGGGCAGTATGTCTAGCCTGATTTACCGCCTCTTGGGCGTGTGCTTCTGCCCCTACCGGATTATCCTGCCTGTGACAGTGCCGTCTCCGCTCGCTGCTAGATACAGCCGGTTCATCCCAGTGCCTTGTGTAACTCCGGCTCGGGCGGGGGGTTGAATGAATCCTTTCTCGGCTATAAGAATATGCCTGCTGCTGCGTCAACACCGTGTCCAGCAACTCCTTAGCCCGTCGTGCCTCCATTGCTATGGGGGATGTCCCCTCAATGGGTAAAGCGGCCAGTCGTGAAGCGGCGGCGACAATGTTGTCCAACGGGTTAGAATAATGGCCGAGAGGGGTGGGAACGTGCGGTATTGGCACAACTTGGTAGTTCTGCTCCGTGGCTGGCGGCTGAACCGATGCGCCAGCCCCCGGGGCTCCTCCCCGGTTTACCTCTGGGCGGTTACTGGCTCCCGCCCCTGGTGTGCCAAAGAGATTCCTTGCCTCGTAAACCGCTGGTAGATGAGTTTGCTGCCTTATGTACATTACCTCCTATGCAGAATTCTGATCGAGCCTGTGCCGGAAAGCTTGGGAATCTAGCTCTGCCTGCCTTGCAGCCATCCTGACTTTCTCCGCATCCAGATCCGGTTTAGCTTGCTCAATCCGGCTCTTCAGCTGAACGATCTCCGCATCATGTTGCGCCTTGTCAGCAGGGGCTACTTCTGCTGTTGCGAGTGCCCTCAAATTGCCGACCAAGGTGGATAGGACGTTAGAGGGCGATGGGGTTTGGTTGCCTGCCCCGGTTCCCGCTGCCTCTGAGGTGAACGCCCCGGTCATCGAGGGCTGCTGCATAGATTGTGATCCGGCCATGAAAACAGCAACCCTGTTCGGCGGATCCAAGGGGCCCGGAATACTATCGCCATCGGACACACCCTCTGACCGGCCGTCCTGTAACAGATACAAAGATTCGGTCTCTCCGGATGAAGATTCATCGCCGGAATAGACAACTGTCTCGCCACCAGAATCCGATCCGTCCTCGGCTTGTACTCCATGCACGGCTCCAACGAAAACACGCTTCACGGCGGGCTGAACCCGGGCCGATCTCGCACGCTGAGCCAGCTCGACGATGTTGGGGAGGATGTCCGACTCAGGCCCCGGTTCGCCGATCTTGCCGATGAAGACGTGGATGCCGCCGAAGGGGACCCGGTACCTGTATTCGATTGAATCGGCCTCGGGGCCCCAGCCTGCATCGTCGATGTAGATCCAGCCATGACGACTCTTGGTCATCCGGCCCACTGCGTAACCCTTGAGCCCTTCAAAGCAGCCCTTCAAGAACTCGAAACCATCGTGCGATAGCCCCACGGTGGGCGCCAACTGTCGTGGAATTAGCATGGCAGATGTCCGGTTTAGCGGACTTAGGTGTGAGGCCATCGTGCGGGTTAGCTTGAAGAGGTTAAAGCGGACGAAGGACACAGGGAGTTTATACTAGTTCGGCCCCTTCGATGAAGGTAAAAGCCTACGTCTAGTTTGGTGTGGTATTGCTTGTGCGTCGATGACCAGGGAGCGAATCCGCTTGCCTGTGTCTCGAGCTGTTGTTTTCTTCTCCTTGAACCGTCGCCGGGTCGTCCCTTTATATAGGAGGCGACGCCCGGTCCGGTTTACAGAGTCCCGAGGCCGGCTCATAAACGTGTCCGCCTCGGTCTCTACTCTTTCTACCTTACCTCCCAAGTTACATGGTACGACGGTTTACATACCGTGGGCTTTGTACATAGGCCCTAAACCTCTATGGGCTACATCCTCTTTGTTACATATTCTACTGGGCTTGTAATGATACAATCTTGTCAGTGTAATCCGGACCCTCCTGGCCGGTTTATACCTGCTAGTAATATCCCTGACAGTTTGGCAATAAACTCTCTATATAGTATATTTTGAACCTATCGGCTGCCAACTATCCTTACTTCTGGAGCCTTTTTTGTACTTGTGCCAGATTATATAAATGCATGCACCATATTACAGCACACATGAGCTCTCTCATCAGAATCCAGTGATAGCACACAAGTGTTTACAGGGGCACCCCTATATTAGAATATCCTCTACATTACAAAGATAATCTCACAACTATTTATGGTTTCATGGTTCTCAGATATTATACATAACTATAGTGAATATCAAGATCTGCGCATCAGAAGAATATTGTGGAACACTGCAATGACTTACAAAATTGGCACCAAGGCATTGAGTGCCATTCTGGATGCAATGAAACTCATACGCTCCCCACCTGTAGATTCTTGTTCAGAATATGATCCTAATGACTATTCTAACCTCGAGGAGTCAAAGGCAGATGGCCTGTCATGTTCACCCATCAAGGTGCCTACTCAAATTTGGCAAGGTTTTATTGATTGCGCGTATCTTGCATATGTTATCTTGCATTTCTTCTACTTTGTTGCACCGCCATCTGCTTAGTGTACTCATCATACATGTCGAGATGCCATGCCCATCCATTATCAATACATATTTCATCTGTCATCATACCATGTTTTCCCACTCAAATGATGTTCTTGTGCATCAGATATCAAAAAGGAAGAGGGTGATTGCCGAACATGAAGGAGCACCAGCAAAGTCCTTGAAAAACGTGGTTGTGCCAGAGAAATCAGACAGCACCCCACTTATATTGGTTGTACAATCAATGACACAAAACGTAGGACCGACTCCAGCAGACTGTACCCATACTTCACTGGCCACACCACTAGCCCCACCACACAGGACCTGCACTCCAGCAAAAGGTATGCCGATTTTAGTTGCCATAGCACCAGTCGTACCACAGAAAAATCTCACTCCAACAAAAAGTACAGCAAGTCCACCGGCCCAAGACCTATCCCAACTGCAGACATGGCCAATTCCTGCAGATTGGAACCCCATTCCAGTTATTCCCAGTTTAAAAGACAATGCTTTCAATGTTGTTAGGGACTACGTGCATATATTCCCATCATTGGAAGATTATAGTGAAGACAAACACTATTTTCACATCTTCCTGTCCCACTTACGTGTAAGTGCTATTATGCATGGTGATTATTTTCCTATTTTCTGCTGATTGAACACATCAATGATTTACATTACATTGTTGTAAGTAGGCGAGGGTCAATCTGTATAGTCATGACGAGTAAAGCTTGCTTGCACTTTTCATTGAAGCATTGTAGCAGTATTGGTGTTACCTGAGGAAATCACACTTTGATGGCAAGTCTATAAACGAATTTCTGGTGAAGTCTCCTGTGCTAAATTTAGAAGACATTGAATGGAAAAACCTAGTTATGCACTGGTCTGGTTTCTAGGATGAGGTATTGTCTATGATATCGCATGACAATTTGAACTTCTACTTTTCCGCATGTGCCTTACGGGTCTTTTTTGCAGGAAATCTGCTCGAAAAAGAATTCCGGTATGAAAAGAACGACAAGATATCGCAAATATGTTGCCCGCTGCTTTGCTCTTGTTAGTACCTTGTCCTATATCACTGTACTTGCATACATATCTGGTTCATTATGTGACAGCAGTATGCATGATAGCTTGCATATCAATTGTTCGCTCCAAATTATCTGATTTGTATGAATGGTTAATTAGTGTAGAATATATCCAATGCCAATGAATTTTTTTAGCTCTGCATTGTTCTTGTAAGTACATGTTGTCCTTTATCAGTGTACTTATATTGACAGGTAGTTGTTCATGTACCATCACTCTGCAGCTTATTTTCCTTTGCCCTCCATTTTCTACACATAAGATCTATATTTACTCTTACCATAAGGTTGGATAACACCGATGGTACTGAAGAAGTTTAGCTCTGCATTGCTCTTGGATGTACCTTTTGCCTGTATCGATGTACTTACATTTATAGCTACTTGGTTATGTAGCATCACTCTTCATCTTATCTTAAATATTCTCCATTTTTTTTATATTGTCACATCTATATTTACTCTTAACAAAATGTAGAATAAAGGCAATGCTTATGAAGAAGATTATGTGGTAGACTTCTTGAATTGCCCCCCCCCCATCAGAATGGACAAGGGCTTTATAGAGCCTGCCTTCACCAATAATGTAAGTTTGTCCTTCTCAAGCCTTCAAACTTTGTTGTGTATATTTGGTTAGGCATGACTGCAACAGCTATTTATTTTTGGTGTTTGCATCAAATTGCATGTTTAAAGTTTATTATGTACTCCAGTTCATAAACAAAAGTTTGTCCTTCTCAATTTAAGTTTTTGGTTGTACAACCAAGTTCCTTCTTCATACCATGTAAATTAAACTATACAGAGCAAGTGATCTTATTTTGCCAATCTGAAATGGGATAAATTGACAGCACACTAACCATTTATACTTATGAGTTCTTGATTTGTAATCCAGTGGTGTCGTGAAGCTCCCAACTCTTTCACAGTGTCATTTCCTGCCATGTCTTGACCTGAACAATACAATATTCTGTTAATGCTATTTTAAACTGAGTCACTTTATTCGTCAGTAAGAAATGTGATGAATTGTCAGCACTGATACTTATATGTGCAAAACTTGTCATCTGTCTGCTTGTTTATCTTTCAGAGTGAGGAGGATATAAGTGTGAAACAAGTGCAGTCTCACCAGCTTGCTCAGCTGCTTGCGCTGCAGCTCCCGAGCAGGGCTAACCTTTCTTGAACTCTATTGAAGTGCTGTCGGTTTTGTATATTATTTTGTCGGCGTGTTTAGTTGCACTGGTGGCGATCTTTGATGCCTAGTGTATGTAATCTGCTGTCTGCTTGTGCTTTATTATCATAGTGGCGAACTTTGATGCCCAATGGATGTAATATGTCGTAATTTCTTTATTGTACTGTATATATATCATGTCTTCACAGTAAACTGGCCAAACCGTAAAATTACGGTACATAATCGGGTCATCATGCAAATCACCATGTATGATCTGCATCATCGGCCCCGTCATCTTGGTCCATTAACAGGCCTAAATGTAAACGGGCCCACTAGTAGATTCGGGCCTTTAATAGGCCGAGTAAACCGCCGGCCCTATTTTCCCAAGAAAACTCAATGGGCCTTTAGGAGGCTGAAAAGTAGGTTGGGCCTGAAACATGCCGAACAGCTCACGGGCCGGCAGCAGGCCGAAATAGACCCCGACCCATGAATGTGCCAATCAAATCACGGGCTTATAACAGGCCAAAGTTGTCTCGATCCTTGTTTGGCCCAATCAGATGCAAATTGGGCCATAGTTAGGCCCAACTATATGACGGGATTTTAGCAGGCCGAAATTAATATAGGGCCGAAATGTTAAACGGGCCCTTAACAGGCCGAAACTAATATCAGGCCGAATTACTAAATGGGCCTTTAGCAAGTGGGCCTGTCGTGGTTTTGTCACGGCAGATGTCCTAGCAAAAGGACTTAGTCGTGGAGCCATCGCTACGGGTTAGCTTAAAGGGGTTAAAGCGGACAAGGACGCAAGGGATTTTATACTAGTTCGGCCCCTTCGATGAAGGTAAAAGCCCACATCTAGTTTGGTGTGGTATTGCTAGGGTTTCAATGACCAGGGAGCGAATCCGCTTTGCATATGTCTCGAGTTGTTGTTCTCTATCCTTGAACTGTCGCCGGGTCGCCCCTTTATATACACAGGGTGACGCCCGGCCCGGTTTACAGAATCCCGAAGCCGGTTCATAAACGTGCCCGACTCGGTCTCTATCTTTCCTATCTTACAACACAAGTTACATGCATTATAGAGGTTTACACATTATGGGCCCTAACACCTCTTGGGCCTTAGATCTCTAGTCTTCTGTAATAAAGCGTCTTGCTCCATGTCCCGCTGGGCTTCAGTAGAAGTAATCTTGCTAGGCATAAACCGGCCCCTCCTGGGCGGTTTATACCTAGTAGTAATATCCCTGACATTAGGCCCCAGATTGATTTGAATCTATTCATGTCAATCTTCAACGTCTTGTAAAAGTTTCGCCCTCCATGAGTTCAAATACTTCATAAATCGCCGTGACGTCATCTTCCTGGATCACATTGAACCACCGTGACGTCATCTGCTCATTTAATACTTGTACCTGTTTTATTTTTTACTCATTACAAGCTCCAAAGATCAAGGCAACATTATCCTCCCATATCCATTTTTCTGGCTCCTCGATTCCCGCGCCTGCCGTTTCACTTTTCAGCTTATAAATAGGGCAAAGGGGCATCTCCTTTTCCCCCCTTGCTCCTTTGCTTCTTCCTCCTCAAGCTCGTCCATGCTCAAGCTGTGCCGCCGCCATCGACCCTTGCCTCTTCGTCAAGTTTGGCCGTTGCATCAACCTGGTCGGATCAGAGAATCACCGGCGCGCCTCCGCACCCATTGACTCCAGTAAGTTCCTTCCTTATCCCTTATATAGATCTCGTTAGTGTTTTCTCCTACGATTTCATAGCTAGGGCGCTGTTCTTCGTAGTTCTTCATTATGGCCCCGATAACTAGTGCAGATCTGATCCTCCGGCGTGCGTCACTAGTAATAACTCCACTTCTTTTAGTATGTGCATTATTCCTTCTAAAGTACTAGTCCAAACTAGGTTGTTTGAACCATTGTTGTATCCGTTGGAATATTGATCCTGAATATTTCCGAATTTCTGACACGTCGTAGATCTGTAATCTTGCTGCTACTTATACAAAACTTGTTTTCTCAAAGCTTCAGATCTATACCTTTCATATTCTTCTTAGCCGTTTAGCTTTTAGAAAAAGATCATAAACTGGTAGATACCATTAGGCCCCTGCTTAAACCGCCGTTTTGTAGATACCTTTGAAACACTGTCGGTTTAACCTTGCATAAATCATAAACCAGCCCTTCACTATATTTTCAGCTTTTCCCTTCCAAAATGGCAAAGCAAGCCAAACAGTTTACTTCCGGCAACTGGGTTCTGTCTCGTGTTACCGAAGAAGAATTGCAGAACCGGGCTGAAATTGGTGCTTTAGGCCAAAAGAACGTCCTCTATTGGAGAGTCCCTGGACCGGAGTGTCCTCCAGAGCCCAAAGATGGAGAAGTTATCGTATTTCTTGATCATCTAGCCCGGGGATTCAGTCCTCCCGGATCAAAGTTCTTTCGTGACGTGCTAGCTGACTTTCAGCTCCATCCTCAAGATATTGGGCCCAATTCTGTATCCAATATCTGCAATTTTCAAGTATTTGTGAAGCTTATCTGCAAGAGGAGCCTTCAGTTGAACTATTCTGGGATTTCTTCCATTTAAACCGTCACACGGAGTTTTCTGACGGTCCAAACACTGAACTTGGTGGAATGACCATTCAGAAAAGAAAGGATGTCAGTTTTCCTCACGCCAATCACCATAGCCACCCTAAAGATTGGAATCAAACCTGGTTTTATTGTCTAGATACTTCTCCGGAAGATGAGAATCCTCTGCCGGGTTACCGTTCTCATCGGCTTTCTGAGAACCATCCATTTCCTCAACGACTAAGTGCTCAAGAACGAGCCCGATATGCCCCGCAGCTTTCAAAGCTCACAGCCTTCACCACCAATGGTTTAACAAGAATCGATTTCGTTCGCTGTTGGATTTCCTGGAGCATTCTTCCGCTAAGCCGGCGCTCTGGTTTAATGTGTGAATATACCGGAAACCCCGAAGATCCTCTGCGCCATACTGAAGCTATGCTAGCAGAGAATGAGGTCAATGAGGCTGTTAAGAAGCTATTGAATGAACCGGTAGAAGCCTGCAGCCAAACCGGACTGGCTCCCTTCTACGAGCTCAACAAACCGCCATCGGTAAATCTTTCTTTATCTTGTCTGTTCTATTTCAATCTGCTTTTAATACTCTTTCTGAATGACGTACATTTTTTATCAGGGTAATTACCCATTCTGGAAGAGGAAAGTCCAGGATAAACCGGTGAAGGCACCTCGCCAGAAAACTAAGGCCGTTAAGAAAACCGTCCGGAAGAAAGCTACTGACGTATCTGAATCCAATCCTGAGGATGATGAACCGGCCTCAGAGGTATCACTTGACTCCCTTGGCTCCCTTTTCTTGCATCTTATTAACAATGATTGTACTCAGGGAAACGCTGAAGGTAGCAAAGCTGACGATGTCGAGGTAATTACCCTTTCTTCTGGTTCAGAACCTCTG
The DNA here is from genome assembly GCA_902687465.1 of Secale cereale. Classification (NCBI taxonomy): domain Eukaryota; kingdom Viridiplantae; phylum Streptophyta; class Magnoliopsida; order Poales; family Poaceae; genus Secale; species Secale cereale. Next base: position 56,132,489 of record LR738715.1, read on the forward strand.
CCAACACCAAAAATTCGTCGAGCAAGCCGGAAAGTACAATTTTCTCACCCTTTCGCTTACTTGGACCCAAACTTTATTTTGAAGAAACAGCAACATGAAGTTCGCCGCACCACGCGGCACAGTGGCAAGCCATTGAGTCCGCCGGTTTACCACATACACCAGCCCGAAAACGTCGATCAGAGGTTTTACATATTCCAGATGCTCTTTATCCCAAAGCGGGTCATATTTGCGAGCCTCTTAATCCATCTGATTCCAATTATCAGGATACTCCTCGTTTGTCATCCGGCGAATCAACAGCTATGCAGCTTCCTCCTTTAAAAATAGTTCATGGGTAAGTTTTTCATTTTCCTGTTAACCTTTTTCTTTCACTCCTCTGACTATCGTCACCATTAACTTTCGTAGTAAGCCCAAGCCTAGCAAGAAAGCTAAAATGAATAAACCGGCAGGTGATGATGTGATTCCTGAACCGGCAAAGAATCCTGAGCCTGCTGAAGAGAATGTTGACGCCTTGCATGATGATCCTCCTGCAATGGATCATGAAGTCTTTATCGATCAAGAAACTGCACAAATGGACCTTGACGCTAACCCGGCCAGTCCAAAACCTGCTCCTAGTGAACCTGTTGCCTTATCCAAGCACACTGCAAAAGATGAAGTCTCTGGCAAGGACAAAGGCAAATGGAATGCCGATCTGTCCAACTATGCTCAACTTAGTGCCCAAGATCTTCATTCTGACTATCTGAACCGGATGTACACAAGCCGTGATCATGAAGCCAGTTTAGTGAATCTGATGAAGGAACGCTATGAGGTAAACTTCCGCTTAACTTCCTTTAACTTTATTCCTGCTTAAGTCTTGTAGCTTGCCTTGACTCCATCGTAGCCCCCAAGGGCCGGTTTACTCCTTTAGGATGAACCGGGACTTCAGTATACTGATTACTTAGTTTTTCTCCCAAGGGCCGGTTTATCTCTCCAGGATGAACCGGGACTTTTTACCTTGTAATCCTATTTGAATAATGACGCATTAGCCCCCAAGTGCCAAGTGTATAACTTGTTATGTGCTTGGGACTTTACTGGAAATGCCCGATGACTTAAAATATGCATTAGCCCCCAAGTGCCATGTAGATAACTTGTTATGTGCTTGGGACTTTACTGAAAATGCCTGATAACTTCAAATATGCATTAGCCCCCCAAGTGCCAAGTGTATAACTTGTTATGTGCTTGGGACTTTACTGAAAATGCCTGATGACTTCAAATATGCATTAGCCCCCAAGTGCCAAGTGGATAACTTGTTATGTGCTTGGGACTTCCAATATGTTGTACCAATGTATAATGTGTTCTTCTGTTGACAGGCTGATTTAACCCGGAAAGACTCTCAAATTTTTGAGCTTCAAGAAAACCTGAAATTCCAACAATCCGCCGCTTCCAAGGCCAAGGATGAGCTGACTCTCGCTATAGCCAGTTTGGAAAAATTGAAGGAAGACTTCCAGAAAGAACGGGCAGATTGGGATGCGGAAAGAGCCGCTTTAGAAAAAAGGGCAATTGATGCAGAGACCGCTCTCAATCCGGTGTCAATCCGGTGTCCGAAGAATTGTCCGGTTTAAAGCAGCAGATAAACGCCATGACCACTGTTGTCTTTGGTAAGTATACTTAACACAGTTCTGAATATGATAGTTCGGTACTCTTCCGGTTTAACTCAAGCTCTATTGATGCAGGTAAACATACTGCTCATCTTGGCACTGACATGCGGAAGAAGTTGAAGGCCGCATATACCCTTATAGAGTAGTTGTATACCGGCGCTCAAAGGATTGTTTGCACCACTTCCCATAACAAGCCGGCTCCCAAGTCGATCAAGGGGACTTTGGAGAAGTTATCAGTGCTACCCGCCCGGTTTGGAGAGCTCAAGAAATCAGCTGCTAGGGCGGGCGCTTTAATGGCATTGACTCGAGCGAAGGCTTGGGTGCCTGACCTTGATCCGGTAGATGTGATGAATGGCTATCCCAGCATGAAGGAGGACGGATCAGAGTTGACAGACACAGACTTGCGGGCTCTAATAAGAGAAATGCGGCCCTTAGCCAGCAAATTAGCTGATGAAGCTGATTTGTCCCGCTATCAGGCGGGTTATGATGCTGATAATCGCCGGGTTGACACTCCAGTTTATGAAGTGGAAGATCTCATCCCACCTGTCCGTAAGCATACTTATGCCCCTGAGATTGAACCGTCTGAACTCATAAGTGACGAAGCTATTTTCCAAGCGCTGACAAAGATCAATTGGGCAACCACTGACTTCCAGCTGCTGGATGAGGACAACGAGGAGACGGAGCAAGATGATCCACAACCCTCTAGCCGAGCTGTCGCAGAGTCATGAACCGGTGCCGGTTTATTTATCATGTCATAGTATTTAGGCAAGGAATAGATATTCTTGTGGGCTGTCAAGCACCTTTGTAATAGGGTAGTTGAAACACTTTGGTTATGCCTTTATGCATGTTTCCTTTTCATAACATTGCTCCATCTGGCAACTTCATAATTTTTTTGCTTATGATGCTTTAATAGTTTATTCCACCTGTTTCTGCATAAGACAAAGTTTAAAGTGTCCTGGCGGTTCATCGCCGGACGGGTCATAATGCCCAAATACATGATCTAGGTTTATACCCTGAACTGTATTTAAAATATGAAACATATATCATACCTGTGATAGAATTTTGTGCCATTGGTTTTAACCAATATTTTGCAGTAAGGACAATGATCCCAACTTGTGAGTATTGCTGACTCCTTGAATACTTGCCGGTTCATGATGAAACCGTGCCAGGTTGTGATAAACACTGGTTTAGCTATAGATAGTACTGGCGATTTGTAATCAAACCAGACCAGGTTCTGTGAAAGCTGGTTTATTATGGTGGCAACTTATAGTCAACCACTCCGCCGAATCAATAGACTTCGGCTAAATAACAATGATCTCAAAAGATAAGAAACTTGGCAAAAAACAAAGAAAACACTTCTCAAGACAAAAATCCTGGAGTCGAGGCTTTTTACGAGTTGCCAGGCTCCAAATTCGAGGCTTCTCATGGGCTGCCAGGCCACTGAGTTGAACCATTTCACAAAGCCTGTTAAGATGGTCCTCAATCCTTAACCAATCATCAATTGAACGTTGACAAGTTCAGGGTCTGTGATAAGACTGACTTTTCAATCGTTCGACGGGTCATACCAGGTTTACCTGGGCGAAGGGACTTACTTGATGCAGGCAGGTTAACTCGGGGTTTTAGGTGTATACACCAGGCTTCCAAGACATGGCTTGATAGCCTACTACAAGGGTCTTAAAAACTTGTTGCCGCTATGCGACAGGAGCCCCCAGGTAGCATTGTGAGCTGTGCTCGTCGGGTGCCTATGTTTGAGTTGTGCTATGCATCAAATTCTCTTTTGCCCCTTACCATCATGTAGGCTTGATAGCCGGATTACCAAAGCAACCAGAGCTGTGCTCTTATGATGATATTGGCGTAATAGCCGGTCTAAGAGGACCATAGGAACTCCCTTACACCCAAAAGCCCCCATGTGACAAACTCTTATAAAAAAAGCAGCAGATACCCCGCTTCAACGGGGATGCTGGTTTATTATATTGATCATAATATATATACATTGTGAATATATGTACATAAAGCGGAGCCTATGACTCAGGTGTAGTAAGGTCGAAGATGAGCGATGTTCCACGACCGTCGGGTCTCCTCCTCCGTGGTGCGTGAGTACTTGTGTTCTCGAACGTCGATGAGGTAGTATGATCCGTTGTGTAGATTCTTGCTGACCACAAAGGGTCCTTCCCAAGGCGGGGATAGCTTGTGCATGTATGTCTGGTCTTGGATGAGCTGGAGCACTAGGTCACCTTCTTGAAACGTTCTGGTTTTAACCCGGCGACTGTGGTATCGGCGCAGATCTTGCTGATAAATCGCCGATCGAGCTGTTGCCATGTCACGCTCCTCATCCAGCCGGTCTAACACGTCTTGCCATGCCTTCTCGTTATCAGCTTCAATGTAAGCCGGCACCCGCGGTGAATCATGACGGATGTCACTAGGGAGGACCGCTTCAGCTCCATATACCATGAAGAAAGGCGTGTAACCCGTAGACCTGTTAGGTGTGGTGTTTATGCTCCATAACACAGAGGGTAATTCCTCCACCCAACAACCGGCGTCCTCTGCAAAGGGACCATGAGCCAGGGTTTAATGCCTCTCAAGATCTCTTGATTGGCTCTCTCAGCTTGACCATTTGACTGGGGATGTGCTACTGAAGATACGTCAAGCCGGATGTGCTCTCATTGACAAAATTCCTCCATAGCCCCCTTGGATAAATTGGTACCATTATCAGTTATAATACTGTGTGGAAAGCCAAACCGGAAAATCACCTTCTTGATGAATTGAACTGCCGTTGCTGCATCACACTTGCTGACTGGTTCCGCCTCGACCCACTTGGTAAACTTATCCACCACCACCAAAAGGTGGGTCTTCTTATCTGGAGATCTCTTAAAGGGCCCAACCATGTCTAGCCCCCAAGTCAAGAACGGCCAAGTAATTGGAATCATCCTCAACTCTTGAGCCGGTATATGATCACGCCGTGAAAATTTCTGGCAAGCATCACACTTTTTAACCAAGTCCTCTGCATCAGCGTGAGCCGTCAGCCAATAGAACCCATGACGAAAAGCTTTAGCCACCAAAGATTTTGAACCGGCGTGGTGACCACAATCTCCTTCATGAATCTCTCGAAGAATGTCCCGGCCCTCATCCGGTGATACACAACGTTGAAACGCCCCAGATACGCTACAATGATGCAGCTCTCCATTGACAATAGTCATTGATTTGGACTGCCAGACTATCTGTCTAGCCGAGACTTCATCTTCTGGTAGCTCACCTTGGTTCATGTACGCCAGGTATGGGACCGTCCAATCCGGAGTAGCATGAAGTGCCGCCACCAATTGAGCCTCCGGATCAGGAACAGCCAAATCCTCTTCTGAAGGTAATTTCACCGACGGATTATGCAATACGTCCAGGAAGACATTAGGTGGAACCGGTTTACGTTGAGAATCCAGCCGGATTAATGCGTCGGCCGCTTCATTCTTTCGCCGGTCCACATGGTCCACCTGATAACCCTTGAAGTGACCAGCAACAACGTCCACATCTCGATGATATGCCGCCATCAGTGGGTCCTTGGGGTCCCAAGTACGAGATACTTGTTGTGCCACCAGGTCTGAATCGTTGAAACATTTAACCCGGCTTAAATTCATCTCTTTAGCCATTCGCAGACCATGGAGGAGAGCTTCATACTCAGCTGCATTGTTAGTACAAGGGAACATTAAACGGAGGACATAACAGAACTTATCACCTCGTGAGGAAGTTAACACGACTCCAGCCCCCGAGCCCTCCAATTGCCTGGATCCATCAAAGTGAATAGTCAAGTATGTGTGATCCGGCTTTTCCTCCGACGCTTGCAACTCCGTCCAATCGTTGATGAAGTCCACCAGTGCTTGAGATTTGATTGCAGTACGAGGCACATACTTTAACCCGTGAGGACTAAGTTCAATGGCCCACTTAGAAACCCGAACCGTCGCTTCTCTGTTCTGGATTATATCTCCCAGAGGGGCTGAACTGACCACGGTGATTTGATGGCCCAGAAAATACTGCTTAAGCTTCTGGTTTGTCATGAAGACTCCATATACCAACTTCTGCCAATGCGGGTATCTCTGCTTCGACTCAATGAGTACCTCGTTGATATAGTAAACCGGTCGTTGAACCGGATATTCCTTTCCTGCCTCCTTGCACTCTACCACAATGGCAACGCTTACTGCTCGGGCATTAGCAGCCACGTATAACAACAGCGGCTCATTATCGACTGGTGCAGCAAGGATAGGTGGCTCTGCCAACTGCTTCTTCAAGTCCTCGAACACGGCATCAGCAGCATCCCTCTAGACAAAGCGGTCTGTCTTTTTCATCATCTGATAAAGCGGGATGGCCTTCTCTCCCAAGCGGCTGATAAACTGGCTTAGTGCCGCAATACGGCCCGCCAAGCGTTGGACATCGTTGATGCATGCTGATGGGCCTCTAACCCCTCGTTGGTTACCCCAAGTGGAAGGTGTGAGATGCAGTGTTGTGGAAGTTTTTCCCTTAGCAAAGATGCCAAGGATCGAATCCCCAGAGACTCCTAGGTTCAACAAGTAGGTGTCAACTGCTAACGGCGCCAGATATTAGCAATCAACGTGGACCTGCACACAGATACAAATAACTTTGCTCCCAACGAGTACAGAGAGGTTGTCAATCCCTCCGGCCTTGTAGTTCACAAAGGATTAAAAGCAGATGATAGTAGTGATAGATAATGTTTCCAATAGTAAATAAAAGCGAAAAGTAAATAGTGGATGTGATCAATGATGGTAATATGGACCGGAGTCTCATGATGTTCACTAGTGATGTATCTCTCCCAAAAGACGATAAAACAGCTATGTGAGGTAAACGAATTACAGCTGGGCAATTGACAGGACCACGAACGCAAACCAATGCTGACTACATTGCAAGAAAGGTTGAGGTTCAAAGCATGGGCGGTACGCCAAAGTAAGTAGACCGAAATCCATCAATGCCTACTACTAATCATCCACCTTGAGATATCTATCCAGAACATCTCGCTGGTATTAAGTTGCGAGCCCCACCCATAGTGTAAACTCAATGCAACAGACAACTGCATTAAAAGAACTTTGCGTAAAGTAAACAATCCTTGCACCCGCGGGCACAAGCACCGTTGTTTTCCCCCTTGTGGCAACAGCACATCCCCTAGACTCATGTTTCTGTCACTCAAAGTAGTCATCGAGGGGCATGAACCCACAATCAAGCATAACGTTCCCTCTTGGAGTCACTACCTACTACTTGGCCAAAGCAATAAATAACAACGGAGAACATGCAAGAATTACTTACGAATATAAATATAAGAGAGGTGAATCAAATATATTACTCAAGAACAATCTGAACATAATCTCATAATCCATCGGATCCCAGCAAACTCATCATAGCAACAGCATAAGGATTACATATGTGCCTCGATCATGTAGGGCAGCTCACGAGGACTAATTAGTGAAGCACAAGAACGGGAGGAGAACATCACATAGCTACTGGTCATGGACTCATGGTCCAAGGGAGACTACTCACGACTCATCCGGGAGGCGTCCATGGTGGTGGAGAAGCTCCCGGTGGTGATCCTCCCCTCCGGCAGGGTGCCGGGAAGGGTTCTACTGGTGCTCCCGATCTTGGAAGAGACGGCGGCGGCGGAACAGAGATGGGATCGCGAAAAGAATTCCTGTTCTGAGGGTTTCGGAGGACGCTTTAAATATATGCCAAAGGGGGGCATCGGGGAAGCTTCGGGCGCCGCCAGGGCGCCTGGAGTCCTGGTGCCCCCCCCCCAGTTGTCCTTCGGACGCACGGTAGTTTCCGGAACGCTGATTTTTTATATAATTTTTCTGGATTTTTCCTGGCAGTTCTCGTAACGTGAAAACCTGAAATACAAAAACAGCCGAAAACAGAAACTGGCACTGGGGTGCACTGAGTTAATAGGTTAGTCCAAATATGATCAAAAGTGTATGGAAGTGTATGAATATCATAGCAATATCACCCAAAAGAGGCATGGAGCAAGCAGAAATTATAGATAAGTTTTGGACGTATCAACATCCCCAAGCTTAATTCCTGCTCGTCCTCGAGTAGGTAAATGATAACAAGAATAATTTCTGTGGTGACATGCTATTAACCATATAGGACTTTTTCATAGTCATATGACAAAAGCTTACTGAGACAATGAATCTGTAGTAATTAAGTTGCCTCATGAGAAAATCACAAATGACTGAAAGTTTTACAACATGACATTGAAGCATCAAATAGATTTGCAATGAACATGATGTGCAGATATGATAAAGTGATATCTAGCTTGCCCCCTTTAGTGAACCAAAACATAAATGCAGGGGCACCTTCAAGGTTTAAGTGATGACTAGATACAATGATTTCAAAATAAACGATATCACAATCATGCAAAAGACAATGCTACTTTGGGACAATGCACATTACACTCAGAATGACAATCATGCTCTCAGTAGTTGGTGCTTGAAGAAAGAAGGTGGAGACTCAACATAAAAGTAAAAGAATGGTTATGTGCTAGAGCTTTTTATTTTGAAAACATAGAAGCAATTTTGTCAACGGTAGTAGTACTTCATATGTGTCATGCATAAGACATCCTATAAGTTGCAAGCCTCATGCATCGAATACCAATAGTGCTCGCACCTTGTCCTAATTAGCTCGGATTTCCATGGGTTATCATTGCATTACATATGTTTCAACCAAGTGTCACAAAGGGGTACCTCTATGCCACCTGTACAAAGGTCCAAGGAGATAAATCGCATTTGATTTCTCGTTTTTGATAGATCTCAACTTGAGGACATCCATACCGGGACAACATAGAAAATAGATGATGGACTCCTCTTTAATGCATAAGCATATTCTCATAAGAGATTGAGGATTAATGTCCAAGCTAAAACTTCCACCATGATACATGGCTTTGGTTGGCGGCCCAATGTTCTTCTCTAACAATATGCATATTCAAACCAACCCATGGCAAATCACCCTTACTTCAGACAAGACGAACATGCATAGCAACTCACATGATATTCAACAAAAGTGTGACAGTTGATGGCGTCCCCAGAGACATGGTTACCGCTCAGCAAGCAACTTATAAGAAATAAGATACATAAGCAACATATTCTTTACCACAATAGTTTTTAAGCTATTTTCCCATGAGCTATGTATTGCAAAGTTAGTCTGCTTAGTACAGGTGGAGGTTAGCAAAAGATTGGGAGCGACCAACTAAGAGAGCAATGACAGTCATAATCATGCAGAGCGACAAAGCAACATTGAATCGGGCATGGAAGTTATATCGCTACTCAGAAATAAAAGATCATCAAGGCTTGACAGACTTTCTTTACAGTCTTAAATATGCGTGAGCATACGCCAAGTCAATCAAAATAAATTCTTGAGGGAAGATACTAATAAGCCATACTACATCATAGGCAAACAAATCATGTTGGTACTCCAATAACACATTGAGAACCCCCCAGCTATTTGAGATTAACCATAAGAAAACCTGGACTACTAAGCGCCATCATGCACGTAGCATCTTTATCATAGACATATTAACCAATGCAACGGAAGCAAACTCTCTTAATAAGGTGAGCATGGTAATTAAAGAGAGTTCAAGCAACCAACTAAACAAAAGCTCTTTGAAAAGATAAGCATGAATACTAAGAGCTGAACATGATAGTAGCTATTAAAAGACAAAGAACACACACAGCAAAGATAGGCATGAAAATTCTATGTTATGTTCTAGGTAGAAGTGGAGCGTGTTTCTCTCCCACATAAAGAAAGCTGAGTTCCGACTCGTTATGAAAAACTAAAAAGAAAACTAAAAGCAAGACGCTCCAAGCATAGCACATAACACATGAAGTGATAAAAATATAGTGGAACGAAAGACGAACTGATAATGTTGATGGAGAAGGGGATGCACGGGGCATCCCCAAGCTTAGACGCTTGAGTCTTCTTGAATATTTCTTGGGGGTGCACGGGGGCATCCCCAAGCTTGAGCGCTTGACACTCCTGAATCTTTTTATCATCTTCCCTCGCACACTTGAAAACTCCCTTCATACATAACTCATCATAATCTGATTAGCGAGGTTAGTACCCTTAATAAAATAATTATACCTTGCTGGAAATAAAGATATTCTTGAAGTTCTACTGTTTCTCAAGATTGCCAAAAGGTTTTTGCAAAGAAAAAGCAAGCTCTTGGTTTGCAAAATGAAGGAAAAGCAAAACATGACAGAATCTGTGAAAAACAGAACAGCAGGTAGTAATTGATTTGTTCGGGGTACTTCTGCAACTCAAATCAAAAAACTCAGAACAGACGCACGAAAGACAATTATATAGAGAACGCTGTCAAAAAAATTCAGACCAAAAAGATGACCTGGTGATTTTATACGAATTTTTCTATCCAAGGACAGAATCTGTTTCCTGGACAGCACCTCACAACTTTTGAACTTTCTAGCAATCAGAGGCTATACTTGGCACAAATATGAAAAGCAAAGATACAAAGATGATGCTACAGCAGTAAACAACATCAAGACACAACAAAAGCAAAAAAAAATTATTCATGTGGGCTGCCTCCCAAAAGCGCTTTCTTTTATGCCTTTAAGCTAGGCATAATGCATAGAGGAATCAATAACCATCGTAATAATCGGAACTATAAATTGCTTCAAATGGTTCCTCAACAAGTTCATTCTTGTTCCTTCTAGGAAAGGGGTACACACATTTTGCCTTCCCGCGTAAGCGGATTTGTCCCTTACCTATATCAATGAAGCCTTTAACTGCTCGGAGGAAGTCCCTTCCAAGCACTATATTTCCTTGGTTTGGCTCCACGATGAAGAAATCAATCATTGCAATCCCTTTAAGGAACTTAACTGGCACGTCTTTTATTCTTCCCTGGATTTCAGAAATATCTCCATTAGTGTGTTCATGATAAGATGGTAATCTATCCATGTTAAATTTTAAAGAATCATGAACAATTTTTGGCATAGTAGAAACCATAGATCCAATATCACAATAAGCAAGGAAGTCTTGATTAGAGATGCTAATCCTAACAAGAGGCTCCCAGTCATTATCTATTTCCAAAATATCTCTCTTATTGGGTTTGGGTTTCTCTACCTTCATCAAGTCTAGAGCATCCATTCTCTTTTCAATAGTAGCAAGTCTATCTATGACAGTATCAAAATTATGATCATAAACAAAGTAACTAGATAGACCATGTATAATTTCAAGAGCTCTAGCTTCATCACACTCTAGGAAATCTCCCTCGGCTATAATATCAAGAGAGTGTTTACACCATTTAAAAAGACCATGGTAAAAATTCCTGAGCACAATTTTTATAGGTATCCAAGGCATAATTCTCCTATGTGCATCAGAAATTCTGTCCCATGTCTTCTTCATATTTTCTCCATCCCTTTGATGGAAATCTAGAACTTCTGATTCCCTCAAAGCACCAAATCCTAACATGTTTGGCTAAACAGAAAGGACTACTAACAGAAAGGTAAATAATTTTTTTTGTGATTTTCGATAAAAGATACTAAAGCAAAAACTGAAAGGTAAACTAACAAGACTAAAAAGCAAAGGTAAAAGATAGCGTGCAACTCCCCTATCCTGAAGAGTGGAGTCCCCGGCAACGGGGCTAGAAAAACTCCTTGATGGGCCTCTAACCCCTCGTTGGTTACCCCAAGTGGAAGGTGTGAGATGCAGTGTTGTGGAAGTTATTCCCTTAGCAAAGATGCCAAGGATCGAATCCCCAGAGACTCCTAGGTTCAACAAGTAGGTGTCAACTGCTAACGGCGCCAGATATTAGCAATCAACGTGGACCTGCACACAGATACAAATAACTTTGCTCCCAACGAGTACAGAGACGTTGTCAATCCCTCCGGCCTTGTAGTTCACAAAGGATTAAAAGCAGATGATAGTAGTGATAGATAATGTTTGCAATAGTAAATAAAAGCGAAAAGTAAATAGAGGATGTGATCAATGATGGTAATATGGACCGGAGTCTCATGATGTTCACTAGTGATGTCTCTCTCCCAAAAGACGATAAAACAGTTATGTGAGGTAAACGAATTACAGTTGGGCAATTGACAGGACCACGAACGCAAACCAATGCTGACTACATTGCAAGAAAGGTTGAGGTTCAAAGCATGGGCGGTACGCCAAAGTAAGTAGACCGAAATCCATCAATGCCTACTACTAATCATCCACCTTGAGATATCTATCCAGAACATCTCGCTGGTATTAAGTTGCGAGCCCCACCCATAGTGTAAACTCAATGCAACAGACAACTGCATTAAAAGAACTTTGCGTAAAGTAAACAATCCTTGCACCCGATGACTTGTTGATTCATTTTCCCCTTGAACGCAGGCCGCCAAGTCTACAATGGACATGGGCTGCTTGCATGTATCGTTGAAGTTATTGATAAACCGGCGTCGTAACTCGGCCCATGATCCGATGAAGTTCTGTGGTAACCCTTTTAGCCAGGTGCGAGCCGTGCCCTCCAGCATCATGGTGAAGTACTTTGCGCACGCCGCATAATCCACATCCAGCATCTCCATTGCCATCTTCATAGCTTTCTACCCAGGCTTCGGGGGACAGATCTGCGATATAATTGGGCACCTTGCGTGGTCCTTTGAAGTCCTTAGGCAGTCTTACATTGCGTAAAGCGGGCGTAAGGCACGGTACTCCCAAGGAGCTGGAAGTAACCCCTGGCTCGATCGTGGTAGATGGACGAACCGGCGTAGGCTGACGGGCTTAATATTGTGCTGCTAATTCGGCCTCTCGGAGCTGTCTGCCCTGATCCACTACGTCTTGTGCGTTTATACCTCCTCCCGCCGGGTTATCCCACCGCGGCGGGTTACGATTCCCCGCGCTACTCGACACGGCCGGTTCTTCCAGGTGTCTGTTGTAACTCTGGCTTGGGCGAGGGGTGGAATGAATCCTCTCGCGGCTGTGGGAATAAGCCTGCTGCTGAGTTAAAGCCATCTCCAGAAACTCCCTAGCTCGCCGCGCCTCCACTGCTATAGGGGATCCCCCTTCAATGGAAAGGGCTGCCAATCGTGAAGCGGCGGCAACTATGTTGTCCAAAGGGTTGGAGTAGTGACCAGGAGGGGTGGGCGCGTGATGTGACGGAACGACCTGGCGGGTTGGCTCCGCGGCCTGTGGCTGGGCCGATGCCCCTGTGCCAGGCACTTCTCCCTGGTTTACCCCCGGCTGGTTGCTGGTTCCTATTCCTGGCGTACTGAAGAGGTTCCTCGCTTCGTAAACCGGCGGCAGGCGAGACTGGCGCCTTCTCCTCATTACGTCGTTTGATGCCGTCTGATCTAACAGAAGCCGATAGGCCTGAGCATCTAGCTTGGCTTGCCTTGCGATCGTCCTAGAGTTCTCAGCAGCCAGGTCCAATTTAGCTTGATCTATCTGACACCTCACTTTAGCAATTTCTGCGTTGTGTTGTTCGTTCTCGGCCTGGCCGACCTCCGCGATTAGCAGCACTATCAAAGCATCAACTAAAGTGGTCAAAACTTGAGCCGGTGTCTGAACCGGGCCTCCTGCCCTGGCTGCCGCTGCCGCCGCCGCGTCGGACGTCAATGCCGTCGCAGTCGAAGATTGTTGCACAGATTGTGAACCGGCCATGAAGACGGCGACCCGGCTCGACGGATCAAGGGTGTCCAGAATACTGTCACCATCGGAACAGCCCCCAGACCGGCCATCCTATAATAGATATAAAGACTCGGTTTCTCCAGTGGATTACTCGTCGCCGGAATAAACAACGGTCTCGCCACAGGATTTCGATCCATCCTCAGCTTGTGCCCCGTGAACCGCTTCCACGAAGACACGCTTCACGCGGGGCCGAATTCGGGCAGGTCTCGCACGCTGAGCCAACTCGACGATGTTGGGGAAGATGTCCGGCTCAGGGCCCGGTTCACTGATCTTGCCGATGAAGACGTGGATGCCGCCGAAAGGGACCCGGTACCCGTACTCGATTGAATCGGCCTCGAGACCCCAGCCTACATCGTCGATGTAGATCTTGCCGCGACAACTCTTAGTCATCCGACCCACTGCGCAGCCCTTGAGTCCTTCAAAGCTGCCCTTCAAGAACTCGAAACCATCGTGCGATAGCCCCACGATGGGCGCCAATTGTCGTGGTTTTGTCATGGCAGATGTCCTAGCAAAAGGACTTAGTCGTGGAGCCATCGCTATGGGTTAGCTTAAAGGTGTTAAAGCAGACAAGGACGCAAGGGATTTTATACTAGTTCGGCCCCTTCGATGAAGGTAAAAGCCTACGTATAGTTTGGTGTGGTATTGCTAGGATTTCGATGACCAGGGAGCGAATCCGCTTTGCCTGTGTCTCGAGTTGTTGTTTTCTGTCCTTGAACCCTCGCCGGGTCACCCCTTTATATACACAGGGTGACGCCCGGCCCGGTTTACAGAATCCCGAGGCCGGTTCATAAATGTGCCCGGCTCGGTCTCTATCTTTCCTATCTTACAACACAAGTTATACGCCTTATGGCGATTTACACATTATGGGGCCTAACACCTCTTGGGCCTTGGATCTCTAGTCTTCTGGAATAAAGCGTCATGCTCCATGTCCCGCTGGGCTTCAGTAGAAGTAATCTTGCTAGGCATAAACCGGCCCCTCCTCGGCAGTTTATACCTAGTAGAAATATCCCTGACAGGGCCCAAAAGCATAGCGTCCAGTTGACGGGCCGAATCTGATATGGGCCATAATTTAGCCCAAAGCCTCTTAAAGGGCCGGACCTAACATGGCCGTAATTTGGCCCAGAACGTGGTAGGCTTTTAACGAGCCGGATCTCATATGGGCCATTATTAGGCCTAGAACGTGGCAGGCCATTAATGGACCGGATCAAATATGGCCCGACATTTGGCCCAAAATATGCCAGCCAGTTAATGGGCCGGCCTACTAGGGTCCTCAAAATCTAGTGGGCCTACAGCTGGGCCAGCCCATTAATGTCGGCAAAATCTTGTGGGCCTTTAGCTGGGCCGGCCCATTATGGTCACAAAAAATTTGTGGGCCTTCACCTGGGCCGGCCCATTATGGCCCGCAAAAATCTTTTGGGCCTTTACCTGGGCCGGCCCATTATGGCCCACAAAATCTTGTGGGCCTTTAGCTAGGCCGGCCCATTATGGTTCGCAAAATCTTGTGGGCCTTTAGTTGGGCCGGCCCATTATGGTCCGCAAAATCTTGCGAGCCTTTAGTTGGGCCTGTCCATTTAAACGTTATGGGCCACTTTTGGGCCGGTCCACGTGTCAACATATCATTGGCGCATCTCGCCCATTGGATGAGTGACACATATGCCAACGCGGAGCTGACACGTGTTTCCGTCAGCCAATCAGAATTTTACACGTGGAAAATCCCCAATGGTCCAGGTTGTTAACGGGTTATCGGATCCAAATCCGGACCCGATAGCTTAACGGCGTTCCGTTATGGTGGATGCCACGTGTCGGTCACCCTTGACGAAAGCACTTCTGTGAAGCGCGATTTATCATCATGGAAGTGGACACTTCCGTGATGATAATTTTGGTAATGTCATGGAACACTTCTACGACAACACAGGTATGACTATCTTGATTCTGTCATAAAATTTTCATGGATGTACATGCATGACAGAAAACGTGACCTAGTGTGACAAACTCGTATCATCACAGAAGTGTATTTTTGTAGTGTTGTGCTGGTCGGCTTGCTGTTGGACGAGTCAGAGGACGAGGTCTCCCTCACGGAAAGCGAGGGGTTTGATCTTCTTGCTGTGGTAGTGCCTGAGGTCTTGCTGGTAGATAGCTGAGCGGCTGAGCGCTAGGAGATGCGCCTCTTCGAGTAGGTCGACGCTGTCCTCGCGGGCTTCTCTGGCTTCAGCCTTAGTGTACATCATGACGCGCGGTGAGTCGAACTCGACGTCGGTCGGGATGATGGCTTCAGCTCCGTAGACGAGGAAGAACGGGGTGAACCTATCGACCTGTTCAGCGTTGTTTGGAGGCTCCAGAGGATGGCCGGCAGCTCATCGAGCCAGCTTCTGGGTGAGCGGGCGAGTGGTTCGACGAGCCACGGCTTGATGCCGGATAGGATGACGCCGTTTGCCTGCTCGACCTGGCCGTTGGACTATGGGTGGGCAACGGACGCTAGGTCGAGGAGGATGCCGGAGACGGAGTAGTATTGCGCGAGCGCGCCCTTGGCGAAGTTGGTGCCGTTGTCCGTGATGGTGCTGTTCGGCATGCCGTAGCGCACCGTTGTGTCTTTGACGAATTGGACGGTTGTTGGCCCATCCAGCTTCTTGATCGGCCTTGCCTCGATCCATTTGGTGAATTTGTCAATTGCTACCAGTAAATGCGTCATGCCGCCTCGGGCTGTTTCGAAAGGTCCCACCATGTCGAGCCCCCAGACCGCGAAAGGCCAGGCGATCGGTATGGTCCGAAGCACCGATATTGGTTGGTGGGTGCATTTGCTGAAGCGCTGTCATCCCTCGCACTTGAGGATGAGCGACTCGGCGTCTCCGAGGGCTGTGGGACAATAGAAGCCATGGCGGAAAGCCTTGGCCACCAGGGATTGTGACACGGCGTGGTGCCCGCACTCGCCCTGGTGTATGTCGAGGAGGATGTCCACGCCCTTGTCTTGCTCGACGCGGCGCTAGAACACGTCGGTGGGACTGTGCTTGAAGAGCTTGTTGTTGATGATGTTGTAGATGGACGCTCGGCGCTGCACTTGCCGGGCTTCGGTCTGGTCGACGAGGAGGGTCCCGCTCTCTAGGAACTCCTTGATGGGCAAGGCCCAAGATGGCGTCGTCACCACAGTGAGAATAGCCATTATGATTGATTCAGGGGCGGTGTCGTTCGAGCCGGGTCCGGTGGTCCCCGGGTTGGGTGCGGGGGAGGCCGGACTGAGGATTGCCATTGTCGGGCCGGGGTCGGTAGTCCCCAGGCCGGACTGAGCAGCCCCCGGGTCGGGCTGAGCAGTCCCCGGGCCGGGCTGAGCAGTCCCCGGGCCTGGCTCCGTAGTTGCCGGGCCGGACTGAGCAGTCCCTGGGCCGGGCTGAGCAGTCCCCGGTTCGTCCGGGACGTGGATGGACTTTGAGTCCGGAGACGGCTTGACGGATGGCTTTCGCAGGTGCTCGAGGGAGACACCGGACGGAATGGACTGTCGAGACGAGGAGATCTTGGCGAGTGTATCGGCCGCCTCGTTTTCCGCTCGTGGGACATGGAGGAACTCGCAGCCTGCGTAGAAGTCGGACAGCTTCTGCACGAGGAAGCGGTAGCTTGCCATGTTGGGGTCGCGCGTGTCCCACTCGCCGGAGCACTGCTGCACCACCACGTCCGAATCGCCATAGCACAGGATTCGCCGGATGCCGAGTTCCTTGGCCAGCCGGAGGCCGTGCACAAGGGCTTCGTATTCGGCGACGTTGTTGGAGGTGGCGAAGTAGATCTGGAGTGCGTACTTGAGTCGGTCACCCTTTGGGGATGACATCACTATGCCGGCTCCTAAGCCGAGGCGCATTTCCGAGCCATCAAAGTGCATGCGCCAGTGCGTCGAGTCTGGAGGCGGTGGCAAGTACTGGGTCTCTGTCCAGTCGACGAGGAAGTCGGTCAGAGCTTGGGACTTGATCGTGGTGCGGGGCTCGTAGAGGATGGTGTGGCCGGCTAGCTCGAGCGCCCACTTGGCGACCCGGCCAGAGGCGTCTCGGCACCCGATGATCTCGCCGAGGAAGGCCGTGCTGACCACGGTGATCTCGAGCTCTTGGAAGTACTGCTTCAGCTTCTTGGCGGTGAAGTACACGCTGTAACACATCTTCTAGTAGTGTGGGTAGTTCTGCTTTGAGGCGGAGAGCACCTCGCTCAGGTAGTAGACGGGGCGCTGGACGGCTCGGATCTTGCCCTTCTCTGGTCGCTCGACTGATGGCTTCTCGCCCCTCGTTGGTTACCCCAAGTGGAAGGTTGAGATGTAGCGTAGCGGCAAATTTCCCTTGGCAAAGATACCAAGGATCGAATCCCGTGAGACTCCGAGGGTCGACAAGTAGGTGTCAACGGCGCCAGAAACATAGCGGTTGACGGGACCTGCACACAGATACAGATAACTTTGCTCCCAACGAGTACAGAGAGGTTGTCAATCCCTCCGGCCTTGTTGTTTACAAAGGATCAAACACAAGATATAATAATGATAGCTATGACTGCAACTAGGAAATAAAAACAGGAAGTAAATAGAATGTGTGATCAGCGGTGGTAATATGGACCGGGGTCCCATGATGTTCACTAGTGATGTCTCTCTCCCAAAAGACGATAAAACAGCAAAGCGAGGTAAACAAATTACAGCTGGGCAATTGACAGGATTATGTGCGCAAACCAATGCTAACTATGCTGCAAAGAAAGGTAGAGGCTCAAAAGCATGGGCGGTACGCCAAGGCAAGTAGACCGAAATCCATCTGCATCTACTACTAATCATCCACCTTGAGATATCTATCCAGAACATCTCGCTGGTATTAAGTTGCGAATCCCACCCAAAGTGTAAACTCAAAGCAACAGACAAGTGCATTAAAAGAACTTTGCGTAAAGTAAACAATCCTTGCACCCGCAAGTACAAGCACCGTTGTTTTCTCCCTTGTGGCAACAGCACATCCCCTAGACTCATGTTTCTGTCACTCAAGCTAGTCATCAGGGGGCATGAACCCACAATCAAGCATAACGCTCCCTCTTAGAGTTACTACCTACTACTTGGCCAAAGCAATAAACAGCAACGGAGAACATGCAAGAATTACTCAAGAACAAAGATATAAAAGAGGTGAATCAAATATATTACTCAAACACAATCTGAACATAGTCTCATAATCCATCATATCCCAGCAAACTCAGCAAAGCAACAGCAGAAAGATTACATATGTGCCTCGATCATGTAGGGAAGCTCACGAGGTCTAAACCATGAAGAGCAAAGAGGGGAGGAGAACATCACATAGCTACTGATCATGGACCCATGGTCCAAGGTGGACTACACACGACTCATCCGGGAAGCGTCCATGGTGCCGGGAAGAGTTCTCCTGATGCTCCCGATCTTGGAAGCGCTGCGGCGGCGGAACAGAGGCGAGACCGCGAAAAAGGGTTCTGTCCTCGAGGGTTTCGGGACGAGAGGGATATATATGCGAAGGGGGGCAGCCAGAGGCGGAGCAGGGGCCCCAGGCGCCCCCCCTGGCGCGGCCAGGGGTGGGGCCGCGCCAGGTGGCCGCCTGGGCCTCCCCTGGCTCCCCTCTGGCCCATCTTTGGTTCTTCGCGAAGCTTCCTGTACGCTAATTTTTCCTATATTTTTCCTGGAATTTTTGGAGCACTTTTAATATGGGGGAAACCTGAAATAGAAAAACAGCAGAAAACAGGAACTGGCACTGTGGTGCACTGAGTTAATAGGTTAGTCTAAATATGATCAAAAGTGTATGGAAGTGCATCAATATCATAGCAACATCACACAAAACAAGCATGGAGCAAGCAGAAATTATAGATACGTTTTGGACGTATCAACATCCCCAAGCTTAATTCCTGCTCGTCCTCGAGTAGGTAAATGATAACAAGCATAATTTCTGTGGTGACATGCTATCAACCATATAAGAACTTTTAAGTAAAGCAATCAAGGCATGTAATTCAATTCAAGTCATAACAAGCAAGAGTCTATATTAGCATTGTAACAAGCAACATAAGAACATAAAGGTGCAAGAGCTCTCGCTGTCCGTGACTCGAATGTCTCCAAATGGTGTTTGCGTGCAAGAAAGGGGATAGGGATATACGAGAGAGTAAAACATAGTTTTTGTATTGTTGAGAACTTAATCTACTAAAGTTTCACACTTGGTCTTCTTTGGAATCTTATCTTGACTCATCCCCAGACCACTAGCCAGGTACAAGTCAAAATGATCCACTCCCTTTCGATATTTTGAGCACTCATGCAATGGATGAGCGTAAGCAAGAAAGTTGACACTTAGGCTGGCAAAGAGAGAAAAATGATGAAGGGGGAAGACAAAAAAGGTGTGAAAGGCTCACATCAATGAGGACAATCATAGGCGAGAGAAAGCCAAATGATAGATATGATGTGAGGAGTAGGGATTGCCATGCAACGGATGCACATATGAGCTAAGGTAAGCTCTCCAATGGAACTAGTGGGGGTGCATCCAACTTGCTCACTCAAGAAGACCTAGAGCTCTTTGAGGAGGCTCATCATTGGAATATACAAGCCAAGTTCTATAGTGTGAAGGTCCCCACATAACTATATGCATGAATGATAATCTCTATGGAGTACAAGGTATAAGATGGAGTACGAGTGTGGATCTCTCAAAAGGAATAGTAGTGTGCCCCCTTCTCTCTTTTTATTTCTTTTTCTCTTTTTTCTATATTTTTTATTTTTTTGTGGCCTCAATGGCTCTTTCTATTTAACTCTCATTTGTCCTCTTTGGGATCTTTTGATTTTGTCCTCTTTGGGATCTTTTCCTCACTTTAGGGGCAACACTCTATATATTACAAGAAGTATAGAAGATCTTTCACACTTTACAAAAGTACTCAACATAAAGAAGATGAAACTATCATGATGTATGCAAATGTATGCCTCTGCCGGTGTAGCAGGATATGCAATGATACTAGCGCGTCATGTAGCAATGATTAGGGCAAGGCCCAACTAGCATGCGGCTCATCGATCAAGCAAAAGCATGTATGACATGAAGATCAAGTCATGAGAAGATGGATGTTGCATGGCAATGTATCTCGGAAAGGCTACGGAAATGCCTTGATAGGTAGGTATGGTGGCTGTTTTGAGGAAGGATATAATGAGGCTTATGATGACAGAGCGTATCGTGCCAAGGATTTGGATGCACCGGCGAAGTATGCGCCAACTCTCGAGGTGAGAAAGGGCAATGCACGGTACCGAAGAGGCTAGAAAAATATGGCTAGGTGGAAGTGTCAACTTTCGAATACTCACATTAGTCCGAAGAACTCATGCACTTATTATCGGTAACTCTCAATCTAATTAGGAGGTTCACAAAGAGACAAGTACCCCGAGGAGGAGTGTATGGGGGTTTGGTTATCCTTGCGCATCCTCGACTCATGGTACGTGAGTGTATTCTAATATTCGATCCCTCCAAAGATTAGTGATCCATCTAGTAGCTAAAGTTCTCAACTATTTTGTAGGTTTTCGAAAATAAACACGGATTGCCCAAAATACGACATCTATCACTATTTGGCTAAAGCTCTTGACACCAAAAGTTCAGACATTACTCATGGCAATACCTCAAAACTATTGCAAGTTACTACTAAAATTAAATAGCAACCTCAATTACCTACTTAAAGTTAAGACACACAACTCAGTGCAACAGGCAAACTCTCTTAACAAGATAAACATGAAAACTCAAGAGAGTTCAGCAACCAACTAAACAAAAGCTCTTTAAAAAGAAAAGCATGAAAACTAAGAGCTAAACATGACAGCAGCTATGGAAAGACAAAGAACACACACAGCAAAGATAAGCATGAAAATCCTATGTTGTGTTTTAGGTTGAAACGGAGCGTGTTTCTCTCCCACACAAAGAAAGCTGGGTTCTAACTTGTTATGAACATCAAGCAAAGCTAAAGAAAACTAAAAAAAGAAACTAAGAGCAAGACGCTCCAAGCATAGCACATAACGCATGAAGTGATAAGAATATAGTGGAACGAAAGACGAACTGATAATTGTTGATGGAGAAGGGGATGCATGGGGGCATCCCCAAGCTTAGACGCTTGAGTCTTCTTGAATATTTCTTGGGGGTGCACGGGGGCATCCCCAAGCTTGAGCGTTTGACCCTCCTGAATCTTCTTTTATCATCTTCCCTCGCACACTTGAAAACTCCCTTCATACATAACTCATCATAATCTGATTAGCGAGGTTAGTACCCACAATAAAATAATTTTTCCCTACTGGAAATAAAGATAATCTTGAAGAGCTACTGTTTCTCAAGATTGCCAAAAGGTTTTTGCAAAGAAAAAACAAGCTCAAGGTTTGCAAAATGAAGAAAAGGCAAAACAGGACAGAATCTGTGAAAAACAGACCAGCAGGTAGTAAATATATTTTTCGGGGCACTTCTGCAACTCAAATCAAAAAACTCAGAACAGACGTTCCCTCTTGGAGTTACTACCTACTACTTGGCCAAAGCAATAAACAGCAACGGAGAACATGCAAGAATTACTCAAGAACAAAGATATAAAAGAGGTGAATCAAATATATTACTCAAACACAATCTGAACATAGTCTCATAATCCATCAGATCCTAGCAAACTCAGCAAAGGAACAACAGAAAGATTACATATGTGCCTCGATCATGTAGGGCAACTCACGAGGTCTAAACCATGAAGAGCAAAGAGGGGAGGAGAACATCACATAGCTACTGATCATGGACCCATGGTCTAAGGTGGACTACTCACGACTCATCCGGGAAGCGTCCATGGTGGTGGAGAAGCTCCCGGTGGTGGTTCTCCCCTCCGGCAGGGTGCCGGGAAGAGTTCTCCTGATGCTCCCAATCTTGGAAGCGCTGCGGCGGCGGAACAGAGGCGAGATCGCGAAAAAGGGTTCTGTCCTCGAGGGTTTCGGGACGAGAGGGATATATATGCGAAGGGGGGCAGCCAGAGGCGGAGCAGGGGCCCCAGGCGCCCCCCTGGCGCGGCCAGGGGTGAGGCCGCGCCAGGTGGCCGCCTGGGCCTCCCCTGGCTCCCCTCTGGCCCATCTTTGGTTCTTCGCGAAGCTTCCTGTACGCTTATTTTTCCTATATTTTTCCTGGAATTTTTGGAGCACTTTTAATATGGGGGAAACCTGAAATAGAAAAACAACAGAAAACAGGAACAGGCACTGTGGTGCACTGAGTTAATAGGTTAGTCCAAATATGATCAAAAGTGTATGGAAGTGCATCAATATCATAGCAATATCACACAAAAGAAGCATGGAGCAAGCAGAAATTATAGATACGTTTTGGACGTATCATCGACCACGAGCACCGTGCTGACCAAGCACGAGGTTGCGGCTATGTAGAGCAACAACGGCTCCTGATGGGCCTCGAACCCCTCGTTGGTTACCCCAAGTGGAAGGTGTAAGATGCAGTAAGTAGAAGTGTTTTCCCTTAGCAAAGATGCCAAGGATCGAATCCCCAGAGACTCCTAGGTTCAACAAGTAGGTGTCAATTGCTACGGCGCCAGATTAGTAGCAATCAACGTGGACCTGCACACAGATACAAATAACTTTGCTCCCAACGAGTACAGAGAGGTTGTCAATCCCTCCGGCCTTGTAGTTCACAAAGGATTAAAAGCAATGATAGTAGTGATAGATAGTGTTTTGCAATAGTAAATAATAACGGAAAGTAAATAGTGGATGTGATCAATGATGGTAATATGGACCGGAGTCTCATGATGTTCACTAGTGATGTCTCTCTCCCAAAAGACGATAAAACAGCTATGTGAGGTAAACAAATTACAGCTGGGCAATTGACAGGACCACGAACGCAAACCAATGCTGGCTACATTGCAAGAAAGGTTGAGGTTCAAAGCATGGGCGGTACGCCAAAGTAAGTAGACCGAAATCCATCAATATCTACTACTAATCATCCACCTTGAGATATCTATCCAGAACATCTCGCTGGTATTAAGTTGCGAGTCCCACCCATAGTGTAAACTCAATGCAACAGACAACTGCATTAAAAGAACTTTGCGTAAAGTAAACAATCCTTGCACCCGCGGGCACAAGCACCGTTGTTCTCCCCCTTGTGGCAACAGCACATCCCCTAGACTCATGTTT
>LR738715.1:56156055-56179933 GCA_902687465.1 Secale cereale
TCCCCTCCGGCAGGGTGCCGGGAAGAGTTCTCCTGGTGCTCCCGATCTTGGAAGCGGCGGCGGCGGCGGAACAGAGATGGGATCGCGAAAAGAGTTCCTGTTCTGAGGGTTTCGGAGGACCCTTTAAATATATGCCAAAGTAGGGCATCGGGGGAGCTTCGGGGGGCCCAGGCGCCCCCCGGCGCGGCCCAGGGGGGGCGCGCCGCCAGGGCGCCTGGAGCCCTGGTGCCCCCCCCCCCCAGGCTGCCCTTCGGACGCAGAGTTGTTTCCGGAACGCTGATTTTTTATATAATTTTTCTGGATTTTTCTGGGCAGTTCTCGAAACGTGAAAACCTGAAATACAAAAACAGCCGAAAACAGAAACTGGCACTGGGGTGCACTGGATTAGTAAGTTAGTCCAAATATGATCAAAAGTGTATGGAAGTGTATGGATAGCATAGCAATATCACCCAAAAGTGGCATGGAGCAAGCAGAAATTATAGATACGTTTTGGACGTATCAGCTCCTTCTCGGCTGGGGCGGCGAGGACGGGTGCGGTGGAGAGCATGCTTTTGAGGTCCCAAAAAGCCTCGTCCGCTTGTTCGTTCCATTCGGACGGTGTCGTCTTCTTCATCAGCTGGTATAGTGGCAAGGCCCTCTCTCCCAGCCGGCTGAGGAACTGGCTGACCGAGGCCAAGCAGCCGGTGAACTTCTGGACATCACGAAGCCGAGCCGGCTTGTGCATGTGCTCGATGGCCTTGATTTTCTCCGAGTTTGCCTCAATGCCGCGCTCCGAGACAAGGAAGCCGAGTAGCTTTCCGGCCGGGACGCCGAAAACGCATTTCTCTGGGTTGAGCTTGACCTCATACTCGCGTAGGTTGGCGAAGGTTTCCTTCCGGTCGTCGAGGAGCATGAGGTGCTGCTTGGTCTTCACCACGATGTCATCCATGCAGACATGGATATTGCGGCCGAGCTGTGGTAGCAAGCATTTCTGCATGCACCGCTAGAAGGTGGCTCCGGCGTTCTTCAGGTCGAACGACATGGTGATGTAGCAATACGCCCCAAAGGGCGTGATGAAGGACGTCTTCAGGGCGTCGACCGGGTCCATCTTGATCTGATGGTAGCCGAAGTAAGCGTCCAGGAAGGACGGGAGCTCGCACCCGGCGGTGGAGTCGATGACTTGGTCGATCCGCAGGAGGGTGAATGGATCCTTGGGGCAGGCTTTGTTCAGGCTGGTGTAGTCGATACACATGCGCCCGGCATTGTTTTTCTTCGGGACGACGACTGGGTTGGCCAGCCACTCGGGGTGAAATACTTCCATGATGAAGCCGGTCGCCAAAAGCTTGGCGATCTCTTCACCGATGGTCCTTCTCTTCTCTTCAGAGATACATCGTAGGGGTTGGCGGACAGGCTTGGCGTCCTTGCAGACATGAAGTTTGTGCTCGGCGTACTTCCTTGGGATGCCCGGCATGTCCTTTGGGGACCATGCAAAGATATCCCGATTCTCACGGAGGAAGTCGACGAGCTCGCCTTCCTATTTGTCGCCGAGGCGAGTGCCCACGACGACGTACTTGCTGCAGGTGGGGTCTTCTGGGTTCAGCTTCACCTTCTTGGTTTCCTTGGAGGGTTTGAACGAGGCTTCGTTGGCCGGCTCCTCGGTCGGGACTGGCGTGGCTGCTGCCTCGCCAGCGAGGGCAACGATCCGGTCGAGCTGGCACAGTTTCTTGGACCAATTCTTTCTAGACCTATTAATTGTCTTTTGCAAAATTAATTTTAGCTCTCTGTTACTTAGTTCTACTTGACCACTAGACTGGGGGTGGTAAGGGGATGCAATTCTATGATTAACATCATACTTAGCAAGCATTTTCCAGAAATCACCATGAATAAAGTGTGAACCACCATCAGTCATTAAGTATCTAGGGACCCCAATCCTCGGAAAAATAACTTCTTTAAGCATCTTCATAGAGGTGTTGTCATCAGCACTACTAGTTGTAATAGCTTCTACCCACTTAGTAACGTAATCAACAACAACTAAAATATGTGTATACCCATTTTATGACCCACAAGTGTAGGGGATCTATCGTAGTCCTTTCGATAAGTAAGAGTGTCGAACCCAACGAGGAGCAGAAGCAAATGATAGGCAGTTTTCGGTAAGGTATTTTCTGCAAGCACTGATATTATAGGTAACAGATAGTTTTGTGATAAGGTAATTGGTAGCAAGTGACAAAAGGAAAAAGTAAATAAGGTGAAGCAAGGTGGCCCAATCCTTTTTGTAGCAAAGGACAAGCCTGGACAAACTCTTATAAAAAGGAAAGCGCTCCCGAGGACACATGGGAATTATCGTCAAGCTAGTTTTCATCACGATCATCTGATTCGCGTTTGGTACTTTGATAATTTGGTATGTGGGTGGACCGGTGCTTGGGTGCTGCCCTTACTTGGACAAGCCTCCCACTTATGATTAACCTCTAATGCAAGCATCCGCAACTACCAAAGAAGTATTAAGGTAAACCTAACCATAGCCTGAAACATATGGTTCCAAATCAGCCTCTTACGAAGCAACGCATAAACTAGGGTTTAAGCTTCTGTCACTCTAGCAACCCATCATCTACTTATTACTTCCCAATGCCTTCCTCTAGGCCCAATAATGGTGAAGTGTCATGTAGTCGACGCACATGACACCACTAGAGGAGAGACAACATACATCTCATCAAAATATCGAACGAAGACCAAACTCACATGACTACTAATAGCAAGACTTCTCCCATGTCCTCAGGAACAAAAGTAACTACTCACAAGACATAATATTGTTCATGATCAGAGGGATATTAATATGCATAATGGATCTGAACATATGATCTTCCACCAAATAAACCAACTAGCATCAACTACAAGGAGTAATCAACACTACTAGCAACCCACAAGTACCAATCTGAGGTTTCGGTACAAAGATTGGACACAAGAGATGAACTAGGGTTTGAGAGGAGATGGTGCTGGTGAAGATGTTGATGAAGATAGCCCTCCCCAGGATGGGAGAGTTGTTGGTGATGACGGCGGTGACGATTCCCCCCTCCCGGAGGGAAGTATCCCCGGCAGAACAGCTCTGCCGGAGCCCTAGATTGGTTTCCGCCTCGGTTCC
This sequence comes from Secale cereale, assembly GCA_902687465.1. Taxonomy (NCBI): domain Eukaryota; kingdom Viridiplantae; phylum Streptophyta; class Magnoliopsida; order Poales; family Poaceae; genus Secale; species Secale cereale. Next base: position 56,159,171 of record LR738715.1, read on the forward strand.
GCCTCGAGACGGCGGCGTCTGGTCCCGAAAGCCTCCTTATGATTTTTTCCAGGTCAAAACACCTCATATAGGAGAAGATGGGCATCGAGGGCCTGCCGGCTGGCCCACGAGGCAGGGGGCGTGCCCTGGGAAGGGGGGCGCGCCCCCACCCTCGTGGACAGCCGGTGGCCCCCCTCGTGGACTTCTTTCGCCAGATATTTTTTATATTTTCCGAAACGACGTTCTGTTGAGTTTCAGTGCTTTTGGAGTTGTGCAAAATAGGTTTCCAGAGTTTGCTCCTTTTCCAGCCCAGAATTCCAGATGCCGGCATTCTCCCTCTTCATGTAAACCTTGTGAAATAAGAGATAAAAGGCATAAGTATTGTGACAAAACATATAAGAATAGCCCATAATGCAATAAATATCAACATATAAGCATGATGCAAAATGGACGTATCAACTCCCCCAAGCTTAGACCTCGCTTGTCCTCAAGCGAAAGCCGATATCGAAGAATATGTCCACATGTTTAGAGATAGAGGTGTCGATAAAAACAAAATACGGACATGAGGGCGTCATGATCATTATCATAACAGCAACTTATATAAATATAGTCATATGATTCTTATGCTAAAGTAAAAATTCATCCACAATATCAAGTATGAATCATAAACTTCATTGGAAACTAACAAACTTTGATCTCGGTCATTGAAGCAATTGCAATTTATTGTAACATCATAAAGAGTCAATATAAGAGCTTTTCAGCAAGCCTACATACTCAACTATCATATAGTCTTTTACAATTGCTCACACTCACGCAATACTTATGTTTATGGAGTTTTAATCGGACACAGAGAAATATAGGGGCTTATGGTGTTGCCTCCCAACCTTTTACCTCAAGGGTAATGTCAACAATAATAGATCATCAAAACTTACATCCAAGTGGGTATATATGTCAGGATCTTTCCAACACAATGCGCTTGCCAAAGGATAAAATGTAAAAAGGAAAGATGAGTTTCACCTTGACACTTATAAGACAAGAATAATATATTGGCCCTTCGCAGAGGGAAGCGGAGGTTGTCATGTGTTTTTATGGTTGGATGCACAAAGTCTTAGCATAGAATAACTTCGCTTTATATTGCCACTTGTGATAAGGACCTTTATTATGCAGTCCGTCGCTTTTATTACTTCCATATCACAAGATCGTATAAAGCTAATTTCTCCCACACTAATAAATCATACATATTTTAGCGGATTTGCAACATGACAACTTACTTGGAAGGATCTTTCTCAATCCATAGGTAGGTATGGTGGACTCCCATGGCAAAACTGGGTTTAAGGATATATGGAAACACAAGTAGTATCTCTACTTAGTGCGAGGAGTTTTGGCTAGCATGAGGGGGAAAGGCAAGCTCAACATGTTGGATGATCCATGACAATATACTTTTTTCGGATATAAGAAGACATAACCCATTATGTTGTCTTCCTTGTCCAACATCAACTCTTTAGCATGTCATATTTTAATGAGTGCTCACAATCATAAAAGATGTCCAAGATAGTGTATTTGTATGTGAAGCCTCTCTTCTTTTATTACTTCCTATTAATTGCAACGATGACCAAAACTATGTTTGTCAACCCCCAACAACTTTTATTTATCATACTCTTGTATGTGAAGTCATTACTTCCCATAAGATCGATATGATCTCTTTGATACTCTTTATATTTTCTTTCTTTTTATCATGACCCAAGTGAGGAAATCAAGCCCTTGACTCAACACTAATCTTTATTATATAGCTCACGGACTCGATTACAAAGGATAAAGCTCACAAAGAAAAAGCTCACAACTAGATCATGCTAACTTTATTCTACTAGATTAAGATACTACCAAAAGGATCGAACTAAGTAAAGCGGTAAAGATAGGAGTGATGGTGATACGATACCGGGGTCACTCCCCCAAGCTTGGCAGTTGCCAAGGGGAGTGCCCATACCCATATGATTATGTCTCCTTCTTCGGGGGCGGTGATGACGGAGTTGTTGATGATGTAGGCTTGTTGTCCACCTTCCAAGGCATAGGTTCACCATCGTAGAAGGATGATCGAGTCTCCGGGGTAATCAAATCTGCATCCAAACTCATCTTCTTGAATCTATATTCATACTCACAGTTTTGGTTTTGCAAGTCATAGATCTGGGCTTGGAGGTGATCGATCTTCTCTTGAAGATTGGAGATGGCTTCCCCAAAGATCCTTGAGTCTAGCTTGAGGTTGTTGGCAAGCTCCGAGATCATCATGTGGTTGGCGTCGAGTCCTCGTTCCACCATACCTTGGCACTTGAAAACTTGCTGCTCCATTGCTTCGAGCCTTGTCTCCACGCTTCCGGTCCTCCTTAGCCCCTCAGCATCACGGATGTGCAGCAGCCCCTCATGCAAGTGCATGGTTTTAGGGTGGTGCAACACCTCCGCAAGGTAGGGGTTGATGACCTTCTCGAAGAACTTGTCCTTGGGGGTGTTGGAGGACGCCATGATGATCTAGATCTGTCAAAAACAGCAGCTCGAAACAAAAACACGGGATTTTTGCGTGATACAGAGGTCAAAACCTTCGGGGGTATATATAATGATTTTTTACCGACCAAAAGGAGTAACCCACAAGAAAATGGAGTCCAGGGGACACATGGGGTGCCCACGAGGCAAGGGACACGCCCTGGGAAGGGAGGCGCGCCCTCCACCCTCGTGGACGCCTCGTGTCTCTTCCGGACTGCGGTTTATCTTTTTATTTTTCTAAATATTCCAAAACGGAGAAAAATTGCCTTTAGAGTTGTTTTGGAGTCGGTTTACTTACCGTATCACGTACCTCTTCCTTTTCGGAGGCTGAATCATTCTGGAAAGTGTCCCTTATGTATTCTTCCGGGGTTATGGTTTCAATAACATTAGTTTCAACATTAATAGGATTACCTGAGATATAATGTTTGATTCTTTGACCATTCACCACCTTCGGATTTGTGCCTTCGAAGCTGTTGATTTTTATGGCACCGAAACGATAGACCTCCTCGATAACGTAAGGTCCTTCCCACTTGGAGAGAAGTTTTCCTGCAAAAAATCTTAAACGAGAGTTGTATAGCAAGACATAATCACCTACGTTAAACTCACGCTTTTGTATCCTCTTGTCATGCCATCTTTTAACTTTTTCTTTAAACAGTTTGGCATTCTCATAAGCCTGGGTTCTCCATTCATCGAGACAGCTAATGTCAAATAGCCTCTTTTCACCGGCAAGTTTGAAATCGTAGTTGAGCTCTTTAATAGCCCAATATGCCTTATGTTCTAGCTCAAGAGGTAGGTGACAAGCCTTTCCATATACCATCTTATATGGAGACATACCCATAGGATTTTTGTATGCAGTTCTATAGGCCCATAATGCATCATCAAGTTTCTTGGACCAATTCTTTCTAGACCTATTAACTGTCTTTTGCAAGATTAATTTCAACTCCCTATTACTTAGTTCTACTTGACCACTAGTCTGTGGGTGATAAGGTGATGCAATCCTATGGTTGACATCATATTTAGCAAGCATCTTACGGAAAGCACCGTGAATAAAGTGTGAACCACCATCAGTCATTAGATATCTAGGGACTCCAAACCTCGGAAATATGACTTCTGTAAGCATCTTAATAGAAGTGTTATGATCAGCACTACTAGTTGGAATAGCTTCTACCCACTTAGTAACGTAGTCAACAGCAACTAAAATATGTGTGTACCCATTAGAGGCAGGAAAAGGTCCCATATAATCAAAGCCCCAAACATCAAATGGTTCAATAACAAGTGAATAATTCATAGGCATTTCTTGACGTCTACTAATTTTACCAATTCTTTGACATTCATCACAAGATAAGACAAACTTACGGGCATCTTTGAAGAGAGTAGGCCAATAAAAACCGGATTGCAATACCTTGTGTGCAGTTCTATCTCCCGCATGGTGTCCTCCATAGGCTTTGGAGTGGCACTTGCTTAGGATCTGTTCCTGTTCATGCTCAGGTACACAATTTCTAATAATACCATCTACTCCTTCTTTATTAAGATGTGGGTCAACCCAGAAGTAATGTTTCAAATCATAGAAGAACTTTTTCTTTTGCTGGTATGTGAAGCTAGGAGGTATAAACTTAGCAACAATATAATTAGCATAATCAGCATACCATGGAGCAGTACGAGAAGTACTTATGACAGCTAATTGTTCATCTGGAAAGCTATCATCAATAGGTTGTGGGTCATCAAGTATATTCTCTAACCTAGACAAGTTGTCTGCTACGGGGTTCTCAGCTCCCTTTCTATCAATAATATGTAAGTCAAATTCTTGCAGCAAGAGAACCCATCTAATAAGTCTAGGTTTAGCATCTTTCTTTTCCATGAGGTATTTGATAGCAGCATGATCAGTGTGAATAGTTACTTTAGAATCAACGATATAGGGTCTAAACTTATCACAAGAAATTACGACTGCTAAAAACTCCTTCTCCGTAGTAGCATAATTTCTCTGGGCACTGTCTAGAGTTTTACTAGCATATTGGATAACATTCAATTTATTATCAACTATTTGTCCTAGAACAGCACCTACATCATAATCACTAGCATCGCACATAATCTCAAAGGGTAAATTCCAGTCAGGAGGCTGGACAATAGGTGCCGAGATCAATGCTTTCTTAAGTATTTGAAATGCTTCTAGGCAATCATCATCAAAGAAAAAAGGAATATCTTTTTGTAAGAGATTAGTCAGAGGCCTGGAGATTTTGGAGAAGTCCTTAATGAACCTCCTATGAAACCCGACATGACCAAGGAAACTTCGTATACCTTTGATGTCCTTAGGGCATGGCATCTTTTCAATAGCATCAACCTTAGCTTTGTCAACTTCAATACCTCTTTCAAATTTTATGTCCCAAGACAATGACTTCATTAACCATAAAGTGACACTTCTCTCAATTCAAGACAAGATTAGTGTCTTCACATCTCTGCAAAACTCGATCAAGGTTGCTTAAGCAATCATCAAAATAAGTTCCATAAACGGAGAAATCATCCATGAAAACCTCAACAATCTTTTCACAAAAATCAGAAAATATAGCCATCATACATCTTTGAAAGGTAGCAGGTGCATTACATAAACCAAAAGGCATACGTCTATAAGCAAAGGTACCGAAGGGACAAGTAAAAGTGGTCTTTTCTTGATTCCCTTTTGACACAGGTATTTGAGAGAAACCAGAATAACCATCTAGAAAGCAGAAATGAGTATGTTTGGATAACCTTCCTAGCATTTGATCAATAAATGGCAAGGGGTAATGATCTTTCTTAGTAGCTTTATTTATCTTACGGAAATCAATTATAATCCTATAACCTGTAACTATTTTCTGTGGGATCAATTCATCTTCATCATTAGGAACGACAGTCATACCTCCTTTCTTTGGGACACAATGGACATGACTTACCCACTGGCTATCACCAACTGGATAGATAATACCTGCCTCTAGAAGCTTTAGTATTTCCTTCCTTACCACTTCTTTCATTTTAGGATTTAACCATCGCTGATGATCAATAACTGGTTTAGCATTTTCTTACAATTTTATCTTGTGTTGGCATATAGTGGGACTAATGCCCTTAAGATCATCCAGAGTATATCCAATAGCAGCACGGTGCTTCTTCAGAGTTTTCAATAGTTTTTCTTCTTCCTACTCTGAAAGGTTAGCACTAATAATAATAGGATATATCTTCTTTTCATCAAGATAAACGTACTTAAGATTATCAGGCAAAGGTTTAAGTTCAAACACGGGATCACCCTTGGGTGGAGGAGGATCCCCTAGGATTTCAACAGGCAAGTTGTTTTTCAATACAGGTCCCTGTGTAAGGAATATTTCATCTATCTCCCTTCTCTCATTCATATGCATATCATTTTCGTGGTCTAGCAGGTATTGTTCTAAAGGATCATTAGGTGGCACAGCAATAGAAGCAAGACCAATAATTTCATCCTTACTGGGTGGTGCCTTTTCAAGGGGTTTTCTATGGAATTTAGCAAAGTTAAAATCATGAGACATATCCCCTAATCCGACAGTAACAATATCTTTCACGCAGTCTATCTTGGCATTAACGGTATTCAAGAAGGGTCTACCAAATATAATGGGACAGAATGCATCTTGTGGGGAACTAAGAACAAGAAAATTAGCAGGGTATTTAAATTTTCCACACAAGACTTCAATATCTCTAACAATCCCAATAGGTGAAATAGTGTCTCTATTGGCAAGCTTAATAGTAACATCAATCCCTTCTAGCTCAACAGGTGCAATATCATGCATAATTTCGTTATATAAATCAAGAGGGATAATACTCGCACTAGCACCCACGTCACACAAACCATGATAACAATGATCTCCTATCTTAACAGAGATAACAGGCAAGCCTACGACAGGTTTATGTTTATTCCTAGCATTGGGTTTGGCTATTCTAGCAGACTCTTCTTGGAGGTAAATAACATGTCCATCTAAATCTTCTACCAAGAGATCTTTAACCATAGCAACATTAGGTCCAACTTTAATTTGCTCAGAGGGTGTAGGTGTTCTAGTATTACTCTTACGAACTACAGTTGAAGCTTGAGCATGATCCTTTATCCTAACAGGGAAAGGTGGTTTCTCAATATAAGCAGTGGGTATAACAGGATCAACGTTATAAGTGATAGTCTTTTCTTCAACTTTAATAGGTTAAACTACTTTTACTTCAATAGGGGGATGGTATTTAAACCACTTCTCCTTGGGGAGATCAACATGAGTAGCAAAAGATTCACAGAAAGAAGCTACTATCTCAGAGCCAAGTCCATATTTAGTGCTAAACTCACGGAAAACATTGGTATCCATAAAAGCTTTAACACGATCAAACTTAGGGGTCATACCTGACTCCTTACCTTCATAGAGATCCCAATCTTCAGAGTTGTGTTTAATTCTTTCCAATAAATCCCATTTGAAGTCAATAGTCTTCATCATATAAGAGCCAGAACAAGAAGTATCGAGCATGGAGCGATTATTATGAGAGAGCCGAGCATAGAAATTTTGAATGATCATTTCTCTTGAGAGCTCATGATTGGGGCATGAATATAACATTGACTTAAGCCTCCCCCAAGCTTGAGAGATGCTTTCTCCTTCGCGAGGCTAGAAATTATAAATATAATTACGATCACGATGAACCTGGTGCATAGGGTAGAACTTCTGATGAAATTCCAACTTCAGACGATTATAGTTCCATGATCCCATATCATCGCATAGCCTAAACCATGTCAATGCATCTCCCTTCAAAGATAAAGGGAAGACCTTCTTCTTGATAACATCCTCAGGCATACCTGCAAGCTTAAACAATCCACAAACTTCATCCACATAGATTAGATGTAAATCGGGATGCAGTGTTCCGTCTCCTGTAAAGGGATTTTCAAGCAGTTTCTCTATCATACCCGAAGGAATCTCAAACCAAACATTTTCAATAGGTGCAGTAGGTTGAGAAGCAACTCTTTTCTCTTCTGCTCGGGGTGAAGATACCCCGAACAATCCCCTCAAAGGATTTTGAGCCATAGTAACAAGTGACAATAAATTTCAGCACACTGTATAAATTTCTCCTTACCAAATTCCACTTACCAAAGGCGCTTCACTCCCCGGCAATGGCGCCAGAAAAGAGTCTTGATGACCCACAAGTGTAGGGGATCTATCGTAGTCCTTTCGATAAGTAAGAGTGTCAAACCCAACGAGGAGTAGAAGGAAATGATAGGCAGTTTTCGGTAAGGTATTTTCCGCAAGCACTGAAATTATAGGTAATAGATAGTTTTGTGATAAGGTAATTGGTAGCAAGTGACAAAAGGTAAAAGTAAATAAGGTGCAGAAAGGTGGCCCAATCCTTTTTGTAGCAAAGGACAAGCCTGGACAAACTCTTATATAAAGGAAAGCACTCCCGAGGACACATGGGAATTATCGGCAAGCTAGTTTTCATCACGATCATCTGATTCGCGTTCGGTACTTTGATAATTTGGTATGTGGGTGGACCGGTGCTTGGGTGCTTCCCTTACTTGGAAAAGCCTCCCACTTATGATTAACCTCTAATGCAAGCATCCGCAACTACAAAAGAAGTATTAAGGTAAACCTAACCATAGCCTGAAACATATGGATCCAAATCAGCCCCTTACGAAGCAACGCATAAACTAGGGTTTAAGCTTCTGTCACTCTAGCAACCCATCATCTACCTATTACTTCCCAATGCCTTCCTCTAGGCCCAAATAATGGTGAAGTTTCATGTAGTCGACGTTCACATTACACCACTAGAGGAGAGACAACATACATCTCATCAAAATATCGAACGAAGACCAAACTCACATGACTACTAATAGCAAGACTTCTCCCATGTCCTCAAGAACAAAAGTAACTACTCACAAGACATAATATTGTTCATGATCAGAGGGATATTAATATGCATAATGGATCTGAACATATGATCTTCCACCAAATAAACCAACTAGCATCAACTACAAGGAGTAATCAACACTACTAGCAACCCACAAGTACCAATCTGAGGTTTGGGTAAAAAGATTGGATACAAGAGATGAACTAGGGTTTGAGAGGAGATGGTGCTGGTGAAGATGTTGATGAAGATAGCCCTCCCCAAGATGGGAGAGTTGTTGGTGATGACGGCGGTGACGATTCCCCCCTCCCGGAGGGAAGTATCCCCGGCAGAACAGCTCTGCCGGAGCCCTAGATTAGTTTCCACCTCGGTTCCGCCTCGAGACGGCGGCGTCTAGTCCCAAAAGCCTCCTTATGATTTTTTCCAGGTCAAAACACCTCATATAGGAGAAGATGGGCATCGGGGGCCTGTCGGCTGGCCCACAAGGCAGGGGGCGCGCCCTGGGAAGGGGGGCGCGCCCCCACCCTCGTGGACAGCCGGTGGCCCCCCTCGTGGACTTCTTTCGCCAGATATTTTTTATATTTTCCGAAACGACGTTTTGTTGAGTTTCAGGGCTTTTGGAGTTGTGTAGAATAGGTTTCCAGAGTTTGCTCCTTTTCCAGCCCAGAATTCTAGCTGTCGGCATTCTCCCTCTTCATGTAAACCTTGAAAAATATGAGAGAAAAGGCATAAGTATTGTGACAAAACATGTAAGAACAGCCTATAATGCAATAAATATCAACATATAAGCATGATGAAAAATGGACGTATCACCATTATAGGAAGGAAACGGTCCCATATAATCAAAGCCCCAGACATCAAATGGTTCAATAACAAGTGAATAGTTCATAGGTATTTCTTGACGTCTACTAATATTACCTATTCTTTGACATTCATCACAAGATAGGACAAACTTACGAGCATCCTTGAAGAGAGTAGGACAATAAAAACTAGATTGCAATACCTTATGTGCAGTTCTATCTCCAGCATGGTGTCCTCCATAAGCTTCGGAGTGACACTTGCATAGGATATGTTCCTATTCATACTCGGGTACACAACGTCTAATAATACCATCTACTCCTTCTTTATAAAGGTGTGAATCATCCCAGAAGTAAGGTCTCAAATCATAGAAGAATTTTTTTTCTTTTGCTGGTATGTGAAACTAGGTGGTATAAACTTGGCAACAATGTAATTAGCATAATCAGCATACCATGGAGCAGCGCGAGAAGCATTTATGACAGCTAATTGTTCATCAGGAAAGCTATCATCAATAGGTAGTGGGTCATCAAGAATATTCTCTAGCCTAGACAAGTTGTCTGCAATGGGGTTCTCAGCTCCCTTTCTATCAGTAATATGCAAATCAAATTCTTGTAGCAGGAGAACCCACCTAATAAGTCTAGGTTTAGCATATTTCTTCTCCATAATGTATTTGATCGCAGCATGATCAGTGTGAATAGTTACTTTAGAATCAACAATATAAGGTCTAAACTTATCACAAGCAAATACGACTGCTAAAAACTCATTCTCCGTAGTAGCATAATTTCTCTGGGCACTGTCTAGAGTTTTACTAGCATATTGGATAACATTCAATTTCTTATTAACTATTTGTCCTAGAACAGCACCTACATCATAATCACTAGCATCGCACATAATCTCAAAGGGTAAATTCTAGTCAGGAGGCTGGACAATAGGTGCAGAGATCAATGCTTTCTTAAGTATTCCAAATGCTTCTACACAATCATCATCAAAGACAAAAGGAACATCTTTTTGTAAGAGATTAGTCAGAGGCCTAGAGATTTTGGAGAAGTCCTTAATGAACCTCCTATAAATCCCGGCATGACCAAGGAAACTTCTTATACTTTTGACGTCCTTGGGACACGACATCTTTTCAATAGCATCAACTTTAGCTTTGTCAACTTCAATACCTCTTTCAGAAATTTTATGTCCCAAGACAATGCCTTCATTAACCATAAAGTGGCACTTTTCCCAATTCAAGACAAGATTAGTGTCTTCACATCTCTGCAAAACTCGATCAAGGTTGCTCAAGCAATCATCAAAAGAAGTTCCGTAAACGGAAAAATCATCCATGAAAACCTCAACAATCTTTTCACAAAAATCAGATAATATAGCCATCATGCATCTTTGAAAGGTAGCAGGTGCATTACATAAACCAAAAGGCATACGTCTATAAGCAAAGGTACCAAAGGGACAAGTAAAAGTGGTCTTTTTTTATCCCCTTTTGACACAGGTATTTGAGAGAAACCAGAATAACCATCTAGAAAGCAAAAATCGTTGTGTTTGGATAACCTTTCTAGCATTTGATCAATAAAAGGCAAAGGATAATGATCTTTCTTAGTGACTTTATTTAATTTGTGGAAATCAATTACCATCCTATAACCTGTAACAATTCTTTGCGGGATCAATTCATCTTTATCATTAGGAACAACAGTCATACCTCCCTTCTTAGGGACACAATGGACAGGACTTACCCACTGGCTATCAGCAACTGGATAAATTATACCTGCCTCTAGAAGCTTTAGTATTTCCTTCCTTACCATTTCTTTCATCTTAGGATTTAACCATCGTTGATGATCGATAACCAGTTTCACGTCCTCTTCCAACTTTATTTTGTGTTGACATAAAGTGGGACTAATGATCTCAAGATCATCCAGAGTATATCCAATAGCAGCACGGTGCTTTTTCAGAGTTTTCAATAATTTTTCTTCTTCCTACTCTGAAAGGTTAGCACTAATAATAACATGATATATTTTATTTTCATCGAGATAAACATACTTAAGAGTATCAGGTAATGGTTTAAGTTCAAACACGGGATCACCCTTGGGTGGAGGGGGATCCCCTAGAATTTCAATAGACAAGTTGTTTTCAATAAGGGTCCCTGCTTAAAGAATATTTCATCTATTTCCCTTCTCTCATTCATATACATATCATTTTCATGGTCTAGCAGATATTGTTCTAAAGGATCATTAGGAGGCACAACAATAGAAGCAAGACCAATAATTTCATCCTTACTAGGTAATTCTTTATCATGGGGTTGTCTACAAAATTTAGCAAAGTTAAAATCATGAGACATATCCCCTAATCCAACAGTAACAATATTTTTTACGAAGTCGATCTTAGCATTAACAGTATGAAAGAAGGGTCTACCAAATATAATGGGACAAAAATCATCTTGTGGGGAACTGAGAACAAGAAAATCGGCAGGGTATTTAACCTTCCCACATAAGACTTCAACATCTCTAACAATCCCAACTGGGCTAATAGTGTCTCTATTAGCAAGCTTAATAGTAACATCAATCCCTTCTAACTCACTGGGTGCAATATCGTGCATAATTTCTTTATGTAAGGAATGAGGTATTACACTCGCACTAGCACCTACGTCACATAAACCATGATAGCAATGATCTCCTATTTTAACAGAAATAACAGGCATGCCTACAATAGGTCTATGTTTATTCCTAGTATCGGGTTTGGTGATTCTAGCAGCTTCCTCTTGGAGATAAATAACATGTCCATCTAAATTTTCAACCAAGAGATCTTTAACCATAGCAACACTAGGTTCAACTTTAATTTGCTTAGAGGGTGTATGTGTTCTAGTATTACTCTTATGAACCACAATTGAAGCTTTAGCATGATCCTTTATCCTAACACGGAAAGGTGGTTTCTCAATATAAGCAGTAGGAACAATAGGATCTACATTATAAGTGATAGTATTTTCTTCAACTTTAACAGGTTCAACTACTTTTACTTCAATGGGAGGATGGTATTTAAACCACTTATCCTTAGGGAGATCAACATGAGTAGCAAATGATTCACAAAAAGAAGCTACTATCTCAGAGGCAAGTCCATATTTAGTGCTAAATTCACGGAAAACATCGGTATCCATAAAATATTTAACACAATCAAACTTAGGGGTTATACCTGACTCCTTACCTTCGTCGAGGTCCCAATCTTTAGAGTTGCGTTTAATTCTTTCCAATAAATCCCATTTGAATTCAATAGCCTTCATCATAAAAGAACCAGTACAAGAAGTATCAAGCATGGAGCGATTATTGAGAGAAAGTCGAGCATAAAATTTTTGAATGATCATTTCTCTTGAGAGCTCATGATTAGGGCATGAATATAACATTGACTTAAGCCTCCCCCAAGCTTAAGCGATACTTTCTCCTTCGCGAGGCCAAAAATTATATATATAGTTACGATCACGATGAACCTGATGCATAGGATAGAACTTCTAATGAAATTCCAACTTCAATCGATTGTAGTTCCATGATCCAATATCATCGCATAGCCTAAACCATGTAAATGCATCTCCCTTCAAAGATGAAGGGAAGACCTTCTTCTGGATAACATCCTCGGGCATACCTGCAAGCTTAAATAATCCACAAACTTCATCCACATAGATTAGGTGCAAATTGGGATGCAGTGTTCCATCTCCTGTAAAGGGATTAGCTAGCAGTTTCTCTATCATACCCGAAGGAATTTCAAAGCAAACATTTTCAGTAGGTTCAGTAGGTTGAGGAGCAACTCTTTGCTCTACTGGTCGGGGTGAAGATACCCCGAACAAGCCCCTCAAAGGATTATGAGCCATAGTAACAAGTAACAGTAAATTTCAGCACACTATATAAATTTTTCCTTACCAAAGGCGCTTCACTCCCTGGCAACGGCGCCAAAAAGAGTCTTGAAGACCCACAAGTGTAGGGGATCTATCGTAGTCCTTTCGATAAGTAAGAGTGTCGAACCCAACGAGGAACAGAAGGAAATGATAGACAGTTTTCAGTAAGGTATTTTCTACAAGCACTGGAATTATCGGTAACAGATAGTTTTGTGATAAGGTAATTGGTAACAAGTGACAAATAGTAAAAGTAAATAAGGTGCAGCAAGATGTCCCAATCCTTTTTGTAGCAAAGGACAAGCCTAGACAAACTCTTATATGAAGGAAAGCGCTCCCGAGGACACATGGGAATTATCGTCAAGCTAGTTTTCATCATGTTCATATGATTCGCGTTCGGTACTTTGATAATTTGGTATGTGGGTGGACCAGTGCTTGGGTGCTACCCTTACTTGGACAAGCATCCCACTTATGATTAACCTCTATTGCAAGCATCCGCAACTACAAAAGAAGTATTAAGGTAAACCTAACCATAGCATGAAACATATGGATCCAAATCAGCCCCTTACGAAGCAACGCATAAACTAGGGTTTAAGCTTCTGTCACTCTAGCAACCCATCATCTACTTATTACTTCCCAATGCCTTCCTCTAGGCCCAAACAATGGTGAAGTTTCATGTAGTCGACGTTCACATGACACCACTAGAGGAGAGACAACATACATCTCATCAAAATATCGAACGAATACCAAATTCACATGACTACTTATAGCAAGACTTCTCCCATGTCCTCAGGAACAAACGTAACTACTCACAAAGCATATTCATGTTCATAATCAGAGGGGTATTAATATGCATAATGGATCAGAACATATGATCTTCCACCAAGTAAACCAACTAGCATCCACTACAAGGAGTAATCAACACTACTAGCAACCTATAGGTACCAATCTCAGGTTTTGATACAAACTAGGGTTTGAGAGGAGATGGTGCTGGTGAAGATGTTGATGAAGATAACCCTCCCCAAGATGGGAGAGTTGTTGGTGATGACGGCGGTGATGATTTCCCCCTCCCGGAGGGAAGTATCCCCGGCAGTACAGCTCCACCGAAGCCCTAGATTGGTTCTGCCAAGGTTCCTCCTCGAGACGTCGGCGTCTGGTCCCGAAAGCCTCCTTCTGATTTTTTCCATGTCAAAACACCTCATATAGAAGAAGATGGGCCTCGGGGGGTCACCGGCTGGCCCACGAGGCAGGGGGCGCGCCCCCACCGTCGTGGACAGGTGGTGGCCCCCCTGGCAGATCTCTTTCGCCAGATATTTTTTATATTTTCTGAAACTGTGTTTCGTGGAGTTTCGGAGCTTTTTGAGTTGTGAAGAATAGGTCTCCAATGTTTGCTCCTTTTCCAGCCCAGAATTCCAGCTGCCGGCATTCTCCCTCTTCATGTAAACATTGTAAAATAAGAGAGGAAAGGCATAAGTATTGTGACATAGCGTGTAATAACAGCCCATAGTGCAATAAATATCAACATAAAAGCATGATGCAAAATGGACGTATCAATGGGCCCTGGGGGGAGGCGCCCGATGCACTTAGGGGCTGGTTTCCCTCCATATACAGCCCATAGGGCCCTCCGGGGTAGGTGGACCCTTCCGATGGACCCCCGGAACCCCTTCGGTGGTCCCGGTACAATACCGGCACACCCCCCCCCCAAACATTTCCGGCGACCATATAATGACTTCCCATATATAAATAATCTTCACCTTCGGACCATTCCGGAACTCCTCGTGACGTCCGGGATCTCATCCGGGACTTCGAACAACATTCGGTAACCACGTACATATATTCCCTATAACCCTAGCGTCATCGAACCTTAAGTGTGTAGACCCTACGGGTTCGGGAACCATGCGGACATGACCGAGACATCTCTCTGGTCATTAACCAACAGCGGGATCTGGATACCCATGTTGGCTCCCACCTGTTCCACGATGATCTTATCGGATGAACCACGATGTCAAGGATTCAATCAATCCCATATACAATTCCCTTTGTCTACCGGTATAGTACTTGTCCGAGATTCGATCGTCGGTATCCCGATACCTTGTTCAATCTCGTTACCGGCAAGTCTCTTTTACTCGTTCCATAATACATCATCACGTGACCAACTACTTAGTCACATTGAGCTCATTATGATGATGTCTTACCGAGTGGGCCCAAAGATACCTCTCCGGCACACGGAGTGACAAATCCCAGTCTCGATTCGTACCAATCCAACAAATACTTCCGGGGATACCCGTAGTGCAGCTTTATAGCCACCCAGTTACGTTGTGACATTTGGCACACCCAAAGCATTCCTACGGTATCCGGGAGTTGCACAATCTCATGCTCTAAGGAAATGATACTTGACATTGGAAAAGCTTTAACAGACGAACTACAAGATCTATTGCTATGCTTAGGATTGGGTCTTGTCCATCCCTACATTCTCCTAATGATGTGATCCCGTTATCAACGACATCCAATGTACATGGTCAGGAAATCGTAACCATCTATTGATCAACGAGCTAGTCAACTAGAGGCTCACTAGGGACATGTTGTGGTCTATGTATTCACATATGTATTACGATTTCCGGATAATACGATTATAGCATGAACAATAGACAATTATCATGAACAACGAAATGTAATAATAACCATTTTATTATTGCCTCCAGGGCATATTTCCAACAGTACATGCATGATGGAAAATGTGACGTATGATACGTCTCCATCATATCTACTTTTCCAAACTCGTTTACCCTTGTTTTGGACTCTAATTTGCATGCTTTGAATGGAACTAACCCAGACTGGCGCTGTTTTCAGCAGAATTGCCATGGTGTTATTTTCGTGCAGAAATCAAAGTTCTCGGATTGACCTGAAAATTTACGAAGAATTTTTGTGGAATATATAAAAAATATTGGCGGAAAAAGATACCAGAGGGGGGCCACCCAGAGGCCACAAGCCCTGGGGGGCGCCTCCCAGGCTTGTGGGCCCCCTGGACCTCTGGTAACCCTAACTCCAACTCCATATATTCCTATTCGCGGAGAAAAAAATCAGAGAGAAGGATTCATCGCGTTTTACGATACAGAGCCGCCGCCACCTCCTGTTCTTCCTTGGGAGGGCTGATCTGGAGTCTGTTCGAGGCTTCAGAGAGTGGAATCCGTCGTCGTCGTCATCATCAACCTCCTCCATCACCAATTTCATGATGCTCACCGCCGTGTGCGAGTAATTCCATCGTATGCTTGCTGGACGGTGATGGGTTGGATGAGATTTATCATGTAATCGAGTTAGTTTTGTTAGGGCTTGATGCCTATTATCCACTATGTTTTGAGATTAATGTTGCTATGACTTTGATATGCTTAATGCTTGTCACTAGGGCCCGAGTGCCATGATTTCATATCTGAACCTATTATGTTTTCACGAATATACATGTGTTCTTGATCCTATCTTGCAAGTTATATGCACCTATTATGTGTTATGATCCGCATACCCCAAGGTGACAATAATTGGGATTCTTTCCAGTGATTGTCGTAGTTTGAGGAGTTCATGTATTCACTAAGTGCGAATGCTTTGTTGTAGTTGTTTATTAAAAGGAGGCCTTAATATCCCTTAGTTTCCATTAGGACCCCGCTGTCACGGGAGGGTAGGACAAAAGATGTCATGCAAGTACTTTTTCATAAGCACGTATGACTATATACAGAATACATGCCTACATTACATTGATGAATTGGAACTATCTCGTCATTGCTCTAGGTTATAGCTTCTACATGATGAATATCATCTGACACATATCATCACCGATCCATTGCCTACAAGTTCATCACATATTGATCTTTGCTAAGTTACTTTCGTTGCTACTGCTGTTACAATCACTACAAAACTGCTACTGTTACTATTGCCACTGTTAGTGTTACCATCATACCACTTTGCTTCTAAATACTTTGCTGCGGATATTAAGTCTTTTAGGTGTATTTGTATTGACAACTGAACTGCTAATACTCGTGAATATTCTTTGGCTCCCCTTTATGTCGAATCAATAAATTTGGGTTGAATACTCTACCCTTGAAAATTGTTGTGATCCCCTATACATGTGGGTTATCAACCTATTGTGACAAACACGTAACATCACGAAAGTTTTTTTTAGTGATGTCCTCCTCGGACTAAGCCAGCTTGTGCTTTAGCTCCACCAACTCCTCGGAGTTGCAGGTCGAAGTCGAAGCCGAGGCCTGCAAAATTTATTCATCATTAGTCTCCGATATTGATTTCGATCCTCTGGTCGGCTCTTTCAATCCAACCAGAGCCACGGGGCCTACTTTATATTTGCTCTTTAATATATCACATAGACGACCCCAAGTCAGTTTATTAAAGCTAACTTGGGGCTCGGGAACTACTGCACATGACAGTTTGTCTTTTATAGTCTTCACATGGCTCTTTTCAGAGACGCCCATCAAGAGCTACCGGGTAGGTGGAGTGTCAAACTAAAATACCTACAAGCTAAAACAATGATAAACAGCTTACTAAAAACATACCTCAAAACCTTAAAAAAAGGCCTTTTAAGGCCTCGGTCATCGCGGAACGGAAGCTGCTCAGCGTCGTGCCGAGAAGGGCACTGTGCTCTTCAGCGATGGAGGACTGGATAGGAGTAGCGACATATGTTGCCAACCGGATAGGAGTAGCAAAGTTCATAGGAGTAGTGACATATGTTGCCAAGATGATGGCTTCAGACTTACTAGTGCATTAATGTATAAGGTCTTTGTGAATACTAGTACTCCCGAAGGGAGTAATTGATAAAACTAGATAATAACCCGCGCGTTGCTCCGGGATCTCTTTGTTAGAATTAAAAGTATCATAGAAACTAAATAGAACCTCAAATCATTGCTAAAAGTTCCTTGGTAAAAAATGTAATAGCAAAGAGAATAGACTTTACGTTTGTAGCAGTCTGGGTCATGTGGATGGATGGCCAGAGTACAAATATCAATAATGCTTGAGTATCAACATGATTCATGTGAACTAAACTAAAATAGTGTCTCGGAGTATCATAGCATGTAATAGTGCATCGGTAGTAAGAAAGAATTTTTTTAGTTTTTTCCTTTGAATAGGGATTAAACTTCTAGTTTACATTGATTAAGACTAATTTTGGTTCCTGATCACAGTATAAATTCAAGCAAACAATATACTTTGTCAGAATCAATCAACAAAACATGGACCGATGAATAGCGACTTAATAAATATAAGATTGGGATTAACATCTCACAAACATATCCTCTATGGAGATCAAAAGATCAATAAGGTGAGTGAGTGTACAATTTTGAAGATATTTGAGTTAAGTAAAAAAGGAGATCGCGTCTATTAGATGTCAGCCATCCATTGTTGTCCATCAAGTACAATTGTTCTTTCTTCAATGGAATGTGTAGAAATTTTTGCAATTGAGGTTGCTAGATTATACATTGGTTGAAAACATAAGAAAGAAAAATGTGTGCTCAATATTGTTCTTCTCACAAAACTGATAAAGAAACCTCTCCCTATTAGAAAATATTTCTTGTCAAATTTCTCATTAGGATCGTAAAGCACAACATGCAAAGGTATATATGAGATTAAATTAGGAGGACTCAACATCATTACTAATCATAGGTGAATGCATCAAATATTCGATGGGCATACAACCACAAGTCATGATATACACATTCTAAATTTTAAAAAGGCATCACTCCAGCTATCTTCATAGAACTTACCTGCTTTTTAAAATGTGGAGAACATATATGCATCATACTTCCATCAACATTATCTGCAGCTAAGGCTTGTGTATAAACAATTACATACTTGTGCAATAAACATTCATATGATCGAACAATGAAGAAATCAATATTTTTCCCGAGCCATCTATAACCATAAGCCTACATAGGGAAATGTGAAAAACAAACATTGTAACTATGATTTGGTTGGACATGTAACAATGCCTTGCCTGCTAACATGGAGAGAAGTGCAATTCCACAAGAGTGTATTTATCCAAATAGCATGTGAAGATTAGCCATAGTCCTGGCTCATGTATCATCATAAAAAATATTATTATTCACCGTGCAGGTTGGGGAAGATGAACATGCGTCCTGCAGGTTAGATTGTTTGCATGAAAGTTGTAAACAAAAGGAAACTGCATAAATTTGTGGATTTGAGGATCCTATAGCCAGCACTGGCCTTTGTGATCAATCTCCCCGTGCACAACGAGCTCCTTGTGAGCTCCGCAGCAAGGTCGAGCTTCTTCTTGTGATTTGTAGTGCCCTCGTTTGTGAAGGTGCATCATGGATGTCAAGTTTCCTTCCGCATCCCTCATCGATCTAAAGGAGGCCAAGCAAGTGCCTCGCCGGTGCTTGTAGTGGAGCGTGGATGAGGCGATGGTATGCACTGCAGGAGAAGCAGAGGGGGATGGAGAGGGTCACAAGAGAAGCAGAGAGATGGATGTCGCCACGGGAGCAGCGGTGGGCGTCGCCGGACACTAACTTCGACTAGTTCGTGGTGCCCCCATCGTCGGCGGAAGCCGGGACTGCACCTACGACAAGTTCTCCACCATGCACCTCGCCAAGGACGCCCGTGGCCTCGGATCGTGCGAGTTCTCGCTAGGGAAGAGGAGGAGACATGCTAATTTGTTGGACCATATTGGTGGGGAGAGGTGGGGGAGCGCTCGAGATGGGGAATAGACGGGAGATATAGATGCGCCGGGAGATGGAAACAGAATGGCAATGGGCGAGGATAATCGGTTGGGCTTCTTTGAGACGATAGGGCTTCTTTCTTCCGTTTGCCTGTCGATGACAGAACACATACGCACGCTGGTAACGGCCGCACTATGCATGTTATAAAATCTCCTGATGTGACAGGATGTGGTAAGACGTGGCTTGTTGTGATTGGATGCTGAGGTGTCTATGCTGCATGTGTTCAAATAAATCAAGTAGTGGGGTGAACTTCTTAAGTACGTATATAGGATAGGATGAACATTTTTGCTAGAACTCATCTAGATGAGATATAATTTGGTCTCATTCACCTTTTATAGCCATTGGATGTGATTTTATA
This sequence comes from Secale cereale, assembly GCA_902687465.1. Classification (NCBI taxonomy): domain Eukaryota; kingdom Viridiplantae; phylum Streptophyta; class Magnoliopsida; order Poales; family Poaceae; genus Secale; species Secale cereale. The sequence goes on from LR738715.1 coordinate 56,179,302, forward strand.
AGATGCGTGTGTGCTGACGTGGGTTGTATCTCTTCTTAATTTCCAGGTGAATGAGACCAAATTATATCTCATCTAGATGAGTTCTAGGTAAATGAGAGACGGGTCATCCTCCTTTTCTTTAAAAAAAAATTCAAACCTTAATTTTTAGCATCCCCGTAACCAAATGGGCAGAGCCTCCGCCTTTTTTTCACTAAAAAGATACTGCCTCTGTATTTACGGCACCGGTTTCGACGGCGGTTGGGCTTCCCAAGAGGAACAAGGAGGAGAAGGGCACTTCGTTCTCCGCGGAGGCCACCCACGCCCACACCACACCACACCACACCCAATGGAGGAGGGAGGCAGACGGCGCCCCGTCAATTTGGTCGGGTCACGGCAGCAACCCTAGCTGACGCCGCGGTAAGAGCGAGCCGAGCCCCACTCCCCACAGCCAGCAGGAGCTCGGACCCGAGAGGAGCCACCGCACCGCACCACACCACGCCACGCCACCAGAAAATTCTCTCCCCCCTTCCCCTCTCCCTCCTTCTCCCTCCCCACGCGGTGCTGCTCCCCCAAAATTCCCCACCCCTCCGCCCCGCCGTCTCGCCCTCGCCCTCGCCCCCGCCCCCGCCCCCGCCCCCGGCCACAGCCATGCG
>LR738715.1:56180060-56204902 GCA_902687465.1 Secale cereale
CCTACTCCCCCCCTCCCCCTCCCCCATCCGCATTACATCGCCCCGCCCGCCCTCTGGGGAAACTGGCGATTTTGACTCACGCTGCTTGTGCGTTCCGCGGAACCGCAGGTTGCTCCGGACGGGATTAAGCACAAGGGGCACATTGCCGGCCTGGAGCCGGAGGGCGAGCTGCTCAAGGGCGACCAGGACCACCGCGTCCGCCTACCTCAGCAACCTCCCGTCCTTGAAGGTGCGTGCGTGCGTTCTACGCTGCCACGCCCTACTACTTTTTTTTTTTGGCCACTTCATCACTACTTTAAAACGTGTAGCTTGCTTCTATTCTCGAAACAAGAATGCTTGGCTTTTTATTCAAAAAAATGATTGGCTTGCTACTAATGTTTGAAATATTTGTGATCCCAGCTCAAGAATGTGAGGTAGGCCATGAGCACTCTGTGATTAAAGGTTCTGTGAGGCCGGAAGCTATGGAGGAGGCTACTCTTGTCGGCGAAGCTGCTACTGAGCCGGTACTCGCGGAAGGAGCCCATGTTGTTGATGAAGCTACTGCTGAGCAGGAGGTTGGAGTGGCAACTCCTCTTGTGAATGGCTCTGTCACTGACCCGGAGGTTACTGGGGGAGCTTCTCTTGTGAGTGGATCGATCACTGAGACACAAGTTATGAGTGGAGTTTCTCTCGCTAATGAAGCTGTTGGGGGTCGAGAATTTTCAATGGGAGTTTCTCTTGTGAGTGGAGCTTCTCTCGCCGATGAAGCTGTTGCTGAGACACAAGTTTCAGGGGGACTTTGTCTTGTGAGTGAAGCCGCAACTGAGGCAGCAGATGTAGCCATTGTATCGGAAGTTACAACTGGAGCTCCCCTTGGCAACATAGGTGTCGCAGAGCAAGATATTAAAATGGGCGCTTCTCCTGTCGACGAATCTGCTTCTGAAGCTGCAACTGAGGTAGCAGATTTATTCACCACACCAGGACCTCCCCTCGACAACCAAGGTGTTGCAGAGCCAGTTATTAAATTGGGAGCTTCTCCTGTCAATGAATGTGCTGCTAAAACTGCAACTGAGGCTGCAGATGTAGTCGCCGCTCTGAGAGTTACAACCGTAGCTTCCTTCGGCAACAAACGTGTTGCAGAGCCAGATAATAAAATGGAAGCTTCTCCTGCCAATGAATCTGCTGCTGAAATGGATTTTGTACACTCAGGTTCCCTTGTTACTGAAGCTGCCACTCATCCAGGACTACCAGAAAGAGTTTCTCTTGCTAATGGAGCTGCTACTGAGCGAGAGGTTTCAGAGGCAGGTTCACTTGTGAGTGAACCTGCAGCCGAGGCAGCAGATGTAGTCACCACGTTGGAAGTTACAACTGGAGCTCCCCTTGACAATAAAGGCACTGCAGAACCGGAAATTAAAATTGGACCTTCTTTTGCGAATGAATCTACTGCTGAAATGGATTCAGTTCTGTTAGGTTCACTTGTTACTGAAGCTACAACTCATCCTGGACTTATAGGAAGAGTTTCTCTTGTCACCGAGACAGGAGTTACAGGAGGTGCTAACCTCGACACTGAAGTTTCCATAGAACCAGAAGATACAGGTCGACCTTCTCTTATAAATGAATCTACCGAATTGGAACTTACACGGGGGGTTTCTATTGCTACCGATGCTGCTTCAGAACCAGAAGTTACTGGCCAAGCTTCCGCTTGTAGTGGAGATAGTGATGCTGCTTTAAATGAGCCAGAAACTCTTGACTGCGATTTGGATAGTGCCAATGTGCAGATTGAAAATGCAGGAGAGTCTGTCGCCACCGAAGTGCAACCTTCTAGAGATGGCAGGGGAGATGTTGGTTCTGTGAATGCCAAGAGCACTTGTCCTGTTACAGACAAGAGTCTAGCTTTTGATGAAGTAATACCACAGGATGACGCACCCAGTGTTTCATGTGCATCAGGCGTAATTGTTAGAAGCGTTGGTCAATCAGGGAGAACTGATGTCATATGTTATGCTAGGCGCAGAGGTAAAAGAAAGCTGGACATGGAAGAAACAAAGACAGACCAACTTGAAATGGGTGATGGTGACATCTATGGTCAGTGTGAGGAAAAGGCAACATTTGACATAACTGTTCCTTGTGAGAGTGCGATGTCAACCGCTGAATCTGCAGACATTAAACTTGCCGACATAAAGAGAGGTCTTGTGGACAATTCAGCCTCAAGCAAGGGTAAAAAGAGGAAGGGACGATTTGAATGTGACATTGACTACTGCCACATGACATTCAAGAAAAGAGCCGAACTTTCTGTCCACAAGAAGAACATGTGCACGATCAAGTCATGCGGCAAACATTTTAGATCCCACAAGTATCTGAGACGCCACCAGAGCATTCACAACGAGGAGGCACCTTACAAGTGTCCGTGGGAAGGTTGCAGTATGGCTTTCAAGTCGACATGGGCTCTGGCTGATCATTTCGAAGTTCATACAGGGGAAAAGCCCTATAAATGCAGGACGCCTGGGTGTAGCAAGATATATAAGTATGTTTCGGACTTTACCCGGCATAGGATGAGGTGCAAACCGCAGAGGTAAAATCTTGCTCAACATTGCAGAGTTAGGATAGGAGTAAAGCCCGTGCTTGCCACTGTAGATGGTTTTATTATTTGTTGGAAGTTCCTTGGCCCAATTGTTCTGAGTTCTGACAACTTACAGCGGGATTGTTGTTTCTTTATTGAAGAAAAAATGTCACAATCTTTAGTTTAGAAGCTTTAACTATGCTTTTCTCGAACATCGGTGTACATTTCCAAAAGCTGTTTGATAAGATCCGCAGTGTTTGTTTCTTACAGTGGTGATGTCTGTTCTTCACAGGGGTGATATATCAAATCCGAGAGTTGTAAATAAGAAGTTGTTTTTATTCTGTTTCAGGATACTACTCCAATGCCTATGCATTTACAGATTTGCATGCTTGAACATTTGCTGCAAAATACAAGATGGCCTGTTTATTTTGCTTAGTTATTCACCTATAGTCCTATACTAGAAGGGTCGGGCGTGCTTTGCTGCGCCATTAGTGTTGTTGGGTTTTCATATTTTTGTACTCCCTCTGTTTTAAAATTTACGGTGATTAGTTTTTTGAAAAGTCAAACCTCTTTAAGTTTTGAACAAATTTGTAGAGAAATATATCGATATCCATAATATCAAATCGGTATCATTAGATTCATCATGAAATCAGTTTTTCATATTTTATATAATTAGTATTGTGGGAGTCGATAATTTTGGCTCTGAACTTGGTCAAAGTTAAAGAAATTTGACTTTTGAAAAAATGAATACAGCTTATATTTTGGAACTGAGGCAATATTTGGTTTGGCGAGTGGGTGAGATGATGGAGTGTGTTTTCTTTTTTACTTATAAATGTGGTGTTTTGGTGGGCCTTTCGCGGTGTGTCCGTGTTATCTGCTAATCAACCCATAATTGTATGGGGAAATTTTCTACATCGGTTGCTGCATGTGTATATTGGTGCTATAGTATCACATGTTGGCGCTCTAGGTTATGAGAGGTTGAACGGGATTGATACGTTTTTATATTCCGGTTGCTGCCGTTTGATTTGAGAAATCGTTGATCCAGTCAAAATGTGAACCAATTCTAAAATTGATATCTTAATCGAACGGGAGAGCTTCAAAATTAAGGAGCACATAGTAAATTAAAAGAATTGCATTAGAGAACACCTTGAGAAATTGTTGACACGGTCAAAATCGAGTGACCCAATTTTAAATTGGAGACCTCAGTTGAATGTGAGGCCTTAAAAATTAGGGAGCATAGCGCTAGAGAGGATTGGGCCATATAGTTATCTTCCTGGATGTCTAATAAGCCATGAAGTTGTTCAATCATTAATTGTTGCAATGCTTGCACTTCCATGAAGAGCTTTGAAAATAGATACTGTGCACATCTATTTATCTATTTAAAGTGCTTCTTCTGTGCATTTCTAGAAGAAAAACAATACGTTAATCATAAAGCACTGGATGGTATCAACCAAACTGGTAATGGCTGTAACCTAAGAATACATGCCCTTTCATATGGTATAGCACAGCAGCACAGGAGTAGTTTCTTGGATTATTTGTTCGTTGAAATTAGAATTTGTCCTATTCTCTGACTGGGTGTGTCTGCTGTTAAGGCATTGATACTCATGGCACCTTTGATCCCACCCGATTCATTCCTTGTGTCGGTAACATGCTCTAAATTTGCTTTGACACATAAATTATTTCTTTTGCCTTGCTAGCGATGTAGTAGAAATGAACATGTACTAAATCTGTTTTTTCTGCTTTACAATTATCATTGATCTTCCTGGCTTCTACATAAAGGTAAATTTTAGTTCATTTGGTAGATTTCAACTAGCTTGGAAAAGGCAAAACCATATGCTTAAGCTTCAGCATTCCGCAGTACATAAATGCATCGTGTGATATTTTTGTATTGATTGCCAAAGAAAAACATAACCGCATTTGAGCTTCTGGACCCTGTAGTGGTTACCTATATGTCACTGATGGTATTATCTACCTTCCCTGCCCAGTTTGACATTTGGTTTCTCATACATGGAACTGTTTTTTTTTTTTGACAAAATATACAGGGTGCTGTTAATAAGCTGCAACTGATGCGATGGAACGAGTGCCTGTTTTCTTGTTTGTTTAGCACTTAACCATAAAATGAACTGCTTCGTATATCGAATCAAAACGAGCGAAGTAGCATAACTGGAAAAATGGATAGACAGGGGTCCCTGACAGATGTTACCATATATTATTGCATCGCAAGATAGGCAAGTATCTCTGACAGATGTGAGCATATATTCTTGCATCTCAAGATGATCTTGTATAGCTTGCATATGCATATTTACTCAAGGATTTATGTTATAGGCTGCAGTCATGCTTGTATTAGCATCAGTTCATGCCATGTGACTGTTCTTTTTGGTTGACCCATGGTCTCTGTGTGATGTGTCATAATAATCCAGAGCTAATTAGGGCACCGGTTCATGTCTCATGATCTATTCACTATCCACAGTAATTCAGAGCTGTAGATATAGACTGAGCGGTGAGAACTAACTTGTCCTTTACTCCTTTTTGTATGTTGGATTGAACACTTGACCTCAAAATAATATCACTTTGGTTAACATATCATGTGATAGTTTTTTGTATTGATTGCAAAAGAAAAAACAAATGCCATTTGGGCTTCTGGGGCATGGAGTAGAGTTACCTCTATACCACTGATGATATTAACCACCTTCCCTGCCCAGTTTGATATTTGGTTTCTCATACAGGGAGTCCTTAATAAGCTGCAACCGATGAGACGGAACGATCTTGCTTATTTTCTTGTTTGTTTATTAAGCACTTAACCACAGGAAGAAACTGTTTTGTGAATATTGGCATCGGATAGAAATGAGCGAAGTAGCGTTACTGGGGAAATGGATAGGCAGGTGTCTCTGCCAGGCGTTAGCATATATTCTTTGCATCTCAAGATTATCTGGTACACAAATTTTCTTTCTCCCTTTGCGGTACGATGATCTTAACAGATGAGTGACCTGTATGAGAAACATTATGTTTGCCATTTTGATTATCATGATGATTGTCAGGTACAAATGTATATTTTGGAAGCGTTTCTTTCTTGGATGGAATTGAAAGTCTTGTTATCATAAAGCTGTATGTTTGTTACTTTGTCAGTATTCGATGCGTATATACTCGAGCTGCTCTGGGATCAGCATTTGGGGTGATGAGTCACTCTCGTGTTTAGCCTGGGTACTGGGCTTTATGTTATACTCCTATATAGCTGCAGTTAGTCTTGCATTGGCATAAGTTCATGTTATGTGTCTGTTCTTTTCGTTGGCCCAACTTTGCGTGTGATGTGACAATAATTCAGAGCTAATTAGGGGCCAGTTCATCTCCCAGTATTTATCCACTATCCACAGTACTTGAAGGGCAGTAGATAGAGATGGAGCAGTGAGAGCTGTAGATAGATACAGGAAGGAGAGACAGAGACGGGAGGACGAAAAACTGATATAACAAAGAGGTTGAGAGGAGGGATAAATGTTAATGACATTTTGGTTATTTTCAGAGACCACTTGTAAGTAATGTCACAAAAATATTTATTTTTGGCTTTACTGTGTGGCCAAATTCCAAAAATATGTTTGCAATTTACTTGCGACGGTTGTGTGGGCAAATATGTCAGCAATTTATGTGTGATGGTTGATCTGTAAGTTCGTTGTCTCAAAATTGGATTGATAAGTCTAGCTTTCAAGTGACAATTGACAAACATGGATTTTCTCCCAAGCTGGAACTCTTGCCAGAACAACCAAGTCCAATTCCTTGCATAAGATGTAAAAACAGATGTACAATACAACACACTCAGAGTTCACATGATTATTGCAAGTAAATGCTGCAAACAAGCAAGCACGAATGATCAATGGAACCTAGTTAGGTTGGCATCATAGCACATGGGTTTTGATCATTGGTTTTGTTCTTTCACTCGGACTAGGCGCTCCCTTGCGGAATGGGCCTAACAATGTGTATTTGTGGTAATCCTCTCCCCAGCCATAACACACATTCTTCTTGCATCTATTGGAGGCTTTGGAGCAGTTGCACACCATGGAGCTACTAGATACCATGCTCAATTGAGCTAGCTCAGAGGAGACATCCTGGTCCACTTGTGCAACAACCTCATCTTTCTTGAGCTTTTCCTTCATGACCGGCTCATCGAATATCTCTATGACATCACAGTTGCATAGGTCGGCTTTGCATGCAATAGGCACAATGCAGTTTTTAAAAGGCGTCCTACTGAAATCCCACCCTTATAAAATTCATCATGTGTGCGTGAACTCGAGCGTAAATGTTGATAGTATAAACAAATTCAATTGCAAGAAACTAACCACTTGAGCATTAAAAGTGTAAATCACATTAAATTGCAATAACTAACCACATCCTCTAAAACACTATGCTCCCTAATTTTAAAGAGCCCACATTCAACTGAGGACAATATTGTTGATTTTGGCATTCGATTTTGACCCGGTTGCACCGCTGGGCTTGCACTGTTTTGTGGGGTCATCATGTAACTGGCCCAGTGTCGTGGGTTTTCCTGGAAGACACAATTTGCGGCATGGCGGTTGGGGGTTTCCTTCGTTGGCCGCGTATCGATTATGGTCGTTGATCCATCCGCGCATTCATGTGCGACCAAATTTGTTGTTTTGACCCTTTGGTCAAAGTTTAGCAGGATCTGAACCTGGTTCGGAAACAATTCAGGATATGGCCCTTTTCCTACCATCGGGTCGTTGTCGGCAGGGTTTTGCACTGCCCACCGTTGAGGCCCCTGGCAGTAAGGTTGACGGCAGAGGCTGACATACGTCGACTGTTGCTGACGTGCCTAGAGTGCACCTACCACCAGAGAAGGCCACAATAGGTTGAAGTACCGTACTGCCAATGTACCCCGTGGTAGGCTTCAAACCCCCACCCACCAAAACCTCGAGCTCTAGGTGGTTCTGTTCCAGAAACTGTTCTTTGTGTGGTCGGGTATGCAACCCTACCGCGAGAGTGCCCGACGGTAGCCTGTAGTTGAGCTCATCACCGAACGTCACCGGCAAGGTGATCCTACCCTTCTGGCTGCATCCTTCCAGGGTTGACACCTTGAAAAGTGCTTGTCTCTATCTCCATCCAGAATTTGCATTCTCTTGATCACTTCTGGAGAGATGAGGTTCAACCCAGCCCCACCGTCAACCAACGTCTTAGATACCTTGATGTTGCGTATAGTTGGTGAAACCAACAATGACAAGCATCCCATCACAGACATGCGATCTGGGTGGTCACGTGCATCAAAGATGATGGGCGCGTGGGACCATTTGAGTGGCTTCTTGGCCGCTGCAGTTGGTTCAGCAACGTTGACCTCACGCGCCCACTACTTGAGCTGGCGGTGGAAGGAGTGCACGGATGCACCTCCGTCAACACACATCGTGTCAACCGCGTTCTGAAACTCTGCATCTTGTGAGTCCTCTTCCTCATCTTCATCTTGGTCTTCTTCTTTCTTATGAGCCCCTGGTCGGCTTCTCTTTATGCTGCTTGACCTTGCCGCGTGTAGGATCGAAAGTAAGTCTAGAGGGGGGGTGATTAGACTACTTGACAAAATAAAAAATCTGCCTTTGGATCATGCAATGTTTTTGGCAGTTTCACAATTAAGATCAATTCAAGTAACACCCTACACATGCAATTCTAGAGTATATGCAGCGGAAAGTAAATTGCACATGTAAAAGAGAGGTGGAGAAGATCAAACGCAGTTTGGTGACACGGAGATTTTTGTCGTGGTTCCGATAGGTGGTGCTATCGTACATCCACGTTGATGGAGACTTCAACCCACGGAGGGTAACGGCTGCGCGAGTCCACGGAGGGCTCCACCCACGAAGGGTCCACGAAGAAGCAACCTTGTCTATTCCATCACGGCCTACGCCCACGGAGGACTAGCCTTACTCGGGGTAGATCTTCACGAAGTAGGCGATCTCCTTGCCCTTACAAACTTCTTGGTTCAACTCCACATCATCAAGACGGAGGCTCCCAAGCGACACCTAACCAATCTAGGAGGCACCACCCCCCAAAAGGTAATAGACGGTGTTGATGATGATGAACTCCTTGCTCTTGTGCTTCAGATGATAAACTCCCCAACACTCAACTCTCCTCACTGATATGGTTGTGGTGGAAGAAAGATTTGAGTGGAAAGCAACTTGGGAAGGCTAGAGATCAAGTTTCATATGGTAGGAATGGAATGACTTGATCTCAACACAAGGGTAGGTGGTTCACTTCTCAGAAAGTGTATGGTAGAAGTGGTGGTACTTTCTGATGGCTCTCCTCACGAATGAGGAGGGGGTGGAGGGGTATATATAGCCTCCACACAAAATCCAACCGTTACACACACATTTGACCAATCTCGGTCAGACCGAAGTGAAAACTCGGTTAGACCGAAAGTTCAAATATAGTGAACGTTGGGATTTTCGGTGGGACCGAAAATACCATCTCGGTGAGACCGAAGTGAGTCAAAGGTTAGGGTTTGCCATCTCGGTGAGACCGAAAATATAAACTCGGATATTCCGAATTTATGTCAACTGACCACAGAAGGTTGGCAGCCCTTTTTCGGTGGGACCGAAACTCAGAATCGGTTTGACCGAGAAGCTAGGGTTTGGAAAAACAACTGAAGTGGTTCATCTCGGTGGGACTGAGTTGGAGAAATCGGTGTGACCGAGATGTTAGGGTTTGTAGAAATAACTTCATCTCGGTGGGACTGAGTTGGATTGACCGAGATTACTTATGGGTGTGTGTTAAGTAGTGAATAGTGCTGATAGTTGAGGGAGTTAGATCACCAAGCACTTGAGCAACAAGACCATTAACACAACCTCATCCCCTTTTAATAGTATTGGCTTTTCCTATGGACTCAATGTGATCTTTGATCACTAAACCACAAATAGAGTCTTGAGCTTTTGCCAATGCTTGTCTTAGCATTATGAGGGGTCCACTTCTTCAGACATTTCCATACCCACATCATCGAACTTTTCTGAAATGATTCTCAAGAGAATATTAGTTCAATGATATATATGTTGTTATTAATTACCAAAACCACCCGGGGATTAGTTGCACTTTCACCGCGACCGCCCCTGCGGGCACCACGGTTTTTCTTATCGGATCCCCAGCACTATCTTGTCCCTTCTGGATTGCCTGCTCCTCCTGCGATGCTCCTATGTGGCCTTGGCCCAAAACGACTCCCACTGCCCGTCCAATGCTTCTTTCCACAGAGTTATGTTGCCCTCGTCGGCAGCGACGAAGAGTATGTTTCCCGTCAGGGACCAGGACACCCTCCCACACCGGAGCCTCGAAGTCGCGCATGAGCTTTCCTTCACACTTGCCTTCTTCCTTACCACTGGTCTAGATGACAACCTTTGCCGTCTTGGGAAGCACTGGCGATGGTGGACTTTGCCAGGCCCAGGACCGGCACCCATGGGACATCTCTCACGCACTCTTTGTGCATGTCGGAGAGCAGAGCGCTCTGCAGCTTCCAGCCACCATTGATAAACTCCCACACCTTGACGACACAGTCAAAGCCACCAGGCATGAGCTTGTGGACGACCTGATCTGAGCCAACCATGGACCCAAGTGCTGCTGCTGGAGCCCAGGAGACTGCTGTCACGCCAACAGGGTGTGCCCGCTCAATGGTTGCAGCGCCCCATCCTCTCGTATCAAGCCGCATCTTGAAGTAGATATGATTTATCCGAAGCAAACCGGTGAAAAGTGAAATGTAAGTTCTGAATGTGAAAAACAACACAATCTTGAAATGTGAACTTGTGAAACTGATTGAACTCATTTTATTCATAAGATTTTAAGCGGCTGAAATATGTGAAATGTGTTTCATGAATTTTAACTTATTTAAAGTGTATCCAAACTCGGTCTTGCTTTGAAGGTCTTTGCGACATTATTTCAAACAGATAAAAAGTTTTGAAATCAGATGTTTGGTTTAAGAGATATGAATGATTTTAAGTTGGCGAAGGTGAAATATATGTATGAATTAGTTTTAGAGAGAGAAGAGAGGGAATTGATAGCACATTCATGCAAAGACCCTGTGTCATGTGACCAAAAGCTGACTTTGATGTGACTCCTCTATCCCGTTTACATGTTGTATAGCTATGTATTTCCCAAACACAATGCTTCACTTTTAATACTTCACAGTGCTGCACTAATCTTCAGACCACAATGAGCGGCTTAAGATCTGCCGGTACATCACGAAACTGCTCAATTTCACTTCTCGATTAACTAAGGACTTGTGATTGTCAAACACATGGATCTGAGACCATTGCCCAGTGCCAGCCCCCTTCCAGACTATCACACGCCCATCATAGCCGCGGGATGCGAGAACTGAACCATACTTGGGATGGGCCCATCCGAAACGCCACACAAGACCATAGTGGCCAGTGAGGGTAACAACGAGCTCATATGCGCCTCCAATGTTGGTGATCCGGGGAGCAACTAGGAAATGGAAGTGGGGGCGAAGTAGGCAGCGGAAATGGGGTATTTATTGCGTTTACCGGGTTTTGAACCCAGGACCTTTTGGTTGTAAGTTTATGCACCTAACCAGTTCATCCATCAAGTCTCCAACCAACTCATCCAAAAGTCCGAACTGATGGAGGGAGGTGGGCAATATATTTCAACACTCCCCCTCACGTCTAGACTATTGTAGTCTTTAGACGTGGGATCGGTGTAGCCCGCAGAATCGTTTTATTTAATACTGCGTTCGCAGGGTCTTGAACTCAAGACCTCTTGGCTCGGATATCATATTGAATTCATGCTCCAGCCAACTCATCCAAAAGTCCGAACTCTTGGAGGGAGCCGGGCAATATATTTCAACACTCCCCCCCTGACGTCTAGGCTATTTTAGTCCTTAGACGTGGGATCAATGTAGGCCGTAGAATCGTTTTATTCAATACTGTGTTGGCAGGGTCTTGAATTCAAGACCTCTTGGCTCTAATACCATGTAGAAGTGCACGCTCTAGACAATGCAACCAAAAGACCGATCTGAGAGAGAGGGTCGGACATTATACTCCAACACTAGCTGGCTCGAGGAGGACGCGCCCTGGGATGGGCTGGAGCAAGCACTTGCCTTGTCGGCGGCGGGGGACTCCGTCCACACCCCGCTCTTCGTCCCGGCTCCGGCACCACCGCCGCCCGTCGAGCCCAAGCCGGAGCCGGTGCCGGAGGCCTGCACGTGGACGGGCCAGTACCGCGAGTGGGTGAGCGCGGCTCCTGTTCACTACGCTGCGACGCCGGAGCAGGAGGCGGCCCACCTCCCCGCCAGGAGGAGGCTGACGGCGAGCGGCAGATGCGCTACGAGCAGATGCTCCAACATGACGCGGAGTTGCTCCGGCTTGAGGAGGGGGAGGAGGAGGAGGAGCGCGCACGGCTAGCCACAATGCCACCGCCCCCAGCAGACGCCGGAGGAGGCTGCCCTGGCAGCCTACAAGGCGGCGTTCGGGTGGGCTGGCCCTGCTCACGTCTTCATCGACCTCACCGGCGATGGCGACATCAACTTCGACGCCAAGGATAAGGGCAAGGTCGACGATGTCTAGGGCAGCGTGCGGGGCGGTAGCGTGCGGGTGCATACATTTTTATATATTTTAATTAATGTTTAATTAGGTTTAAGTGGACTTTGGCCGACGGTTGACTGACCACTTATGCTTAATTATGTTTATTTTTGCAAGTTGTTTTTTTATACGTTGGCACATTTGAATCCGCCTTCCGTTGGGCGGTCAAGCCAATCTATTTGAGAATGCGGACGCGCATGTTTAACTGGCCGACTCAAACGGACGAAAAACGGACAAAACGCGTGTCCGTTTAGTTCGCCCCGTTGAAGTTGCTCTTACTGCTTCCTGATTGAGAAAACCAAACTTCGGCCCCTCCCGTATCTGGCCCAGCCCAACCACGAGCCTCTCACTCCGTCCCAGGCTACATCTCTGGCTGCTTCGGCTCTCTCTCCCACCGTCCTCGGCTCCCCGGAGATCCCCCCGTCGCCGCCACCGGCCCGTGTTGGTGCTGCCCCTGCTCTTGCAACTTGGAAGGGCTGGTAACACCGCCTCTGCCGCCTCCTCCCTCCCTGCCAGTCCCCGCGCCTGCGGCAAGCGCTCCTCGACACCCCTCTTCCTGCCGTCGGATCCCCTCGCCGTGAGTTCCGTGCCCCCTTGATTCTGATTTCCTAGTGACCTCATAATCCGTTCGTGCCTGATGGAGGCTAGGGTTAACTATCCTTCGATGTTTGATTGATGGAACGCTCTGCTGTTTATGCTGCCGTGCCCCGTGTTAGGGTTCAATTCGATGTCCGGTTCATTCGGTTCAGTTTCATGCAATACTAAATACAAGATGCATATTCTACCATGCTGTGTTGTTATGCTATGCTTTATCTATTTTGAATTTTTGATGTGTGGTTCGAATTTCATATCAACTGCACCTCTGTCCCATGCTTCTTTTTAGAGGTAATTACACCACTGGTGCTAAAACTTGGCTAGAAAAGTCACTTTAGTGCTAGAACTTGTGGTATACATTGAATGAGTGCCAAAACTTGGCTCTAGCGTGCATATACGGTGCAAATTACGTTTGCATACGAAAACGATGCTGACAAGGTGTGCCGGGTGGCATGAGACCCACTGTCAGCGACTGTCAGTGGTACCGAGACGTGTGGCATGTCATTTTGCAGAAATAAAAGCTTGGAATTTTTTTCACGGGAAAGACCCCGGGGTCCCATCTCTCAATACGAAGGGGAAACCAAAACAGGAAAAATGCGCCCTCGAGATATCCGCCACAGAGTGCCAGCCACCAAATGATTCATGACAAGGATAGGAAACCAATGTCGATGCTCGCTGGGCTTAAATTTGCTGCACTTGGTGCGGCCTATTTTGCACACGTTAGTTAAAATAATATATTTGTAAAACGTACGTAAGTGATAAAACTAATGTTGAAATATTTGTATGTTATAAATATTGTACATACAAACGAAGATTAGTTAGTAAATAATGACATTTAAATATAGACTCGTACATTATATTAAAGAAATGTTCCATATTATTCTATAAATATATAATATAATTTTTAAATTTAAATAAACATTTCAATAATTATATGCACATTTTCATAACTCGGAAGTTTCTACTTTAAGAAATATTTTTTTAATTAAAATGTTCATAATTTAAAATTTAATATGTTGATATGGATATTTAGGCATGAATAATATTTAAAATAAATATTTTTTTTTGAATATAAGTCACGGGTGAAAATTATACACTAATGAATGTTCGTACATTTTTAGTAAATGTTAGTATTCAGTATTTTGTGTAAATTAAATATGAGCTGTGGGGGTATAAAATTTCTCGTCTTTAATAAACATTAAATGTTTTCATTTACTAAACATATTATAATATAATTTACGAGTGTATATTTAATCGTTTTTATTTTTACTATAATCAATACTTTTTGTACATATGATATTTATAACAAACGGATATTTGAAAAAATAGCACTTATATTTTATTTTTGAACAAAAATTATTACATACATACGTTTCTGTTTTTTCTAAAACTGACGCATTCAAAATAGGGCTGCACCAAGTGCAGCCTATTCAAACACAGCAAGCATGTCTGCTCTAATACATTAAAGGTATTATCCTATTTGATCAATTCAGAGGGCAATGCTGCGTTGGCTATCTCTTGGATTTTGTGACCCACACGTCTTGAGTTCGATTCCTGACCCGGCTTTTTCCTTTCCCATTTGTACTGACATGCGGGACCCGCCGTGCTGGGGGCTTTTGGGTCAAAAATAATAATTCTGAGGTTATTTTTTGCAAAATAACAGGCCATGCGCCTTATCCCAACCGTCCAGTAGCCGACAGTGGGTCATGCCCCATGATGGCACGCCTTGTCAGCACCGTTTTCGTATCCAAACGTAATTTGCACCGTATATGCACGCTAGAGCCAAGTTCTAGCACTCGTTCAATGTATACCACAAGTTTTAGCACTAAAGTGAATTTTCTAGCCAAGTTTTAGCACCGCTGGTGTAATTGACTCTTCTTTTTATGTCAAAAAAAAAAAAGGTTCTGCTGTGGATAGTTTACTGCGCTGGTTAATTTTCAGCCTAAGGATGTATATTGTTTCAATGAGTCAAGTCCCGCTGCCATCATGAGCAGCTTCTATGATGGTTGTTGAGCAGGGCAATGTTTTGTTCGCTTTGTCAATTGTCATGTGGCAACAATTCGTTCTAGATTATTGTTTTGTTTCTTATGTTTCTTGTACATGTGATGATTTGCAGGTAGCAGCTGCTTGGCGGTGGACAGGGCAAGATGTCTGGCAATGTGAGTTGCTCCTACTCGTAGTTCTTTTTGTCTGTAGAGAAGCTAGTGTGGTGCATTTGAGGATTTTGATCTGATCTTCTGCTTGTTATGACGCGTAGCCTGCAGGTGTGGATAACACTTTCCGTAGGAAATTTGATAAGGAGGAGTACTTGGAGCGAGCTCGACAGAGAGAGCGGGATGAGAAGGTCCTCCACGATGTCCTACTGTTTTTTTGAGAAGTAAACATAATCATATTCATATTAATACGTCTCTCTTGTTCAATACAGTGCTAACATTTGTTCTGTCTTTGTCCCTTGGTTATGCAGGATGAAGCCCGGAGAGGCAAGGGTATGCACTCCGTCTAAAGTTATTAATTCTATTAAATCTGTAGCCTTACTGTTATGATCATGCAGTACTGAATTATTTCCTCTACAAACGTCAGACAGGGGCCCTCCTGTGCAAAGACAGCCTTTGAAGCATAGGGATTATGAAGTTGATCTTGAGTCTCGTCTTGGTAAAACCCAGGTTTGTCAGATCATTTAGGTTTCAAATAATGTTTCTTATTATGTTTTTCCATGTTTTGTCATTGTTGTATACTTGTATAACATGTGAACCCAATTGGGTGTGATTCCTTGATTTCTTCTTATGTATATCTGTAATGCCTCGCGTGGTGCATTTTGAAGTTTCTTATTTAGGTTAATTTGCAACCTAGTATCTGAGACTTCATGTTTATGCTTGATTTGAATTATTGGATGTTGATTTGTGGGTATTGGGTGTTTTAGTATGTCATGGCATTGTATGTTCTTTATGCTGTTATTTTCCCAGAGTCTGTCAAACAGCCGTATATGCTTACTGTTGTGTTTGACAGTTGTAGACAGACACCATACTAAATTAACTCAAAATCATCTATGTCAGTATATATATTGAAAGAAAGTAGTGAGTCCCCCTTCAGCTAAGATCGTTAAGAATTGGATGCTTTATTTGCATAACATTTTAGTTATGGTACGGTTTACCATGTTCGTGATGTTTGTTTATCTTGTCCTCATAAAATTTGAATTTTAGTCGATCAAGGGCCAAAAAGGATACAAATGTCATCATGACATTTCATTGTTCATCCGACCTTACCAATCAAGGAGATGCGCCCTTGTATATATAGTCAGAATACAGAAAATGTACTCAACAATATATATGCAGTTTCTGTGCATATACTATAATGTTGCCATGGCTAGTCTTAATTTGACGCTTTCTGCAATTCTTAACCCAGCCATGTTTCAGTTTCTGAAAACTGCATCTGCATCCATGCGCCCTGGTGACATATAATTTGGCCTGTAATGAACCTGCTGAAATGAAAGTGGGGAGGGTTCCCTGACTTTTCTTGTAAATTTGGGGAAGCTGAACTGAGACGTTGTCAGTATCTTGCTCCCTGTTGCATTTGTGTTGGATGTCCAATCATTCCATGACGTCCACTTTGGAAAGCAAAAAAGATTAATTGCATCTTGCATTGCTTGGATACATATATATATTGAATTCGAACCACAAACACAATCCAAACATCTTGCATTGCTAGCACGGTTATGATTGGAGTGCTGAGCGAGCAACTAGCTTGTAGTTTTGATCGGATGGATTCAGAGCCTCAGGTGCTGGAGCAGAGAGTTGTTGTGAAGGCCCTTGACCCTGTAGCGCCGGACCAGTTCCGCCATTGTGGTGCTCCTGTACCGTGCCTCGCCGTCGGTGACAATTGGCTGTAGCACTCTCGTGGACGTGGCCGCGCCCTGCCGCCGGAAGAAGCAGGCCATGAAGACGCGAGGCCCAACACTCTTGGCCACCACGCGGTGCTCCACGCTCCTGAACTTGCCGTTGGAGACAAGCCGCAGGAAGTCGCCGACGTTCACCACCAGCGCGCCCGCCACCGCCGGCACGTCCACCCACATGACATCTGACTTCTTGTCATCTTCCTGTAGTCCGTCGACGAGCACCTGGAGTCCGCCCAGAGCGTCCTGGAGGACCACGGTCAGGGAGCAGGGGTCAGAGTGGGCGGTGATGCCCAACGTCACGTGCGGCTCTGGGCAGGATGGGTAATAGTGGCTAGCGAGCCCCTCCAGGCATGCAGCGTCCTCCTCTAGGTGCTCATGGCGGAGGCCCAGTGCCTCCGTCAACAGCTTGAGCAGGGTGCGGCCCAGCTGCTGCACCAGCCTCGTGTACTTGGGCGTGATGGTCCTGCACGCGGGCGGTATCTCCTCAGGCAGTGTCGGCTCTGGCGCCGTCTCCATAAAAATGTGTCGTGCCAGTTGGCGGCTGGCGACCGGAACAGGTCGAAGTTGCTCTGGTACCTCACGCGCCGGCGAGAGTCCCGGCTGTAGTAGGGCGCCTTGGCCTCCGCCGGCTCCTTGTGAAAGCCCCGCAACGCTGCAAACATCTCTGACATGGCCGCCTTGGGCACGCCAGGGTTCACCACCTGGAAGAAGCCCACCATCTCCGCGGCTGCCTTCACGGCGGCGACCAGCTCAGCTCGCTCGGATGGTGTAGTAGTAGTAGTGGCACCCACGGCAGCCGCGAGATCGAAGACCGGGATGGTGAAGTGGTGCTCATGATCTGCATGCAAATGGTCGAGGGGGAGGGGGTGGTGGAAGATGGAGGGAATGGTGGTGACGCCGTGTCGACGAGGCCCTTGACGCCGGCCTTGGTGTTGTCGAAGGCCTTAAGGGCACGAAAGCGATCAGAGTCGGAGGCCATCAATTGTTGGACTACTCCACTGGATGAGTATTGCTGCTCCTTTAAAGGAACTCTGGGCCGGTGCAAATCGAAAAGCTCGACCCACTATATATTAATTCTCTGCATTACCTATCTCTTCTCAACTGCTATGCAAGAGACAACCTAACTTGCAGTTCTTTATGTAATCATCGCGGTGGTTGATCCATTATTGTTTCTTTATCATTTTCTGAAAAGAAAAAGAAATCATGGTTTCCCTGTCAAAGACCAGGCTCGAATGGTAAATTCACTAGTTCGAGTTAGCCAAATAAGAATAATATAATAGCCAAGGCCTTACGAAGAGCGGACTTTTATAGTGTTCTGTAAGGGTGTGGCTAGGTTGACTTTACTGGTGAACTCCTTTGAGTAGTACTGCCGCTGTGCTGTATTACTATATACTAGGAGTCTAGGGCAATGATTAACAGTTTGATATTACCAGCACATGACTAGGACAATGATTAACAGTTTGATATTACCAGCACCTGATTAGAAGTATGAATGAGCATTGCAAAAGATGAGCAACTTAAGTCTATGTATGAATGTTTTATTTGTATAGGTGGCTCGGTTTGGTCATTTACTCATTTTTCATCGATAAGCTGTTTTTTTAGTTCGCTATAAAACAATCTGTATAGATAAAATAGACTGTCTATTACGTAAATGTATAACTAACCATATTATTTTGCCTCCTTTTCAGGTGGTAACCCCAATCGCACCTTTGAGTCAGCAGGTTTGTCCCAAAATCTCACAGGGCTTGTTATTTTAGATAAGAAATGGCAATGTTTGTAAAATACTAAAATTTCCACTTTGGCTTACTTGATAGACATTCTGCCAGAGTATGTGATTCCTTGTTGTTTGTTCGTTGTACTTGAGAACTCTGTGGGGTCTTAATTCAGAAGACCTGTTGTATGTGTTGTTCTTTAGATATCGGTCTCATGTTTCCACAATCAGTCATTACTCACTAGTGTTTGATTCATCACTTGCTTGATCTTCTTTAACATACCAATACATGATATTTAGAACAATACTATTGCTACATAATTTATCTTGCTTGCCATTGGATTGGAGGATGATGCAAATATTAATGATTAACTAGATACTGTTCATGCTCAGTTTATCTCACAAAAGCTTGTTCTCAGTTTACCAACTTTCTGGCAGGCTGGATACTACTGTTCAGTATGTGAGTGTGTTGTTAAAGATTCAGCCAACTATTTAGATCATATAAATGGCAAGAAGCGTAAGTACCTGCAAACTCTATTTTATGTTCAGTTGGTCTAGCAAACTTGCCTATCACCAGTTTCATGTTTTATGGTTTGAACATTTGACAGATCAGCGAGCATTGGGCATGTCTATGCGTGTTGAAAGGGCATCACTCGAACAGGTAAAAAGAAATTGAAGCTTGTCCTTTGGACCCGAGTCCATCTAATAATTAAAATCATTATTCATCATGTGTTGGTTATTTCGTTGGTTTATCATCTCAAATAAAAAATGAAAATCTTCGAGTTATCTAAGCCAAGTGGACAGCTGCTTGCATGGTTACCTTCCATATGTTTCGATGTTAGTAACCCTTTCTGCCCGCAGGTCCAAAAACGGTTCGAGGCACTTAAGAAGAGGAAGGACCCAGCCAGCTTCAGTGAACAAGGTGATCCAATGCGAAAACATCATCTAGGATGTCATTTCTCCTCTATTCATTGTCCACAGAATTGTCTACCAGATTGCTGTCTGAAATTTAAAATCGGCCTCTTGGCCTTTTCTTCAGATTTGGATGAGAGAATATGGAAACAGGAGCAAGAGGAGGAGGAGAAGAAGCGTCAACGCAGAGAAAAGAAGAAAGAAAAGAAGGTATGTAATTTCCTGTTTCTACTAGGTGTTTTCCGTCGAACACGAGACTTGCAGTCTGCCAGTTTACTGAGCTGTTGAGAATTGTAATGACATGGTATAATTTGGTTTCAGAAAGAGCAGGCTGGCCAGAATGAACCTGAGGACATCGATCCTGATGTTGCTGCTATGATGGGCTTTGGCGGGTTCGGCACCTCTTCAAAGAAGTGAAAAATTGCTGCTTCAGGTGGCGTCATTCCTTCCGTTGGTCTGTGGCTGCCTGCTGAAGACGTCTACCTGGATGTCAGCATAGGTCAGACACAGCTCTGATGCAGAGCCGCAGTGTTGTGATTAGTGCACTAACGCCTACCTGATAATGCCAGCGAAAGGATACTTAATGCTGTAACAATTCAGCTTCTGTAATTTGTGACCGTGATCATTTGTGAGAAATGAGATGACTAATTCGTCTAGATGCTGCTGTATCATTTGAGAGGCATTTTATCTTTGAGAAATGAGACAACTAATTCCGTAATTCGTCTACACGCTGTTGTATCAGCTTGCGAGAAAAGCAAATGCTCTGTTTGCAGGTTCTTGTCTTATTCTCCCGTATTCTCCATTTTGGAAAATAAAAAGAAAAATAAGTTTGCCCTCATCCTAAAATAAGTGTCTCAATTTTAGTATAATTTTATATTAAAGTTAATATAAAATGAAGACATTTATTTTGAGACGGAGGGAATACGATAGCAGCACACTCTTCCTGCACGCCGCGCGCGGTTCAAGCCACCAGTTAATCCAACCGGATGTGCTACCTCTTTGTCTACATATATGAGCATCTCCACTCGTCTCCTTACGGTGCCCTTTTTTAGCACCGGCAACGAAAAATCGGTCCAGCGGCGCCTCGAGTCCTCGTTTATTGTTGGTTTGGCCTGAAATAAAGCCGGCAAATCTGAGCCGAACGCAGCCATCCGAAGGGCGCCGGCCGAAGCGAAAAGGCGCGTGGGCCTGCTCTGTCGGCAACAGACATGCCTATTCCCGCCGCTTTTCCCCCTTTCCCTCCATTTCCTCGTTGCTTCCCTCCTTCTGCCCCGCCGCTCCCGCCCTTCTCCTCCCGCTCCTGCCATCCGACCGCCATGCCGCCGGAGAAGTATTGGGCCCCTCACCCCGTCGCCGCTGCCGATTCCACCCAGCCAAAGCAGAGGAAGCCGAGGGCGCCGATGGCAAGACCACCGGGCGTGTCCAACGTCGAGTGGAGGGTGGATGTTTAGCGCCCGGAGGCTGTCACAACCGACCGGCGGAACAGGCTCATCGTCAAGAAGGCTAGGGACGCGGCAGCGGCGGAGCAGGCGGAGGCGTCTCACGCGGAGATGATGGATCCGCCCGGCCACTACCCACAAGCTACGTGGGGGAGCCCACAGAGCGTCGCGTCGCCGGCCAACTTCTTGCCGCCGCCCCCTGGGTACGCGCCCTCGCCTGGCTACTCCGACGGTGACACACATGGCGGTTTCAACCCCAACATTACCTTCCCGCATGGCGCACCGCCGCATGCCTCTCCCTCCGGCTTGAACCCCGACCAGCGCACTCCCTCCCCCGCGTTCACCGCTAGGCTCCACACCCAGCACAACTACTCGCCGCCGGTGTACTCAGCCTCGTCGACGCGGCCTCTGCGTCGGGGCGCCCTACCCTTTGCACAAGCCACCGACGCCGACATGGATGAGATCATCACGAGCAGCCCGGTCGCCGCCGCCTCCTGCCCTGGATTCCATCCGCAAGACGAAACGACGGACACAGCCGCCGACATGGATGAGGAGCTCGATGATGCCGAGGAGCGGGAGGAGGAAGGGCAGGCGGAGGAGGAGATGGAGCCGGCGCCTGCGACGAAAGAGAGAAAGAAGAAGCGGGCGACCAGTGCCAGGCCGGGCGAGCCACGTGTCAAGTGGACGTCCAAGGAAGACGAGTGCCTCACCGAAGCATGGAAGACCGTCAGCATCGACCCGATCACCAGCGCGAATCAGAACGCCGACACGTACTAGAGACGGATCAAAACGACGTTCGATGAGCGCAAGCTGGTCGACCCCTACTTCGCCACCATCCACATGGAGCGCGGCTACAAGGTTGTGACGAACTATTGGGCGATCATCCAGGCGCCCTGCAACAAGTGGCATTGGATCGTTGAGGAGATCGCGGCTCGCCCGAGAAGCGGCGCCAACGTCGAGGGTCAGGTATGTCTAGCCGCTGGCTCACTTATTTCGCCATGTATGTCGCCGACACTTGTTCTTCGGCTGTGCAGATGGTTCAGATTCAACATGTATCACCAGGACAACAGCGACCAAGAGACCAAGTTCCTTCATGCGTTCTCCTGGATCGAGTCGTGCGAGAAGTGGAGGGAGGTCTGGCTCACCCTCGCCAAGGCCAAGGAGACGTACAAGCCAGACGCGCCTACCCAGGGGCAACGGATGGGCGCCCTGATGGCAACAAAAGAGCCAAGACGGCGAGGGACACGACACCCGATGCTGAACGACTTCAGTCATTGATCAAGTAGTGCATCACCGACGCCAAGAACAGCACCACAAAGAGGAAGGAGAAATCCGACACGTGGTGGTCGGCATTGATGATGAAGCAGGACATGAAGCTCGACCTTTGAAAGCACATTTGCTCCCTGGGTGGTTTTGGTAATTAATGACAACATACTTTGTGGTTGGACTAATACTTTTATCAAGTATGTTTCAGGAAACCCAATCACATTGGTATGGCAAGATGATTGAAGAAGTGGACCCCTCAAATGCTAAGGCAAGCATTGGCAAAAAGCTCAAGACTCTATTTTTGGTTTAGTGATCAAAGATCACATTGAGTCCATAGGAAAAGCCAATACTATTAAAAGGGGATGAGGTTGTGTTGATGATCTGGTTGCTCAAAGTGCTTAGTGATTTAGCTCCTTCAACTATCAGCACCTTTCACTACCAAACACACTCATAAGTAATCTCGGACAAACCGATTCTTTCAAATCAGTCCCACCGAGATGAACCACTTCAGCCATATTCCAAAACCCTAGAAAAATCGGTCTTACCGAGTTTGAGATCGGTCTCACCGAAACTGAACTGCCAACCTTCTGTAACCACTTCACATCATATCGGAATATCCGAGTTTGCATTATCGGTCTCACCGAAATGGGCAAGGTTCTGTCTTGACTCAAATCGGTCTCACCGATAATTCATTTTCGGTCTAACCGATTCTGGCATGTTCCTGCTCTTTCTCAAATCGGTCCATCCGAGTTTTCTTTCTCGGTCTCACCGAAATCTCCAACGTTCATATCAGAAACACTTTCGGTCTCACCGAGATGGTATTTTCGGTCCCACCGAAAATCCCAACGTTCACTATATTTGAACTTTCGGTCTAACCGAGTTTTCACTTCGGTCTGACCGAGATTGGTCAAATGTGTGTGTAACGGTTGGATTTTGTGTGGAGGCTATATATACCCCTCCACCCCCTCCTCATTCGTGAGGAGAGCCATCAGAAAGTACCACCACTTCTACCACACACTTTCTGAGAAGTGAACCACCTACCCTTGTGTTGAGATCAAGCCATTCCATTCCTACCATATGAAACTTGATCTCTAGCCTTCCCAAGTTGCTTTCCACTCAAATCTTTCTTCCACCACAGTCATATCAGTGAGGAGAGTTGAGTGTTGGGGAGTTTATCACTTGAAGCACAAGAGCAAGGAGTTCATCACCATCAACACCGTCTATTACCTTTTGGGGGGTGGTGCCTCCTAGATTGGTTAGGTGTCGCTTGGGAGCCTCCGTCATGATGTGGAGTTGAACCAAGAAGTTTGTAAGGGCAAGGAGATCGCCTACTTCGTGAAGATCTACCCCGAGTAAGGCTAGTCCTCCGTGGGCGTAGGCCGTGATGGAATAGACAAGGTTGCTTCTTCGTGGACCCTTCGTGGGTGGAGCCCTCCGTGGACTCGCGCAGCCGTTACCCTCCGTGGGTTGAAGTCTCCATCAACGTGGATGTACGATAGCACCACCTATCGGAACCACGACAAAAATCTCCGTGTCACCAAACTGCGTTTGATCTTCTCCATCTCCATTTACTATATATGCAATTTACTTTCCGCTGCCCATACTCTAGAATTGCATGTGTAGTATGTTACTTGACTTGATCTTACTTGCAAAACTGCCAAAAATCTGTCCTTGATAAAAGACAGAAATTTTATCTTGTCAAGTAGTCTAATCACCCCCCCTCTAGACCTACTTCTTCGATCCCACAATTGGTATCAGAGCCTTGGTCTCCATTGCTTTGGTTTACACACCATTGGAGGAAGATGGACGTGTCTACGGATGGGAGTGTTAGCCATAGAGTGCCTGTTCTTGATGGAAGGTTTTATAACTCTTGGAGGTCTGAAATGCTTAGTATCTTTAAGGTGTACAATTTGTGCAAATATGTTAAGACCCCCTATGTGCCTCCTGTTGATCCCTTGCACCCTACCATGGATGAAGAGCTTGATTTGCTTCGTAACCTTAGAACTGTGAATCTTATCATCAGAGGGTTACCTGATGACTTGCTTAATCTTGTTACAAATTTTGAGTGTGCCTATGCTATGTGGAAATTCTTGGAAGAACTTTATCCGGACTACTCTATGAGAGGTCTTGATGAAATTCTACACAAGACTATTGAATTTGATAGGTTGCACCCCAATGATCCTAACTTTGATAAATGCTTCTTTGAGCTTCGTGATCTTATGAAAAAGAAGGGTGATCCCGGTCTTATCAATATTAGAGTTAGAAATGCTCTTGCATTGCATTCCGAAGATTATTATTCCATTGACCAAACTAATGCAAATACTTATCAAATTGACCTAGGTGTTGATGATGAACAATCTATGGGTCAATATGATGATGAGCATGAGCATGATGATGATTACTCTGATTCGGACACCGAGCTAGACAAAGTCATGAAGAGTCTCAATCTCATGGCAAATATGAGAGACTACTTGTCTGGTGGAAAAGAGTGGATTCTTGATAGTGGATGCACCGATCACATGACCGGAGACAAAGACATGTTTCGAGAGCTTGCAAAGAACGATGGTCCACGCAAGTATGTGACTTTTGGAGACAACTCCAAGGGTAAGGTACTTGGCCTTGGTAAGGTGGCCATATCTCATGATAGCTCAATTCAAAATGTCATGCTTGTTGAATCTCTTGGATACAATTTACTTTCCGTGTCTAGACTAGCTGACTTTGGTTTCAATGTGCTATTCACCAAAGTAGATTGCCAAGTCTTTCGTCGTGATAATCAAAACATGGCCTTTACCGGTATCCGTAGAGGTGATCTATATATTGTTGATTTCACTAAGAAAGCCCAACCTAGAGCTTGTTTCATTGCTAAATCCTCTAAAGGTTGGTTATGGCATAGAAGGCTAGGACATGTTGGTATGCGTAATTTAGACAA
>LR738715.1:56205515-56223702 GCA_902687465.1 Secale cereale
ATAGACTTTGTAGTGCTTGTCAAGCAGGAAAACAAGTTGGTGGAAGTCATCCCGTGAAAAACATCATGACCACTAGGAGACCGCTTGAGCTTCTTCATATGGATCTCTTCGGTCCCAATGCTTACAAAAGCCTTGGTGGTAACTCCTTTGGTCTAGTTATAGTTGATGATTATTCCAGATTTACGTGGGTATTTTTCCTTGATGATAAATCGCAGGTTCAGAGGATCTTCAAGACCTTTGCCAAAAAGGCCCAAAATCAATTTGAGGTGAAGATCAAGAAAGTTCGGAGTGACAATGGAACGGAGTTCAAGAACGCCAATGTAGACTCTTTTCTCGATGAGGAAGGAATTCTACATGAGTTCTCGGCTACGTACACTCCTCAACAAAATGGAGTTGTTGAGAGGAAGAACCGAACGCTCATAGAGATGGCAAGAACAATGCTTGATGAATACAAGACACCGAAGCACTTTTGGGGAGAAGCCGTCGAGACAGCTTGTCATGCCATCAACAGGCTTTATCTTCATAAGCTCCTTGGCAAGACATCATACGAGCTTCTCACCGGTAACAAACCCCAAGTGGGATACTTTCGTGTCTTTGGTTCAAAATGCTATATCCTTGATAAGCATCGACGGTCTAAATTTGCTCCTAAGTCTCATGAAGGCTTTCTTCTTGGTTATGGATCAAACTCCCACACCTACCGTGTCTACAATAATTTCACCCGAAAGGTTGAAGAGACGGTAGATGTGAAGTTTGATGAATCTAATGGCTCGCAAGTAGAGCAAATGCCTATTGATGTAGGAGACAAGGACCCATCGGAAGCAATCCAAGATTTATCTATCGGGAAGATCCGTCCCATGGAGGTGAAGGAGAGTACCTCATCTACATATGTGGAGCCATCTACCTCACAGAGAAATGAACCTCAAGGCAACATGGAGGCCTCCACAAGTGGAACTCACCAAGATGAGGAAATGCAACAAGAAGATCCACCACAACCTCCTTCTCCACCACCTCAAGACAACACCAACAACAATGAAGAAGAAGAAGAAGAAGAGGAAGATGAAGATGACGAGGAAGCTGAGCCACAACATCAACAAAAGCTATCCCGAGTTCGAGCAAGAGTCAAGAAGAATCATCCCGTGGAACAAATGATGAACGACATCAACTCCGGGAGAATTACTCGCTCTAAAACTCGCTTAGCTAACTTTTGTGAGCATTACTCATTTATCTCTAGTATTGAACCTATGAAGGTAGAAGAAGCACTTAAAGACCCGGATTGGGTGAACGCTATGCACGAAGAACTACACAACTTCGAGAGGAACAAGGTGTGGACTTTGGTAGAGAAGCCCAACGATGATCAAAACATCATTGGAACCAAATGGGTGTTTCGCAACAAGCAAGATGAAGATGGACAAGTCATCCACAACAAGGCTCGTCTCGTAGCTCAAGGTTACACACAAGTCGAAGGTATGGACTATGGTGAGACCTATGCCCCCGTTGCTAGACTTGAGTCCATTCGCATTCTTCTTGCCTATGCCAATCACCATGATATTACTCTCTATCAAATGGACATCAAAAGTGCTTTCCTAAATGGTGAAATTGAGGAGGAAGTATTTGTTAAACAACCTCCCGGTTTTGTGAATCCCAAAAAGCCTAATCATGTTTACAAGTTGCATAAAGCTCTTTATGGTCTTAAACAAGCCCCTAGAGCTTGGTACAAATGCTTAACTAGCTTTCTTCTTGAAAAAGGCTTTGAGATTGGAAAGATTGACTCAACGCTGTTCACAAAAAGGGTTAATGGTGAACTATTTGTGTGCCAAATATATGTTGATGATATTATCTTTGGTTCAACTAACCCCCATTTTAGCAAGAAGTTTGGACAGCTCATGTCGGAGAAGTATGAAATGTCCATGATGTGTGAACTCAAATTTTTCCTTGGGTTGCAAATCAAGCAATCTAAGGAGGGTACTTTTGTCTCACAAACAAAGTATACCAAGGATCTCTTCAAGAAGTTCAACATGCAAGAAAGCAAAGGTATGAGTACCCCCATGCCTACTAGTGGACATAATGACTTGACAAAAGATGGAGAACCCGTTGATCAAAGGGTTTACCGTTCTATGATTGGTTCTCTACTATATCTTTGTGCTTCTCGTCCTGACATAATGTTGAGTGTATGCATGTGTGCGCGATATCAAGCAGCCCCTAAAGAATGTCATCTTAAAGCTGTTAAAAGGATAGTGAGATACTTGATACACACACCAAACTTTGGCATTTGGTATCCTAAGAGGGCCTCTTTCGATCTTGTTGGCTATTCCGACTCGGACTATGCCGGTGACAAGGTTGATAGAAAGTCAACTTCGGGTACGTGTCAATTCCTTGGTCGATCCCTTGTATCTTGGTCCTCCAAGAAACAAAATTCGGTATCATTATCCACTGCCGAAGCAGAATATATTGCTGCTGGTTCGTGTTGTGCTCAATTGCTATGAATGACACAAACGCTTAAAGATTATGGGATACATGTGAGACGTGTTCCATTGCTTTGTGACAATGAGAGTGCAATCAAGATTGGACACAATCCTGTGCAACACTCTCGAACAAAGCATATTGAAGTTCGTCACCATTTTATTCGTGATCATATTGCCAAGGGTGATATTAATCTTAAGCATGTTCGTACTGACAAACAACTTGCTGATATCTTTACAAAACCTCTTGATGAGAAAGTGTTTTGTCGCTTAAGGAGTGAGTTGAACATCATTGATGCTTCAAACTTGGAGTGATAACTCCTTTGATGCATGCAAGGCTTGAGCCTCCTGACTAATCCTTGATATTTCTCTTATGATGATGATCATATGTCTTGGACACATTTGCCTCCTTGTATTGCATCTAACTCTTTGCAGGTACTTGGATGATCTACATTCCACAAGATTACCACACACTCAAATCATGAGTAATCTTGTCATTGACCAAGTATCTAGCCCTTTGGGATGTTGAGTTCAAGGAACAAAATTCTACATATCCTTTTTGACACCTTATACATCTAGTATTTCACTCTTGTCATCTTGGATATTCTTGAGTATTTCCTTGCTTGCCTAACCCATGTAGGAAGATGAACTACACAAGTAGAAAAGGCGCTCCAACTTCACATTCTATGAGCACCTACATCAAGTTCACCTACATGAGCAAAGCATCAACAAGCCCAAGGTATGTTCTTCACATCTTTGAGGAGCTTTGCTCAAAGTCATGAGTACAAGCAGCTTCATAAGATGTGATCACATCAAATGCTTAATCGAAAAATGGCAACCCCATTTTTGAGCTTAAACGATGAGTATGACCTATGATCAAATGTCTTCATTTGACTCCTAAGTCAATATACTCAAACATAGGTGACTTTGTCGCCGACCTTTATCTAGATGAAGTACATATGCTTTTGGAGTTTTTCTGTTATGTTCTCTCATTGAGTTTTCTTTAAAAAAAAAAAAAAACTTCATCTAGAATTTCTTTTAATTTCTTTTCTTATGATTCCTTCTGGAAATCCTTTTATGGCTCTGATAAATTCCTTGAAAATCTTTTACAAATTCATTACAAATCCTTTGAAACATCCCTCGCAGAGTGAGCTGGATTATTTCTGTGTTTCCTTGGATTTATCTTCCAGGACATCACCTTCTGCAGCTCCACTCAGTCTTAAATCTTAAAGAGGGAGAGGACTCAAATTTGGACTCAAATTGTTTCTCTGAATGATTCTATTTGCCCTGTTGTGATTCTTAAGGATCCCATTTCTTCCTTTATTTCTTTCTTTCCATCTTTCCTGTCCTACCTAGTTTGCTGTCCTTTTCGGCACTTGATGTCAAAGGGGGAGAGAACTTAGGGGGAGTAGGGGAAGTAGAGAAGACTTAGGGAAGAAAAGCAATCTTATCTTAAGGGGAGAGAATCACATCAAAGCTTTGTCGTATTTTACATTGGACATTACAATTAGCATCTTTCTTTTGATTTTGCTTCACACCCCTTGTTCCTACAATTGGTATCTTTCTCACAATTGGTATCTCATGGAATCTTTTAGTTTAAGGGGAGAAGACTTAGAGGAATCTTCACAATTGATATCCTATGAAAAGCAAAATCTCTCAGAGTTCATTGAAAATCTTTTAGCTTCGGAGACATGTTTGCTGATTCAAGCTTGTGCTCAATATGAGACACTCTTTATACATGTCCTCCCTGGCTTGGTACTCTTGATGTTCTTGCAGTTGGTTGAAGGAATACTCTTGTGTTATCTAACCTTGTTTTCTCGAGTTTATCCCTTCAGGAACAATGTCAAGGAACCTCAAGGTAAGTATATGCATCTTGCAGAATGTACATGATGGTGACTTGCTTGTAAATACTTGTTTGCAAGAAATCACCATGCACATATGCATTATCACTCACTTCCCTTCTCTTCTGCTCTGATGCATATAGCCAAGCTGCATGTAGCACATCTTGCTTATCTCTCTTGTGTGCTTGTGGTAGTCCAAAACCATAATCTATGAAAATCTTGCACACTTGTAGGGGGAGCTTGTGTACTACATGCTTGTCAAAGCTTTCATGATAATCATGTCTTTCTTTCAATAAGCTTTGATGTCTCGTTCAATATAATTTCAGTGTGTTGCCATCAATTACCAAAAAGGGGGAGATTGAAAGCACATTTGCTCCCTGGGTGGTTTTGGTAATTAATGACAACATACTTTGTGGTTGGACTAATACTTTTATCAAGTATGTTTCAGGAAACCCAATCACATTGGTATGGCAAGATGATTGAAGAAGTGGACCCCTCAAATGCTAAGGCAAGCATTGGCAAAAAGCTCAAGACTCTATTTTTGGTTTAGTGATCAAAGATCACATTGAGTCCATAGGAAAAGCCAATACTATTAAAAGGGGATGAGGTTGTGTTGATGATCTGGTTGCTCAAAGTGCTTAGTGATTTAGCTCCTTCAACTATCAGCACCTTTCACTACCAAACACACTCATAAGTAATCTCGGACAAACCGATTCTTTCAAATCAGTCCCACCGAGATGAACCACTTCAGCCATATTCCAAAACCCTAGAAAAATCGGTCTTACCGAGTTTGAGATCGGTCTCACCGAAACTGAACTGCCAACCTTCTGTAACCACTTCACATCATATCGGAATATCCGAGTTTGCATTATCGGTCTCACCGAAATGGGCAAGGTTCTGTCTTGACTCAAATCGGTCTCACCGATAATTCATTTTCGGTCTAACCGATTCTGGCATGTTCCTGCTCTTTCTCAAATCGGTCCATCCGAGTTTTCTTTCTCGGTCTCACCGAAATCTCCAACGTTCATATCAGAAACACTTTCGGTCTCACCGAGATGGTATTTTCGGTCCCACCGAAAATCCCAACGTTCACTATATTTGAACTTTCGGTCTAACCGAGTTTTCACTTCGGTCTGACCGAGATTGGTCAAATGTGTGTGTAACGGTTGGATTTTGTGTGGAGGCTATATATACCCCTCCACCCCCTCCTCATTCGTGAGGAGAGCCATCAGAAAGTACCACCACTTCTACCACACACTTTCTGAGAAGTGAACCACCTACCCTTGTGTTGAGATCAAGCCATTCCATTCCTACCATATGAAACTTGATCTCTAGCCTTCCCAAGTTGCTTTCCACTCAAATCTTTCTTCCACCACAGTCATATCAGTGAGGAGAGTTGAGTGTTGGGGAGTTTATCACTTGAAGCACAAGAGCAAGGAGTTCATCACCATCAACACCGTCTATTACCTTTTGGGGGGTGGTGCCTCCTAGATTGGTTAGGTGTCGCTTGGGAGCCTCCGTCATGATGTGGAGTTGAACCAAGAAGTTTGTAAGGGCAAGTAGATCGCCTACTTCGTGAAGATCTACCCCGAGTAAGGCTAGTCCTCCGTGGGCGTAGGCCGTGATGGAATAGACAAGGTTGCTTCTTCGTGGACCCTTCGTGGGTGGAGCCCTCCGTGGACTCGCGCAGCCGTTACCCTCCGTGGGTTGAAGTCTCCATCAACGTGGATGTACGATAGCACCACCTATCGGAACCACGACAAAAATCTCCGTGTCACCAAACTGCGTTTGATCTTCTCCATCTCCATTTACTATATATGCAATTTACTTTCCGCTGCCCATACTCTAGAATTGCATGTGTAGTATGTTACTTGACTTGATCTTACTTGCAAAACTGCCAAAAATCTGTCCTTGATAAAAGACAGAAATTTTATCTTGTCAAGTAGTCTAATCACCCCCCCCTCTAGACCTACTTCTTCGATCCCACAACCTTCTCAGGACCAACATCGCCACGAAGAAGAGGAACACCAACCTGGCATTCTTGATGGCGGCAGACATGTCGACGATGGACGAGCAGGTCAAGGCGTGGTATCTATCAAAGCGCGGCCTCATCTTGAACTAGATGCCTGGGCCAGCGTCGACCACTGCCCCAACGCCCACGCCGACAGCAATGCCGATGCCCAGCCCGAGCGATGAAGCGGTGCCTACACTGACCACTAGCCCGAGCACAGAAACCACACCGACGCCGAGCACGCTTGCATCCACGCAGACCCCGGCCAGTCCCACGCTGGAGGAGCCCGCCGTTTGATGCGCTCTGTGTCTATGCTTTCTTCCTTTTGATCGTCGAACTTTCAGGCATTTCTGATTGCCGAACTGTGGCATGATGATGGCCGACTTGTGGCATGGAGATCGCCGAACTTATTGCGTTTTTTGCAGCGGGGAAGACAAGTTTGATTTATTGGGCGTCTGGGGCGCGGCTGGGAACTCGATCGCCCCTAGGGCGAAAAACCGCCGACGCAAACACGAAAACACATTCGCCGGGTGCGCTGGGGGGGCCAAATGAGTGGAGATGCTCGGGAGCAGGCGAGCGCGAGTGTGAAGCTAGTTTTAGTTCCCCGGTTTATATCTCAAGGTCTAGTTGGGATTCGAGACTTTTTTTAAACGGAGGTGATTCTCCTCATATGTTAATTAAGAAGAGTATATAATTTTTGTTACAAGCCCTAAACTACTTAGGACTCACTCTTCTAGTACAATAGTGCCCATTTTTTTCTATGGTAAAACCCAAAGTTCAATTTCACATCTAATGTTGTTGAGCAGGATTGTTGTTGGTGTATTCTTGTGCTGAAAGACGTGGGTGTTCTGCCCATTCCAAATGGTCCAACCGACACGAATTGTAAGGGACTCCATGGCCTTCCCGTTGGGCGTGCTGTCGTCACATCTCTTCAACCACCAATCACTATCGGAGTCCTCTAGATGCCAACCTAAGTATCGAATTCAATCAATTGCAGTCAGTCATTCACCATGTTCCAAGGACGGAGCGTGAACTGACATTTGTAGAAGAGGTGTGGCCTGGATTCTTGGACTTGCTTGCAAAGTGGGCAAATGTCGCAGTTAGGCCATCCTTGCTTGGCCAGTCGGTCGGCGGTCTAACTATGGTCTTGGTTAGCCAACCAAGAGAAGAACTTGATCTTGAGAGGGCCCACGCTTTCCATATCTTGTAATCCATTGGAGAGTAGACTATTCCCAAGAAATGGGCCTTGTAGGCGGAGGCCGCGGGTAGTGCCCACTGTTCGTGTATTTCCACACAATATCGTCTTCAACATGCTCATCAAGGTGGAAGCCTTGAACGGTCGCCTAGAGGGCCACAAATTGGTGGATATGCTCCATGGTGAAGTTGGCCAAAACTTTGACATTGGCAACCCAAGGCCCATTATCGAGAGTCTCTCTTACCTTCAATTTTTGTGCGATGAAGCCTCAAAAATGAGTGGAGCTATGTCCTTAGGGTTCTGGTTGCTAATCCATGAAGCCTCCCAAAAGGGGATTCTTTCTCTGTTCCCTACGATGATGGTGGTGGATGCGTACAAGAGGTTGAGGTCATGTTCATCGCAGGGGTTGCCCATGACAACCTGCTACCTCTTGAGCTTGCGTTGTATTCCCTTGAAGAGGAAAGGGAGATGCAGCACAATAGCGTAAGTATTTCCCTCAGTTTTTGAGAACCAAGGTATCAATCCAGTAGGAGACCACGCGTCAGTCCCTCGCACCTGCACAAACAAATAAGAACTTCGCAGCCAACACGATAAGGGGTTTTCAATCCCTTTATGGTCACTTACGAGAGTGAGATCTGATAGAGATGATAGTTATATTTTTGGTATTTTAGGTTTAATAAAACATCAAATAAAAGCGGTAAAAGTAAAGTAGATGTAGATTGATAAGTTGGGAATAGATCCGGGGGCCATAGTTTTCTCTAATGGCTTCTCTCATGATAGCGATATTCTACGGCGGGTAAACAAATTACTGTCGAGCAATTGATAGAAAAGCGAATAATTATGAGACTATCTAGGCATGATCATTGTATATAGGCATCACATCCGAGACAAGTAGACCGACTCCTGCCTGCATCTACTACTATTACTCCACACATCGACCGCTATCCAGCATGCATCTAGTGTATTGAGTTCATACGAACAGAGTAATGCCTTAAGCAAGATGACATGATGTAGAGGGATAAACTCAAGCAATATGATGAAAACCCCATCTTTTTATCCTCGATGGCAACAATACAATACGTGCGTTGCTGCCCCTACTGTCACTGGGAAAGGACACCGCAAGATTGAACCCAAAGCCAAGCACTTCTCCCATTGCAAGAACTATAGATCTAGTAGCCCAAACCAAACCAATAATTCAAAGAGACTTGCAAGGATATTATGAGCACACATAAAAAGTTCAGAGAAGAACCAAATATCTTTCATAGATAACCTTGATCATAAACTCACAATTCATCGGATCTCAACAAACACACCGCAAAAAGAGATTACATCGAATAGATCTCCTCGAAGACCGAGGAGAACTTTGTATTGAGATCCGGAGAGAGAGAGAAGAAGCCATCTAGGTACTAGCTATGGACCCGAAGGTCTGTGGTAAACTACTCACAACTCATGGTGAGGGAGATGATGATGATGATGAAGGCCTCCGTGATGGATCCCCCCTCCCGGAATAGGCTCCAAGATGGGATCTCCACGGGAACAGAAGCTACGGCGGTGGAATTAGGGTTTTCTCTCTGCGTATGGAGTTTCTGGGGTACGTAGGTATACATAGGAAGAAGGAGGGCACCGAGGGCCATGTGGGCCAGCCTCGAGGCAGGGGGGCGCGACCTGAGAAGGGGGGCGCGCCCCAACCCTCGAGGGCTGGCCCCTTACCCCCTGACTTGGTCCTGACGTTTCGTGAGCGTGATTTCCTCCAAAAATATCTCTCACAAAGGTTTCATTCCGTTTGGACTTTGTTTGATATTCCTTTTCTGCAAAACCCTGAAATAGGCAAAAAACAGCAATCTGGACTGGGCCTTTGGGTTAGTAGGTTAGTCCCAAAAATGATATAAAAGTGAATGATAAAGCCCATTAAACATCCAAGACTTCATAAATAATAGCATGGAACAATAAAAAATTATAGATACGTTGGAGACGTATCAAGCATCCCCAAGCTTAATTCCTGCTCATCCTCGAGTAGGTAAATGATAAAGAAAGAATTTTTGATGTGGAATGCTAACCAATATAGTTTATCAATGTAATTCTCTTAATTGTGGCATGAATGTTCAGATCTGAAAGATTCAAGATAAAAGTCTATATTGACATAAGAAATAACAATAATTCAAGCTATACTAACAAAGCTATCATGTCTTCTCAAAATACCATGGCTAAAGAAAGTTATCCCTACAAAATCATATAGTGTTGGCTATGCTCCCTTGTTATCACACTAAAATTTATATTATGCACAACCCCGATTTCAGCCAAGCATTTGTTTTCATGCTCTATCTTTTCAAACCTTTCAACTTTCACGCAATACATGAGCGTGAGCCATGGACATAGCACTATGGGTGGAATAGAGATGGTTGTGGTGAAGAAAAAAAGAGGGAGATAGTCTCACATCGACTAGGCGTATCAACGGGCTATGGAGATGCTCATCAATAGATATCAATGTGAGTGGGTAGGGATTGCCATGCAACAAATGCACTAGAGCTAAATATGAACGAAAGCTCAACAAAAGAAACTAGTGGGTGTGCATCCAACTTGCTTGCTCACGAAGACCTAGGGCATTTGAGGAAGCCCATCTTGGAATATACAAGCCAAGTTCTATAACGAAAATTCCCACTAGTATATGAAAGTGACTAAGCATGAGACTCTCTACAATGAAAAACATGGTGCTACTTTGAAGCACAAGTGTGGAAAAAGATAGTAGCAATTGTCCCTTTTTCTTTTCTTTTTTTAATCTTTGGGCTTTTTTTCTTTCTTTTTGGCCTTTCTCTTTTTTTTTTCTTTTTTTTGCGGAGGGGCTTTATAGATTCAGCCTTTCCTCCCATGGGACAATGCTCTAAAAATGATGATCATCACACTTTCATTACAACACAAAATTACAACTCGATACTACAACAACAAAGTATGACTCTATGTGAATGCCTCCGGCGGTGTACCGGTATGTGCAATGAAACAAGAGTGACATGTATGAAAAGATTATGCATGGTGGCCTTGCCACGAATACGATGTCAACTACATGATCATGCATGGCAATATGACAATATGATGCGTGTCATATGAACGGAACGGTGGAAAGTTGCATGGCAATGTATCTCAGAATGGCTATGGAAATGCCATGATAGGTAGGTATGATGGCTGTTTTGAGGAACAATATGGTGGTTGTTTGGAGGAAGGATATATAGTGGGTTTATGGCACCGGCGAAAGTTGCGCGGTACAAGAGAGGCTAGCAATGGTGGAAGGGTGAGAGTGCGTATAATCCATGGACTAAACATTAGTCATAAGAACTTATATACTTATTGCAAAAAATTGCGAGTCATCAAAACAAAGCAATCAACGCATGCCCCTAGGGGGGAGGTTGGTAGGAGTTAACCATCGCGCGCCCCCGACCTCCACACAAAGGTTGACACTCTACAAATACCTCATGCTTTAACTTAGTCACACAACGGTTCACCATACGTGCATGATACGGGAATCACTAACCTTAACACAAGTATTTCTCAGTTTCATAATAACCCCACTAGCATGACTCTAATATCACTATCCTCATGTCTCAAAACAATTATCAAGCATCCAACATCTCTTTCTATTCAATGCACTTGATGTGATTTTTTTTACTACATTGACATTGGATGTTTATCATGTGAAGACTAGTTTATTTAGCCTAAACACTTTACCATGCTGTTTTAATAGACTCTCAAATAGATCTAAGTGAATCATGAGAGTTCAACAATTTCTACAAAATATTACCACCACCATGTTCTAAAAGATATAAGTGAAGCACTAGAGCAAAAACTATTCAACTCAAAAGATATAAGTGAAGCACATAGAGTGTTCTAACAATTTCTAGACCATATTTAACTCTCTAAAATAGGTGTGTCCAGCAAGGATGATTGTGGCAAACTAACAAGCACAGACTCAAATTATACAAGACGCTCCAAGCAAAACACATAACATGTTGCAAATAAAAATATAGCTCCAAGTATAGTTACCGATGGATGAAGACGAAAGAGGGGATGCCTTCCCGGAGCATCCCCAAGCTTAGGCTTTTTGATTATATTGAATTTACTTGGGGTGCCATGGGCATGCCCAAGCTTAGGCCTTTGCTACTCCTTGTTCCATAGTCCATCAAAGCAATACCCAGAACTTGAAAACTTCACACAACAAAACTTAGACAAAAATTCTCGTGAGCTCCGTTAGTAAGAGAAAGCAAACCACCACTCAAAGGTACAGCAAGGAATTAATTATTTGTTTTTATTGATGTTAAACCTACTGTACTCCAAGTTCTCTATGGTTCATATCCTCCAATATTACTCATAGATGCATCGGAATAAGCAAACAATACACGAAAAACAGAATCTGTCATAGACAGAACAGTCTGTAGTAATATGCAGGGTTCGCCTACTTCTGTAACTCTAAAAAATTCAAACTAAATTGGTAAAGTTGCGCAATTTGTCTACCAATCAGAAGAAAAAAGAATCAACTAAAAATCACGCTCCAGTAAAATCTGAAGACTACTTTAGCGAGCGCTAACGATTCTGTTTTCACAGCAAGATCATATAAACTTCACACAAGTCTTACCAAAGGTTCTACTTGGCACAAATACTAAACAAAACATGAAAACACATCTAATCAGAGGCTAGATGCAATATTTATTCCCTAACAGCAACAAAAACAAAAAACATAAAATTGGGTTGCCTCCCAACAAGCGCTATCGTTTTACGCCCCTAGCTAGGCACGATACAAGATAGATCTAGGTATTGCTATCTTTGGTCTTTGCCCTTTTAATGGTGTCAAGCTCGAATCCGGGAGGTTCTTTGCGTTTCCCTTCATATTCAGAAATCTTAAGATCTAAAGCATCCAACCGCTTATTGCAAAGAGTAATCAACATATTCATGCGGTGGAGATTCCCACTAACATTCTTAAGAGGTTCAAGAGATTTTTGTAATATTTTCGTTACTTCGCAAATTTTCTCAAAAACTTGCGTCCCTTCCGGGGTTGAGTTTGAATCCTTTTGGGGAGGTAGTGTTCCAACTATTCCCTCTATGATTTCATGCGTGAAACTAGGATCAACTTCGATAAAAGTTCCTTTGGCAACGCAATCCAAGAGTTGTCTATGAGACATATTCAATCCAACGTAAAAATTGCGAAGCAAGATTCTAAAATTCACTTCTAAAGTGCACTTACGATAATATTCCATCATCCTAAACCAAGCATCTTTTAAGTTTTCTCCTTGCCTTTGCTTGAAGTGAAGAACTTCAAACTCGGGAGACAGAGGCGCAGATAAGGGGCTAGCCATAATGACAAGCAAGCAATCCAACACACACAAGCAAACAAGAAGCAAGCGAACGAAAAACACATGGCGGAATAAGGGCAAATAAAATGGCAAAGGTGAAGTGGGGAAGAGGAAAACGAAAGGCAAATAAATGTAATGCGAAGGATAAGGGTTTGTGATAGGTACTTGGTATATGACTTTTGCGTAAGCCTCCCCGGCAACGGCGCCAGAAATTCTTCTTGCTACCTCTTGAGCTTGCGTTGTATTCCCTCGAAGAGGAAAGGGAGATGCAGCACAGTAGCGTAAGTATTTCCCTCAGTTTTTGAGAACCAAGGTATCAATCCAGTAGGAGACCACGCGCCAGTCCCTCGCACCTGCACAAACAAATAAGAATTTCGCAGCCAACGCGATAAGGGGTTGTCAATCCCTTTACGGTCACTTACGAGAGTGAGATCTGATAGAGATGATAGTTATATTTTTGGTATTTTAGGTTTAATAAAACATCAAATAAAAGCGGTAAAAGTAAAGTAGATGTAGATTGATAAGTTGAGAATAGACCCGGGGGCCATAGTTTCTCTAGTGGCTTCTCTCATGATAGCGATATTCTACGGTAGGTAAACAAATTACTGTCGAGCAATTGATAGAAAAGCGAATAATCATGAGACTATCTAGGCATGATCATTGTATATAGGCATCACGTCCGAGACAAGTAGACCGACTCGTGCCTGCATCTACTACTATTACTCCACACATCGACCGCAATCCAGCATGCATCTAGTGTATTGAGTTTATACGAACAGATAACGCCTTAAGCAAGATGACATGATGTAGATGGATAAAATCAAGCAATATGATGAAAACCCCATATTTTTATCCTCGATGGCAACAATATAATACGTGCCTTGCTGCCCCTACTGTCACTGGGAAATGACACCGCAAGATTGAACCCAAAGCCAAGCACTTCTGCCATTGCAAGAACTATAGATCTAGTAGGGCAAACCAAACCAATAATTCAAAGAGACTTGCAAGGATATTATGAGCACACATAAAAATTTCAGAGAAGAACCAAATATCTTTCATAGATAACCTTCATCATAAACTCACAATTCATCGGATCTCGACAAACACACCGCAAAAAGAGATTATATCGAATAGATCTACTTGAAGACCGAGGAGAACTTTGTATTGAGATCCGGAGAGAGAGAAGAAGCCATCTAGATACTAGCTATGGACCCGAAGGTATGTGGTAAACTACTCACAACTCATGGTGAGGGCGATGATGATGATGAAGGCCTCCGTGATGGATCCCCCTCCCGGAACAGGCTCCAAGATGGGATCTCCACTGGAACAGAAGCTACGGCGATGGAATTAGGGTTTTCTCTCTGCGTATGGAGTTTCTGGGGTACGTAGGTATATATAGGAAGAAGGAGGACACCGGCGGCCGTGTGGGCCAGCCTCGAGGCTGGGGGGCGCGCCCTGGGAATGGGGGCGCGCCCCCCACCCTCGAGGGATGGCCTCTTGCCCCCTAACTTGGTCCTGACATTTCCCGAGCGTGATTTCCTCCAAAAATATCTCTCGCGAAGGTTTCATTCCGTTTGGACTCCATTTGATATTCCTTTTCTGCAAAACCCTGAAATAGGCAAAAAACAGCAATCTGGACTGGGCCTTTGGGTTAGTAGGTTAGTCCCAAAAATGATATAAAAGTGAATGATAAAGCCCATTAAACATCCAAGACTTCATAAATAATAGCATGGAACAATAAAAAATTATAGATACGTTGGAGACGTATCACAACCGAAATTTTGAAAGGCTCTTTCCATTCAGACCATGGACATCTGAGTCTCAAAGCTCACGCAAACTTGTTTGTGTTGAGCACCCCAAGGCCTCCACGCTCGTACAGAGTGCATACCTAGTTCTAATTGACCTTGCATTTCACTCATGTTGTCTTATCAGAGCCAACTCAATGGAAAGCTCTTTCCAGTTTGTTAGCGCTGTGTAGGGTGCTTGAGGGAACGATGAGAGGCGTGATGTAGTATGACATATGACACTTTGGAGGAGAGGACCGATTTTACAAGGGCGGTGCATCCAATGGAAGTGATGTTGGCACCATCCCAAGGAGTGAGCTTAGCTGCCACGTTGTCCTCCAAGAATTGAAAGTCCACTTTTTTCAATTGCCAAATCAAGATAGGGATCCGCATGTATCTTATTGGGAAGGAGGATCTTTTGGTCGACGGGTTACGAAGGATGGGTGTCAAGTTTATGTTGCCACATGTGATGGGTACGACCGAACTCTTCTGAAAGTTGGTTACAAGCCCCAAACTACTTATGACTCACTCTCCTGGTACAATAGTGCCCATTTTTTTGCTCTGGCTAAAGCACAAAGTTTGATCTCACATCTAATGTTGTTGATCAGGATTATTGTTGGTGTATTCTTGTGCTGAAAGATGCGGGTGTTCCGCCCATTCCAAATGGTCCAACCGACGAGCATGGTAAGGGATGCCATGGCCTTCCAATTGGACGTGCTGTCATCGGATCTCTTTGACCACCAATCACTAATGGAGTCCTCTAGATGCCAATCCTAAGTATCGAATTCAATCAATTGCATCCATTCGTTCACCATGTTCCAAAGACGGAGCGTGAACCGACATTTGTAGAGGTGGTGTGGCTCAGATTCCTGGATTGCTTGTAGAGTGAGCAAATGTTGCAGTTAGGCCATCCTCGCTTGGCTAGTCGGTCGGCAGCCCAAATACGGTCTTGGGTAGACAACCAAGAGAATAACTTGACCTTGGGAGGGGCCCAAGCTTTCCATATCATGTGCTCCATTGGAGACTAGACAGTTCCAAAGAATTGGGCCTTATGTAGCACAAAAATAGGTAACATGGTTGTTTTCATGTTTGACTTGGTTTGTAGGTTACACTAAGGAACACCACCATATGGAAAAGGGCATTGCACTTCTTTGTTTATAATTGGTCTGTTACTATTTGGTTTGTCGTAGTACTTAATTGCTACACCATTTCAAGTTATGTAGTCTAAAATAAACCTTTCAAACGATCTTTTTAAATTGATCTTCAGAGCATCAACATGGTGGAATAGATTATGAAATCAACTATGATCATGAGAACTTGAAGCTATTTGTTGATTGAATAGTCAATTGTTGTGCATGAATTGAAATTGGCAGTGTGACACTGTTACCGTAGATGCTTTGTTGTATACATTCGCCTAATCCTCTCTCTCTAATCTGTTCTCCTATGTGAAGATCCTTTGCAGATCAATTATCAAGGCAGAATGCTAGGTAGCTCACACAAACCATCATTTCATATTCAGGTAAGGCTCATTGTTTGCAACCACTGCTACACCTACTACACATGGGGTTTGATCTAAATGTATCAGAAAGATGGTCTCGTTGAGAAACATTTGGTAGATAATTTTTTTGACCTGGGTAGATAACTTTTATTATCCAAGATGCAACATGTTGTTTTTCTATATTTTGTTACTAATATTTCTCTAAATATTTTGTGTACTTTAAGCAAACATGTTGGTTTTGTGTTTATTTCTACATAGTTAGGCAATCTTTTATTGTTAATTTCTCAAGAAGGTTTCAAATAGTCAACTACCATCATTCTGAAATCATAGAAAAAATACCACCCTGGCGGTTATGATATGCACAATAATGAACTTCAAAATAAAAATTGTTACCTGAAGCTTTGAACTTTATCACTTGACCTTTTTTGTTTATAATGAACACCGTGTTCTAAATGTTCAAGTATCTTTCTTCTCTAAGCTTTCTATCAATTGGTGATCCAACATTATTGGTTCTCTTTGCAAGCTCAGCAGGTATTCTGTTTGGATATGGTATTGCATAGTCAATTGTATAGATACTTTTATTAAAGAATTTGTTCTATCTATTTCTTAGGTTTTGCAGACGGTAGAGGGTTAATTTGTGTTCTATGTTTTTCTAATGAATGTTTGTGGACACATACATATAGTTGAGGAGCAATTGATATTCTCTATTTCTTTAGTGAGTATATGTGAATGCGTAGAAGCAATGCTATGGTTTTCAATAGATATATGTTGATGTATGGAAAATATATACATGGATCTCATTTACTTTGCCAATATCATGGCTTTAGTTCTACTTGGCATATCAAGATCTCATGTTAGGTTCTACCAGATTGAATTTTAGCTCCTTTTTCTTAGGTTATACTGCCTTGTGTTCTTATTTTATCCCCTGTTTTCCCTTTCCTATTTTGCAGGGGGTTCTACTCTCCCTCAACGTATGCGTGAATGCAATGGATATTGATTTTGGTTGTTTGGATAAAAAACTGGGTGCAAATTGGGTACATACGCCGAGACTTATTCCATTTTGTTTATCCTTTTGGCCTCTTAATCAAGAACAATGCTCATAGCTTACATGGTTGTCAATCTTACGTCCCTTGTGTAGCCTTTCCATTTCATGCACCATTTTGAAAAATATTGGTGTCCACGAATTTTCTGATGAGCTTGGTCTGCACCATGTTGCCTCATGTAAGATTTTGGTGCTCTTGATCTTCCTTGCTTAGGTGACCTACCCCAATCCTTTTCCCCTTCCCTATGATCTCTCTCCCTCTGTGTGTTTCTCTCTCTCAGCACTATGGTTTTCTGTAAAAAGAACCCATACAAAGGAAAATAATGATGCTTGAATTCACTATGTTTTGTGTGAGCGGCACCATGATTGGATTTTTGGACAAATGGGCATTGTTTCTTCACTTCTATATGTGGTTGATGCTTGGCTCCGAAAGGAACAAGTTCTAGAATTGGTGGAAGAGTCAATGGTTTGAGTTAAATTGCTTTACACCACCCTTTGTATTGTTTCAGGATGCGTGCATCATAGGATGTGTATGGAAACACAAAAGTAGTATCAACAATAAAAAGGGCCGTGCCACATTTTTTATTATCAAAACTATGTAGACATTTAAGAGCTTACAAGAGAATAGCCTCTCTGTTCTAGTAGAAGAATTAATGCTTTGTCTTTTGCATATTCATGCAGCAGCGACACTTTTGTATTCTGGTTCAAGAAAATGTTTACTATGTGAAGAATTGAAATAAATGCAACTTTAAAAATTTAATATGTAATACATACAATTTTGGGGGTAGTCTATGTCGCTAGAAAGCTCCTGTTTAGATACAGTAATCTGCACTACACTTCATGATTCAAAGAAAGAAAAGGACTCCACAAAGCTTCAGATTCTTGTTATGTTGTGATTTTGCGAGATTTCTATAGTTATTTACTTTAATACCTATGAATTTTAGAATTCGGACCATCTTGAAAATTATGCTTCCACCTGTTGATTTGTGTTGCCTTAGCACTCCTGCTACCCCCCCCCCCC
>LR738715.1:56223768-56235421 GCA_902687465.1 Secale cereale
AATGTTGTACCCAGGCTGGTTGTGACCAATTGGTATAGAGCCCTATGTCATGAATGTGAATATCGAACAAATTAAATATAGCTCTCACGGTTCTAACGGGTAAAACCTCATTAATCTTTACCATGATATGACAGTGGTGGTATCAGATTATGACACATGGTATGATTCTTATCGTTTCTCTCACGTAATATCATCTTATTGTTCAATACTATGATCCACAATGTGGTACTAAAAACCTTGTTTAGTACTGTGTCACATTTTGTTGCAGTTCTATTTTACCTTGAGATTGTATTTATACCATATATTATATTGTCATCTATTAGAATAACGTGTGTGTATCTTGGTTTGAGTTACCCGCAAAACCATTTTGTATAAGCTTGCATGCTATTAGAATACAATGTGTGTATCTTGGCTTGAGTTACCTTCAAAACTACTCCCTCCATTCCTAAATATAAGTCTTTTTAGAGATTCCAATAAAGGACGACATACGGAGCAAAATGAGTGAATCTACTCTCTAAAATATGTCTATATATATTCGTATGTAGTTTGTATTGAAATCTCAAAAATACTTATATTTAGGTACGGAGGGAGTATTATTTAGAAGATTGCACATTTCTATTTAGGGATGAGATTTATCTACTGAATATGTGATTCTCACTTCCGAGTGGTAAATTCATTGATCTTTTTGTCATCTACTTTCACTTGTTGGCATCTACATATCTAAGGAGCAGGGTGAAAGTGCAAATCAAAATTTCTATTTTGGAATGCGGTGTGCTCTACTAAATGTGATTATCATTTTCATGTGGTAATTAATTTCCAAGCTTGACGCAACAAACTCGTATGGTTGTTGATCCATTACAATATTGACCATGAACTTTGTGCCCATCTCTAAGGTTAGTAATTCCA
This sequence comes from Secale cereale, assembly GCA_902687465.1. Taxonomy (NCBI): domain Eukaryota; kingdom Viridiplantae; phylum Streptophyta; class Magnoliopsida; order Poales; family Poaceae; genus Secale; species Secale cereale. Next base: position 56,224,675 of record LR738715.1, read on the forward strand.
GAATTCAAGTGGCACTTACTACCACAAAAGTAAAAGGTGTCTTGCTGATGCTCTTTAATTCATGGATCAATGTTTATCTCTGTGTTTGTCTCTATTTTGTGTCAGGTTATTTTGCATATAGCCCTTTGCATCTGCGGCATTTCCTTGAAGCCACCATCATAAGAGGAAACGGAAGGATATATTCATGATGTAGGATATCTTTCAGCATCTACGGGTGCTTCCTGTGTCACTGCGCCGGCAAGTGCAAGACAAACATGGATATATCAGTGTAGATAATTTTATCTTTATTTTTTGATTGAATTAAGATAATCACGTATATAATGGTTACCAATGCTGTACAATACCCACATAATGCTTGGTTCTAATTGGCTTATTGCACCATGTTTTTCTCCACCAGAGAGTCAAAGCACAACATGACAAATCTGCTAAAGTACAACTCGATAAATCTGCTATCATGTTTAGTGAAAAATACCAAGAATGATGTTCGAAAAGTTATGATGGACTAATTGGGACTGGGTTGTGGGATTTGGAATGGAAGATACTTGGGGCTCCCGGTGTATGCAGGACAGTCAAGAACAAAAGTCTTTGCATATCTGAAGGATATAATTTGGCAACGTACATGGTTGAAAGGAAAAGTTGCTAACCAAGGCATGGGAGGAAGTTCTGAAAAAGGCATGCGCCCATGCCATACCCACTTTTGCCATGTCGATTTTTGACCTTACAAAGGGGCTATGTGAAAATGCGTATTTTTATATGTAAGGATCTTAATTCTTAGTGTTCGTGTTTGCCTAGACAGAAGATTATTAAAAAGATGCACATATTATCAACAACATGATTTTTAACGGGACTTTGTGCTACCAAATTAGAATGTGTACATATACATCTCATCATAGACAATGAAATATTGTTTGTCCTAATAAAGGGGATTATATTAGTTACATACATTTTTTGTTTCAAACAGAGCTCTATGCTATCAAATTTAAATGTGTATATACATCTCATTGTAGACAAAAGCCCTTGTTTAACCTAACTAGGAGAGATTTTTTTTGTGCAATATGTGCTTGCCCGTGATTAAATCAACTAAACCATGAATTTCTTGTCATCGCTAACATGGAATTAACAGGTCTCTGCGCCATTTCGCGCAATGGGTCTACTAGTTTATTGTAATAGGTGGCGGTCCTACTAAATTTCCCATGGCATTGAAAGCATCATACGGGTGACTACTCAAGAATCCCCTCTGGTAAGCACAAATCTATACCAAGTAGTGACACCCACATGAAAATTATGAAGAAGAACGGTAGTGGATTTCTTACGCGTTGATTTATTTTGTGTATTGTAAATCCTATACCAAGATTCTCTTAAAATTTGTCCTTTTAAATTAAGTACTTCATTCTCGGTAGTACATGCAACAAGCGAAAACTAGCCATACCGGTAAAGCAAGCAAACTAGCAAAGTAAAATATTTGTGTGTTTTCATTTGTTTTAGAGAAGTTGAGGGAGATGAAAAAGAGAGGCAAATAAAAAGTAGAAATAGTAATCGATAATTTGAGTGAAGGTACCTATAGAGCTTTGATGTTAGCTCACCGATGACGGCGCCATAAATTCTTCCTCCTACTTGTAAGCTTCATTGGGATTTTCCCCGGAGAGGAGGGCTGAAACAATACATAGTGATAAGTATCTCCCTTAGTGAGAATCAAGGTTATCGAACCAATAGGAGCACCAAGAAAAACATAGTCAAACAGCACCTGCACACACAAGAGCAAATACTTGCATCGAACGTATGCAAGAGGGTTGTCAATCCCCTTGAACTCGTTACTTGCAAAGGATTAAATCTGGTAGTGGTACATAGATAAATTGCAAAATAAAATAAAAGTAAATAAATTTCAGCAAGGTATTTTTTGGTTTTATGAATATGATTAAAGTAGACCGGGGGCATAGTTTTCACTAGAGGCTTCTCTCTCGAAAACAATAGCATACGGTGTGTAGACAAATTACTGTTGGGCAATTGATAGAAAAGCATGTAGTTATGATGTAATTCATGGCAATGATCATGTATATAGGCATCGTGTCCATGATAAGCAGACCAACACCTGCCTGCTTCTACCACTATTACTCCACCAATCGACCGCTATCCATCATGCATCTATGGTATTAAGTTCATGACAAATGGAGTAATGCCTTAAGCAAGATGCCATGATGTAGACAAAGTAAACTCAAGAAATATGATTGAACTGAAGGAAATATGCCCTAGAGGCAATAATAAAGATGTTATTTGTATTTCCTTATATCATGATAAATGTCTTTTATTCATGCTAGAATTGTATTAACCGGAAACTTAGTACATGTGTGGATACATAGACAAACCATTATGTCCCTAGTATGCCTCTACTAGACTAGCTCATTGATCAAAGATGGCTATGTTTCCTAGCCATAGACATGAGTTGTCATTTGATCAATGGGATCACATCATTAGGAGAATGATGTGATGGACTAGACCCATCCGTTAGCATAGCACTATGATCGTTTAGTTTTACTGCTATTGCTTTCTTCATGACTTATACATGTTCCTATGACTATGAGATTATGCAACTCCCGAATACCGTAGGAACACCTTGTGTGCTATCAAACGTCACAACGTAACTGGGTGATCATAAAGATGCTCTATAGGTGCCTCCGAAAGTATTCGTGGTGTTGGCATAGATCAAGATTAGGATTTGTCACTCCGAATGTCGGAGAGGTATCTCTGGGCCCTCTCGGTAACACACATCACAATAAGCCTTGCAAGCAAAAGACTAATGAGTTAGTCACGAGATGATGTGTTACGGAACGAGTAAATAGACTTGCCGGTAACGAGATTGAACTAGGTATAGAGATACCGACGATCGAATCTCGGGCAAGTAACATACCGATGACAAAAGGAACAACATATGTTGTTATGCGGTTTGACCGATAAAGATCTTCGTAGAATATGTAGGAGCCAATATGAGCATCCAGGTTCCGCTATTGGTTATTGACCGGAGATGAGTCTCGGTCATGTCTACATAGTTCTCGAACCCGTAGGGTCCGCACGCTTAACGTTTGATGACGATCGGTATTATGAGTTTATGAGTTTTGATGTACCGAAGGTAGTTCAGAGTCCCGGATGAGATCACGGACATGACGAGGAGTCTCGGAATGTCCGAGACATAAAGATTGATATATTGGACGACTATATTCAGACACCGGAAGTGTTCTGAAAAGTTTCGGAATTTACCGGAGTGCCGGGGGGGTTACCGGAACCCCCCGGGGGAATGGTGGGCCCTGGTGGGCCATAGGGGAGAGAGGGCAGCAACCAGGAGGTGGCGTGCCCCCTCCCTAGGAGGAGTCCGAATAGGACAAGGGGAGGGGGGCGCGGCCCCTCTTTCCCTCTCCCTCTCCCTCTCTTTCCTTCCCCCTTCTTCCTTCTTTGGTAGTTCCTACTAGGAATAGGATTGCAATCCTATTCCTAGTAGGATTGCACCCTAGCCGCACCATAGGAGGGCCGGCCGGCCTCCCCCCTTGCTCCTTTATATACGGGGACAGGGGGGCACCCAAAGACACACAAGTTGAATTGTTCTAGTCGTGTGCGGTGCCCCCCTCCACAGAAACACACCTCGGTCATACCGTCGCAGTGCTTAGGCAAAGCCCTGCGCCGGTAGATACATCATATCCGTCACCACGCCGTCGTGCTGACGAAACTCTCCCGTGAAGCTCAGCTGGATCAATAGCTCGTGGGACGTCATCAAGCTGAACGTGTGATGAACGCGGAGGTGCCGTACGTTCGGTACTTGATCGGTTGGATCACGAAGAAGTTCGACTACATCAACCGCGTCACTTGACGCTTCCGCTTCCGGTCTACGAGGGTATGTAGACACACTCTTCCCTCTCGTTGCTATGCATCTGGTAGATAGATCTTGCGTGATCGTCGGAAAATTTTAAAATACTACGTTCCCCAACAGTGGCATCATGGGCCAGGTCTATGCGTAGATGATATGCATGAGTAGAACACAATGAGTTGTGGGCGATACTAGTCATACTGCTTACCAGCATGTCATACTTTGCTTCGGCGGTATTGTGAGATGAAGCGGCCCGGACCGACATTACGCGTACGCTTACGCGAGACTGGTTTCACCGTTACGAGCACTCGTTGCTTAAAGGTGACTGGCGGGTGTCTGTCCCTCTCACTTTAGCTGAATCAAGTGTGGCTACGCCCGGTCCTTGTGAAGGTTAAAACAGCACATACTTGACGAAACATCGTTGTGGTTTTGTATGCGTAGGTAAGAACGGTTCTTGCTAAAGCCCGTAGCAGCCACGTAAAACTTGCAACAACAAAGTAGAGGACGTCTAACTTGTTTTTGCAGGGCATGTTGTGATGTGATATGGTCAAGACATGATGAGTTATACGGTTTTGTATGAGATGATCATGTTTTGTAATGTTATCGGCAACTGGCAGGAGCCATATGGTTGTCGTTTTATTGTATGAAATGCAATCGCCATGTAATTGCTTTACTTTATCACTAAGCGATAGCGATAGTCGTAGAAGCAATAGTTGGCGAGACAACAACGATGCTACGATGGAGATCAAGGTGTCGCGCCGGTGACGAAGGTGGTCATGACGGTGCTTTGGAGATGGAGATCAAAAGCACAAGATGATGATGGCCATATCATGTCACATATTTTGATTGCATGTGATGTTTATCTTATTATGCTTCTTATTTTGCTTAGAACGACGGTAGCATTATAAGATGATCCCTTACTAAATTTCAAGGTACAAGTGTTCTCCCTGAGTATGCGCCGTTGCAAAAGTTCGTCGTGCCGAGACACCACGTGATGATCGGGTGTGATAAACTCTACGTTCAAATACAACGGGTGTAAGCCAGTTTTGCACACGCAGAATACTCAGGTTAAACTTGACGAGCCTAGCATATGCAGATATGGCCTCGGAACACTGGAGACCGAAAGGTCGAACGTGAATCATATAGTAGATATGATCAACATAAGATGTTCACCATTGAAACTACTCCATCTCACGTGATGATCGGACATGGTTTAGTTGATTTGGAGCACGTGATCATTTAGATGACCGTAGGGATGTCTATCTAAGTGGGAGTTCTTTGATTAATATGATTAAATTGAACTTTAATTTATCATGAACTTAGTCCTGATAGTTTTTGCATATCTATGTTGTTGTAGATCAATGGCCCGTGCTACCGTTCCTTTGAATTTTAATGCATTCCTAGAGAAAGCTAAGTTGAAATATGATGGTAGCAATTACACGGACTGGGTCCGTAACTTGAGGATTATCCTCATTGCTGCACAGAAGAATTATGTCCTTGAAGCACCGCTAGGTGACAAGCCTCCTCCCGCTAATGTAGACGCTTTGAACGTCTGGCAATCGCGGTCTGATGACTACACGATTGTTCAGTGTGCCATGCTTTACGGCTTAGAACCGGTACTTCAACGACGTTTTGAACGTCATGGACCATATGAGATGTTCCAAGAGTTGAAGTTAATATTTCAAGCAAATGCCTGGATTAAGAAATATGAGATTTCCAATAAGTTCTATAGCTGGAAGATGGAGGAGAATAGTTCTATCAGTGAACACTTGCTCAGAATGTCTGGGTACTACAATCATATGACTCAACTTGGTTGCAAAGTTGACGAGGATAGTGTTATTGATAGAGTTCTTCAATCACTGCCACCAAGCTATAAAGGCTTCGTGATGAACTATAATATGCAAGGGATGAAAAAGACAATTCCCGAGCTCTTCGCTATGCTCAAAGCTGCGGAGGTAGAAATCAAAAAGGAGCATCAAGTGTTGATGGTTAACAAGACCACTAGTTTCAAGAAAAAGGGCAAGGGAAAGAAGGGAAACTTCAAGAAGAATAGCAAGACACTTGCTACTCCCACGAAGAAACCCAAGTCTGGAGCCAAGCCTGAAACTGAGTGCTTCTACTGCAAAGGGACTGGACACTGGAAGCGGAACTGCCCCAAGTATTTGGCGGATAAGAAGGATGGCAAGGTGAACAAAGGTATATGTAATATACATGTTATTGATGTGTACCTTACTAATACTCGTAGTAGTACCTGGGTATTTGATACCGGTTCGGTTGCTAATATTTGTAACTCGAAACAGGGACTACGGATTAAACGAAGATTGGCTAAGGACGAGGTGACGATGCGTGTGGGAAATGGTTCCAAAGTCGATGTGATCGCCGTCGGCACGCTACCTCTACATCTACCTTCGGGATTAGTTTTAGACCTAAATAATTGTTATTTGGTGCCAGCGTTGAGCATGAACATTATATCTGGATCTTGTTTGTTGCGAGACGGTTATTCATTTAAATCAGAGAATAATGGTTGTTCTATTTTTATGAATAATATCTTTTATGGTCATGCACCCTTGAAGAGTGGTCTATTCTTATTGGATCTCGATTGTAGTGATACACATATTCATAATATTGAAACCAAAAGATGCAAGGTTAATAATGATAGTGCAACTTATTTGTGGCACTGCCGTTTAGGTCATATTGGTGTAAAGCGCATGAAGAAACTCCATAGTGATGGACTTTTGGAATCACTTGATTTGGAATCACTTGCGCGGCCCCTCTTTCCCTCTCCCTCTCCCTCTCTTTCCTTCCCCCTTCTTCCTTCTTTGGTAGTTCCTACTAGGAATAGGATTGCAATCCTATTCCTAGTAGGATTGCACCCTAGCCGCACCATAGGAGGGCCGGCCGGCCTCCCCCCTTGCTCCTTTATATACGGGGGCAGGGGGGCACCCAAAGACACACAAGTTGAATTGTTCTAGCCGTGTGCGGTGCCCCCCTCCACAGAAACACACCTCGGTCATACCGTCGCAGTTCTTAGGCGAAGCCCTGCGCCAGTAGATACATCATATCCGTCACCACGCCGTCGTGCTGACGAAACTCTCTCGTGAAGCTCAGCTGGATCAAGAGCTCGTGGGACGTCATCAAGCTGAACGTGTGCTGAACGCGGAGGTGCCGTACGTTTGGTACGTGATCGGTTGGATCGCGAAGAAGTTCGACTACATCAACCGCGTCACTTGACGCTTCCGCTTCCGGTCTACGAGGGTATGTAGACACACTCTTCCCTCTCGTTGCTATGCATCTGGTAGATAGATCTTGCGTGATCGTAGGAAAATTTTAAAATACTACGTTCCCCAACATGAACCCTATTGTTTTATCCTTAATGGCAACAATGCAATACGTGCCTCGCTACCCCTTCTATCACTAGGTGAGGATACCGCAAGATTGAACCCATCACACAGTACCTCTCCCACTGAAGATAAATTAATCTAGTCGGCCAAACAAAACAAATATATCGGAGAGAAATACAAAGCTATAACAATCATGCATAATAAAGTTCAGAATAGCCTAAATTAATTTCAATGAATAATGTGATCATAAACTCACAATTCATCAGATCCCAATAGACATGCTGCAAAGGAAGATTACATCAGATAGAACTCCAAGAAGATCGAGGAGAACTTTGTATTGAAGATCAGAGAGAGAAGCAGCCATCTAGATACTAGCTATGGACACATAGGTGTGAGGTAAACTACTCACACATCATTGGAAGGGCATCAAGGTTGATGTAGAAGCCCTTCGTGATCGATGCCCCCTCCGATAGAGTACCGGGAAGGCCTCGAAGTGGTATCACGGAAGAATAGAGACTTGCGGTGATGGAAATAGGGTTTCGTGGCTCTTTCTAATCGTTTGCGAATATATGTGAATTTATAGAGCTTGAACTATGTCAAACGGAGCTGCGTGGGACCCACGAGCTCAGGGGGCGCGCCCTACCCCACAGGGCACGCCATGTGAGCTTGTGGATCTCCCATAGGTCTTCTCGCCTCCTCCCAAACCTTCTAGTGTCCCTTCTGGTCCAGAAAAAAAATCATCGTAAAGTTCATCGTGTTTACACTTTGTTTGGTATTGATTTTCTCAAAGTAAAAAAGAAGCAAAAATAGAACTGAGAATGAGCACTGGGTTAATAGGTTAGTCCCAAAAAATGATATAAAATAGCAAAAAATGCATATAACGCATCCAAGGTTGGCAATATAATAGGATGAAACAATCAAAAATCATAGATACGTTGGAGACGTATCAACCATGCATCACCTCAATCTGTTCGATTTTAAAATAGCTCAATCCCATACGTGGGGAAGCGTGGTTGCCATCCAAATACAAATTTAGAAAGTAGAAGGTGCATCGTAACATATGGATTGGTGGCATCAAGCTCGGATCCAAAATGCCATGCCAATATGGTCAACCCACACACTGCCTATGCAGCGGGGGTTGGTTGATGCTCTCGATGATAGACATACATATGTATTTGATTATTTGTTCATGGCATGATGGTCAGCATGCATAGGGCTTGATTGTGTGAGCTGGTGTAAACGTAATTCAGAGTGATGCTACAAGAGTTAGATAGCATGAATATCCTGGAAGGATTCCTGGAGATCCTCATGGATTGAATTAGGGAATTGCTGGCGGCCGAACAATAGATCATGGGGTTTGATAGGATAGGGTTTGAGATTTTTTAAAAATAAAAAGGTAGATCAGGTTCTACCTTATATATTTCAAAAAAGCATAGCCTGCAGACTAGAGCTCATATACATGAAACCTGCAAGGTGCATCAAGGTGAAAGGCCAAAAGTAGCCTAAGAGAGAAGGGGAGAGGAACATAGAGAGATGTTTGATGTGAGGATATATTGCATCAGCTCATTACAAACCAACAAATCACCCATTAAGAAAGTGCACCTAGGCCAGGAGGTCACCCTTATCCTACTGCCTCGTGGCTCTATGAACCCACAACCTAAGCAAGTCAGCAGCATAGAATCGGATGTACGACTCCGTCCAGATTTTATCATTAAAAACCCGGCCATTTCATGCATGCCATAGCGAGACAACACACGCAACAAATGCAACGTTTCGTTTCCACTTGAAAGCAAGGTGTTCCATGGCATGCGTCCCAAAATTCATCAGGTTATCCAACGCACATGCCAAAGTAGACAGATGCAACTTGTCCCAAATAGCTCTAGCCGGCCGACACCATAGTATCAGATGACATAGCGACAAACATCACTGTCTAGAAGGCTAGGATTCGGGATTTGGACAATGCGATGAGCGGTGGGGTCTAGTGATCTAGGGTTTGGGATAGAGGCGGGGTGAAAAAAGTTACTCCAATAGGCAAGGGTTTGGGATTGTGATGGGATGGGTGTGTGGGGGCAAGGACATGTGGAACTAGCCTTTTGCTTTGCTGATTTTATCATTTCTATATTTGTTTCCCCTTTTCCCTTACTTACAACATATCACTTACTCTTGTGAATATGCGTGAGTGTGAAAAAATCCTTGAGTTTCTCCCACGTGCCTCTTTGGTAAGGCATGCTAAATAGACAGTTTGGTATTTTTGAAGGTGCTATACAGGAGCTATTTATCAGTGTATGCATGTCCAACTGATGCATAAAGACTTTAGTTTTATATTTTTAGCCTTCTTGGTCTCCGATGACCCACAAGTGCAGGGGATCTATCGTAGTCCTTTCTATAAGTAAGAGTGTCGAACCCAACGAGGAGCAGAAGGAAATGATAGGTAGTTTTCAGTAAGGTATTTTCTGCAAGCACTGAAATTAGCGGTAACAAATAGTTTTGTGATAAGGTAATTGGTAGCAAGTGACAAATAGTAAAAGTAAATAAGGTGCAACAAGATGGCCCAATCCTTTTTGTAGCAAAGGACAAGCCTGTACAAACTCTTATATGAAGGAAAACGCTCCCGAGGACATATGGGAATTATCGTCAAGCTAGTTTTCATCACGATCATCTGATTCACGTTCGGTACTTTGATAATTTGGTATGTGGGTGGACTGGTGCTTGGGTGCTGTCCTTACTTGGACAAGCCTCCCACTTATGATTAACCCCTATTGCAAGCATCCGCAACTACAAAAGAAGTATTAAGGTAAACCTAACCATAGCATGAAACAAGTGGATCAAAATCAGCCCCTTACAAAGCAACGCATAAACTAGGGTTTAAGCTTCTGTCACTCTAGTAACCCATCATCTACTTATTACTTCCCAATGCCTCCCTCTAGGCCCAAACAATGGTGAAGTGTCATGTAGTCGATGTTCACATGACACCACTAGAGGAGAGACAACATACATCTCATCAAAATATCGAACGAATACCAAATTCACATGACTACTTATAGCAAGACTTCTCCCATGTCCTCAGGAACAAAAGTAACTACTCACAAGACATAATATTGTTCAGGATCAGAGGGGTATTAATATGCATAATGGATTTGAACATATGACCTTCCACCAAGTAAACCAACTAGCATCAACTACAAGGAGTAATCAACACTACTAGCAACCCACAGGTACCAATCTGAGGTTTGGATACGAAGATTGGATACAAGAGATGAACTAGAGTTTTGAGAGGAGATGGTGCTGGTGAAGATGTTGATGAATATAACCCTCCTCAAGATGGGAGAGTTGTTGGTGATGACGGCGGTGACGATTTCCCCCTCCCGGAGGGAAGTATCCCTGGCAGAACAGCTCCGCCGGAGCCCTAGATTGGTTCCGCCAAGGTTCCGCCTCGAGACGGCGGCGTCTGGTCCCGAAAGCCTCCTTCTATTTTTTTTCAGGTCAAAACACCTCATATAGGAGAAGATGGGCATCGGGGGGTCACCGGGTGGCCCATGAGGCAGGGGCCGCG
>LR738715.1:56250605-56272423 GCA_902687465.1 Secale cereale
CACACACAATCTGGCCGAGCGAAAGAAGGAGGGGATCGAAATACCAAGAAATCCCACACCATGTTTATACCAGTGAGCAACCCGTGACAAGCCAACACCATCAAAGACTATGGTCAACAAGGAGAGACATATACCAATTGAAGTTAGAGAAGAGGTGAGGTGAAGCGCTAGATCCAACAGTGGCATTTCCGGATCTAGATACGAATGATTGATAGGAGAGAGGCATGACAACAAGAATGGCAATAGTGGGATGGGGATGTACATCACTAGTAGATAAAGGGTCATCAGACCCGGTTCGTTTGGGCCTTTAGCCCCGGTTCCTGAACCGGGACAAAAGTGTCGGTACTAATGCTCTGACCCTTTAGTCCCGGTTCAATCCAGAACCGGGGCCGATGGGTGTCCACGTGGCCTGTGCGCCGAGCCCAGGCAGGAGGGGCTTTGGTCCCGGTTGGTGGCACCAACCGGGACCAAAAGGCATCCACGCGTCAGCATTTCTGTGGCTGTGGTTTTTGTTTTTTTCTGAAAGGGGAGGGGGGGTTGGAGGTTTTAGGGGGTTAATTTAGGTGTTTCATATTGTGTTAGCTAGCTAATTAATAGAGAGAAGTGTCCTCTCTTATGTCCGTGCTTGGTCGACGCTACGTACTACACATACGTATAGAGAGGACTAGACACGCTAGCTAGGTAGCTAGCTAGTAAAGCAAACGAAGGAAACAGAAGATCGTATAATCAACATATATATATATATATATATATATATATATATATATATATATATATATATATATATATATATATATATATATATATATATATATATATATATATATATATATATATATATATATATATATATATATATGCATACAGAGAGAAGTAATATCGACCACCTCTCCTTCTCCGAGAGATTGGTCGAACAACAAGTTCTCGTATATCTATCCGACACTACCGGGTACATATATACAATAATTATCTCTTACAAATATAATCTCCTATAGGATGGACGCATGGTCCACATAGTATTCTCCGTCTGGCGCGATCACGTGTTCAAGGAAGAATGCCGCCAATTCCTCTTGAATTGCTCGCAGACGATCTGGTGTTAGGAGTTCATCCCGCATCCGAAACATCTAATTTGAAGTAGGGGGTCAATACATGAAATGATGCTATAAATTTGTGAATATTATTAATTGCTTACGCACTTCAAATTGTGCTTCAGAGTAGCCCCGCTCACAGGTCGTGTGGCGGATGGACTCGCAAATGTAGTATCCACAATAATCATTCCCGGGTTCCTGCCGCAACCACTTTACAAGAAATAGAGGTCAATCAAACTGATAAGCAAGAATGCCAAATTGGTATTGATGAAACTAGCGCTTGAATCAAGATATAGGAGATGCACGCGCGGAACATGCTACTATATAGTACTTACTTTCGGGTATCTAAATTCTAGCTTCTTCGGCAGTCCCGGAGCTTTTTTGGTGAATTTTCTCCAAACCCTGCCAGACAAAGAAAACAATTAGTTGATATCAGAAATGAAGTTGCTGATATGCATGGTGGATAATATTGATCGATTTAACTTACCTGTCGAGCATTTGAGTCATGTCCGCATACTCCTCGGGATCTTTACGTTTAGAGTCCAAGACAGTTACTACTCCCTTCTCAAGCTTAATCTCTAAGAGAATATAGTGGAAGCTGCACACGCATGCATGAACTCATCAATTACATTACTATAACCTTGACTGATATATAAGGGAAACCAAATATGCACAAGACAGTAACACTCACTTGAAGTTGTAAGGAAAGAGTATTATATCTTTGTTTTCATTTACCACCAACGATCGTAGCAAGTTGGTCTCGCTATCTGAGGGACGCAATTTAACCTCGGTTGCATCTATGAGGTATGTGTTAATGAACCCAATATCACCTACTTGTCTTTTCTTCAATTCGACGATCTTCAATCTGCATAATATAGTGAGGATAATTATAAATACATGCAATGAAGATCAGCTATATAGAGAGACTTAATGACAGAAGTAGTACTTCTTACAGACAGTAGCAGGTGACCGTTGTTTTATCGAGGGCCAATTGATTTAAAAACTGATAGAACTCCTCAAATGGAACATGCAACAGTTCAATTCCAACGAGGTCATGCTCTGGTTTAACTCGCAAATACAAACTATCCCTCCCCCCAGACTCTCTGGAGATTTTCAAGTACCAATCATGCAATCTTCGCATATTCGTTGATAGAGATCTTTCATTTTTGACGAGAGGCTTTTTGTACTCGTATCTTTCTATCTGCACGTCCAAGAAATCATATTGTACATCGTCGGACACGTAATCTGCAAGATTGGTATAACCGGGCACCATCCTCGGATCATTAGCAACCATGTCGCTAGACACCTTGAGCGGGGGGCACGATTGGTCCGCTTGTTCGCCGAGCTGGGCAATTTGTTTCCCAGCTCGTCCTTCTGCTAACCTTTGATCACTTTTAGTACTTCCCGACCGCTTCGCTTCTTGAAATGACTTTTGAATCATGCGGTCATAGTTGCCCTTCGGCTTACTTTTCGCTGGTTGCTTCAGGGCAGCAAGAGTGCGCTTTGCTTTCACCGCATCTATCTTCTCCTCCGGAGGTGGATGTCTCTGTGCTTTCAATCCTTCAAGCCAGTCCTTCACTTTTCCTTGAGCTATCTTCGTGTTTTCCTCGTCGGACCTCTCATATGGTAACTTCTCTAGAGGCGCGAGAGAAGGACCGAATCTGCATCGCCTCCCGCCTCTGGCTGTACTGCTAGACGTCGCCAGACCAGACGAAGCGGCTGTCTTTTTTCCTTGCTTACGCGCCGGAGCAGGAGCAGCCGGAGCGGCGGCAGGTCTCTTCCGCCCTTGCTGACTAGGTGGAGAAGGAGGAGCAGGCTGGCTGCTCGGGCGCGCCGGCGGCGAAGGAGGCGGAGTGCCGCCACGCGCCGGAGAAGGAGCCGGAGTGCCCTGATCGTCACTCGCCGGAGGAGGAGGCGGTGGAGGAGGCGGAGTGCCCTGACTCGCCGGAGGAGGAGGAGGAGGAGGCGGAGGCGTCCAGTTGAGAATGTTGATGAGGTCCTTCCGCCATAGGCATGGAGTCTTCAGTGAAGAACCCAGCCGAGTCTCCCCTTCACCGGTAGGGTGGTCAAGCTGGAGCTCCTCAAATCCCTCCGTAATTTCATCCACCAGCTGCAGCTCTCTTTCCACCTGCTCATCGGTGTCGTTGAGAAACGACAAGACGGAATTTTGTCCGTCTGCGATTATGTCCATGAACATCACTTTTTGTGCTAGGTCTCGGGTGTTGTCGTCCATAGTTTCTACAAATATTTACAACATGCCAATTATTATTCAAACATGACAGATGGATATATTAATGGCAAACGTAGAACTAGCTTCGACCCTCGACTCCTGGACGACCCACGACTGCTCGGCGATCCACAACCCTAGACCCCCTCATGTCACATTTTGTCTAGTGTCAAAGGTTTTAACAAAACCAATACTTCATCATTAGGCCAAAGTAACAGTCGCATGATGGTACGAAGCTCTCCAAAGTGGTTTTGGAACGGAGTCCCAGATAAGATAATTCGTAACAAAAGATGGATTATCCTATCAGGAACTCCGTTCCAAAATAACTTTCCATAACTTCGTACCAACATGCCCCGGTTACTTCTGGCAAATGATGAAGTCATGGAATTCTTCAATACTTTGACACTAGCTAGGCAACCTCTCTCGACCCCTCGACCCTCGACTGCTCGGCGATCCACAACCCTAGACCCCCTCATGTCACATTTTGTCTAGTGTCAAAGGATTCAACAAAACCAATACTTCATCATTAGGCGAAAGTAACAGTAGCATGATGGTACGAAGCTCTCCAAAGTGGTTTTGGAACGAAGTCCCAGATAAGATAATTCGTAACAAAAGACGGATTATCCTATCAGGAACTCCGTTCCAAAATAACTTCGCATAACTTCGTACCAACATGCCCCGGTTACTTCTGGCAAATGATGAAGTCATGGAATTCTTCAATACTTTGACACTAGCTAGGCAACTTCTCTCGACCCCTCGACCCTCGACTGCTCGGCGATCCACAACCCTAGACCCCCTCATGTCACATTTTGTCTAGTGTCAAAGGATTCAACAAAACCAATACTTCATCATTAGGCGAAAGTAACAGTAGCATGATGGTACGAAGCTCTCCAAAGTGGTTTTGGAACAGAGTCCCAGATAAGATAATTCGTAACAAAAGACGGATTATCCTATCAGGAACTCCGTTCCAAAATAACTTTGCATAACTTCGTACCAACATGCCCCGGTTACTTCTGGCAAATGATGAAGTCATGGAATTCTTCAATACTTTGACACTAGCTAGGCAACCTCTCTCGACCCCTCGACCCTCGACTGCTCGGCGATCCACAACCCTAGACCCCCTCATGTCACATTTTGTCTAGTGTCAAAGGATTCAACAAAACCAATACTTCATCATTAGGCGAAAGTAACAGTAGCATGATGGTACGAAGCTCTCCAAAGTGGTTTTGGAACGGAGTCCCAGATAGGATAATTCGTAACAAAAGACGGATTATCCTATCAGGAACTCCGTTCCAAAACAACTTTGCATAACTTCGTACCAACATGCCCCGGTTACTTCTGGCAAATGATGAAGTCATGGAATTCTTCAATACTTTGACACTAGCTAGGCAACCTCTCGACCCCTCGACCCCCGACTGCTCGGCGATCCACAACCCTAGACCCCGATCATGTCACATTTTGTCTAGTGTCAAAGGATTCAACAAAACCAATACTTCATCATTAGGCGAAAGTAACAGTCGCATGATGGTACGAAGCTCTTCAAAGTGGTTTTGGAACGGAGTCCCAGAAAGGATAATTCGTAACAAAAGACGGATTATCCTATCAGGAACTCCGTTCCAGAACAACTTTGCATAACTTCATACAAACATGCCCTGGTTACTTCTGGCAAATGATGAAGTCATTGATTTCTTCAATACTTTGACACTAGCTAGGCAACCTCTCTCGACCCCTCGACCCTCGGTCCCTCGACGACCCTCGGCCCCTCGACGACCCTTGGCCTCTCGACCCCTCGACCCTCGGCCTCTCGACCCCTCGACGTCCCTCGGCCCCTCGGCGATCTCTCGACCCTTGACGACCCTCGGTCCCTCGACGACCCTCGACCCCTCCTAATGTCAAAGTTATCGGGGAGGGTGTATATCGACAACGACATATCCGATAAAAAAAGAGGAAGAAGAAGAAAAAAAGAACCGCTAGAAGAGAAGATCGAAGAAAAAAAAAGAAAAAAAAAGGAGAAGAAGAAAGGAATAGAGGAGAAGAAGAAATTTCTCTTCTTCTCCTCTATTCCTTTCTTCTTCTCCTCTTTTTTTCTTCTTTTTTCTTCTTCTTATTTATTTCTCTTCTTCTTCCTCTCCTCTTCTTATTTCTTTCCTCTTTCTTATTTTCTTCTTTCCTATCCTTCTTTTTCTAAATTTGTAACTTTTGCATATATAAAACTTTCTATGAAAAAAAACATTCTTTTTCTTCTTTCCTATCCTTCTTTTTCTTCTTTCCTATCCTTCTTTTGCATATATATACATCACATACACATCACATACAGCAACTATACATCACAATTGTAACTATCTATATATAAACAAAAAACATTCTATGAAAAAAAACATTTTTAACATATATATTTATCAAATTCCTAAGAAAAATTAAAAAAAATATATATACACATACAAAATATATATACAGCAACTATATACACATAACACATACACACACACACACACACACACACATACACACACATATATATATATATATACATCAACTATATATAAACAAAAAAAACCCTCACATCGCGCGGCGGGGCGGGGCGGCGCGGCGGCGACGGCGACGGGGCGGGGCGACGGCGCGGGGCGGGGCGGCGCGGGGGCGCGGGACGGGGCGACGGCGCGACGGCGACGGGGCGGCATTGGGGGCGACGACGACGCCACGACGGGGCGACGGTGACGGCGACGGGGCGACGGGGGCGGGGACGAAGCAGAGTGAGGAGGCGTCGGGGGCGGGGAAAGGAGAACGTGTGATGAACGCGGAGGTGCCGTACGTTCGGTACTTGATCGGTTGGATCACGAAGAAGTTCGACTACATCAACCGCGTCACTTGACGCTTCCGCTTCCGGTCTACGAGGGTATGCAGACACACTCTTCCCTCTCGTTGCTATGCATCTGGTAGATAGATCTTGCGTGATCGTCGGAAAATTTTAAAATACTACGTTCCCCAACAGTGGCATCATGAGCCAGGTCTATGCGTAGATGATATGCATGAGTAGAACACAATGAGTTGTGGGCGATACTAGTCATACTGCTTACCAGCATGTCATACTTTGCTTCGGCGGTATTGTGAGATGAAGCGGCCCGGACCGACATTACGCGTACGCTTACGCGAGACTGGTTTCACCGTTACGAGCACTCGTTGCTTAAAGGTGACTGGCGGGTGTCTGTCCCTCTCACTTTAGCTGAATCAAGTGTGGCTACGCCCGGTCCTTGTGAAGGTTAAAACAGCACATACTTGACGAAACATCGTTGTGGTTTTGTATGCGTAGGTAAGAACGGTTCTTGCTAAAGCCCGTAGCAGCCACGTAAAACTTGCAACAACAAAGTAGAGGACGTCTAACTTGTTTTTGCAGGGCATGTTGTGATGTGATATGGTCAAGACATGATGAGTTATACGGTTTTGTATGAGATGATCATGTTTTGTAATGTTATCGGCAACTGGTAGGAGCCATATGGTTGTCGTTTTATTGTATGAAATGCAATCGCCATGTAATTGCTTTACTTTATCACTAAGCGATAGCGATAGTCGTAGAAGCAATAGTTGGCGAGACAACAATGATGCTACGATGGAGATCAAGGTGTCGCGCCGGTGACGAAGGTGATCATGACGGTGCTTTGGAGATGGAGATCAAAAGCACAAGATGATGATGGCCATATCATGTCACATATTTTGATTGCATGTGATGTTTATCTTATTATGCTTCTTATTTTGCTTAGAACAACGGTAGCATTATAAGATGATCCCTTACTAAATTTCAAGGTACAAGTGTTCTCCCTGAGTATGCACCGTTGCAAAAGTTCGTCGTGCCGAGACACGACGTGATGATCGGGTGTGATAAACTCTACGTTCAAATACAACGGGTGTAAGCCAGTTTTGCACACGCAGAATACTCAGGTTAAACCTGACGAGCCTAGCATATGCAGATATGGCCTCGGAACACTGGAGACCGAAAGGTCGAGCGTGAATCATATAGTAGATATGATCAACATAAGATGTTCACCATTGAAACTACTCCATCTCATGTGATGATCGGACATGGTTTTGTTGATTTGGAGCACGTGATCATTTAGATGACCGTAGGGATGTCTATCTAAGTGGGAGTTCTTTGATTAATATGATTAAATTGAACTTTAATTTATCATGAACTTAGTCCTGATAGTTTTTGCATATCTATGTTGTTGTAGATCAATGGCCCGTGCTACCGTTCCTTTGAATTTTAATGCATTCCTAGAGAAAGCTAAGTTGAAATATGATGGTAGCAATTACACGGACTGGGTCCGTAACTTGAGGATTATCCTCATTGCTGCACAGAAGAATTATGTCCTTGAAGCACCGCTAGGTGACAAGCCTCCTCCCGCTAATGTAGACGCTTTGAACGTCTGGCAATCGTGGTCTGATGACTACACGATAGTTCAGTGTGCCATGCTTTACGGCTTAGAACCGGTACTTCAACGACGTTTTGAACGTCATGGACCATATGAGATGTTCCAAGAGTTGAAGTTAATATTTCAAGCAAATGCCTGGATTAAGAAATATGAGATTTCCAATAAGTTCTATAGCTGCAAGATGGAGGAGAATAGTTCTATCAGTGAACACTTGCTCAGAATGTCTGGGTACTACAATCATATGACTCAACTTGGTTGCAAAGTTGACGAGGATAGTGTTATTGATAGAGTTCTTCAATCACTGCCACCAAGCTATAAAGGCTTCGTGATGAACTATAATATGCAAGGGATGAAAAAGACAATTCCCGAGCTCTTCGCTATGCTCAAAGCTGCGGAGGTAGAAATCAAAAAGGAGCATCAAGTGTTGATGGTTAACAAGACCACTAGTTTCAAGAAAAAGGGCAAGGGAAAGAAGGGAAACTTCAAGAAGAATAGCAAGACACTTGCTACTCCCACGAAGAAACCCAAGTCTGGAGCCAAGCCTGAAACTGAGTGCTTCTACTGCAAGGGGACTGGACACTGGAAGCGGAACTGCCCCAAGTATTTGGCGGATAAGAAGGATGGCAAGGTGAACAAAGGTATATGTGATATACATGTTATTGATGTGTACCTTACTAATACTCGTAGTAGTACCTGGGTATTTGATACCGGTTCGGTTGCTAATATTTGTAACTCGAAACAGGGACTACGGATTAAACGAAGATTGGCTAAGGACGAGGTGACGATGCGTGTGGGAAATGGTTCCAAAGTCGATGTGATCGCCGTCGGCACGCTACCTCTACATCTACCTTCGGGATTAGTTTTAGACCTAAATAATTGTTATTTGGTGCCAGCGTTGAGCATGAACATTATATCTGGATCTTGTTTGTTGCGAGACGTTTATTCATTTAAATCAGAGAATAATGGTTGTTCTATTTTTATGAATAATATCTTTTATGGTCATGCACCCTTGAAGAGTGGTCTATTCTTATTGGATCTCGATTGTAGTGATACACATATTCATAATATTGAAACCAAAAGATGCAAGGTTAATAATGATAGTGCAACTTATTTGTGGCACTGCCGTTTAGGTCATATTGGTGTAAAGCGCATGAAGAAACTCCATAGTGATGGACTTTTGGAATCACTTGATTTGGAATCACTTGCGCGGCCCCTCTTTCCCTCTCCCTCTCCCTCTCTTTCCTCCCCCCTTCTTCCTTCTTTGGTAGTTCCTACTAGGAATAGGATTGCAATCCTATTCCTAGTAGGATTGCACCCTAGCCGCACCATAGGAGGGCCGGCCGGCCTCCCCCCTTGCTCCTTTATATACGGGGGCAGGGGGGCACCCAAAGACACACAAGTTGAATTGTTCTAGCCGTGTGCGGTGCCCCCCTCCACAGAAACACACCTCGGTCATACCGTCGCAGTGCTTAGGCGAAGCCCTGCGCCAGTAGATACATCATATCCGTCACCACGCCGTCGTGCTGACGAAACTCTCTCGTGAAGCTCAGCTGGATCAAGAGCTCGTGGGACGTCATCAAGCTGAACGTGTGCTGAACGCGGAGGTGCCATACGTTTGGTACGTGATCGGTTGGATCGCGAAGAAGTTCGACTACATCAACCGCGTCACTTGACGCTTCCGCTTCCGGTCTACGAGGGTATGTAGACACACTCTTCTCTCTCGTTGCTATGCATCTGGTAGATAGATCTTGCGTGATCGTAGGAAAATTTTAAAATACTACGTTCCCCAACATGAACCCTATTGTTTTATCCTTAATGGCAACAATGCAATACGTGCCTCGCTACCCCTTCTATCACTAGGTGAGGATACCGCAAGATTGAACCCATCACACAGTACCTCTCCCACTGAAGATAAATTAATCTAGTCGGCCAAACAAAACAAATATATCGGAGAGAAATACAAAGCTATAACAATCATGCATAATAAAGTTCAGAATAGCCTAAATTAATTTCAATGAATAATGTGATCATAAACTCACAATTCATCAGATCCCAATAGACATGCTGCAAAGGAAGATTACATCAGATAGAACTCCAAGAAGATCGAGGAGAACTTTGTATTGAAGATCAGAGAGAGAAGCAGCCATCTAGATACTAGCTATGGACACATAGGTGTGAGGTAAACTACTCACACATCATTGGAAGGGCATCAAGGTTGATGTAGAAGCCCTTCGTGATCGATGCCCCCTCCGATAGAGTACCGGGAAGGCCTCGAAGTGGTATCACGGAAGAATAGAGACTTGCGGTGATGGAAATAGGGTTTCGTGGCTCTTTCTAATCGTTTGCGAATATATGTGAATTTATAGAGCTTGAACTATGTCAAACGGAGCTGCGTGGGACCCACGAGCTCAGGGGGCGCGCCCTACCCCACAGGGCACGCCATGTGAGCTTGTGGATCTCCCATAGGTCTTCTCGCCTCCTCCCAAACCTTCTAGTGTCCCTTCTGGTCCAGAAAAAAATCATCGTAAAGTTCATCGTGTTTACACTTTGTTTGGTATTGATTTTCTCAAAGTAAAAAAGAAGCAAAAATAGAACTGAGAATGAGCACTGGGTTAATAGGTTAGTCCCAAAAAATGATATAAAATAGCAAAAAATGCATATAACGCATCCAAGGTTGGCAATATAATAGGATGAAACAATCAAAAATCATAGATACGTTGGAGACGTATCAACCATGCATCACCTCAATCTGTTCGATTTTAAAATAGCTCAATCCCATACGTGGGGAAGCGTGGTTGCCATCCAAATACAAATTTAGAAAGTAGAAGGTGCATCGTAACATATGGATTGGTGGCATCAAGCTCGGATCCAAAATGCCATGCCAATATGGTCAACCCACACACTGCCTATGCAGCGGGGGTTGGTTGATGCTCTCGATGATAGACATACATATGTATTTGATTATTTGTTCATGGCATGATGGTCAGCATGCATAGGGCTTGATTGTGTGAGCTGGTGTAAACGTAATTCAGAGTGATGCTACAAGAGTTAGATAGCATGAATATCCTGGAAGGATTCCTGGAGATCCTCATGGATTGAATTAGGGAATTGCTGGCGGCCGAACAATAGATCATGGGGTTTGATAGGATAGGGTTTGAGATTTTTTAAAAATAAAAAGGTAGATCAGGTTCTACCTTATATATTTCAAAAAAGCATAGCCTGCAGACTAGAGCTCATATACATGAAACCTGCAAGGTGCATCAAGGTGAAAGGCCAAAAGTAGCCTAAGAGAGAAGGGGAGAGGAACATAGAGAGATGTTTGATGTGAGGATATATTGCATCAGCTCATTACAAACCAACAAATCACCCATTAAGAAAGTGCACCTAGGCCAGGAGGTCACCCTTATCCTACTGCCTCGTGGCTCTATGAACCCACAACCTAAGCAAGTCAGCAGCATAGAATCAGATGTACGACTCCGTCCAGATTTTATCATTAAAACCCCGGCCATTTCATGCATGCCATAGCGAGACAACACACGCAACAAATGCAACGTTTCGTTTCCACTTGAAAGCAAGGTGTTCCATGGCATGCGTCCCAAAATTCATCAGGTTAGCCAACGCACATGCCAAAGTAGACAGATGCAACTTGTCCCAAATAGCTCTAGCCGGCCGACACCATAGTATCAGATGACATAGCGACAAACATCACTGTCTAGAAGGCTAGGATTCGGGATTTGGACAATGCGATGAGCGGTGGGGTCTAGTGATCTAGGGTTTGGGATAGAGGCGGGGTGAAAAAAGTTACTCCAATAGGCAAGGGTTTGGGATTGTGATGGGATGGGTGTGTGGGGGCAAGGACATGTGGAACTAGCCTTTTGCTTTGCTGATTTTATCATTTCTATATTTGTTTCCCCTTTTCCCTTACTTACAACATATCACTTACTCTTGTGAATATGCGTGAGTGTGAAAAAATCCTTGAGTTTCTCCCACGTGCCTCTTTGGTAAGGCATGCTAAATAGACAGTTCGGTATTTTTGAAGGTGCTATACAGGAGCTATTTATCAGTGTATGCATGTCCAACTGATGCATAAAGACTTTAGTTTTATATTTTTAGCCTTCTTGGTCTCCGATGACCCACAAGTGCAGGGGATCTATCGTAGTCCTTTCTATAAGTAAGAGTGTCGAACCCAACGAGGAGCAGAAGGAAATGATAGGTAGTTTACAGTAAGGTATTTTCTGCAAGCACTGAAATTAGCGGTAACAAATAGTTTTGTGATAAGGTAATTGGTAGCAAGTGAAAAATAGTAAAAGTAAATAAGGTGCAACAAGATGGCCCAATCCTTTTTGTAGCAAAGGACAAGCCTGTACAAACTCTTATATGAAGGAAAACGCTCCCGAGGACATATGGGAATTATCGTCAAGCTAGTTTTCATCACGATCATCTGATTCACGTTCGGTACTTTGATAATTTGGTATGTGGGTGGACTGGTGCTTGGGTGCTGTCCTTACTTGGACAAGCCTCCCACTTATGATTAACCCCTATTGCAAGCATCCGCAACTACAAAAGAAGTATTAAGGTAAACCTAACCATAGCATGAAACAAGTGGATCAAAATCAGCCCCTTACAAAGCAACGCATAAACCAGGGTTTAAGCTTCTGTCACTCTAGTAACCCATCATCTACTTATTACTTCCCAATGCCTCCCTCTAGGCCCAAACAATGGTGAAGTGTCATGTAGTCGATGTTCACATGACACCACTAGAGGAGAGACAACATACATCTCATCAAAATATCGAACGAATACCAAATTCACATGACTACTTATAGCAAGACTTCTCCCATGTCCTCAGGAACAAAAGTAACTACTCACAAGACATAATATTGTTCAGGATCAGAGGGGTATTAATATGCATAATGGATTTGAACATATGACCTTCCACCAAGTAAACCAACTAGCATCAACTACAAGGAGTAATCAACACTACTAGCAACCCACAGGTACCAATCTGAGGTTTGGATACGAAGATTGGATACAAGAGATGAACTAGAGTTTTGAGAGGAGATGGTGCTGGTGAAGATGTTGATGAATATAACCCTCCTCAAGATGGGAGAGTTGTTGGTGATGACGGCGGTGACGATTTCCCCCTCCCGGAGGGAAGTATCCCTGGCAGAACAGCTCCGCCGGAGCCCTAGATTGGTTCCGCCAAGGTTCCGCCTCGAGACGGCGGC
Organism: Secale cereale; assembly: GCA_902687465.1. Taxonomy (NCBI): domain Eukaryota; kingdom Viridiplantae; phylum Streptophyta; class Magnoliopsida; order Poales; family Poaceae; genus Secale; species Secale cereale. The sequence goes on from LR738715.1 coordinate 56,263,576, forward strand.
GTCTGGTCCCGAAAGCCTCCTTCTATTTTTTTTCAGGTCAAAACACCTCATATAGGAGAAGATGGGCATCGGGGGTTCACCGGGTGGCCCACGAGGCAGGGGCCGCGCCCAGAGGGGGGGGGGGGGGCGCCCCCACCCTCGTGGACAGGTGGTGGCCCCCCTGGTGAATCTCTTTCGCCAGATATTTGTTATATTTTTTGAAACGGTGTTTCCTAGAGTTTCGGAGCTTTTTGAGTTGTGCAGAATAGGTTTCCAATGTTTGCTCCTTTTCTAGCCCAGAGTTCCAGCTGCCGGCATTCTCCCTCTTCATGTAAACCTTGTAAAATAAGAGAGAAAAGGCATATGTATTGTGACATAACGTGTAATAACAGCCCATAGTGCAATAAATATCAACATAAAAGCATGATGCAAAATGGACGTATCAACTCCCCCAATATCGAAAAACATGTCCACATGTTTAGAGATAGAGGTGTCGATAAAAATAAAATACGGACATGAGGGCATCATGATCATTCTTATAACAACAACACACATATATTGTCATCTGATTCTTATGCTAAATTAACAATTCATTCACAATGTCAAGTATTAATCAGAAACTTCATTGAAAACCAACAAACTATGATCTTAGTCATTGAAGCAATTGCAATTTATCATAACATCGGAAAGAGTCATTATAAGAGATTTTCAACAAGTCCTCATACTCACTTATCATATAGTATTTCACAATTGCTCACACTCACGCAATACTTATTGGTATGGAGTTTTAATCGGACACATAGAAAGATAGGGGCTTATGGTATTGCCTCCCAACCTTTTACCTCAAGGGTAACGTCAACAGTAATAGACCATGATAACTTACATCCAATTGGGTATATATGTCAGGATCTTTCCAACACAATGTGCTTGCCAAAGGATAAAATGTAAAAAGGAAATGTGATTTTCAACTTGACTCTTATAAGGCAAGAATAATAGATAAGCCCTTCGCAGAGGGAAGCATAGGTTGTCACGTGCTTTTATGGTTGGATGCACAAAGTCTTAGCGCAAAAGAACGTCACTTTATATTGCCACTTGTGATAATGACCTTTATTATACAGTCTGTCGCTTTTATTACTTCCATATCACAAGATCGTATAAAGCTTATTTCGTCCACACTTGTAAATCATACATATTTTAGAGAGTTTGCAACAATGACAACTTACTTGAAGGATCTTACTCAATCCATAGGTAGGTATGGTGGACTCTCATGGCAAAACTGGGTTTAAGGATGTATGGAAGCACAAGTAGTATCTCTACTTGGTGCAAGGAGTTTTGGCTAGCATGAGGGGGAAAGGCAAGCTCACCATGTTGGATGATCCATGACAATATACTTTATTTCGAATATAAGAAAACATAACCCATTATGTTGTCTTCCTTGTCCAACATCAACTCTTTAGCATGTCATATTTTAATGAGTGCTCACAATCATAAAAGATGTCCAAGATAGTATATTTGTATGTGAAACCTCTCTTTCTTTATTACTTCCTATTAATTGCAACGATGACCAAGACTATGTTTGTCAACTCTCAACAACTTTTATTCATCATACTCTATATGTGAAGTTGTTACTTCCCATAAGATCAATATGATCTCTTTGATACTTTTTATATTTTCTTTTATTCTCTCATGACCAAAGTGAGGAAATCAAGCCCTTGACTCAACACTAATCTTTATTATATAGCTCACGAACTCGGTTACAAAGGTAAAGATCATAAAGCAAAAGCTCACTACTAGATCATGCTAACTTTATTTTACTAGATCAAGATATTACCAAAAGGATCGAACTAAGGAAAACGGTAAAGATAGGAGTGTGATGGTGATACGATACCGGGGCACCTCCCCCAAGCTTGGCAGTTGCCAAGGGGAGTGCCCATACCCATGTGATTATGTCTCCTTCTTCATAGGTGGTGATGATGGAGGTGTTGATGATGTAGGCTTGTCATCCATCTTCCAAGGCATGGGCTCACCATCGTAGAAGGATGATCGAGTCTCCGGGATACTCAAATCTGCAGCCAAAATCATCTTCTTGAATCTATATTCATACTCACAGTTTTGGTTTTGCAGGTCATAGATCCGGGCCTGGAGGTGTTAGATTTTCTCTTAGAGATTGGAGATGGCTTCCCGGAAGATCCTTGCGTCCAGCTTGTGGTTGTTGGCGAGCTCCGTGATCATCATGTGGTTGGCGTTGAGTCCTCGTTCCACCATACCTTGGCACTTGAAAACTTGCTGCTCCGTTGCTTTGAGTCTCGTCTCCATGCTTCCGGTCCTCCTTGGCCCCTCAACATCGCGGATGTGCAGCACCCCTTCACGCAACTCCATGGTTTGAGGGTGATGCAGCACCTCCACGAGGTAGGGGTTGATGACCTTCTTGAAGAACTTGTCCTTGGGGGTGCTGGAAGACACCATGATGATCTAGATCTGTCAGAAACAATAGATTGGAACGAAAACAGAGGATTTTTGCGTGATACTGTGGTTAAAACCTTCGGGAGATTATATAATGAATTTTTACCGACCAAAAGGAGTAACATGCAAGAAATCGGAGTCCGGGAGGCACACGAGGTGCCCACGAGGCAGGGGCGCGCCCAGGGGAAGGGGGCGCGCCCTCCACCCTCATGGACGGATCATGTCTCTTTCGGACTGCCTCTTATTTTTCTATTTTTCTAAATATTCCAAAATGGTGAAAAATTGCCTTTAGAACTGTTTTGGAGTCCGTTTACATACCGTACCACATACCTCTTACTTTTCGGGGTCTGAATCATTCGGGAAAGTGTCCCTTATGTATTCCTCCGGGGTTACGGTTTCAATAACATTAGTTTCAACATTTATAGGATTACCTGAGATATAATGTTTGATTCTTTGACCATTCACCACCTTCGGATTTGTGCCTTCGAAGTTGTTGATTTTTATGGCACCGGAACGATAGACCTCCTCGATAACGTAAGGACCTTCCCATTTAGGGAGAAGTTTTCCTACAAAAAATCTTAAATGAGAGTTGTATAGCAAGACATAATCACCTACGTTAAAGTCACGCTTTTGTATCCTTTTGTCATGCCATCTTTTAACTTTTTCTTTAAACAGCTTGGCATTCTAATAGGCCTGGGTTCTCCATTCATCAAGAGAGCTAATGTCAAGTAACCTCTTCTCACCGGCAAGTTTGAAATCATAATTGAGCTCTTTAATAGCCCAATATGCCTTATGTTCTAGCTCAAGAGGTAAGTGACAAGCTTTTCCATAAACCATCTTATATGGAGACACACCCATAGGATTTTTGTATCCAGTTCTATAGGTCCATAATGCATCATCAAGTTTCTTGGACCAATTCTTTCTAGACCTATTAACTGTCTTTTGCAAAATTAATTTCAGCTCTTTATTACTTAATTCTACTTGACCACTAGTTTGTGGTTGATAAGGGGATGCAATTCTGGTTAACATCATACTTAGCAAGCATTTTACGGAAAGCACCATGAATAAAGTGTGAACCACCACCAGTCATTAAGTATCCAGGGACTCCAAACCTCGGGAAAATAACTTCTTTAAGCATCTTAATAGAGGTGTTGTGATCAACACTACTAGTTGGAATAGCTTCTACCAACTTAGTAACGTAATCAACAACAACTAAAAAATGTGTGTACCCATTAGAGGAAGGAAACGGTCCCATATAATCAAACCCCAGACATCAAACGGTTCAATAACAAGTGAATAATTCATACGCATTTCTTGACGTCTACTGATATTACCAATTCTTTGACATTCATCACAAGATAAGACAAACTTACGAGCATCCTTGAAGAGAGTAGGCCAATAAAAACCAGATTGCAATACCTTATGTGCAATTCTATCTCCAGCATGGTGTCCTCCATAAGCTTCGGAGTGGCACTTGCGTAGGATCTGTTCCTGTTCATGCTCAGGTACACAACGTCTAATAATACCATCTACTCCTTCTTTATAAAGGTGTGGGTCATCCCAGAAGTAATGTCTCAAATCATAGAAGAATTTTTTCTTTTGCTGGTATGTGAAGCTAGGAGGTATAAACTTAATTAGCAACAATGTAATTAGCATAATCAGCATACCATGGAGCAGTACGAGAAGTATTTATGACAGCTAATTGTTCATCAGGAAAGCTATCATCAATAGGTTGTGGGTCATCAAGTATATTCTCTAGCCTAGAAAAGTTGTCTACAACGGGGTTCTCAGCTCCCTTTGTATCAATAATATGCAAATCAAATTCTTGCAGCAAGAGAACCCATTTGATAAGTCTAGGTTTAGCATCTTTCTTTTCCATAAGGTACTTGATAGCAGCATGATCAGTGTGAATAGTTACTTTAGAATCAACAATATAAGGTCTAAGCATATCACAAGCGAATACAACTGCTAAAAATTCCTTCTCAGTAGTAGCATAATTTCTCTGGGCACTGTCTAGAGTTTTACTAGCATATTGGATAACATTCAATTTCTTATCAACCCTTTGTCATAGAACAACACCTACATCATAATCACTAGCATCACACATAATCTCAAAGGGTAAATTCCAGTCAGGAGGCTGGACAATAGGTGCAGAGATCAATGCTTTCTTAAGTATTTCAAATGCTTCTAAGCAATCATCATCAAAAACAAAAGGAACATCTTATTGTAAGAGACTAGTCAGAGGCCTGGAGATTTTGGAGAAGTCCTTAATGAACCTCCTATAAAACCCGGCATGACCAAGGAAACTTCGTATACCTTTGATGTCCTTGGGACATGGCATCTTTTCAATAGCATCAACTTTAGCTTTGTCAACTTCAATACATCTTTCAGAAATTTGATGTCCCAAGACAATGCCTTCATTAACCATAAATTGGCACTTCTCCCAATTCAAGACAAGATTAGTGTCTTCACATCTCTGCAAAACTCGATCAAGGTTGCTCAAGCAATCATCAAAAGAAGTTCCGTAAACGGAAAAATCATCCATGAATACCCCTCAACAATCTTTTCACAAAAATCAGAGAATATAGCCATCATGCATCTTTGAAAGGTAGCAGGTGCATTACATAAAACAAAAGGCATACATCTATAAGCAAAGGTACCGAAAGGACAAGTAAAAGTGGTCTTTTCTTGATCCCCTTTTGACACAGGTATTTGAGAGAAACCAGAATAACCATCTAGAAAGCAAAAATGAGTATGTTTGGATAACATTTCTAGCATTTGATCAATAAAAGGCAAAGGGTAATGATATTTCTTAGTAGCTTTATTTAATTTGCGGAAATCAATTACCATCCTATAACCTGTAACAATTCTTTGCGGGATCAATTCATCTTTATCATTAGGAACAACAATCACACCTCCCTTCGTAGGGACACAATGGACATGACTTACCCACTTGCTATCAACAACTGGATAGATTATACCTTCCTATAGAAGCTTTAGTATTTCATTCCTTACCACTTCTTTCATCTTAGGATTTAACCGTCGTTGATGATCAATAACCGGTTTCTCGTCCTCTTCCAACTTTATCTTGTGTTGGCATAGAGTGGGACTTATGCCCTTTAGATCATCCATAGTATATCCAATAGCAGCACGGTGCTTCTTCAGAGTTCCCAATAATTTTTCTTCTTCCTGCTCTAAAAGGTTAGCACTGATAATAACAAGATATATCTTCTTTCCATCAAGATAAACATACTTAAGATTATCAGGTAATGGTTTAAGTTCAAACACGGGATCACCCTTAGGTGGAGGAGGATCCCCTAGGATTTCAACAGGCAAGTTTTTTTTCAATACGGGTCCCTGCTTAAAGATTATTTCATCTATTTCCCTTCTCTCATTCATATACATAACATTTTCATGGTCTAGCAGATATTGTTCTAACGGGTCGTTAGGAGGCACAACAATAGAGGCAAGACCAATAATTTCATCCATGCTAGGTAGTTCTTTATCATGGGGTTGTCTACAAAATTTAGCAAAGTAAAAATCATGAGACATATCCCCTAAACCAGCAGTAACAATATCTTTTACGCAGTCTATCTTAGCATTAACAGTATTCAAGAAGGGTCTACCAAATATAATGGGACAAAAATCATCTTGTGGGGAACCAAGAACAAGGAAATCAGCAGGGTGTTTAACTTTCCCACACAAGACTTCAACATCTTTAACAATCCCAATTGGTGAAATAGTGTCTCTATTAGCAAGCTTAATAGTAACATCAATACCTTCTAGCTCAGCGGGTGCAATATTGTGCATAATTTCGTCGTATAAGGAAATGGGTATTACACTAGCACTAGCACCTACGTCAGATAAACCATGATAGCAATGATCTCCTATTTTAAAAGAAATAACAAGCAAGCCCAACATGTCTATGTTTATTCCTAGTATCGGGTTTGGCTATTCTAGCAGCTTCCTCTTGGAGGTAAATAACATGTCCAACCAATTTTTCAACCAAGAGATCTTTAACCATAGCAAAACTAGGTTCAACTTTAATTTGCTCAGAGGGTGTAGGTGTTCTAGTATTACTCTTATGAACCACAGTTGAAGCTTTAGCACAATTCTTTATTCTAATAGGGAAAGGTGGGTTCTCAATATAAGCAGTAGGAACAATAGGATCAACATTATAAGTGATAGTATTTTCTTCAACTTTAATAGGTTCAACTACTTTTACTTCAATGGGAGGATGGTATTTAAACCACTTCTCCTTGGGAAGATCAACATGAGTAGCAAATGATTCATAGAAAGAAGCTACTATCTCAGAGTCAAGTCCATATTTAGTTCTAAATTCACGGAAAACATTGGTATCCATAAAAGATTTAACACAATCAAACTTAGGGGTCATACCTGACTCCTTACCTTCGTCGAGATCCCGATCTTCAGAGTTGCATTCAGTTCTTTCCAATAAATCCCATTTGAATTCAATAGTATTCATCATAAAAGAACCAACACAAGAATTACCGAGCATGGTGCGATTATTGAGAGAAAGCCGAGCATAAATTTTTTGAATGATCATTTTTCTTGAGAGCTCATGACTGGGGCATGAGTATAACATTGACTTAAGCCTCTCCCAAGCTTGAGCTATGCTTTCTCCTTCGCGAGGCAAAAAAATATATATACAATTATGATCACGATGAACCTGATGCATAGGGTAGAACTTCTGATGAAATTCCAACTTCAATCGATTATAGTTCCGTGATCCAATATCATCGCATAGCCTAAACCATGTCAATGCATATCCCTTAAAAGATAAAGGGAAGACCTTCTTGTTGATAACATCCTTGGGCATACCTGCAAGCTGAAATAATCCACAAACTTCATCCACATAGATTAGGTGCAAATCGGGATGCAGTGTTCTGTCTCCTGTAAGGGGATTATCTAGCAATTTCTCTATCATACCCGAAGGAATTTCAAAGAAAACATTTTCAGTAGGTTTAGTAGGTTGAAGAGCAACTCTTTGCTCTTCTGGTCGGGGTGAAGATACCCCGAACAATCCCCTCAAAGGATGATGAGCCATAGTAACAAGTGACAGTAAATTTCAGCACACTATATAAACTTTTCCTTACCAAATTCCACTTACCAAAGGTGCTTCACTCCCCGGCAATGGCGCCAAAAAAGAGTCTTGATGACCCAAAAGTGTAGGGGATCTGTCGTAGTCCTTCCGATAAGTAAGAGTGTCGAACCCAATGAGGAGCAGAAGGAAATGATAGGTAGTTTTCAGTAAGGTATTTTCTGCAAGCACTGAAATTTTCGGTAATAGATAGTTTTGTGATAAGGTAATTGGTAGCAAGTGAAAAATATTAAAAGTAAATAAGGTGCATCAAGATGTACCAATCCTTTTTGTAGCAAAGGACAAGCCTGGACAAACTCTTATATGAAGGAAAACGCTCCCGAGGACATATGGGAATTATCGTCAAGCTAGTTTTCATCACGATCATCTGATTCGCGTTCGGTACTTTGATAATTTGGTATGTGGGTGGACCGGTACTTGGGTGCTGTCCTTACTTGGACAAGCATCCCACTTATGATTAGCCCCTATTGCAAGCATCCGCAACTACAAAAGAAGTATTAAGGTAAACCTAACCATAGCATGAAACAAGTGGATCCAAATCAGCCCCTTACAAAGCAACGCATAAACTAGGGTTTAAGCTTCTGTCACTCTAGCAACCCATCATCTACTTATTACTTCCCAATGCCTTCCTCTATGCCCAAACAATGGTGAAGTGTCATGTAGTCGATGTTCACATGACACCACTAGAGGAGAGACAACATACATCTCATCAAAATATCGAACGAATACCAAATTCACAAGATTACTTATAGCAAGACTTCTCCCATGTCCCCAGGAACAAAAGTAACTACTCACAAAACATAATATTGTTCATGATCAGAGGGATATTAATATGCATAATGGATCTGAACATATGATCTTCCACCAAGTAAACCAACTAGCATCAACTACAAGGAGTAATCAACACTACTAGCAACCCACAGGTACCAATCTGAGGTTTGGATACAAAGATTGGATACAAGAGATGAACTAGGGTTTTGAGAGGAGATGGTGCTGGTGAAGATGTTGATGAACATAACCCTCCTCAAGATGGGAGAGTTGTTGGTGATGACGGCGGTGAAGATTTCCCCCTCCCGGAGGGAAGTATCCCCGACAGAACAGCTCCGCCGGAGCCCTAGATTGGTTCCGCCAAGGTTCGGCCTCGAGACGGTGGCGTATGGTCCCGAAAGCCTCATTCTGATTTTTTTCAGGTCAAAACACCTCATATAGGAGAAGATGGGCATTGGGGGGGGGGTCACTAGGTGGCCCACGAGTCAGGGGGCGCGCCCAGAGGGGGGGGGGGGG
>LR738715.1:56285785-56298286 GCA_902687465.1 Secale cereale
TTGTTGCTTTATTTATTTTATTTTGTTTCTACTTACAATGAAATACTTATTGTTGCTATTTTTTATTTTTTTGCAAGTTTTTTTTGTTTTCTGCATTATTTATTTTCTTTTGTTTTTTGCTTTATTTTTTAATTCTTTCTGGTAAAACCAATTACAAACTTTCTGTTAGTGCAAATTTGAATAGTACAAACGGACAATGGTATCATACTCGTTTGTTACAAAGTTGGCATGGTATCATCATAATAGTTGCCGAGAAAAGTCTTCACTTTTTCTTCGCTTGTGTCATTTGCTTATTGCGCCGTAACCATGGATAATCTTCATCGTTTATCAGGATGCTTGGGCCAGCCTTGACTTTGAAGGGAGGAATTTCATGAAACTTTTCATAATCTTCAAACATGTCTGTCTTGCCCTCCACTCCCAGGATGTCCCTTTTTCCTGAAAGAACTATGTGGCGCTTTGGCTCATCGTATGATGTATTCGCTTCCTTATCTTTTCTTTTTCTCGGTCTGGTAGACATGTCCTTCACATAGATAACCTGTGCCACATCATTGGCTAGGACGAACGGTTCGTCAGTGTATCCAAGATTATTCAGATCCACTGTTGTCATTCCGTACTGTGGGTCTACCTGTACCCCGCCTCCTGACAGATTGACCCATTTGCACTTAAACAAAGGGACCTTAAAATCATGTCCGTAGTCAAGTTCCCATATGTCCACTATGTAACCATAATATGTGTCCTTTCCCCTCTCGGTTGTTGCATCAAAGCGGACACCGCTGTTTTGGTTGGTGCTCTTTTGATCTTGGACAATCGTGTAAAATGTATTCCCATTTATCTCGTATCCTTTGTAAATCAATACAGTCGAAGATGGTCCCCTGGACAACAAGTACAACTCATCACAAACAGTGTTGTCACCTCTGAGACGTGTTTCCAACCAACTGCTGAAAGTCCTGATGTGTTCACATGTAATCCAGTCGTCGCACTGCTCCGGGTGTTTGGAGCGCAGACTGTTCTTGTGTTCATCGACATACGGGGTCACTAATGTAGAGTTCTGTAGAACTGTGTAGTGTGCTTGAGACCAAGAATATCCGTCCCTGCATATTATTGAGTCCCTTCCAAGCGTGCCTTTTCCAGTCAGTCTCCCCTCGTACCGCGATTTAGGGAGACCTATCTTATTAAGGCTAGGAATGAAGTCAACACAAAACCCGATGACATCCTCTGTTTGATGGCCCATGGAGATGCTTCCTTCTGGCCTGGCGCGGTTACGGACATATTTCTTTAGGACTCCCATGAACCTCTCAAAGGGGAACATATTGTGTAGAAATACGGGCCCTAGAATGACAATCTCGTCGACTAGATGAACTAGGACGTGTGTCATGATATTGAAGAAGGATGGTGGGAACACAAGCTCGAAACTGACAAGACATTGCGCCACATCACTCCTTAGCCTTGGTACGATTTCTGGATCGATCACCTTCTGAGAGATTGCATTGAGGAATGCACATAGCTTCACAATGGCTAATCGGACGTTTTCCGGTAGAAGCCCCCTCAATGCAACCGGAAGCAGTTGCGTCATAATCACATGGCAGTCATGAGACTTTAGGTTCTGGAACTTTTTCTCTGCCATATTTATTATTCCCTTTATATTCGACGAGAAGCCAGTCGGGACCTTCATACTGAGCAGGCATTCAAAGAAGATTTCTTTCTCTTCTTTCGTAAGAGCATAGCTGGCAGGACCTTCATACTGCTTCGGAGGGATGCCGTCTTTTTCGTGCAAACGTTGCAAGTCCTCCCGTGCCTCAGCTGTATCTTTTGTCTTTCCATACACGCCCAAGAAGCCTAGCAGGTTCACGCAAAGGTTCTTCGTCACGTGCATCACGTCGATTGAAGAGCGGACCTCTAGGTCTTTCCAGTAGGGTAGGTCCCAAAATATAGATTTCTTCTTCCACATGGGTGCGTGTCCCTCAGCGTCATTCGGAACAGCTAGTGCGCCGGGGCCCTTTCCAAAGATTAAGTGTAAATCATTGACCATAGCAAGTACGTGATCACCGGTATGCATGGCGGGCTTCTTCCGGTGATCTGCCTCGCCTTTGAAATGCTTGCCTTTCTTTCGACATTGATGGTTGGTCGGAAGAAATCGACGATGGCCCAGGTACACATTCTTCCTGCACTTGTCCAGGTATATACTTTCAGTGTCATCTAAACAGTGCGTGCATGCCTGGTATCCTTTGTTTGTCTGTCCTGAAAGGTTACTGAGAGCGGGCCAATCGTTGATGGTCACGAACAGCAACGCCTTTAGGTCAAATTCCTCTTGTCTATGCTCATCCCACGCACGGACACCGTTTCCATTCCACAGCTGTAAAAGTTCTTCAACTAATGGCCTTAGGTACACATCAATGTCGTTGCCGGGTTGCTTAGGGCCTTGGATGAGAACTGGCATCATAATGAACTTCCGCTTCATGCACATCCAAGGAGGAAGGTTATACATACATAGAGTCACGGGCCAGGTGCCGTGATTGCTACTCTGCTCCCCGAAAGGATTAATGCCATCCGTGCTTAAAGCAAACCATACGTTCCTTGCGTCCTTTGCAAACTCCTCCCAGTACTTTCTCTCAATTTTTCTCCACCGCGACCCGTGAGCGGGTGCTCTCAACTTCCCGTCTTTCTTACGATCCTCACTGTGCCATCGCATCAACTTGGCATGCTCTCTGTTTCTAAACAAACGTTTCAACCGTGGTATTATAGGAGCATACCACATCACCTTCGCAGGAACCCTCTTCCTGGCGGGCTCGCCATCAACATCACCAGGGTCATCTCGTCTGATCTTATACCGCAATGCACCGCATACCGGGCATGCGTTCAGATCGTTGTATGCACCGCGGTAGAGGATGCAGTCATTAGGGCATGCATGTATCTTCTGCACCTCCAATCCTAGAGGGCATACGACCTTCTTTGCTGCGTATGTACTGTCGGGCAATTCGTTATCCTTCGGAAGCTTCTTCTTTAATATTTTCAGTAGCTTCTCAAATCCTTTGTCAGCCACAGCATTCTCTGCCTTCCACTGCAGCAATTCAAGTACGGTACCGAGCTTTGTGTTGCCATCTTCGCAATTGGGGTACAACCCTTTTTTGTGATCCTCTAACATGCGATCGAACTTCAGCTTCTCCTTTTGACTTTCGCATTGTGTCCTTGCATCGACAATGACCCGGCGGAGATCATCATTTGGTTCCTCTTGATCTTCAGCAGCTTCACCCGTTGCAGCATCATTGGGCACATCGTCTGGTTCCTCTTGATCTTCACCAGCTTCCCCCATTGCAGCATCACCGTATTCAGCGGGCACATAGTTGTCATCGTACTCTTCTTCTTTGCCGTCTACCATCATAACCCCTATTTCTCCGTGCCTCGTCCAAACATTATAGTGTGGCATGAAACCCTTGTAAAGCAGGTGGGAGTGAAGGATTTTCCGGTTAGAGTAAGACATCGTATTCACACATTTAGTGCATGGACAACACATAAAACCATTCTGCTTGTTTGCCTCAGCCGCATTTAGAAACTCATGCACGCCCTTAATGTACTCGGAGGTGTGTCTGTCACCGTACATCCATTGTCGGTTCATCTACGTGCATTATATATAATTAAGTGTGTCAAAAACCATTACAGAACATCATAAATAGATAATTAAGTGACCAAATGGATAAAAGTTCATCATCACATTAAAACCAAAGTACATACATATATAGTTCTCATCTAACAACATATAGCTCTCCATACACATCGAAACTATGTAAAACTTTTCAATGCGAAAACAAATGCGATCATAATCGCAACCAAGGTAACAATTGATCCAATGGCATAATGATACCAAGCCTCGGTATGAATGGCATATTTTCTAATCTTTTTAATCTTCAACCGCATTGCATCCATCTTGATCTTGTGATCATCGACGACATCCGTAACATGCAACTCCAATATCATCTTCTCGTCCACAATTTTTTTATTTTTTCCTTCAAGAATTTGTTTTCTTCTTCAACTAAATTTAACCTCTCGATAATAGGGTCCATCTTGATCTTGTGATCATCGATGACTTCCGCAACATGCAACTCCAATTCCATCTTCTCCTCCTCCATTTTTTCCAATTTTTTCTTTAAGGACATGTTTTCCTCTTCAACTAAATTTAACCTCTCCACAAGAGGGTCGGTTGGAATTTCCGGTTCAACTACCTCCTAGACATAATAAAACATCTATGCATGTCAGGTTGGTCGGCATAACTATCATAAACACTAAAACAAATAGTTATATTAAAGATAATATACCACATCCGAATCGTAGACAGGACGAGGGCCCACGTGGGCGGATATCAAAACCATCGCACTATATAATAACAAGCAATAATAAACGTAAGAAAATTAGACAAATATCTATCTAAAGCAATAATAACAAGAAATAATAAAAGTAAGAAAAGCATGGACATAACAAGAGGCTCACCACGGTGGTGCCGGTGACGAGATCGGTGGGGGCGATCGACGGCGGCGAAGACGGGGACGGGACGTGACGGACCGCTAAACCTAGACAAATCTCGGAGAAAATAGAGCTTCGAGAGGAGAAAAGCTTAACTAGTGTGGCTCGGGCATTCCACCGAACACGTTGTGTGCATAGGAGGTGAGCTAGAGCACCACTAACCCCTCTCCACCTCGGCCAGAAAAAAAACAGAGCAGTGAGCTCTGCTCTTGAGTGAGGGGTTATATATAGGCACCTCATTGGTCCCGCTTGGTGCTACGAACCGGCGCTAAAGGGGTCCCTTTGGTCCCGGTTCATATCACCAACAGGGACCAATGGTGGTGGGCCAGGAGCAAGAGCCATTGGTCTTGGTTTGTCGCTCCAACCGGGACCAAAAGGTCCAGACGAACCGGGACCAATGGCCCACGTGGCCCAGCCGGCCCCCTGGGCTCACGAACTGGGTCCAGTGCCCCCATTAGACCCGGTTCTAGATTGAACCGGGGCTAATGGGCTGGACAGGCCTGGACCAATGCCTTGTTTTCTACTAGTGCATGGACAACCGAAAGAGTTGATGATGTACCATGACTACAGTCCACCCCTTATGACGTGTTTGGTAGGCTTCATGAGGCCCATGCATGCTTTGGGCAGCCAAATTGGCCCATTTGGATGCCTTCTTTTACTATTTGGCCCACATGGCATGAAAATTAAAGCATCGTTTGGCTTTGCTGGGAGGAACGACCGAATGGACTACTTCAAGTGAGCTAGGCCCAAGCAATGCAAGCAACCACACATGGTTGTAGGCGGCTGCACATGTGGGACATGCGAGAGACACCGCATTATTTCTCAATGTGGTGCTATAAATTCTGTCACTCATATCTCAATTCTCACCAGCGGCAGTGACCATCATAGGCGGGAAGATCTAGATGGCAAGCACCGGCGGCAATTACCGGCTTCATCACTGATTCTCACCTATGTACCATGCCTTCCTCCATGGAGGTAAGCCCTCTCTCCACACCTTCCCAGGGATCAATTAAGGCATCATTGACCCATCGATTAAACTTCACAAATCAATTAAATGGAGAGTGGTCGATCTAGGCATTGATTAAACTAAGAGAGGTCATTTAAGGCTTGTACGGTTAGTCCGTACAAGGGTATTGGGAAGGATTTTGACTAAAAGGGGGTTAAATCGATGAGAGTTCCCTTAAAATCCCTTTATTTTAACTAGGCACGGCTGACCTAGAGGTGCTTGGAGTGGTGGTAACCTTGATGCTGGTACTCTAGTCCAACAACGACATTGTAGAGGAGCCAGGCTAAGGAACCCTGGCCACCATCTTGGTCGCTTTGGCACTAGCAACATCCACCATCTCTTCATTTCTATTGTCCTCCAGAACAATGGTGGTCGGTGCCACCACAACAGTCGACCTGTACTTGGCCATCTAGCTCTTTGACCTAGATCTATTGACTTGGCCTCCTCCATCGCCACAACAGTATGTCCACTTACATAACACTTTTGGCTGGGTCAGGCATCATTATCTCTATATCAGTCTCTATTGCCTTTGAGAGCACAACTTATGCCTCCTTGATCATCTCATCCATGGTGTTGAACCCAGAGTACACCTCCATAGACTTCTTAAACTTGAAGTGGTCGCCGCGCGAGCACCTGGGGCGCATTGTGTCCATCCAGGATTGGTGGGAAAGGGTTCATGGTGGTGGAGCGATGGTGAGAAAGAGAGTGAGATGTTGAAGAGGATATGGTAGAAGATGATACATTCCAAACATATCTATAATTTTTGTATGATTCTCGCTATATAGCTATCAATTACATACACTTTGACATACTTTTATTAAAAAAAATTGGACAAACATATCCTATCCTATAAACATCTTGTTCCATCTATTCGAAAACCTCATATTTCTTAAGCTTGTCATACACGATCGACATTTCATTAAATTTCTCCAAGACACCATAGTTGCAAAGACCGGCTCTGCGGGCAATGGGAACAATGTGGTTTTCATGGACATCCACCAATGATTCCACCGATGGAAAAATGATCATGCGCTTGAGCTCTAGCATAAGTTGACATTTAATATAAAATGATGTTAAGTTGAAAGATCAAAACACTTATGTATTAAAAGTGTAAACAACGTCAACTACGAGAACCTAATCACTGAAGTGTTAAAAGTGTAAACCACATAAAATTACAACATCTAACTACATGAATGCTGAAACTTAGTGCTTTTGGTAGATTTCTACTAGCTTGGAAAAGAAAAACCCTATCTTAAGCCTCTAGTAGTCAGCAATACATAAATGCATCATGTACCTTTCTTCTTTGCAAAATAAGGAACACTTTGATTACATATCATGTGATAGATATAGGGAGGACAAATAGAGATGAGGAGGACAAAGATATAACAAAGAGGTGTTCTAAACGAGGGATAAATACCAGGGACATTTTGTTTATTATGACATTTTCAGTTGTTCAAGAAATGATACATGAGTTTGATGCTTTGTTGGGGGCCAAAGTAATTACCCGTTGGCGGGCTTGTGACAACCAAATTTTGTTTGTGCCCATGGCCACCAAATTTTATTGGTTCTAGTCCATTGTTTGCCTTTCTTCCGGTTCTGTTCATTCACAAACCTAGCTCTCCTTCTGAACAACTAACACTGAACCTAAATCATGTTTTGCTTCCTAGTGGAAAAGGAAAGACCCATGTCTCCTTTCATCTTACCAAGAAACATTTGTGGGTACAGTCACATGAACCCATTTTTTTGCTTCATGGCGTGGGCTAGATAAGTTTGATTTACTTGTGATGGTTGTGTGGGTAAATGCGTCAGCAATTTACTTGTGATGGTTGATCTATAATTCAATACCTTTCAAATGACAAACATGGAATTTCTCCCAATATGGATCTTTTGCCAAAAAACATGTCCAAGTTCCCTGCATAATATGATAAAAACAAATAGATAATACAACATAGAGTGCACGCTGTGAATGCGATAAAAAAAAGCCTCCAAGCTAATGGTGGAAACTAGCTAGCAAACACAAATGGTTAATGCAACCTCGTTAGATCACCACCACAACACCTTGATTTCATCATTGGATTTGTTTCTCGCCCGACTTAGCTCACTTTCTTGTGGAATAGGCCGAAGAATGTGTATTAGTGGTAACCCTATCCCCTACCATAAACCACATTGTTCCACTTGCACCGATTGGAGCATATGCCCACTTTGGGGCTAGATGTCATGCTCAATTGATCTAGCTCAAAGGAAACAACTAGGTCCATCTGTTCAATAACCTTATCTTTACTTATCTCGCCATCCATGACTGGCTCTTCATTGAATTTCTCCGCAATACCTCAATTGCACAAGCCGGCTTTGCAGGTAATGGGCAAAATGTAGTTTTGAAAGTTGCCCTCATGAAATTACACTTACAAATTTCATCATGTGTGCATGAGATCAAGCATAAATGTTGAAAGTATAAACTATTTAAATTGCAAGAAACTAACCAATTAATTGCAAAAGTGTAAATGCCATTAACCTACAAGAACCTAATCAGTGAAGTATTAGAATTGTAAACTAGTAAATTGCAACAACTAACACCATAAATGCTAAAAATGTAAACCACATAAAATGGCAAGAACTAACCACATAAATGCTAAATTTGTAAACAATGTTAAATTCAAAGAACTAACCACATAAAATGCTAAAAGTATAAATGATACTAAATTACAAGAAGCTAACCATATAATGTTAAAAATGTAAACCATGGTAGACTATAAGAAACTAATCATAGCAAATACACAAATCTAGGAACTATGCATAACAATGAAGAGAAATACATAGGTCTACTAGGGTTCTACCGAGGGACGTAGAGCTAGCTCAAAAACTGATATGGCCACTCATCACCTCGATCTGCTCGATTTAAAAACAACTGAATCATGTATGCAGGGAAGCATGGCTACCATCCAAATACAAAATTAGAAAGTAGAAGGTGCATGCTAACATGTGGATTGGTGGCATCAAGCTCATATCCGAAATCACATCCTGACATGCTCAACTCACACACTATCTATGCAGCGGGGGTTGGGTTGATGCTCTCCATGATAGCCCTACATATGTTTTTGTCACTATTCAAGAATTCATTCAGTCAATAAGTTAACGGCCAATTAATTGCTACTCGTAGGATGGCCGAATCAAATAGCACCCATTCGTCGCGTTAACTTGTGAGGCCGGTTAAATGGCATGTGAGACTGATTAAATGGTTGTGAGGATGATTAATTGCTACTAGCCCATTAACTTGTGGGCAAACAAAACCCTAAATTTTGGCGCGTAACCCCTCTTGTCGTGGGAAACCACGACCATCTATGGGACCAGGAGGCCCCTTGCTCGTTCGGCAGGGGGACGTCGCGTTGCACAAAGAGCAGACGAGCGTGGGTCAGCATGGCAGAGATCACGCGGGCAGTTTTACCCAGGTTCGGGCCGCCATTGTGGCATAAGAGCCCACTCCTGCTTTAGTGGATTGATGGTGGAAATGAGGTGGTGGAGCGTAGTACACTTGCCCGGCAAGGGCTGCCTTAGGGCGGTAGCGACTACGCGCGTATGGGGGTGTGAGTTCTCCAATCTTCTAACCCTGTCTACGGTTGCCATGGGCCTTCTTTTATATATCAAGGGGTCACCACGATGGCAAAGTAGTCATTATGCACAAATATGATAGCAACAGTGCTATCATACCTAACTCTGCGGGCTGACAGAGCGCATTGAATGCATGACTTAATGTCACATCACTGGTCGTCCGACAAGGTTTGCCGAGCTATCTTGCCAGCTCCGCGCCTGCTTGCTTGACACGTTGTAGGACGAGTGTCATATGTGGGTTTTTCATGTAGGGAGAGGCTGCCCTATGGCTAATGGCTGCCACTTAGTCACTTTGCGGCTTGACACCGCACTGATTGATGACGTGAGTCATGGAGGAACGGTTGGGGATGTGGTTTAGCCTCCGCAAGTCCTGGGAGGCACTGCCTGGATGCCTTGGTTGTCTTTCTTCTAGGGGCGGCCTCGCCCCTTGCCGGGCTCGCCTGCTCGGCAAGGAAGGCCTTTCCCTTGGTGATGTCTTGCTCCTCTGGCTTGGTCTTGGTCCCTCTGATCTGCTTGTTGGTCCCTTGGACATCTTGGTTTCTTGTACTCTAACTTGGGTTGGTGCCTCAACCTTGCTCCCGTGCATGTGCACAGTCAGGGCAACAGACCCAGGGTTTGTTGCACCGACAGAAGCCCCCAGGCTTGCCCCGAACGCGCTGCTGAGCGACATCGGGGTAGGGCCTAATAAGTGCATATGAGGGGTTGCTGAAGAGGCCAGTCTCTTGGGGTCTTCTTTTTGCTTATTCATGAGTCTTGAATCCGGGCCAGTTTCGGGTTTCCCCGCGCGTCGTGTAAAGCGAATAGTGGTGGGGCCGCCCCAACAACGGCCCGTGAATGACTGTAATGCATGGGGTAGAAACTGTCAATTAAGTCTTCCCACCACGCCCTTATCCTTAGACACACATGCTGCATGCATCGCACGGGGTGGGTAACGGAGGCGCGTGGCATGGGAGAGAATCAAGGCGAGGGCCCGGTCGTCTTGAATTGGCGGAGGAGGACGGTGGTCGCTCGTTGGGGGAGCGACTCCCCTCCTTGGCCTGCCTATAAAAGGAGGAGTGGAGGAGGGCAAAGTCACCCATCCTCGCATTCCTCCTCTTTTGTCTTCTGCTTTAGCTGGTTATGTCGAAGAGAAGAGCCTGGGGCCAACCCCCAGGCAGTAGCTTGTGCTTGACGGGGCTGAAGGGCCATGCCAGAACTCGGGGAGTGAGTCTGGTCCTAGATGTAGCATGGCGAAGCAGCCGATGTATCTAGGGCATGGGAGGCGGCAAACGACAGATGTATGGTGAGGTACCTGCCCCCTTTTCCCGAACTGGTCGCCTTAAAACGGCCGCCGGTCTTGGTTATGGGTTGCCGAAGCTTGTCTTCTCGTCGCTGAAATCCCCGAAGTTGCGGGTGCCATCCCGGGGTGCAGCGCTCGAGGATGTTGTCGTCCCTAGCACTGCTCCTTCCAGGGGAGCCGAGGATGTTGCAGAGGAAGGGAGCCTCTTCACGCCCACCGAGATGGGTAGTGGTGTTTCGGAGGTGCTCCGCACGACGCCGCTACCGTTTCTCGCTTCTTCGAGGGAGGCGCCGAGTTTCGCTCGTTGCTCCGTGCAGCTCCCGAGTGTACGCCATCCACAGGCCGTAGTGGGCGCTCATCTTTCGGTGCATCTCCCCACCGCGGTGATGGCGGGAAGATGAAGGAGGATGGAGGGAGTGAGAGGCAGGCCCTTGAGGCGGGATACGACGACACTGACGCCCTCGTACCCGCACCAGTGGCTCGCCGTCCCGACTCCAACTCTTCCCTTCCTCCTTGCCGCCCTTTTTTCTCTTCCAGTAGTCCTCCGCTGGGCCCCTCGACAGGCTTCCTCATGGCTTCCGGCTTCGTCCGCCCTGCCGTGTCTTGCTGGCCCTGGTGGCGGTGGTCGACGGGTCGCTGTTGCTGATACCTTTACCGCCACCTTTGCCTGGGCGCTCCTTTTGTCCCCTTCCCCTCCTGCTGCAGTACCTGGGGAAGGAGGGACAAAGAAAGGGATTATAGCGCACTTATCTTTTTTCAACCTTAAATCTGTAGGCACTTGCCAAATTTTAATTCAAATAATGTAACCACCCGGGTCCATGTTTGTGTTCTGTAATACTTGTACTTGTATTAGCATGTCAATGAAAAAGATGAACCTTGCCGGGAACCCGTGCATGTGTATGTCCATGCAGAGGTGAGATGCCTCTTTATGCAAATAAACGAGTTTTCCCGACAAGCTACCTTGCCAGCACCCTTTTTTTTTCTGCCGGAGAATCACATCTACCGGGGAACAGACGAAGGGGCCAGCCCCCCGCTAGCTTCTTTTTACCAAAAGTCACTACAAACATCCTGTTCGAAGCAATGTTCGAATCAGGGATGGGAGCGCCTAAGTCTCGAAAGGGTGGCGAGGTTTTCTTATGCACAAGTTATAGCTTACAGAACACTAATGGATAGGAGGTAGAACTTATCTATTTGGCTTGCCGGGGATCACAGTGCCGGGCAATCTTCTCAACTTCTTATCGAAGCCAAGTTCACGGTAGGAACCTACAACTTCATGCAGATGAGAATGAATGCATGATGCAATCCTATCTATATGCATATGCAAATGCTCACGAAATGCTTATGTAGTGGTCTTGGAATGCTTATGCATGCATGCAATCTTGGTCGCCCCCCTACAGTGCTTCTTTATTTCTCTCTTGCACGGGGTCATCGCCCCGGCTTGTACAAGGGGTTACATGCAACTGAGGCAAGGCCTGTACAAATGGGTGGCTGCCGGGCACGGCCCGACAGCCGCACCTTATGGGTAGAACTTGCGGAGATGCTCAATATTCCATGAGTTTTGCAATTGAATGCCATCTCCAGTCTCCAGATAGACTATGCCAGGTCTGGTGACTCGTATTACCCGGTAAGGGCCTTCCCACTTTGGTGATAACTTGTGTGTACCCTTGGCGGATTGAACGCGCCTAAGAACAAGGTCACCTTCCACAAACCACCGGGCATGAACCCTGCGGCTATGATAGCGACGCAGGGCTTGCTGATAGCGTGCAGCATGCGTAGCAGCCCGGAGACAGTTCTCCCCGAGTAGCACAGTATCGTCACGCCGGTGCTGAACTTGTGTTACTTCATCATAGGCAAGCACTTGAGGCGACCCGTAAATGAATTCCATGGGGATAACTGCTTCTACCCCGTAGACCAGGGAGAAGGGAGTCTGTCGGGTAGCTCGGTTTGGTGTTGTTTTGAGGGACCAGAGAACTACCGGCAGCTCCTCGATCCACGGCCTGCCGTGCTTCTGCAGCGTATCAAAAGTTCTTATCTTGAGCCCACATAGCACTTCAGCGTTCGCCCTCTCAGCTTGTCCATTGCTCCGCGGGGGGGG